>OV656866.1:1145790-2398447 GCA_927399465.1 Sarcophaga caerulescens
GTTTTAAGTGGCCCCTATTAAATTTCCAGGCCTTAATTTCACAATTTTTTTAAGAATTTGGCAGAACTGGTCAAATATTTTTATTTTATCAGTTAAACTATTTGAATGCCTTTAATTTAATGTATATACTTTGTAATCTTTATGGAAAAATAATTAAAAATATAAGAATATATTGAAAAGTTTAAGTGTCCCTATTATTTTTCCAGGCCTTTATTTTACAATTTTTTAAGAATTTGGCAGAACTGGTCAAATTTTTTTATTTTATCAGTTAAACTATTTGAATGCCTTTTATTTTATTGTATATACTTTGTAATCTTTATGGAAAAATAATTAAAAATATAAGAATATATTGAAAAGTTTAAGTGTCCCTATTATTTTTCAAGGCCTTTATTTTACAATTTTTTAAGAATTTGGCAGAACTGGTCAAATATTTTTACTTTATCAGTTAAACTATTTGAATGCCTTTAATTTAATGTATATACTTTGTAATCTTTATGGAAAAATAATTAAAAATATAAGAATATATTGAAAAGTTTAAGTGTCCCTATTAAATTTCCAGCCCTTTATTTTACAATTTTTTTAAGAATTTGGCAGAACTGGTCAAATATTTTTACTTTATCAGTTAAACTATTTGAATGCCTTTAATTTAATGTATATACTTTGTAATCTTTATGGAAAAATAATTAAAAATACAAGAATATATTGAAAAGTTTAAGTGTCCCTATTAAATTTCCAGGCCTTTATTTCACAATTTTTTTAAGAATTTGGCAGAACTGGTCAAATATTTTTATTTTATCAGTTAAACTATTTGAATTCCTTTAATTTAATGTATATACTTTGTAATATTTATGGAAAAATAATTAAAAAATAAAAGAATATATTGAAAAGTTTAAGTGTCCCTATTAAATTTCCAGGCCTTTATTTTACAATTTTCTTAAGAATTTGGCAGAACTGGTCAAATATTTTTATTTTATCAGTTAAACTATTTGAATGCCTTTAATTTAATGTATATACTTTGTAATCTGTATGGAAAAATAATTAAAAATATAAGAATATATTGAAAAGTTTAAGTGTCCCTATTAAATTTCCAGGCCTTTATTTCACAATTTTTTTAAGAATTTGGCAGAACTGGTCAAATATTTTTATTTTATCAGTTAAACTATTTGAATGCCTTTAATTTAATGTATATACTTTGTAATCTGTATGGAAAAATAATTAAAAATATAAGAATATATTGAAAAGTTTAAGTGTCCCTATTAAATTTCCAGGCCTTTATTTTACAATTTTCTTAAGAATTTGGCAGAACTGGTCAAATATTTTTATTTTATCAGTTAAACTATTTGAATGCCTTTAATTTAATGTATATACTTTGTAATATTTATGGAAAAATAATTAAAAATACAAGAATATATTGAAAAGTTTAAGTGTCCCTATTAAATTTCCAGGCCTTTATTTCACAATTTTTTAAGAATTTGGCAGAACTGGTCAAATATTTTTATTTTATCAGTTAAACTATTTGAATGCCTTTAATTTAATGTATATACTTTGTAATATTTATGGAAAAATAATTAAAAATACAAGAATATATTGAAAAGTTTAAGTGTCCCTATTAAATTTCCAGGCCTTTATTTCACAATTTTTTAAGAATTTGGCAGAACTGGTCAAATATTTTTATTTTATCAGTTAAACTATTTGAATGCCTTTAATTTAATGTATATACTTTGTAATATTTATGGAAAAATAATTAAAAATATAAGAATATATTGAAAAGTTTAAGTGTCCCTATTAAATTTCCAGGCCTTTATTTCACAATTTTTTTAAGAATTTGGCAGAACTGGTCAAATATTTTTATTTTATCAGTTAAACTATTTGAACGCCTTTAATTTAATGTATATACTTTGTAATCTTTATGGAAAAATAATTAAAAATATAAGAATATATTGAAAAATTTAAGTGTCCCTATTAAATTTCCAGGCCTTTATTTTACAATTTTTTTTAAGAATTTGGCAGAACTGGTCAAATATTTTTATTTTATCAGTTAAACTATTTGAATGCCTTTAATTTAATGTATATACTTTGTAATCTGTATGGAAAAATAATTAAAAATATAAGAATATATTGAAAAGTTTAAGTGTCCCTATTAAATTTCCAGCCCTTTATTTTACAAAATTTTTAAGAATTTGGCAGAACTGGTCAAATATTTTTATTTTATCAGTTAAACTATTTGAATGCCTTTAATTTAATGTATATACTTTGTAATCTTTAAGGAAAAATAATTAAAAATATAAGAATATATTGAAAAGTTTAAGTGTCCCTATTATTTTTCCTGGCCTTTATTTTAAAATTTTTTAAGAATTTGGCAGAACTGGTCAAATTTTTTTATTTTATCAGTTAAACTATTTGAATGCCTTTAATTTAATGTATATACTTTGTAATCTTTATGGAAAAATAATTAAAAATATAAGAATATATTGAAAAGTTTAAGTGTCCCTATTAAATTTCCAGGCTTTTATTTTACAATTTTTTTTAAGAATTTGGCAGAACTGGTCAAATATTTTTATTTTATCAGTTAAACTATTTGAATGCTTTAATTTAATGTATATACTTTGTAATCTTTATGGAAAAATAATTAAAAATATAAGAATATATTGAAAAGTTTAAGTGTCCCTATTAAATTTCCAGGCCTTTATTTCACAATTTTTTTAAGAATTTGGCAGAACTGGTCAAATTTTTTTATTTTATCAGTTAAACTATTTGAATGCCTTTAATTTAATGTATATACTTTGTAATCTTTATGGAAAAATAATTAAAAATATAAGAATATATTGAAAAGTTTAAGTGTCCCTATTAAATTTCCAGGCCTTTATTTTACAATTTTTTTAAGAATTTGGCAGAACTGGTCAAATATATTTATTTTATCAGTTAAACTATTTGAATGCCTTTAATTTAATGTATATACTTTGTAATATTTATGGAAAAATAATTAAAAATATAAGAATATATTGAAAAGTTTAAGTGTCCCCATTAAATTTCCAGGCCTTTATTTTACAATTTTTTTAAAAATTTGGCAGAACTGGTCAAATATATTTATTTTATCAGTTAAACTATTTGAATGCCTTTAATTTAATGTATATACTTTGTAATCTTTATGGAAAAATAATTAAAAATATAAGAATATATTGAAAAGTTTAAGTGTCCCTATTAAATTTCCAGGCCTTTATTTTACAATTTTTTTAAGAATTTGGCAGAACTGGTCAAATATTTTTATTTTATCAGTTAAACTATTTGAATGCCTTTAATTTAATGTATATACTTTGTAATCTGTATGGAAAAATAATTAAAAATATAAGAATATATTGAAAAGTTTAAGTGTCCCTATTAAATTTCCAGGCCTTTATTTTACAATTTTTTTAAGAATTTGGCAGAACTGGTCAAATATTTTTATTTTATCAGTTAAACTATTTGAATGCCTTTAATTTAATGTATATACTTTGTAATCTTTATGGAAAAATAATTAAAAATATAAGAATATATTGAAAAGTTTAAGTGTCCCTATTAAATTTCCAGGCCTTTATTTCACAATTTTTTTAAGAATTTGGCAGAACTGGTCAAATATTTTTATTTTATCAGTTAAACTATTTGAATACCTCTAATTTAATGTATATACTTTGTAATCTTTATGGAAAAATAATTAAAAATATAAGAATATATTGAAAAGTTTAAGTGTCCCTATTAAATTTCCAGGCCTTTATTTCACAATTTTTTTAAGAATTTGGCAGAACTGATCAAATATTTTTATTTTATCAGTTAAACTATTTGAATACCTCTAATTTAATGTATATACTTTGTAATCTTTATGGAAAAATAATTAAAAATATAAGAATATATTGAAAAGTTTAAGTGTCCCTATTAAATTTCCAGGCCTTTATTTCACAATTTTTTTAAGAATTTGGCAGAACTGGTCAAATATTTTTATTTTATCAGTTAAACTATTTGAATGCCTTTAATTTAATGTATATACTTTGTAATCTTTATGGAAAAATAATTAAAAATATAAGAATATATTGAAAAGTTTAAGTGTCCCTATTATTTTTCAAGGCCTTTATTTTACAATTTTTTTAAGAATTTGGCAGAACTGGTCAAATATTTTTATTTTATCAGTTAAACTATTTGAATGCCTTTAATTTAATGTATATACTTTGTAATCTTTATGGAAAAATAATTAAAAATATAAGAATATATTGAAAAGTTTAAGTGTCCCTATTATTTTTCAAGGCCTTTATTTTACAATTTTTTAAGAATTTGGCAGAACTGGTCAAATTTTTTTATTTTATCAGTTAAACTATTTGAATGCCTTTAATTTAATGTATATACTTTGTAATCTTTATGGAAAAATAGTTAAAAATACAAGAATATATTGAAAAGTTTAAGTGTCCCTATTAAATTTCCAGGCTTTTATTTTACAATTTTTTTTAAGAATTTGGCAGAACTGGTCAAATATTTTTATTTTATCAGTTAAACTATTTGAATGCCTTTAATTTAATGTATATACTTTGTAATCTTTATGGAAAAATAATTAAAAATATAAGAATATATTGAAAAGTTTAAGTGCCCCTATTAAATTTCCAGGCCTTTATTTTACAATTTTTTAAGAATTTGGCAGAACTGGTCAATTTTTTTTATTTTATCAGTTAAACTATTTGAATGCCTTTAATTTAATGTATATACTTTGTAATCTTTATGGAAAAATAGTTAAAAATACAAGAATATATTGAAAAGTTTAAGTGCCCCTATTAAATTTCCAGGCTTTTATTTTACAATTTTTTTTAAGAATTTGGCAGAACTGGTCAAATATTTTTATTTTATCAGTTAAACTATTTGAATGCCTTTAATTTAATGTATATACTTTGTAATCTGTATGGAAAAATAATTAAAAATATAAGAATATATTGAAAAGTTTAAGTGTCCCTATTAAATTTCCAGGCCTTTATTTTACAGTTTTTTTAAGAATTTGGCAGAACTGGTCAAATATTTTTATTTTATCAGTTAAACTATTTGAATGCCTTTAATTTAATGTATATACTTTGTAATCTGTATGGAAAAATAATTAAAAATATAAGAATATATTGAAAAGTTTAAGTGTCCCTATTAAATTTCCAGGCCTTTATTTTACAATTTTTTTAAGAATTTGGCAGAACTGGTCAAATTTTTTTATTTTATCAGTTAAATTATTTGAATGCCTTTAATTTAATGTATATACTTTGTAATCTGTATGGAAAAATAATTAAAAATATAAGAATATATTGAAAAGTTTAAGTGTCCCTATTATTTTTCCAGGCTTTTATTTTACAATATTTTAAGAATTTGGCAGAACTGGTCAAATTTTTTTATTTTATCAGTTAAATTATTTGAATGCCTTTAATTTAATGTATATACTTTGTAATCTTTATGGAAAAATAATTAAAAATATAAGAATATATTGAAAAGTTTAAGTGTCCCTATTAAATTTCCAGGCCTTTATTTTACAATTTTTTTAAGCATTTGGCAGAACTGGTCAAATATTTTTTATTTTATCAGTTAAACTATTTGAATGCCTTTAATTTAATGTATATACTTTGTAATCTGTATGGAAAAATAATTAAAAATATAAAGAATATATTGAAAAGTTTAAGTGTCCCTATTATTTTTCCAGGCTTTTATTTTACAATTTTTTACGAATTTGGCAGAACTGGTCAAATTTTTTTATTTTATCAGTTAAACTATTTGAATGCCTTTAATTTAATGTATATACTTTGTAATCTTTATGGAAAATAATTAAAAATACAAGAATATATTTGAAAAAGTTTAAGTGTCCCTATTAAATTTCCAGGCCTTTATTTTACAATTTTTTAAGAATTTGGCAGAACTGGTCAAATTTTTTTATTTTATCAGTTAAATTATTTGAATGCCTTTAATTTAATGTATATACTTTTGTAATCTTTATGGAAAAATAGTTAAAATACAAGAATATATTGAAAAGTTTAAGTGTCCCTATTAAATTTCCAGGCTTTTATTTTACAATTTTTTTTAAGAATTTGGCAGAACTGGTCAAATATTTTTATTTTATCAGTTAAACTATTTGAATGCCTTTAATTTAATGTATATACTTTGTAATCTGTATGGAAAAATAATTAAAAATACAAGAATATATTGAAAAGTTTAAGTGTCCCTATTAAATTTCCAGGCCTTTATTTTACAATTTTTTAAGAATTTGGCAGAACTGGTCAAATTTTTTTATTTTATCAGTTAAATTATTTGAATGCCTTTAATTTAATGTATATACTTTGTAATCTTTATGGAAAAATAGTTAAAAATACAAGAATATATTGAAAAGTTTAAGTGTCCCTATTAAATTTCCAGGCTTTTATTTTACAATTTTTTTTAAGAATTTGGCAGAACTGGTCAAATATTTTTATTTTATCAGTTAAACTATTTGAATGCCTTTAATTTAATGTATATACTTTGTAATCTGTATGGAAAAATAATTAAAAATACAAGAATATATTGAAAAGTTTAAGTGTCCCTATTAAATTTCCAGGCCTTTATTTTACAATTTTTTTAAGAATTTGGCAGAACTGGTCAAATATTTTTATTTTATCAGTTAAACTATTTGAATGCCTTTAATTTAATGTATATACTTTGTAATCTGTATGGAAAAATAATTAAAAATATAAGAATATATTGAAAAGTTTAAGTGTCCCTATTAAATTTCCAGGCCTTAATTTCACAATTTTTTAAGAATTTGGCAGAACTGGTCAAATTTTTTTATTTTATCAGTTAAATTATTTGAATGCCTTTAATTTAATGTATATACTTTGTAATCTTTATGGAAAAATAGTTAAAAATACAAGAATATATTGAAAAGTTTAAGTGTCCCTATTAAATTTCCAGGCCTTTATTTTACAATTTTTTAAGAATTTGGCAGAACTGGTCAAATTTTTTTATTTTATCAGTTAAATTATTTGAATGCCTTTAATTTAATGTATATACTTTGTAATCTTTATGGAAAAATAATTAAAAATACAAGAATATATTGAAAAGTTTAAGTGTCCCTATTAAATTTCCAGGCCTTTATTTTACAATTTTTTAAGAATTTGGCAGAACTGGTCAAATATTTTTATTTTATCAGTTAAATTATTTGAATGCCTTTAATTTAATGTATATACTTTGTAATCTTTATGGAAAAATAGTTAAAAATACAAGAATATATTGAAAAGTTTAAGTGTCCCTATTAAATTTCCAGGCCTTTATTTTACAATTTTTTTAAGAATTTGGCAGAACTGGTCAAATATTTTTATTTTATCAGTTAAACTATTTGAATGCCTTTAATTTAATGTATATACTTTGTAATCTGTATGGAAAAATAATTAAAAATACAAGAATATATTGAAAAGTTTAAGTGTCCCTATTAAATTTCCAGGCCTTTATTTTACAATTTTTTTAAGAATTTGGCAGAACTGGTCAAATATTTTTATTTTATCAGTTAAACTATTTGAATGCCTTTAATTTAA
Source organism: Sarcophaga caerulescens (assembly GCA_927399465.1). Classification (NCBI taxonomy): domain Eukaryota; kingdom Metazoa; phylum Arthropoda; class Insecta; order Diptera; family Sarcophagidae; genus Sarcophaga; species Sarcophaga caerulescens. Next base: position 1,153,341 of record OV656866.1, read on the forward strand.
TGTATATACTTTGTAATATTTATGGAAAAATAATTAAAAATACAAGAATATATTGAAAAGTTTAAGTGTCCCTATTAAATTTCCAGGCCTTTATTTTACAATTTTTTTAAGAATTTGGCAGAACTGGTCAAATTTTTTTATTTTATCAGTTAAACTATTTGAATGCCTTTAATTTAATGTATATACTTTGTAATCTTTATGGAAAAATAATTAAAAATATAAGAATATATTGAAAAGTTTAAGTGTCCCTATTAAATTTCCAGGCCTTTATTTTACAATTTTTTAAGAATTTGGCAGAACTGGTCAAATTTTTTTATTTTATCAGTTAAATTATTTGAATGCCTTTAATTTAATGTATATACTTTGTAATCTTTATGGAAAAATAGTTAAAAATACAAGAATATATTGAAAAGTTTAAGTGTCCCTATTAAATTTCCAGGCTTTTATTTTACAATTTTTTTAAGAATTTGGCAGAACTGGTCAAATATTTTTATTTTATCAGTTAAACTATTTGAATGCCTTTAATTTAATGTATATACTTTGTAATCTGTATGGAAAAATAATTAAAAATACAAGAATATATTGAAAAGTTTAAGTGTCCCTATTAAATTTCCAGGCATTTATTTTACAATTTTTTTAAGAATTTGGCAGAACTGGTCAAATATTTTTATTTTATCAGTTAAACTATTTGAATGCCTTTAATTTAATGTATATACTTTGTAATCTGTATGGAAAAATAATTAAAAATATAAGAATATATTGAAAAGTTTAAGTGTCCCTATTAAATTTCCAGGCCTTTATTTTACAATTTTTTTAAGAATTTGGCAGAACTGGTCAAATATTTTAATTTTATCAGTTAAACTATTTGAATGCCTTTAATTTAATGTATATACTTTGTAATCTTTATGGAAAAATAATTAAAAATATAAGAATATATTGAAAAGTTTAAGTGTCCCTATTATTTTTCCAGGCCTTTATTTTACAATTTTTTACGAATTTGGCAGAACTGGTCAAATTTTTTTATTTTATCAGTTAAACTATTTGAATGCCTTTAATTTAATGTATATACTTTGTAATCTTTATGGAAAAATAATTAAAAATATAAGAATATATTGAAAAGTTTAAGTGTCCCTATTAAATTTCCAGGCCTTTATTTTACAATTTTTTTAAGAATTTGGCAGAACTGGTCAAATATTTTTATTTTATCAGTTAAACTATTTGAATGCCTTTAATTTAATGTATATACTTTGTAATCTGTATGGAAAAATAATTAAAAATATAAGAATATATTGAAAAGTTTAAGTGTCCCTATTAAATTTCCAGGCCTTTATTTCACAAGTTTTTTAAGAATTTGGCAGAAGTGGTCAAATATTTTTATTTTATCAGTTAAACTATTTGAATGCCTTTAATTTAATGTATATACTTTGTAATCTGTATGGAAAAATAATTAAAAATATAAGAATATATTGAAAAGTTTAAGTGTCCCTATTAAATTTCCAGGCCCTTATTTCACAATTTTTTTAATAATTTGGCAGAACTGGTCAAATTTTTTTATTTTATCAGTTAAACTATTTGAATGCCTTTAATTTAATGTATATACTTTGTAATCTTTATGGAAAAATATTTAAAAATATAAGAATATATTGAAAAGTTTAAGTGTCCCTATTAAATTTCCAGGCCTTTATTTCACAATTTTTTTAAGAATTTGGCAGAACTGGTCAAATATTTTTATTTTATCAGTTAAACTATTTGAATGCCTTTAATTTAATGTATATACTTTGTAATCTTTATGGAAAAATAATTAAAAATACAAGAATATATTGAAAAGTTTAAGTGTCCCTATTAAATTTCCAGGCCTTTAATTCACAATTTTTTTAAGAATTTGGCAGAACTGGTCAAATATTTTTATTTTATCAGTTAAACTATTTGAATGCCTTTAATTTAATGTATATACTTTGTAAACTTTATGGAAAAATAATTAAAAATATAAGAATATATTGAAAAGTTTAAGTGTCCCTATTAAATTTCCAGGCCTTTATTTTACAATTTTCTTAAGAATTTGGCAGAACTGGTCAAATATTTTTATTTTATCAGTTAAACTATTTGAATGCCTTTAATTTAATGTATATACTTTGTAATCTTTATGGAAAAATAATTAAAAATATAAGAATATATTGAAAAGTTTAAGTGTCCCTATTATTTTTCCAGGCCTTTATTTTACAATTTTTTAAGAATTTGGCAGAACTGGTCAAAATTTTTTATTTTATCAGTTAAACTATTTGAATGCCTTTTATTTTATTGTATATACTTTGCAATCTTTATGGAAAAATAATTAAAAATATAAGAATATATTGAAAAGTTTAAGTGTCCCTATTATTTTTCAAGGCCTTTATTTTACAATTTTTTAAGAATTTGGCAGAACTGGTCAAATTTTTTTATTTTATCAGTTAAACTATTTGAATGCCTTTAATTTAATGTATATACTTTGTAATCTTTATGGAAAAATAATTAAAAATATAAGAATATATTGAAAAGTTTAAGTGTCCCTATTAAATTTCCAGGCCTTTATTTTACAATTTTTTAAGAATTTGGCAGAACTGGTCAAATTTTTTTATTTTATCAGTTAAATTATTTGAATGCCTTTAATTTAATGTATATACTTTGTAATCTTTATGGAAAAATAGTTAAAAATACAAGAATATATTGAAAAGTTTAAGTGTCCCTATTAAATTTCCAGGCTTTTATTTTACAATTTTTTTTAAGAATTTGGCAGAACTGGTCAAATATTTTTATTTTATCAGTTAAACTATTTGAATGCCTTTAATTTAATGTATATACTTTGTAATCTTTATGGAAAAATAATTAAAAATATAAGAATATATTGAAAAGTTTAAGTGTCCCTATTAAATTTCCAGGCCTTAATTTCACAATTTTTTTTAAGAATTTGGCAGAACTGGTCAAATATTTTTATTTTATCAGTTAAATTATTTGAATGCCTTTAATTTAATGTATATACTTTGTAATCTGTATGGAAAAATATTTAAAAATATAAGAATATATTGAAAAGTTTAAGTGTCCCTATTAAATTTCCAGCCCTATATTTTACAATTTTTTTAAGAATTTGGCAGAACTGGTCAAATTTTTTTATTTTATCAGTTAAACTATTTGAATGCCTTTAATTTAATGTATATATTTTGTAATATTTATGGAAAAATAATTAAAAATTCAAGAATATATTGAAAAGTTTAAGTGTCCGTATTAAATTTCCAGGCCTTTATTTCACAATTTTTTTAAGAATTTGGCAGAACTGGTCAAATATTTTTATTTTATCAGTTAAACTATTTGAATTCCTTTAATTTAATGTATATACTTTGTAATATTTATGGAAAAATAATTAAAAATATAAGAATATATTGAAAAGTTTAAGTGTCCCTATTAAATTTCCAGGCCTTAATTTCACAATTTTTTAAAGAATTTGGCAGAACTGGTCAAATATTTTTATTTTATCAGTTAAACTATTTGAATGCCTTTAATTTAATGTATATACTTTGTAATATTTATGGAAAAATAATTAAAAATACAAGAATATATTGAAAAGTTTAAGTGTCCCTATTAAATTTCCAGGCCTTTATTTTACAATTTTTTTAAGAATTTGGCAGAACTGGTCAAATTTTTTTATTTTATCAGTTAAACTATTTGAATGCCTTTAATTTAATGTATATACTTTGTAATATTTATGGAAAAATAATTAAAAATACAAGAATATATTGAAAAGTTTAAGTGTCCCTATTAAATTTCCAGGCCTTTATTTCACAATTTTTTTAAGAATTTGGCAGAACTGGTCAAATATTTTTATTTTATCAGTTAAACTATTTGAATGCCTTTAATTTAATGTATATACTTTGTAATATTTATGGAAAAATAATTAAAAATACAAGAATATATTGAAAAGTTTAAGTGTCCCTATTAAATTTCCAGGCCTTTATTTCACAATTTTTTTAAGAATTTGGCAGAACTGGTCAAATATTTTTATTTTATCAGTTAAACTATTTGAATGCCTTTAATTTAATGTATATACTTTGTAATATTTATGGAAAAATAATTAAAAATACAAGAATATATTGAAAAGTTTAAGTGTCCCTATTAAATTTCCAGGCCTTTATTTCACAATTTTTTTAAGAATTTGGCAGAACTGGTCAAATATTTTTATTTTATCAGTTAAACTATTTGAATGCCTTTAATTTAATGTATATACTTTGTAATCTTTATGGAAAAATAATTAAAAATATAAGAATATATTGAAAAGTTTAAGTGTCCCTATTATTTTTCCAGGCCTTTATTTTACAATTTTTTAAGAATTTGGCAGAACTGGTCAAATATTTTTATTTTATCAGTTAAACTATTTGAATGCCTTTAATTTAATGTATATACTTTGTAATCTTTATGGAAAAATAATTAAAAATATAAGAATATATTGAAAAGTTTAAGTGTCCCTATTATTTTTCCAGGCCTTTATTTTACAATTTTTTAAGAATTTGGCAGAACTGGTCAAATTTTTTTATTTTATCAGTTAAACTATTTGAATTCCTTTAATTTAATGTATATACTTTGTAATCTTTATGGAAAAATAATTAAAAATATAAGAATATATTGAAAAGTTTAAGTGTCCCTATTATTTTTCAAGGCCTTTATTTTACAATTTTTTAAGAATTTGGCAGAACTGGTCAAATATTTTTATTTTATCAGTTAAACTATTTGAATTCCTTTAATTTAATGTATATACTTTGTAATATTTATGGAAAAATAGTTAAAAATACAAGAATATATTGAAAAGTTTAAGTGTCCCTATTAAATTTCCAGGCCTTTATTTCACAATTTTTTAAGAATTTGGCAGAACTGGTCAAATATTTTTATTTTATCAGTTAAACTATTTGAATTCCTTTAATTTAATGTATATACTTTGTAATATTTATGGAAAAATAGTTAAAAATACAAGAATATATTGAAAAGTTTAAGTGTCCCTATTATTTTTCCAGGCCTTTATTTTACAATTTTTTAAGAATTTGGCAGAACTGGTCAAATATTTTTATTTTATCAGTTAAACTATTTGAATGCCTTTAATTTAATGTATATACTTTGTAATCTTTATGGAAAAATAATTAAAAATATAAGAATATATTGAAAAGTTTAAGTGTCCCTATTATTTTTCCAGGCCTTTATTTTACAATTTTTTAAGAATTTGGCAGAACTGGTCAAATTTTTTTATTTTATCAGTTAAACTATTTGAATTCCTTTAATTTAATGTATATACTTTGTAATCTTTATGGAAAAATAATTAAAAATATAAGAATATATTGAAAAGTTTAAGTGTCCCTATTATTTTTCAAGGCCTTTATTTTACAATTTTTTAAGAATTTGGCAGAACTGGTCAAATATTTTTATTTTATCAGTTAAACTATTTGAATTCCTTTAATTTAATGTATATACTTTGTAATATTTATGGAAAAATAATTAAAAATACAAGAATATATTGAAAAGTTTAAGTGTCCCTATTAAATTTCCAGGCCTTTATTTCACAATTTTTTTAAGAATTTGGCAGAACTGGTCAAATATTTTTATTTTATCAGTTAAACTATTTGAATTCCTTTAATTTAATGTATATACTTTGTAATATTTATGGAAAAATAATTAAAAATATAAGAATATATTGAAAAGTTTAAGTGTCCCTATTAAATTTCCAGGCTTTTATTTTACAATTTTTTTAAGAATTTGGCAGAACTGGTCAAATATTTTTATTTTATCAGTTAAACTATTTGAATGCCTTTAATTTAATGTATATACTTTGTAATATTTATGGAAAAATAATTAAAAATACAAGAATATATTGAAAAGTTTAAGTGTCCCTATTAAATTTCCAGGCCTTTATTTTACAATTTTTTTAAGAATTTGGCAGAACTGGTCAAATATTTTTATTTTATCAGTTAAACTATTTGAATGCCTTTAATTTAATGTATATACTTTGTAATCTGAATGAAAAAATAATTAAAAATATAAGAATATATTGAAAAGTTTAAGTGTCCCTATTAAATTTCCAGGCCTTTATTTCACAATTTTTTTAAGAATTTGGCAGAACTGGTCAAATATTTTTATTTTATCAGTTAAACTATTTGAATGCCTTTAATTTAATGTATATACTTTGTAATCTTTATGGAAAAATAATTAAAAATACAAGAATATATTGAAAAGTTTAAGTGTCCCTATTAAATTTCCAGGCCCTTATTTTACAATTTTTTTAAGAATTTGGCAGAACTGGTCAAATTTTTTTATTTTATCAGTTAAACTATTTGAATGCCTTTAATTTAATGTATATACTTTGTAATCTGTATGGAAAAATAATTAAAAATATAAGAATATATTGAAAAGTTTAAGTGTCCCTATTAAATTTCCAGGCCCTTATTTCACAATTTTTTTAAGAATTTGGCAGAACTGGTCAAATTTTTTTATTTTATCAGTTAAACTATTTGAATGCCTTTAATTTAATGTATATACTTTGTAATCTGTATGGAAAAATAATTAAAAATATAAGAATATATTGAAAAGTTTAAGTGTCCCTATTAAATTTCCAGGCCTTTATTTCACAATTTTTTTAAGAATTTGGCAGAACTGGTCAAATATTTTTATTTTATCAGTTAAACTATTTGAATTCCTTTAATTTAATGTATATACTTTGTAATATTTATGGAAAAATAATTAAAAATATAAGAATATATTGAAAAGTTTAAGTGTCCCTATTAAATTTCCAGGCCTTTATTTTACAATTTTCTTAAGAATTTGGCAGAACTGGTCAAATATTTTTATTTTATCAGTTAAACTATTTGAATGCCTTTAATTTAATGTATATACTTTGTAATCTTTATGGAAAAATAATTAAAAATATAAGAATATATTGAAAAGTTTAAGTGTCCCTATTAAATTTCCAGGCCTTTATTTTACAATTTTTTTAAGAATTTGGCAGAACTGGTCAAATATTTTTATTTTATCAGTTAAACTATTTGAATGCCTTTAATTTAATGTATATACTTTGTAATCTTTATGGAAAAATAATTAAAAATACAAGAATATATTGAAAAGTTTAAGTGTCCCTATTAAATTTCCAGGCCTTTATTTTACAATTTTTTTAAGAATTTGGCAGAACTGGTCAAATATTTTTATTTTATCAGTTAAACTATTTGAATGCCTTTAATTTAATGTATATACTTTGTAATCTTTAAGGAAAAATAATTAAAAATAAAAGAATATATTGAAAAGTTTAAGTGTCCCTATTAAATTTCCAGGCCTTTATTTCACAATTTTTTTAAGAATTTGGCAGAACTGGTCAAATATTTTTATTTTATCAGTTAAACTATTTGAATGCCTTTAATTTAATGTATATACTTTGTAATCTTTATGGAAAAATAATTAAAAATACAAGAATATATTGAAAAGTTTAAGTGTCCCTATTAAATTTCCAGGCCTTTATTTCACAATTTTTTTAAGAATTTGGCAGAACTGGTCAAATATTTTTATTTTATCAGTTAAACTATTTGAATGCCTTTAATTTAATGTATATACTTTGTAATCTTTATGGAAAAATAATTAAAAATATAAGAATATATTGAAAAGTTTAAGTGTCCCTATTAAATTTCCAGGCCTTTATTTCACAATTTTTTTAAGAATTTGGCAGAACTGGTCAAATATTTTTATTTTATCAGTTAAACTATTTGAATGCCTTTAATTTAATGTATATACTTTGTAATCTTTATGGAAAAATAATTAAAAATATAAGAATATATTGAAAAGTTTAAGTGTCCCTATTAAATTTCCAGGCCTTTATTTTACAATTTTTTTAAGAATTTGGCAGAACTGGTCAAATATTTTTATTTTATCAGTTAAACTATTTGAATACCTTTAATTTAATGTATATACTTTGTAATCTTTATGGAAAAATAATTAAAAATATAAGAATATATTGAAAAGTTTAAGTGTCCCTATTAAATTTCCAGGCCTTTATTTCACAATTTTTTTAAGAATTTGGCAGAACTGGTCAAATATTTTTATTTTATCAGTTAAACTATTTGAATGCCTTCAATTTAATGTATATACTTTGTAATCTTTATGGAAAAATAATTAAAAATACAAGAATATATTGAAAAGTTTAAGTGTCCCTATTAAATTTCCAGGCCTTTATTTTACAATTTTTTTAAGAATTTGGCAGAACTGGTCAAATATTTTTATTTTATCAGTTAAACTATTTGAATGCCTTTAATTTAATGTATATACTTTGTAATATTTATGGAAAAATAATTAAAAATATAAGAATATATTGAAAAGTTTAAGTGTCCCTATTAAATTTCCAGGCCTTTATTTCACAATTTTTTTAAGAATTTGGCAGGACTGGTCAAATATTTTTATTTTATCAGTTAAACTATTTGAATGCCTTTAATTTAATGTATATACTTTGTAATCTTTATGAAAAAATAATTAAAAATATAAAAATATATTGAAAAGTTTAAGTGTCCCTATTAAATTTCCAGGCCCTTATTTCACAATTTTTTTAAGAATTTGGCAGAACTGGTCAAATATTTTTATTTTATCAGTTAAACTATTTGAATGCCTTTAATTTAATGTATATACTTTGTAATCTTTAAGGAAAAATAATTAAAAATAAAAGAATATATTGAAAAGTTTAAGTGTCCCTATTAAATTTCCAGGCCTTTATTTCACAATTTTTTTAAGAATTTGGCAGAACTGGTCAAATATTTTTATTTTATCAGTTAAACTATTTGAATGCCTTTAATTTAATGTATATACTTTGTAATCTTTATGGAAAAATAATTAAAAATATAAGAATATATTGAAAAGTTTAAGTGTCCCTATTAAATTTCCAGGCCTTTATTTTACAAATTTTTAAAATTTGGCAGAACTGATCAAATATTTTTATTTTATCAGTTAAACTATTTGAATGCCTTTAATTTAATGTATATACTTTGTAAGATTTATGGAAAAATAATTAAAAATACAAGAATATATTGAAAAGTTTAAGTGTCCCTATTATTTTTCCAGGCTTTTATTTTACAATTTTTTTAAGAATTTGGCAGAACTGGTCAAATATATTTATTTTATCAGTTAAACTATTTGAATGCCTTTAATTTAATGTATATACTTTGTAAGATTTATGGAAAAATAATTTAAAATATAAGAAAATATAGTGAAAAATTTAAGTGTCCCTATTAAATTTCCCGGCTTTTATTTTACAATTTTTTTAAGAATTTGGCAGAACTGGTCAAATATTTTTATTTTATCAGTTAAACTATTTGAATGCCTTTAATTTAATGTATATACTTTGTAATCTTTATGGAAAAATAATTAAAAATATAAGAATATATTGAAAAGTTTAAGTGTCCCTATTAAATTTCCAGGCCTTTATTTTACAAATTTTTAAAATTTGGCAGAACTGATCAAATATTTTTATTTTATCAGTTAAACTATTTGAATGCCTTTAATTTAATGTATATACTTTGTAATATTTATGGAAAAATAATTAAAAATACAAGAATATATTGAAAAGTTTAAGTGTCCCTATTAAATTTCCAGGCCTTTATTTTACAATTTTTTTAAGAATTTGGCAGAACTGGTCAAATTTTTTTATTTTATCAGTTAAACTATTTGAATGCCTTTAATTTAATGTATATACTTTGTAATCTTTAAGGAAAAATAATTAAAAATACAAGAATATATTGAAAAGTTTAAGTGTCCCTATTAAATTTCCAGGCCTTTATTTCACAATTTTTTTAAGAATTTGGCAGAACTGGTCAAATATTTTTATTTTATCAGTTAAACTATTTGAATGCCTTTAATTTAATGTATATACTTTGTAATATTTATGGAAAAATAATTAAAAATACAAGAATATATTGAAAAGTTTAAGTGTCCCTATTAAATTTCCAGGCCTTTATTTTACAATTTTTTTAAGAATTTGGCAGAACTGGTCAAATATTTTTATTTTATCAGTTAAACTATTTGAATGCCTTTAATTTAATGTATATACTTTGTAATCTTTAAGGAAAAATAATTAAAAATACAAGAATATATTGAAAAGTTTAAGTGTCCCTATTAAATTTCCAGGCCTTTATTTTACAATTTTTTTAAGAATTTGGCAGAACTGGTCAAATATTTTTATTTTATCAGTTAAACTATTTGAATGCCTTTAATTTAATGTATATACTTTGTAATCTTTATGGAAAAATAATTAAAAATACAAGAATATATTGAAAAGTTTAAGTGTCCCTATTAAATTTCCAGGCTTTGATTTTACAATTTTTTTAAGAATTTGGCAGAACTGGTCAAATATTTTTATTTTATCAGTTAAACTATTTGAACGCCTTTAATTTAATGTATATACTTTGTAATCTTTATGGAAAAATAATTAAAAATATAAGAATATATTGAAAAGTTTAAGTGTCCCTATTAAATTTCCAGGCCTTTATTTCACAATTTTTTTAAGAATTTGGCAGAACTGGTCAAATATTTTTATTTTATCAGTTAAACTATTTGAATGCCTTTAATTTAATGTATATACTTTGTAAGATTTATGGAAAAATAATTAAAAATATAAGAATATATTGAAAAATTTAAGTGTCCCTATTAAATTTCCAGGCCTTTATTTTACAATTTTTTTAAGAATTTGGCAGAACTGGTCAAATATTTTTATTTTATCAGTTAAACTATTTGAATGCCTTTAATTTAATGTATATACTTTGTAATCTTTAAGGAAAAATAATTAAAAATACAAGAATATATTGAAAAGTTTAAGTGTCCCTATTAAATTTCCAGGCCTTTATTTTACAATTTTTTTAAGAATTTGGCAGAACTGGTCAAATATTTTTATTTTATCAGTTAAACTATTTGAATGCCTTTAATTTAATGTATATACTTTGTAATCTTTATGGAAAAATAATTAAAAATACAAGAATATATTGAAAAGTTTAAGTGTCCCTATTATTTTTCCAGGCCTTTATTTTACAATTTTTTAAGAATTTGGCAGAACTGGTCAAATATTTTTATTTTATCAGTTAAACTATTTGAATGCCTTTAATTTAATGTATATACTTTGTAATCTTTAAGGAAAAATAATTAAAAATATAAGAATATATTGAAAAGTTTAAGTGTCCCTATTATTTTTCCAGGCCTTTATTTTACAATTTTTTTAAGAATTTGGCAGAACTGGTCAAATATTTTTATTTTATCAGTTAAACTATTTGAATGCCTTTAATTTAATGTATATACTTTGTAATCTTTATGGAAAAATAATTAAAAATATAAAAATATATTGAAAAGTTTAAGTGTCCCTATTATTTTTCCAGGCTTTTATTTTACAATTTTTTTAAGAATTTGGCAGAACTGGTCAAATATATTTATTTTATCAGTTAAACTATTTGAATGCCTTTAATTTAATGTATATACTTTGTAATATTTATGGAAAAATAATTAAAAATATAAAAATATATTGAAAAGTTTAAGTGTCCCTATTAAATTTACAGGCTTTTATTTTAAAATTTTTTTAAGAATTTGGCAGAACTGGTCAAATATATTTATTTTATCAGTTAAACTATTTGAATGCCTTTAATTTAATGTATATACTTTGTAATATTTATGGAAAAATAATTAAAAATATAAAAATATATTGAAAAGTTTAAGTGTCCCTATTAAATTTCCAGGCCTTTATTTCACAATTTTTTTAAGAATTTGGCAGAACTGGTCAAATATTTTTATTTTATCAGTTAAACTATTTGAATGCCTTTAATTTAATGTATATACTTTGTAATCTTTATGGAAAAATAATTAAAAATATAAGAAAATATAGTGAAAAGTTTAAGTGTCCCTATTAAATTTCCCGGCTTTTATTTTACAATTTTTTTAAGAATTTGGCAGAACTGGTCAAATATTTTTATTTTATCAGTTAAACTATTTGAATGCCTTTAATTTAATGTATATACTTTGCAATATTTATGGAAAAATAATTAAAAATACAAGAATATATTGAAAAGTTTAAGTGTCCCTATTAAATTTCCAGGCCTTTATTTTACAATTTTTTTAAGAATTTGGCAGAACTGGTCAAATATTTTTATTTGATCAGTTAAACTATTTAAATGCCTTTAATTTAATGTATATACTTTGTAATATTTATGGAAAAATAATTAAAAATATAAAAATATATTGAAAAGTTTAAGTGTCCCTATTATTTTTCCAGGCTTTTATTTTACAATTTTTTTAAGAATTTGGCAGAACTGGTCAAATATTTTTATTTTATCAGTTAAACTATTTGAATGCCTTTAATTTAATGTATATACTTTGTAATATTTATGGAAAAATAATTAAAAATATAAGAATATATTGAAAAGTTTAAGTGTCCCTATTACTTTTCCAGGCCTTTATTTTACAATTTTTTTAAGAATTTGGCAGAACTGGTCAAATATTTTTATTTTATCAGTTAAACTATTTAAATGCCTTTAATTTAATGTATATACTTTGTAATATTTATGGAAAAATAATTAAAAATATAAGAATATATTGAAAAGTTTAAGTGTCCCTATTATTTTTCCAGGCCTTTATTTTACAATTTTTTTAAGAATTTGGCAGAACTGGTCAAATATTTTTATTTTATCAGTTAAACTATTTGAATGCCTTTAATTTAATGTATATACTTTGTAATCTTTATGGAAAAATATTTAAAAATATAAGAATATATTGAAAAGTTTAAGTGTCCCTATTAAATTTACAGGCTTTTATTTTACAATTTTTTTAAGAATTTGGCAGAACTGGTCAAATATTTTTATTTTATCAGTTAAACTATTTAAATGCCTTTAATTTAATGTATATAATAATGTTCGTAACTGAAACAACCGTCTGCGTTGAAGTTTGAACAGAAAGAGAGAGATTTTATTTATTTCAATTATCTTAAACCTAATGTAACATAATCTTAATTCTATTTTGTCTCTTATCCTAATAACACTTACTCTCATTTCTCTTACTATAATTATGCTTACTCTAATTTCTCTTATTATAATTATGCTTACTCTAATTTCTCTTATAACTAAGTTTAATAATGAAATATAACATTTAGCTTATTGTTAGTGTAATTAATATATTAATAAGTGAGGCAGGTTCATATGTGAGGACATTTATGTCACTCCTCCACCGCTTGAATAAGCAGTCCCTGCTGATTCAGGATCCTAGCCTATGTTTATATAAATATACATACATTTTCCATTTTTCTCATGTTTTTCTTTTTACCTGTGTTTTATATATTTTCTTAAATCTGTTATCATTAGATACTAAATAGTTTCCAGTTTGTTTATAATTCTCAATTTTCTTATATTTGGGTTTCGATTTACTAACTCTATTGTTTTTCACTATGTTATTGGCAAAACCACTCGTTGTAATTCTATTCGCTTTCTGATTCAGAATACTAATTCGTTTGATTTTGTTTTCATGTATTTTCTGTGACAGTTCAATTATTTCCTCCTTTGGAATTATGTTATTAAGAAGATCTATCGGCCGATTATTAGTAGTGGTGTGTATAGTATTATTGTACAATACAATTGCTTTAAACACCTTTTCGTTTATGTCGTCTTTATTATCCGCGTCCGCATTAAATAGTCTCATGTGTTCGTTGAGAGTACCATGTAATCTCTCTACATCCGAGTTACCAGTTTTCATATACGCTGTGGTTGTATGGAAGCTTATTTTGTGCTCATTCAAAAATTCTCTTATTGTGGCAGTATCCAATTCATTATCAAATATCAGTAGCTCTGGTTTTCCCAAATACTGTATCCTTTCTTTAATTGCTTTTAATATGGAGATCCAAGTTCTATCTTCCAAATGAAAGGCGGTTGCGTACTTCGTAAGCTTATCTACGCTTGTTAAATACATTGTGCCACGCTGAGGATACCAAATGTCTACATGAACGATTTCATTGTGTTTCTTTGGGGTAGGAGTAATGTTTAGACTATGTTTTATTGGAGACCTGTCATATTTTGCGAGTTTGCATACTTCGCAGGAGTTAATGTATTTCTGGATTTCTTTTTGTAATTTTGGGTAATAATAATTTCTTTTGAGTTCTTCATAAACTTCATTAATACCTCTGTGATTGTTTTCCATATGCGTTTTCTCTATTAATTGTAAAAGGATTTCTCTATCATTTACATCTTCCAAAAATATGTTTGCTTTTAATATTTTAAGACTTCTATTTCTTGCAAAATATTGTATATATAATGATTGAAATATTTTGTATAGTTCAATGTTTGGGCAAAACACTGCTACTAGTCCCCTTGGAGGTAATTTCTCCTTCATAAAATCTAGAAGACTATTTTCATTTGTAACTTTTAACATATGTCGAATTTTATTTTTAAAAATTTGTCTTGTCCTGAGAGAATTGAAGTTTGAATTTTGGATAAATAATTGTATTTTAAACAAATTGATTGGCTGTTCCGTTATTTTAATATAGTCAGTAGCATCACTTTCTGCGCTATGCACTGTATTAGCATCTTCATCAAATAATTCATGTAGATTCATTTCTATTTCACCATTCGATGCTTCATAAGTTAATCTACTCAAGCCATCAGCAATAACATTTTCTTTTCCTTTAATATAATTTATTTCGAAATCGAACTCATTTAACTTGATTTTCCATCTTTGTAGCTTAGAATTTGGCTCTTTTATACTATTTAACCAAACTAATGGACGATGGTCTGTTTTGATTAAAAACTTACGACCAAAAAGATATGGGCGGAAATATTTCGTCGCCCAAACGATGGCTAACAGTTCCTTTTCTATCGTACTGTAGTTTTTCTCGTGTCCATTTAGTGTACGGCTAGCAAAGGAAACAACTTTGTTTCCTTGCATAAGTGCTGCTCCTAATGCGAAATTGCTCGCATCAGTTACAAGTGTAAATGTTTTAGTAAAATCAGGATGTATAAGTATAGGATCATTCTTAAGTAATGTTTTTAATTTTTCAAAAGCAACTTTATAATCTTTATCTTTAACATTTATTTTTGCCCCTTGTTTAAGGTATTTAATAAGGTGATAAGCTATCTTTGAATAATCTTTTATGAAACGCCTGTAGTAGCCAGTTATGCCCAAAAACGATTTTATTTCCTTCTGTGTTCTAGGCAAAGCTATTCTGTCGATAGCCTTAAGTTTCTCAGGGTTGGGTTTGATTCCTCCAGGAGTGACAACGTGGCCTAAAAATTCAGTTTCCTTTGCTAGGAATGTGCATTTATCAATCTGCAATTTAAGATTGGCCTGGCTTAAACGGTTCAATACTTTTTCGATCGCTTCTAAATGTTCTTCTATGCTTGTAGAAAAAATCAAAACGTCATCTAAATAAACTAAGCAGATTGAACCAATGTATTCTTTCAATACATTGTTAATCAGCCGTTGAAATGTTGCCGGAGCATTACGAAGACCAAATGGCATACGCAAAAATTCGTAATGGCCCGTAGCTGTGGAAAATGCCGTTTTGGGAATATCGTCAGGATGAACTTCAATTTGATAAAATCCTTTTGCCAAGTCCAGGGTTGAAAAGTATTGACATTTCCCAAGTTTATCAAAAATATCATCAATATTTGGCATTGGAAATCGGTCTTCAATAGTTACGTCGTTCAATTTTCGGTAATCAATTACTATTCGCCAATTTTGTTTATTGGAAGCATCTAATTTTTTTGGGACGATCCATATTGGACTATTATATGGACTACTTGATGGCCTAATTATACTCTGACGTAGCATGTCCTCAATTTGTTTATTGACTTCTTCCTTATGCACCTCAGGGTATCTATACATTTTCGAGTATATCGGCAAGTCATGTTTTGTTATGATTTTGTGCTTTATCTCATTAGTAAATGTTAAATTATCTTCTTTATCATAAAATACATGTTTAAATTTTCTTATAATTTTGATTAGTTTTTCCCTTTCATATTCCTTAAGATGATCCGTTCGAATATGGGAAATAATATTATATTTATCAATTTCGCAATTGAAGAAGTAACCTTCTTTGTAGGATATTTCATCATAGACTTCTTCTTCCACAGATAAAAATATAGTTATTACTGCATTGGTAGTAATTAATTGTCTATTGGGCAAATCAATAATACAATTTAAATCTCTTAAAATATTGTTTCCGATTAGCCCATCAAAGTTTTCATTAAATGAGTATTCCAAGAACTCACAATTATAATTATTCAAATTAAATTCCTTAAATATTGGAAACTTGCACAATTTTGTTATTAATATTCTTGTACCTAAAGCCTTTGCTACTACGTTAATATCTTGTTTCCATTTAGGCTGGCATATATTAGGGTTTATTATACTGAATTCAGCTCCAGTATCAATTATAAATTTTAATTTTCTTATAGGGTTATTAATCACTATATATGGAAGTTTTCCCCGTCTACTATGGGAAAATTTACGTTTGAATTTCCTATTTCCATTGGCTGTTGCAGTTGATTGGTGTTATTGAAATTTCCTGATTGATGATTTTCCCAAATTGGGTGATTAGGCTGATATGAATTAAATTGAGAAGAATTTCCATTTGTTGTTCTTGAGTAATTTGTTCGACGTGTTTGGTTTGAGCTACCTGGGTTATTATTTCGTCCAATAAAATTGGAATTGGGGTGGTGTGAGTTCTGGTGAAGGAACTGTCGTTGGTTGGTAAAATTTTGATTTGGTCCGTTGTTACTAATATTTGAACCAGATGGTTTCTCCAGAATAGAGTTATGATCATTATAATTATTGCTAAAATTAGTTCTTAAGTTTCCACTCAAATAGTCTCGTTTGGCTGGTCCATATTGCGTATAATGTTGATGTCTGGCATCCAATATTATTTTAAAGGCCTCTTCCAAAGTTTTGGGATCTCTAGCAAATATCATTGTGCGAGTCGGTTCTGGTAAATGGTCTCTAAAAGTCTTTAATGAAATTCTATTGACCTCTTCGGTGGAGTAAGTATCATCTCCATGGGTTAAATTTCTGTTATGAATCCTGTTTGCAAGTTTATTTATCTTGAAATAATAATTCTCCACAGTTCCTTGTAATTTGCATGTTTTCAAATCATCCATTAAGTCATTGCTGCTGCATTTCTCACCAAAATTTGCCACTAATATTTCCTTTAAAACCAGCCATGTTTTCACGTTAGGGTGCCTATGAATTGCCTCTCTAGTTTTGCCAACACATTTATTCTTTACATATCCAAATAATATGTTCCTATTACATTCATTAAATTCCAAAATTGAGGGAAGAATGCTTTCAACCTGATCTATATAATCCGGTAACTGATTCGGATCACTACCATCAAAACTTTCTATATTCTTAATACATGTCAAAACTAAATTAAATGTACTTATTGCTAATGAATCCATTTTTATATTATCAAGTATTAAAGAATATTATTAAAATATTAATGAAATAAAATAAAAGCAAAAATATATATAAAAAAAAACAAAAACAATACAATACTTATATGTATGTACGTATGTTGTTACTGTCTCCACTGCTTGGTTGCTGTGTTGTTGTTCGATTACAGGCGTATGATGCTTGTTGTTGTTGTAATTGATATTTCTCCTTGGCAAAGGTTACAACTCGTAATGCAATGCCTTTGCACAGTGACATTGACGAAGGTCACGATCAAGAATTTTCTCTTCTTTTTTCTTAATTAAAAGTTTTACCAGTATGAAGTTTTAATTAAGTTAATTTTAATATAAAATTTTAATAAATTTTTATTTTTTTTTACTTTAATACTTTATTTTAGAATATTTTAACTTTTTTTTTTTTTTTCACTTTCACTATTTAAATTTAATTTTTATTTTTAATCTTTTATCCTCGTCGCCAATAATGTTCGTAACTGAAACAACCGTCTGCGTTGAAGTTTGAACAGAAAGAGAGAGATTTTATTTATTTCAATTATCTTAAACCTAATGTAACATAATCTTAATTCTATTTTGTCTCTTATCCTAATAACACTTACTCTCATTTCTCTTACTATAATTATGCTTACTCTAATTTCTCTTATTATAATTATGCTTACTCTAATTTCTCTTATAACTAAGTTTAATAATGAAATATAACATTTAGCTTATTGTTAGTGTAATTAATATATTAATAAGTGAGGCAGGTTCATATGTGAGGACATTTATGTCACTATATACTTTGTAATATTTATGGAAAAATAATTAAAAATATAAGAATATATTGAAAAGTTTAAGTGTCCCTATTATTTTTCCAGGCCTTTATTTTACAATTTTTTTAAGAATTTGGCAGAACTGGTCAAATATTTTTATTTTATCAGTTAAACTATTTGAATGCCTTTAATTTAATGTATATACTTTGTAATATTTATGGAAAAATAATTAAAAATATAAGAATATATTGAAAAGTTTAAGTGTCCCTATTATTTTTCCAGGCCTTTATTTTGCATTTTTTTTAAGAATTTGGCAGAACTGGTCAAATATTTTTATTTTATCAGTTAAACTAATTGAATGCCTTTAATTTAATGTATATACTTTGTAATCTTTATGGAAAAATAATTAAAAATATAAAAATATATTGAAAAGTTTAAGTGTCCCTATTATTTTTCCAGGCTTTTATTTTACAATTTTTTTAAGAATTTGGCAGAACTGGTCAAATATATTTATTTTATCAGTTAAACTATTTGAATGCCTTTAATTTAATGTATATACTTTGTAATATTTATGGAAAAATAATTAAAAATATAAGAATATATTGAAAAGTTTAAGTGTCCCTATTAAATTTCCAGGCCTTTATTTCACAATTTTTTTAAGAATTTGGCAGAACTGGTCAAATATTTTTATTTTATCAGTTAAACTATTTGAATGACTTTAATTTAATGTATATACTTTGTAATATTTATGGAAAAATATTTAAAAATATAAGAATATATTGAAAAGTTTAAGTGTCCCTATTAAATTTACAGGCCTTTATTTCACAATTTTTTTAAGAATTTGGCAGAACTGGTCAAATATTTTTATTTTATCAGTTAAACTATTTAAATGCCTTTAATTTAATGTATATACTTTGCAATATTTATGGAAAAATAATTAAAAATACAAGAATATATTGAAAAGTTTAAGTGTCCCTATTATTTTTCCAGGCCTTTATTTAACAATTTTTTTAAGAATTTGGCAGAACTGGTCAAATATTTTTATTTTATCAGTTAAACTATTTGAATGACTTTAATTTAATGTATATACTTTGTAATATTTATGGAAAAATAATTAAAAATACAAGAATATATTGAAAAGTTTAAGTGTCCCTATTAAATTTCCAGGCCTTTATTTAACAATTTTTTTAAGAATTTGGCAGAACTGGTCAAATATTTTTATTTTATCAGTTAAACTATTTGAATGCCTTTAATTTAATGTATATACTTCGAAATATTTAGGAAAAATAATTAAAAATATAAGAATATATTGAAAAGTTTAAGTGTCCCTATTATTTTTCCAGGCCTTTATTTTAAATTTTTTTAAGAATTTGGCAGAACTGGTCAAATATTTTTATTTTATCAGTTAAACTATTTGAATGACTTTAATTTAATGTATATACTTTGTAATATTTATGGAAAAATAATTAAAAATACAAGAATATATTGAAAAGTTTAAGTGTCCCTATTAAATTTACAGGCTTTTATTTTACAATTTTTTTTAAGAATTTGGCAGAACTGGTCAAATATTTTTATTTTATCAGTTAAACTATTTAAATGCCTTTAATTTAATGTATATACTTTGTAATATTTATGGAAAAATAATTAAAAATACAAGAATATATTGAAAAGTTTAAGTGTCCCTATTATTTTTCCAGGCTTTTATTTTACAATTTTTTTAAGAATTTGGCAGAACTGGTCAAATATTTTTATTTTATCAGTTAAACTAATTGAATGCCTTTAATTTAATGTATATACTTTGTAATATTTATGGAAAAATAATTAAAAATATAAAAATATATTGAAAAGTTTAAGTGTCCCTATTAACTTTCCAGGCCTTTATTTTACAATTTTTTTAAGAATTTGGCAGAACTGGTCAAATATTTTTATTTTATCAGTTAAACTATTTGAATGCCTTTAATTTAATGTATATACTTTGTAATCTTTATGGAAAAATAATTAAAAATATAAGAATATATTGAAAAGTTTAAGTGTCCCTATTATTTTTCCAGGCTTTTATTTTACAATTCTTTTAAGAATTTGGCAGAACTGGTCAAATATTTTTATTTTATCAATTAAACTATTTGAATGCCTTTAATTTAATGTATATACTTTGCAATATTTATGGAAAAATAATTAAAAATACAAGAATATATTGAAAAGTTTAAGTGTCCCTATTAAATTTCCAGGCCTTTATTTCACAATTTTTTTAAGAATTTGGCAGAACTGGTCAAATATTTTTATTTTATCAGTTAAACTATTTGAATGACTTTAATTTAATGTATATACTTTTAATATTTATGGAAAAATAATTAAAAATACAAGAATATATTGAAGAGTTTAAGTGTCCCTATTAAATTTCCAGGCCTTTATTTCACAATTTTTTTAAGAATTTGGCAGAACTGGTCAAATATTTTTATTTTATCAGTTAAACTATTTGAATGACTTTAATTTAATGTATATACTTTGTAATATTTATGGAAAAATAATTAAAAATACAAGAATATATTGAAAAGTTTAAGTGTCCCTATTAAATTTCCAGGCCTTTATTTTACAATTTTTTTAAGAATTTGGCAGAACTGGTCAAATATTTTTATTTTATCAGTTAAACTATTTGAATGACTTTAATTTAATGTATATACTTTGTAAGATTTATGGAAAAATAATTAAAAATACAAGAATATATTGAAAAGTTTAAGTGTCCCTATTAAATTTCCAGGCCTTTATTTCACAATTTTTTTTAAGAATTTGTCAGAACTGGTCAAATATTTTTATTTTATCAGTTAAACTATTTGAATGCCTTTAATTTAATGTATATACTTTGTAATCTTTATGGAAAAATAATTAAAAATATAAGAATATATTGAAAAGTTTAAGTGTCCCTATTAAATTTCCAGGCCTTTATTTCACAATTTTTTAAAGAATTTGGTAGAACTGGTCAAATATTTTTATTTTATCAGTTAAACTATTTGAATGCCTTTAATTTAATGTATATACTTTGTAATCTTTATGGAAAAATAATTAAAAATACAAGAATATATTGAAAAGTTTAAGTGTCCCTATTAAATTTCCAGGCTTTTATTTTACAATTTTTTTAAGAATTTGGCAGAACTTTTCAAATATTTTTATTTTATCAGTTAAACTATTTGAATGCCTTTAATTTAGTATATACTTTGTAATCTTTATGGAAAAATAATTAAAAATACAAGAATATATTGAAAAGTTTAAGTGTCCCTATTAAATTTCCAGGCCTTTATTTTACAATTTTTTTAAGAATTTGGCAGAACTGGTCAAATATTTTTATTTTATCAGTTAAACTATTTGAACGCCTTTAATTTAATGTATATACTTTGTAATCTTTATGGAAAAATAATTAAAAATATAAGAATATATTGAAAAGTTTAAGTGTCCCTATTAAATTTCCAGGCCTTTATTTCACAATTTTTTTAAGAATTTGGCAGAACTGGTCAAATATTTTTATTTTATCAGTTAAACTATTTGAATGCCTTTAATTTAATGTATATACTTTGTAATCTTTATGGAAAAATAATTAAAAATATAAGAATATATTGAAAAGTTTAAGTGTCCCTATTATTTTTCCAAGCCTTTATTTTACAATATTTTAAGAATTTGGCAGAACTGGTCAAATATTTTTATTTTATCAGTTAAACTATTTGAATGCCTTTAATTTAATGTATATACTTTGTAATCTTTATGGAAAAATAATTAAAAATATAAGAATATATTGAAAAGTTTAAGTGTCCCTATTATTTTTCCAAGCCTTTATTTTACAATTTTTTAAGAATTTGGCAGAACTGGTCAAATTTTTTTATTTTATCAGTTAAACTATTTGAATGCCTTTAATTTAATGTATATACTTTGTAATCTGTATGGAAAAATAATTAAAAATATAAGAATATATTGAAAAGTTTAAGTGTCCCTATTAAATTTCCAGGCCTTTATTTCACAATTTTTTTAAGAATTTGGCAGAACTGGTCAAATATTTTTATTTTATCAGTGAAACTATTTGAATGCCTTTAATTTAATGTATATACTTTGTAAGATTTATGGAAAAATAATTAAAAATACAAGAATATATTGAAAAGTTTAAGTGTCCCTATTAAATTTCCAGGCCTTTATTTTACAATTTTTTAAGAATTTGGCAAAACTGGTCAAATTTTTTTATTTTATCAGTTAAACTATTTGAATGCTTTTAATTTAATGTATATACTTTGTAATCTGTATGGAAAAATAATTAAAAATATAAGAATATATTGAAAAGTTTAAGTGTCCCTATTAAATTTCCAGGCCTTTATTTCACAATTTTTTTTAAGAATTTGGCAGAACTGGTCAAATATTTTTATTTTATCAGTGAAACTATTTGAATGCCTTTAATTTAATGTATATACTTTGTAATCTGTATGGAAAAATAATTAAAAATACAAGAATATATTGAAAAGTTTAAGTGTCCCTATTAAATTTCCAGGCCTTTATTTCACAATTTTTTTAAGAATTTGGCAGAACTGGTCAAATATTTTTATTTTATCAGTTAAACTATTTGAATGCCTTTAATTTAATGTATATACTTTGTAATCTTTATGGAAAAATAATTAAAAATATAAGAATATATTGAAAAGTTTAAGTGTCCCTATTATTTTTCCAGGCCTTTATTTTACAATTTTTTAAGAATTTGGCAGAACTGGTCAAATTTTTTTATTTTATCAGTTAAACTATTTGAATGCCTTTAATTTAATGTATATACTTTGTAATCTTTATGGAAAAATAATTAAAAATACAAGAATATATTGAAAAGTTTAAGTGTCCCTATTAAATTTCCAGGCCTTTATTTTACAATTTTTTTAAGAATTTGGCAGAACTGGTCAAATATTTTTATTTTATCAGTTAAACTATTTGAATGCCTTTAATTTAATGTATATACTTTGTAATCTTTAAGGAAAAATAATTAAAAATAAAAGAATATATTGAAAAGTTTAAGTGTCCCTATTAAATTTCCAGGCCTTTATTTTACAATTTTTTTAAGAATTTGGCAGAACTGGTCAAATATTTTTATTTTATCAGTTAAACTATTTGAATGCCTTTAATTTAATGTATATACTTTGTAATCTTTATGGAAAAATAATTAAAAATACAAGAATATATTGAAAAGTTTAAGTGTCCCTATTAAATTTACAGGCTTTTATTTTACAATTTTTTTAAGAATTTGGCAGAACTGGTCAAATATTTTTATTTTATCAGTTAAACTATTTGAATGCCTTTAATTTAATGTATATACTTTGTAATATTTATGGAAAAATAATTAAAAATACAAGAATATATTGAAAAGTTTAAGTGTCCCTATTAACTTTCCAGGCCTTTATTTTACAATTTTTTTAAGAATTTGGCAGAACTGGTCAAATATTTTTATTTTATCAGTTAAACTATTTGAATGCCTTTAATTTAATGTATATACTTTGTAATATTTATGGAAAAATAATTAAAAATATAAGAATATATTGAAAAGTTTAAGTGTCCCTATTAACTTTCCAGGCCTTTATTTTACAATTTTTTTAAGAATTTGGCAGAACTGGTCAAATATTTTTTTTATTTTATCAGTTAAACTATTTGAATGCCTTTAATTTAATGTATATACTTTGTAATATTTATGGAAAAATAATTAAAAATATAAGAATATATTGAAAAGTTTAAGTGTCCCTATTAACTTTCCAGGCCTTTGTTTTACAATTTTTTTAAGAATTTGGCAGAACTGGTCAAATATTTTTATTTTATCAGTTAAACTATTTGAATACCTTTAATTTAATGTATATACTTTGTAATCTTTATGGAAAAATAATTAAAAATATAAGAATATATTGAAAAGTTTAAGTGTCCCTATTAAATTTCCAGGCTTTTATTTAACAATTTTTTTAAGAATTTGGCAGAACTGGTCAAATATTTTTATTTTATCAGTTAAACTATTTGAATGCCTTTAATTTAATGTATATACTTTGTAATCTTTATGGAAAAATATTTAAAAATATAAGAATATATTGAAAAGTTTAAGTGTCCCTATTAAATTTCCAGGCCTTTATTTTACAATTTTTTTAAGAATTTGGCAGAACTGGTCAAATATTTTTATTTTATCAGTTAAACTATTTGAATGCCTTTAATTTAATGTATATACTTTGTAAGATTTATGGAAAAATAATTAAAAATACAAGAATATATTGAAAAGCTTAAGTGTCCCTATTAAATTTCCAGGCCTTTATTTTACAATTTTTTTAAGAATTTGGCAGAACTGGTCAAATATTTTTATTTTATCAGTTAAACTATTTGAATGCCTTTAATTTAATGTATATACTTTGTAATCTTTATGGAAAAATAATTAAAAATACAAGAATATATTGAAAAGTTTAAGTGTCCCTATTAAATTTCCAGGCCTTTATTTCACAATTTTTTTTAAGAATTTGTCAGAACTGGTCAAATATTTTTATTTTATCAGTTAAACTATTTGAATGACTTTAATTTAATGTATATACTTTGTAATATTTATGGAAAAATAATTAAAAATACAAGAATATATTGAAAAGTTTAAGTGTCCCTATTAAATTTCCAGGCCTTTATTTCACAATTTTTTTTAAGAATTTGTCAGAACTGGTCAAATATTTTTATTTTATCAGTTAAACTATTTGAATGCCTTTAATTTAATGTATATACTTTGTAATCTTTATGGAAAAATAATTAAAAATACAAGAATATATTGAAAAGTTTAAGTGTCCCTATTAAATTTCCAGGCCTTTATTTCACAATTTTTTTTAAGAATTTGTCAGAACTGGTCAAATATTTTTATTTTATCAGTTAAACTATTTGAATGCCTTTAATTTAATGTATATACTTTGTAATATTTATGGAAAAATAATTAAAAATATAAGAATATATTGAAAAGTTTAAGTGTCCCTATTAAATTTCCAGGCCTTTATTTCACAATTTTTTTAAGAATTTGGTAGAACTGGTCAAATATTTTTATTTTATCAGTTAAACTATTTGAATGCCTTTAATTTAATGTATATACTTTGTAATCTTTATGGAAAAATAATTAAAAATACAAGAATATATTGAAAAGTTTAAGTGTCCCTATTAAATTTCCAGGCCTTTATTTCACAATTTTTTTTAAGAATTTGTCAGAACTGGTCAAATATTTTTATTTTATCAGTTAAACTATTTGAATGCCTTTAATTTAATGTATATACTTTGTAATATTTATGGAAAAATAATTAAAAATATAAGAATATATTGAAAAGTTTAAGTGTCCCTATTAAATTTCCAGGCCTTTATTTCACAATTTTTTTAAGAATTTGGTAGAACTGGTCAAATATTTTTATTTTATCAGTTAAACTATTTGAATGCCTTTAATTTAATGTATATACTTTGTAATCTTTATGGAAAAATATTTAAAAATATAAGAATATATTGAAAAGTTTAAGTGTCCCTATTAAATTTACAGGCTTTTATTTTACAATTTTTTTTAAGAATTTGGCAGAACTGGTCAAATATTTTTATTTTATCAGTTAAACTATTTAAATGCCTTTAATTTAATGTATATACTTTGTAATATTTATGGAAAAATAATTAAAAATATAAAAATATATTGAAAAGTTTAAGTGTCCCTATTATTTTTCCAGGCTTTTATTTTACAATTTTTTTAAGAATTTGGCAGAACTGGTCAAATATTTTTATTTTATCAGTTAAACTAATTGAATGCCTTTAATTTAATGTATATACTTTGTAATATTTATGGAAAAATAATTAAAAATATAAAAATATATTGAAAAGTTTAAGTGTCCCTATTAACTTTCCAGGCCTTTATTTTACAATTTTTTTAAGAATTTGGCAGAACTGGTCAAATATTTTTATTTTATCAGTTAAACTATTTGAATGCCTTTAATTTAATGTATATACTTTGTAATCTTTATGGAAAAATAATTAAAAATATAAGAATATATTGAAAAGTTTAAGTGTCCCTATTATTTTTCCAGGCTTTTATTTTACAATTCTTTTAAGAATTTGGCAGAACTGGTCAAATATTTTTATTTTATCAATTAAACTATTTGAATGCCTTTAATTTAATGTATATACTTTGCAATATTTATGGAAAAATAATTAAAAATACAAGAATATATTGAAAAGTTTAAGTGTCCCTATTAAATTTCCAGGCCTTTATTTCACAATTTTTTTAAGAATTTGGCAGAACTGGTCAAATATTTTTATTTTATCAGTTAAACTATTTGAATGACTTTAATTTAATGTATATACTTTTAATATTTATGGAAAAATAATTAAAAATACAAGAATATATTGAAAAGTTTAAGTGTCCCTATTAAATTTCCAGGCCTTTATTTCACAATTTTTTTAAGAATTTGGCAGAACTGGTCAAATATTTTTATTTTATCAGTTAAACTATTTGAATGCCTTTAATTTAATGTATATACTTTGTAATATTTATGGAAAAATAATTAAAAATACAAGAATTAATTGAAAAGTTTAAGTGTCCCTATTAAATTTCCAGGCCTTTATATCACAATTTTTTTAAGAATTTGGCAGAACTGGTCAAATATTTTTATTTTATCAGTTAAACTATTTGAATGCCTTTAATTTAATGTATATACTTTGTAATATTTATGGAAAAATAATTAAAAATATAAGAATATATTGAAAAGTTTAAGTGTCCCTATTAAATTTCCAGGCCTTTATTTTACAATTTTTTTAAGAATTTGGCAGAACTGGTCAAATATATTTATTTTATCAGTTAAACTATTTGAATGCCTTTAATTTAATGTATATACTTTGTAATCTGTATGGAAAAATAATTAAAAATATAAGAATATATTGAAAAGTTTAAGTGTCCCTATTAAATTTCCAGGCTTTTAATTCACAATTTTTTTAAGAATTTGGCAGAACTGGTCAAATTTTTTTATTTTATCAGTTAAACTATTTGAATGCCTTTAATTTAATGTATATACTTTGTAATCTGTATGGAAAAATAATTAAAAATATAAGAATATATTGAAAAGTTTAAGTGTCCCTATTAAATTTCCAGGCCTTTATTTTACAATTTTTTTAAGAATTTGGCAGAACTGGTCAAATATTTTTATTTTATCAGTTAAACTATTTGAATGCCTTTAATTTAATGTATATACTTTGTAATCTGTATGGAAAAATAATTAAAAATATAAGAATATATTGAAAAGTTTAAGTGTCCCTATTAAATTTCCAGGCCTTTATTTTACAATTTTTTTAAGAATTTGGCAGAACTGGTCAAATATTTTTATTTTATCAGTTAAACTATTTGAATGCCTTTAATTTAATGTATATACTTTGTAATATTTATGGAAAAATAATTAAAAATACAAGAATTAATTGAAAAGTTTAAGTGTCCCTATTAAATTTCCAGGCCTTTATTTCACAATTTTTTTAAGAATTTGGCAGAACTGGTCAAATATTTTTATTTTATCAGTTAAACTATTTGAATTCCTTTAATTTAATGTATATACTTTGTAATATTTATGGAAAAATAATTAAAAATATAAGAATATATTGAAAAGTTTAAGTGTCCCTATTAAATTTCCAGGCCTTTATTTTACAATTTTTTTAAGAATTTGGCAGAACTGGTCAAATATATTTATTTTATCAGTTAAACTATTTGAATGCCTTTAATTTAATGTATATACTTTGTAATCTGTATGGAAAAATAATTAAAAATATAAGAATATATTGAAAAGTTTAAGTGTCCCTATTAAATTTCCAGGCCTTTATTTCACAATTTTTTTAAGAATTTGGCAGAACTGGTCAAATTTTTTTATTTTATCAGTTAAACTATTTGAATGCCTTTAATTTAATGTATATACTTTGTAATCTGTATGGAAAAATAATTAAAAATATAAGAATATATTGAAAAGTTTAAGTGTCCCTATTAAATTTCCAGGCCTTTATTTTACAATTTTTTTAAGAATTTGGCAGAACTGGTCAAATATTTTTATTTTATCAGTTAAACTATTTGAATGCCTTTAATTTAATGTATATACTTTGTAATCTGTATGGAAAAATAATTAAAAATATAAGAATATATTGAAAAGTTTAAGTGTCCCTATTATTTTTCCAGGCCTTTATTTTACAATTTTTTAAGAATTTGGCAGAACTGGTCAAATATTTTTATTTTATCAGTTAAACTATTTGAATGCCTTTAATTTAATGTATATACTTTGTAATCTTTATGGAAAAATAATTAAAAATATAAGAATATATTGAAAAGTTTAAGTGTCCCTATTATTTTTCAAGGCCTTTATTTTACAATTTTTTAAGAATTTGGCAGAACTGGTCAAATATTTTTATTTTATCAGTTAAACTATTTGAATGCCTTTAATTTAATGTATATACTTTGTAATCTTCATGGAAAAATAGTTAAAAATACAAGATTATATTGAAAAGTTTAAGTGTCCCTATTAAATTTCCAGGCTTTTATTTTACAATTTTTTTAAGAATTTGGCAGAACTGGTCAAATTTTTTTATTTTATCAGTTAAATTATTTGAATGCCTTTAATTTAATGTATATACTTTGTAATCTTTATGGAAAAATAGTTAAAAATACAAGAATATATTGAAAAGTTTAAGTGTCCCTATTAAATTTCCAGGCCTTTATTTTACAATTTTTTTAAGAATTTGGCAGAACTGGTCAAATATTTTTATTTTATCAGTTAAACTATTTGAATGCCTTTAATTTAATGTATATACTTTGTAATCTTTATGGAAAAATAGTTAAAAATACAAGAATATATTGAAAAGTTTAAGTGTCCCTATTAAATTTCCAGGCCTTTATTTTACAATTTTTTTAAGAATTTGGCAGAACTGGTCAAATATTTTTATTTTATCAGTTAAACTATTTGAATGCCTTTAATTTAATGTATATACTTTGTAATCTTTATGGAAAAATAATTAAAAATATAAGAATATATTGAAAAGTTTAAGTGTCCCTATTATTTTTCAAGGCCTTTATTTTACAATTTTTTAAGAATTTGGCAGAACTGGTCAAATTTTTTTATTTTATCAGTTAAACTATTTGAATGCCTTTAATTTAATGTATATACTTTGTAATCTTTATGGAAAAATAGTTAAAAATACAAGAATATATTGAAAAGTTTAAGTGTCCCTATTAAATTTCCAGGCTTTTATTTTACAATTTTTTTTAAGAATTTGGCAGAACTGGTCAAATATTTTTATTTTATCAGTTAAACTATTTGAATGCCTTTAATTTAATGTATATACTTTGTAATCTTTAAGGAAAAATAATTAAAAATATAAGAATATATTGAAAAGTTTAAGTGTCCCTATTAAATTTCCAGGCCTTTATTTTACAATTTTTTAAGAATTTGGCAGAACTGGTCAAATTTTTTTATTTTATCAGTTAAACTATTTGAATGCCTTTAATTTAATGTATATACTTTGTAATCTGTATGGAAAAATAGTTAAAAATACAAGAATATATTGAAAAGTTTAAGTGTCCCTATTAAATTTCCAGGCTTTTATTTTACAATTTTTTTTAAGAATTTGGCAGAACTGGTCAAATATTTTTATTTTATCAGTTAAACTATTTGAATGCCTTTAATTTAATGTATATACTTTGTAATCTTTATGGAAAAATAGTTAAAAATACAAGAATATATTGAAAAGTTTAAGTGTCCCTATTAAATTTCCAGGCCTTTATTTTACAATTTTTTTAAGAATTTGGCAGAACTGGTCAAATTTTTTTATTTTATCAGTTAAATTATTTGAATGCCTTTAATTTAATGTATATACTTTGTAATATTTATGGAAAAATAATTAAAAATATAAGAATATATTGAAAAGTTTAAGTGTCCCTATTAAATTTCCAGGCCTTTATTTTACAATATTTTAAGAATTTGGCAGAACTGGTCAAATTTTTTTATTTTATCAGTTAAATTATTTGAATGCCTTTAATTTAATGTATATACTTTGTAATCTTTATGGAAAAATAATTAAAAATATAAGAATATATTGAAAAGTTTAAGAGTCCCTATTATTTTTCCAGGCCTTTATTTTACAATTTTTTAAGAATTTGGCAGAACTGGTCAAATTTTTTTATTTTATCAGTTAAACTATTTGAATGCCTTTAATTTAATGTATATACTTTGTAATCTTTATGGAAAAATAGTTAAAAATACAAGAATATATTGAAAAGTTTAAGTGTCCCTATTAAATTTCCAGGCCTTTATTTTACAATTTTTTTTTAAGAATTTGGCAGAACTGGTCAAATATTTTTATTTTATCAGTTAAACTATTTGAATGCCTTTAATTTAATGTATATACTTTGTAATCTTTATGGAAAAATAATTAAAAATATAAGAATATATTGAAAAGTTTAAGTGTCCCTATTAAATTTCCAGGCCTTTATTTTACAATTTTTTTAAGAATTTGGCAGAACTGGTCAAATATTTTTATTTTATCAGTTAAACTATTTGAATGCCTTTAATTTAATGTATATACTTTGTAATATTTATGGAAAAATAATTAAAAATATAAGAATATATTGAAAAGTTTAAGTGTCCCTATTATTTTTCCAGGCATTTATTTTACAATTTTTTACGAATTTGGCAGAACTGGTCAAATTTTTTTATTTTATCAGTTAAACTATTTGAATGCCTTTAATTTAATGTATATACTTTGTAATATTTATGGAAAAATAATTAAAAATACAAGAATATATTGAAAAGTTTAAGTGTCCCTATTAAATTTCCAGGCCTTTATTTCACAATTTTTTTAAGAATTTGGCAGAACTGGTCAAATATTTTTATTTTATCAGTTAAACTATTTGAATGCCTTTAATTTAATGTATATACTTTGTAATATTTATGGAAAAATAATTAAAAATATAAGAATATATTGAAAAGTTTAAGTGTCCCTATTAAATTTCCAGGCCTTTATTTTACAATTTTTTTAAGAATTTGGCAGAACTGGTCAAATATTTTTATTTTATCAGTTAAACTATTTGAATGACTTTAATTTAATGTATATACTTTGTAAGATTTATGGAAAAATAATTAAAAATACAAGAATATATTGAAAAGCTTAAGTGTCCCTATTAAATTTCCAGGCCTTTATTTTACAATTTTTTTAAGAATTTGGCAGAACTGGTCAAATATTTTTATTTTATCAGTTAAACTATTTGAATGCCTTTAATTTAATGTATATACTTTGTAATCTTTATGGAAAAATAATTAAAAATACAAGAATATATTGAAAAGTTTAAGTGTCCCTATTAAATTTCCAGGCCTTTATTTCACAATTTTTTTTAAGAATTTGTCAGAACTGGTCAAATATTTTTATTTTATCAGTTAAACTATTTGAATGACTTTAATTTAATGTATATACTTTGTAATATTTATGGAAAAATAATTAAAAATACAAGAATATATTGAAAAGTTTAAGTGTCCCTATTAAATTTCCAGGCCTTTATTTCACAATTTTTTTTAAGAATTTGTCAGAACTGGTCAAATATTTTTATTTTATCAGTTAAACTATTTGAATGCCTTTAATTTAATGTATATACTTTGTAATCTTTATGGAAAAATAATTAAAAATATAAGAATATATTGAAAAGTTTAAGTGTCCCTATTAAATTTCCAGGCCTTTATTTCACAATTTTTTTAAGAATTTGGTAGAACTGGTCAAATATTTTTATTTTATCAGTTAAACTATTTGAATGCCTTTAATTTAATGTATATACTTTGTAATCTTTATGGAAAAATAATTAAAAATACAAGAATATATTGAAAAGTTTAAGTGTCCCTATTAAATTTCCAGGCTTTTATTTTACAATTTTTTTAAGAATTTGGCAGAACTGGTCAAATATTTTTATTTTATCAGTTAAACTATTTGAATGCCTTTAATTTAATGTATATATTTTGTAATATTTATGGAAAAATAATTAAAAATACAAGAATTAATTGAAAAGTTTAAGTGTCCCTATTAAATTTCCAGGCCTTTATTTTACAATTTTTTTAAGAATTTGGCAGAACTGGTCAAATATTTTTATTTTATCAGTTAAACTATTTGAATGCCTTTAATTTAATGTATATATTTTGTAATATTTATGGAAAAATAATTAAAAATACAAGAATTAATTGAAAAGTTTAAGTGTCCCTATTAAATTTCCAGGCCTTTATATCACAATTTTTTTAAGAATTTGGCAGAACTGGTCAAATATTTTTATTTTATCAGTTAAACTATTTGAATGCCTTTAATTTAATGTATATACTTTGTAATATTTATGGAAAAATAATTAAAAATATAAAAATATATTGAAAAGTTTAAGTGTCCCTATTAAATTTCCAGGCCTTTATTTCACAATTTTTTTAAGAATTTGGCAGAACTGGTCAAATATTTTTATTTTATCAGTTAAACTATTTGAATTCCTTTAATTTAATGTATATACTTTGTAATATTTATGGAAAAATAATTAAAAATATAAGAATATATTGAAAAGTTTAAGTGTCCCTATTAAATTTCCAGGCCTTTATTTTACAATTTTTTTAAGAATTTGGCAGAACTGGTCAAATATATTTATTTTTTCAGTTAAACTATTTGAATGCCTTTAATTTAATGTATATACTTTGTAATCTGTATGGAAAAATAATTAAAAATATAAGAATATATTGAAAAGTTTAAGTGTCCCTATTATTTTTCCAGGCCTTTATTTTACAATTTTTTAAGAATTTGGCAGAACTGGTCAAATATTTTTATTTTATCAGTTAAACTATTTGAATGCCTTTTATTTTATTGTATATACTTTGTAATCTTTATGGAAAAATAATTAAAAATATAAGAATATATTGAAAAGTTTAAGTGTCCCTATTATTTTTCCAGGCCTTTATTTTACAATTTTTTTAAGAATTTGGCAGAACTGGTCAAATATTTTTATTTTATCAGTTAAACTATTTGAATGCCTTTAATTTAATGTATATACTTTGTAATCTGTATGGAAAAATAATTAAAAATATAAGAATATATTGAAAAGTTTAAGTGTCCCTATTAAATTTCCAGGCCTTTATTTTACAATTTTTTAAGAATTTGGCAGAACTGGTCAAATTTTTTTATTTTATCAGTTAAACTATTTGAATGCCTTTAATTTAATGTATATACTTTGTAATATTTATGGAAAAATAATTAAAAATACAAGAATATATTGAAAAGTTTAAGTGTCCCTATTAAATTTCCAGGCCTTTATTTCACAATTTTTTAAGAATTTGGCAGAACTGGTCAAATATTTTTATTTTATCAGTTAAACTATTTGAATGCCTTTAATTTAATGTATATACTTTGTAATATTTATGGAAAAATAATTAAAAATACAAGAATATATTGAAAAGTTTAAGTGTCCCTATTAAATTTCCAGGCCTTTGTTTCACAATTTTTTTAAGAATTTGGCAGAACTGGTCAAATATTTTTATTTTATCAGTTAAACTATTTGAATGCCTTTAATTTAATGTATATACTTTGTAATCTTTATGGAAAAATAATTAAAAATATAAGAATATATTGAAAAGTTTAAGTGTCCCTATTAAATTTCCAGGCCTTTATTTTACAATTTTTTAAGAATTTGGCAGAACTGGTCAAATATTTTTATTTTATCAGTTAAACTATTTGAATGCCTTTAATTTAATGTATATACTTTGTAATCTTTATGGAAAAATAATTAAAAATATAAGAATATATTGAAAAGTTTAAGTGTCCCTATTAAATTTCCAGGCCTTTATTTTACAATTTTTTAAGAATTTGGCAGAACTGGTCAAATATTTTTATTTTATCAGTTAAATTATTTGAATGCCTTTAATTTAATGTATATACTTTGTATTCTTTATGGAAAAATAATTAAAAATATAAGAATATATTGAAAAGTTTAAGTGTCCCTATTAAATTTCCAGGCCTTTATTTCACAATTTTTTTAAGAATTTGGCAGAACTGGTCAAATTTTTTTATTTTATCAGTTAAACTATTTGAATGCCTTTAATTTAATGTATATACTTTGTAATCTTTATGGAAAAATAGTTAAAAATACAAGAATATATTGAAAAGTTTAAGTGTCCCTATTAAATTTCCAGGCCTTTATTTTACAATTTTTTTAAGAATTTGGCAGAACTGGTCAAATATTTTTATTTTATCAGTTAAACTATTTGAATGCCTTTAATTTAATGTATATACTTTGTAATCTGTATGGAAAAATAATTAAAAATATAAGAATATATTGAAAAGTTTAAGTGTCCCTATTAAATTTCCAGGCCTTTATTTCACAATTTTTTTAAGAATTTGGCAGAACTGGTCAAATATTTTTATTTTATCAGTTAAACTATTTTAATTCCTTTAATTTAATGTATATACTTTGTAATATTTATGGAAAAATAATTAAAAATATAAGAATATATTGAAAAGTTTAAGTGTCCCTATTAAATTTCCAGGCCTTTATTTCACAATTTTTTTAAGAATTTGGCAGAACTGGTCAAATTTTTTTATTTTATCAGTTAAACTATTTGAATGCCTTTAATTTAATGTATATACTTTGTAATCTTTATGGAAAAATAATTAAAAATATAAGAATATATTGAAAAGTTTAAGTGTCCCTATTAAATTTCCAGGCTTTTATTTTACAATTTTTTTTAAGAATTTGGCAGAACTGGTCAAATTTTTTTATTTTATCAGTTAAACTATTTGAATGCCTTTAATTTAATGTATATACTTTGTAATCTTTATGGAAAAATAGTTAAAAATACAAGAATATATTGAAAAGTTTAAGTGTCCCTATTAAATTTCCAGGCTTTTATTTTACAATTTTTTTTAAGAATTTGGCAGAACTGGTCAAATATTTTTATTTTATCAGTTAAACTATTTGAATGCCTTTAATTTAATGTATATACTTTGTAATCTGTATGGAAAAATAATTAAAAATATAAGAATATATTGAAAAGTTTAAGTGTCCCTATTAAATTTCCAGGCCTTTATTTTACAATTTTTTTAAGAATTTGGCAGAACTGGTCAAATTTTTTTATTTTATCAGTTAAATTATTTGAATGCCTTTAATTTAATGTATATACTTTGTAATCTTTATGGAAAAATAATTAAAAATATAAGAATATATTGAAAAGTTTAAGTGTCCCTATTATTTTTCCAGGCCTTTATTTTACAATATTTTAAGAATTTGGCAGAACTGGTCAAATTTTTTTATTTTATCAGTTAAATTATTTGAATGCCTTTAATTTAATGTATATACTTTGTAATCTTTATGGAAAAATAATTAAAAATATAAGAATATATTGAAAAGTTTAAGTGTCCCTATTAAATTTCCAGGCCTTTATTTTACAATTTTTTTAAGAATTTGGCAGAACTGGTCAAATATTTTTATTTTATCAGTTAAACTATTTGAATGCCTTTAATTTAATGTATATATTTTGTAATATTTATGGAAAAATAATTAAAAATACAAGAATATATTGAAAAGTTTAAGTGTCCCTATTAAATTTCCAGGCCTTTATTTCACAATTTTTTTAAGAATTTGGCAGAACTGGTCAAATATTTTTATTTTATCAGTTAAACTATTTGAATGCCTTTAATTTAATGTATATACTTTGTAATCTTTATGGAAAAATAATTAAAAATATAAGAATATATTGAAAAGTTTAAGTGTCCCTATTAAATTTCCAGGCCTTTATTTTACAATTTTTTAAGAATTTGGCAGAACTGGTCAAATTTTTTTATTTTATCAGTTAAACTATTTGAATGCCTTTAATTTAATGTATATACTTTGTAATCTTTATGGAAAAATAATTAAAAATATAAGAATATATTGAAAAGTTTAAGTGTCCCTATTATTTTTCCAGGCCTTTATTTTACAATTTTTTAAGAATTTGGCAGAACTGGTCAAATTTTTTTATTTTATCAGTTAAACTATTTGAATGCCTTTAATTTAATGTATATACTTTGTAATCTTTATGGAAAAATAATTAAAAATATAAGAATATATTGAAAAGTTTAAGTGTCCCTATTAAATTTCCAGGCCTTTATTTTACAATTTTTTTAAGAATTTGGCAGAACTGGTCAAATTTTTTTATTTTATCAGTTAAACTATTTGAATGCCTTTAATTTAATGTATATACTTTGTAATCTTTGTGGAAAAATAATTAAAAATACAAGAATATATTGAAAAGTTTAAGTGTCCCTATTATTTTTCCAGGTCTTTATTTTACAATTTTTTAAGAATTTGGCAGAACTGGTCAAATTTTTTTATTTTATCAGTTAAACTATTTGAATGCCTTTAATTTAATGTATATACTTTGTAATATTTATGGAAAAATAATTAAAAATATAAGAATATATTGAAAAGTTTAAGTGTCCCTATTATTTTTCCAGGTCTTTATTTTACAATTTTTTAAGAATTTGGCAGAACTGGTCAAATATTTTTATTGTATCAGTTAAACTATTTGAATGCCTTTAATTTAATGTATATATTTTGTAATATTTATGGAAAAATAATTAAAAATACAAGAATATATTGAAAAGTTTAAGTGTCCCTATTAAATTTCCAGGCCTTTATTTTACAATTTTTTTAAGAATTTGGCAGAACTGGTCAAATATTTTTATTTTATCAGTTAAACTATTTGAATGCCTTTAATTTAATGTATATGCTTTGTAATCTGTATGGAAAAATAATTAAAAATATAAGAATATATTGAAAAGTTTAAGTGTCCCTATTAAATTTCCAGGCCTTTATTTCACAATTTTTTTAAGAATTTGGCAGAACTGGTCAAATATTTTTATTTTATCAGTTAAACTATTTGAATTCCTTTAATTTAATGTATATACTTTGTAATATTTATGGAAAAATAATTAAAAATATAAGAATATATTGAAAAGTTTAAGTGTCCCTATTAAATTTCCAGGCCTTTATTTTAAAATTTTTTTAAGAATTTGGCATAACTGGTCAAATATTTTTATTTTATCAGTTAAACTATTTGAATGCCTTTAATTTAATGTATATACTTTGTAATCTGTATGGAAAAATAATTAAAAATATAAGAATATATTGAAAAGTTTAAGTGTCCCTATTAAATTTCCAGGCCTTTATTTCACAATTTTTTTAAGAATTTGGCAGAACTGGTCAAATTTTTTTATTTTATCAGTTAAACTATTTGAATGCCTTTAATTTAATGTATATACTTTGTAATCTTTATGGAAAAATAATTAAAAATATAAGAATATATTGAAAAGTTTAAGTGTCCCTATTAAATTTCCAGGCCTTTATTTTACAATTTTTTTAAGAATTTGGCAGAACTGGTCAAATTTTTTTATTTTATCAGTTAAACTATTTGAATGCCTTTAATTTAATGTATATACTTTGTAATCTTTATGGAAAAATAATTAAAAATATAAGAATATATTGAAAAGTTTAAGTGTCCCTATTAAATTTCCAGGCCTTTATTTCACAATTTTTTTAAGAATTTGGCAGAACTGGTCAAATATTTTTATTTTATCAGTTAAACTATTTGAATTCCTTTAATTTAATGTATATACTTTGTAATCTTTATGGAAAAATAATTAAAAATATAAGAATATATTGAAAAGTTTAAGTGTCCCTATTAAATTTCCAGGCCTTTATTTCACAATTTTTTTAAGAATTTGGCAGAACTGGTCAAATATTTTTATTTTATCAGTTAAACTATTTGAATGCCTTTAATTTAATGTATATACTTTGTAATCTTTATGGAAAAATAATTAAAAATATAAGAATATATTGAAAAGTTTAAGTGTCCCTATTAAATTTCCAGGCCTTTATTTCACAATTTTTTTAAGAATTTGGCAGAACTGGTCAAATTTTTTTATTTTATCAGTTAAACTATTTGAATTCCTTTAATTTAATGTATATACTTTGTAATCTTTATGGAAAAATAATTAAAAATATAAGAATATATTGAAAAGTTTAAGTGTCCCTATTAAATTTCCAGGCCTTTATTTCACAATTTTTTTAAGAATTTGGCAGAACTGGTCAAATATTTTTATTTTATCAGTTAAACTATTTGAATGCCTTTAATTTAATGTATATACTTTGTAATCTTTATGGAAAAATAATTAAAAATATAAGAATATATTGAAAAGTTTAAGTGTCCCTATTAAATTTCCAGGCCTTTATTTCACAATTTTTTTAAGAATTTGGCAGAACTGGTCAAATATTTTTATTTTATCAGTTAAACTATTTGAATTCCTTTAATTTAATGTATATACTTTGTAATCTTTATGGAAAAATAATTAAAAATATAAGAATATATTGAAAAGTTTAAGTGTCCCTATTAAATTTCCAGGCCTTTATTTCACAATTTTTTTAAGAATTTGGCAGAACTGGTCAAATATTTTTATTTTATCAGTTAAATTATTTGAATTCCTTTAATTTAATGTATATACTTTGTAATCTTTATGGAAAAATAATTAAAAATACAAGAATATATTGAAAAGTTTAAGTGTCCCTATTAAATTTCCAGGCCTTTATTTTACAATTTTTTTAAGAATTTGGCAGAACTGGTCAAATTTTTTTATTTTCAGTTAAACTATTTGAATGCCTTTAATTTAATGTATATACTTTGTAATCTTTATGGAAAAATAATTAAAAATATAAGAATATATTGAAAAGTTTAAGTGTCCCTATTAAATTTCCAGGCCTTTATTTCACAATTTTTTTAAGAATTTGGCAGAACTGGTCAAATTTTTTTATTTTATCAGTTAAACTATTTGAATGCCTTTAATTTAATGTATATACTTTGTAATCTTTATGGAAAAATAATTAAAAATATAAGAATATATTGAAAAGTTTAAGTGTCCCTATTAAATTTCCAGGCCTTTATTTTACAATTTTTTTAAGAATTTGGCAGAACTGGTCAAATATATTTATTTTATCAGTTAAACTATTTGAATGCCTTTAATTTAATGTATATACTTTGTAATATTTATGGAAAAATAATTAAAAATATAAGAATATATTGAAAAGTTTAAGTGTCCCCATTAAATTTCCAGGCCTTTATTTTACAATTTTTTTAAAAATTTGACAGAACTGGTCAAATATATTTATTTTA
Source organism: Sarcophaga caerulescens (assembly GCA_927399465.1). NCBI lineage: Eukaryota > Metazoa > Arthropoda > Insecta > Diptera > Sarcophagidae > Sarcophaga > Sarcophaga caerulescens. Next base: position 1,192,770 of record OV656866.1, read on the forward strand.
TCAGTTAAACTATTTGAATGCCTTTAATTTAATGTATATACTTTGTAATATTTATGGAAAAATAATTAAGAATACAAGAATATATTGAAAAGTTTAAGTGTCCCTATTAAATTTCCAGGCCTTTATTTTACAATTTTTTTAAGAATTTGGCAGAACTGGTCAAATATTTTTATTTTATCAGTTAAACTATTTGAATGCCTTTAATTTAATGTATATACTTTGTAATCTGTATGGAAAAATAATTAAAAATATAAGAATATATTGAAAAGTTTAAGTGTCCCTATTAAATTTCCAGGCCTTTATTTTACAATTTTTTTAAGAAGAACTGGTCAAATATTTTTATTTTATCAGTTAAACTATTTGAATGCCTTTAATTTAATGTATATACTTTGTAATATTTATGGAAAAATAATTAAGAATACAAGAATATATTGAAAAGTTTAAGTGTCCCTATTAAATTTCCAGGCCTTTATTTTACAATTTTTTTAAGAAGAACTGGTCAAATATTTTTATTTTATCAGTTAAACTATTTGAATGCCTTTAATTTAATGTATATACTTTGTAATCTGTATGGAAAAATAATTAAAAATATAAGAATATATTGAAAAGTTTAAGTGTCCCTATTAAATTTCCAGGCCTTTATTTTACAATTTTTTTAAGAAGAACTGGTCAAATATTTTTATTTTATCAGTTAAACTATTTGAATGCCTTTAATTTAATGTATATACTTTGTAATCTTTATGGAAAAATAATTAAGAATACAAGAATATATTGAAAAGTTTAAGTGTCCCTATTAAATTTCCAGGCCTTTATTTCACAATTTTTTTTAAGAATTTGGCAGAACTGGTCAAATATTTTTATTTTATCAGTTAAACTATTTGAATGCCTTTAATTTAATGTATATATTTTGTAATATTTATGGAAAAATAATTAAAAATACAAGAATATATTGAAAAGTTTAAGTGTCCCTATTAAATTTCCAGGCCTTTATTTTACAATTTTTTTAAGAATTTGGCAGAACTGGTCAAATATTTTTATTTTATCAGTTAAACTATTTGAATGCCTTTAATTTAATGTATATACTTTGTAATCTTTATGGAAAAATAATTAAAAATACAAGAATATATTGAAAAGTTTAAGTGTCCCTATTAAATTTCCTGGCCTTTATTTTACAATTTTTTTAAGAATTTCGCAGAACTGGTCAAATATTTTTATTTTATCAGCTAAACTATTTGAATACCTTTAATTTAGTGTATATATTTTGTAATATTTATGGAAAAATAATTAAAAATATGAGAATATATTGAAAAATTTAAGTGTCCCTATTATTTTTCCAGGCCTTTATTTTACATTTTTTTTAAGAATTTGGCAGAACTGGTCAAATATTTTTATTTTATCAGCTAAACTATTTGAATACCTTTAATTTAGTGTATATATTTTGTAATATTTATGGAAAAATAACTAAAAATATGAGAATATATTGAAAAATTTAAGTGTCCCTATTATTTTTCCAGGCCTTTATTTTACATTTTTTTAAGAATTTGGCAGAGCTAGTCAAATATTTTTATTTTATTAGTTAAACTATTTGAATACCTTTAATTTAGTGTATATATTTTGTAATATTTATGGAAAAATAATTAAAAATATGAGAATATATTGAAAAATTTAAGTGTCCCTATTATTTTTCCAGGCCTTTATTTTAAATTTTTTTTAAGAATTTGGCAGAGCTATTGAAATATTTTTATTTTATTAGTTAAACTATTTGAATACCTTTAAATTAGTGTATATATTTTGTAATATTTATGGAAAAATAACTAAAAATATGAGAATATATTGAAAAATTTAAGTGTCCCCTATTATTTTTCCAGGCCTTTATTTTAAATTTTTTTTAAGAATTTTGGCAGAGCTATTGAAATATTTTTATTTTATTAGTTAAACTATTTGAATACCTTTAATTTAGTGTATATATTTTGTAATATTTATGGAAAAAATAATTAAAAATATGAGAATATATTGAAAAATTTAAGTGTCCCTATTATTTTTCCAGGCCTTTATTTTACATTTTTTTAAGAATTTGGCAGAGCTAGTCAAATATTTTTATTTTATTAGTTAAACTATTTGAATACCTTTAATTTAGTGTATATATTTTGTAATATTTATGGAAAAATAATTAAAAATATGAGAATATATTGAAAAATTTAAGTGTCCCTATTATTTTTCCAGGCCTTTATTTTAAATTTTTTTTAAGAATTTGGCAGAGCTATTGAAATATTTTTATTTTATCAGTTAAACTATTTGAATGCCTTTAATTTAATGTATATATTTTGTAATATTTATGGAAAAATAATTAAAAATATAAGAATATATTGAAAAGTTTAAGTGTCCCTATTAAATTTCCAGGCCTTTATTTTACAATTTTTTTAAGAATTTGGCAGAACTGGTCAAATATTTTTATATTATCAGTTAAACTATTTGAATGACTTTAATTTAATGTATATATTTTGTAATATTTATGGAAAAATAATTAAAAATATGAGAATATATTGAAAAATTTAAGTGTCCCTATTATTTTTCCAGGCCTTTATTTTAAATTTTTTTTAAGAATTTGGCAGAGCTATTGAAATATTTTTATTTTATTAGTTAAACTATTTGAATACCTTTAATTTAGTGTATATATTTTGTAATATTTATGGAAAAATAACTAAAAATATGAGAATATATTGAAAAATTTAAGTGTCCCTATTATTTTTCCAGGCCTTTATTTTACATTTTTTTAAGAATTTGGCAGAGCTATTGAAATATTTTTATTTTATTAGTTAAACTATTTGAATACCTTTAATTTAGTGTATATATTTTGTAATATTTATGGAAAAATAACTAAAAATATGAGAATATATTGAAAAATTTAAGTGTCCCTATTATTTTTCCAGGCCTTTATTTTACATTTTTTTTAAGAATTTGGCAGAGCTAGTCAAATATTTTTATTTTATTAGTTAAACTATTTGAATACCTTTAATTTAGTGTATATATTTTGTAATATTTATGGAAAAATAATTAAAAATATGAGAATATATTGAAAAATTTAAGTGTCCCTATTATTTTTCCAGGCCTTTATTTTACATTTTTTTTAAGAATTTGGCAGAGCTATTGAAATATTTTTTTATTATTAGTTAAATTATTTGAATACCTTTAATTTAGTGTATATATTTTGTAATATTTATGGAAAAATAATTAAAAATATCAGAATATATTGAAAAATTTAAGTGTCCCTATTATTTTTCCAGGCCTTTATTTTACATTTTTTTAAGAATTTGGCAGAGCTATTGAAATATTTTTATTTTATTAGTTAAACTATTTGAATACCTTTAATTTAGTGTACATATTTTGTAATATTTATGGAAAAATAATTAAAAATATGAGAATATATTGAAAAATTTAAGTGTCCCTATTATTTTTCCAGGCCTTTATTTTACATTTTTTTTAAGAATTTGGGAGAGCTATTGAAATATTTTTATTTTATTAGTTAAACTATTTGAATACCTTTAATTTAGTGTATATATTTTGTAATATTTATGGAAAAATAATTAAAAATATGAGAATATATTGAAAAATTTAAGTGTCCCTATTATTTTTCCAGGCCTTTATTTTACATTTTTTTAAGAATTTGGCAGAGCTATTGAAATATTTTTTTATTATTAGTTAAATTATTTGAATACCTTTAATTTAGTGTATATATTTTGTAATATTTATGGAAAAATAATTAAAAATATGAGAATATATTGAAAAATTTAAGTGTCCCTATTATTTTTCCAGGCCTTTATTTTACACACTTTTTAAGAATTTGGCAGAGCTAGTCAAATATTTTTATTTTATTAGTTAAATTATTTGAATACCTTTAATTTAGTGTATATATTTTGTAATATTTATTATTATTATTATTTTTGTTCAACACCAAGAGATTTATGCTAACATAACTTGAAAGCCTAAAATATCTAAAATTTTAAATCTAAAGTACTAATGCATAAAAATTTCAATATAATCGAAACCTTAATATATGTACATATGTATTTATGTATGTATGTATTAATTAATTTGAATTTGTACACCATATGACTTAATTCTGTGTTTCAACGGTTCGTATATACATATGCATAAATATTGTATTACAATTGCAAACATTTATTTTTTTTCTTTCTCATTTTATTTCATTTCATTTTGATTCAATTCTTTTTTTTTTATTTTCTTCAATTTCGATTCATTTGTCTTGACTAAGATGAGAAACAGGTGCTATTTTAAACGACAAATGTGCTTAATTCACTGTAAGTGCATTAAATACACTGAAAAAAAACAATGCAACAAATCCACTCCATTTCTACATATACACCCATACACCCAAACATATTCATAATAATGCTAAATATGGAAACTTGAATTATATTCTCCCATACATCTTGTAAACTACGTCGAGTGCTTTAATAAATTGTTTCCCATGTATTTACATATGTACGTACGTAAATGTGTTTGGATGTGACCATACATTATCAATTACACACTATTTTTACTCTACATACATACATATACATAATGTATGTATTTTAAATGCGCATGAGTACACATACAAACATTTATACATGTTATAACCACAGGGAGCACTGGCGAGGATGATACCAAATATTGGAGGACCAGGTCCATTCAAGAGGAGGATAATTTCAGCGGTAGCAACGTCGATAATGCTGTATGCTTGCCCCATATGGTCGGAGGCACTCTCCGTGGGGACGACAAGGAGAATACTGTCCTCGGTGTATCGTCTAAGCGCGATTAGACGGATAAGTGGCTTCAGGACAGTGTCTGATGAAGCGGTATTGGTTTTGGCAAAGGCAATACCAATAGACATATTGGCGGATATACTTTCGCCGTCTCGAGTATCCAGGACGGACAGCGGATATAAAAGCGGAGGAAAGAAGGACTTCCATGCACAAATGGCAGTCACGATGGGAGAACAGTTTAAAGGGAAGATGGACATTTCACCTTGTCCCTTCTATAACAATTTGGATGGAAGTACCTGCACAGATTTGGACATGATACTTTCATATGCCCAAACTGTGTAGATGAAGAGGAAGATGCGGAGCATATTCTAACATGCTGCCCCAGATTTAGATGGCTCGGAGAAACTAGATTAGGACCAAACCGGCTCATGGAGGAGCTGTTGAATTCTAGGACGCTATGGAGCCAATACAGCCAGAAAATGGCCGAAGTAATGATGGTACTCCGAAGGTTGGAGGAACGAAGGCGAAATTTGAGATAACGTGATAAAGCTTTAAAGCTAACCAGCCCTCCGCGAATAATAATACCTTACGGCAGTCCCGCGGGGGGAGAGTGGTTGAAGTGTGTAGGGGGTGAGTTTAGTACGTAGGCACCAGTGATGGTGAATCGTGCATGCTTTCGTCGGAACAGAAGTATCTTTCGAAGATTACCACCTCCGGCTCAAGGCAAAAAAAAAAACCCCATATGTATGCTGTTGTAATGCTGTCGTTTATGCTTCACTACAAGTGCCAAAATTATATGTCAGGTTAATGGGAATTTCGTTAATTTATTCGGAAAATTTCTCGTTTACAATTAAAAAGCCTGAAAGGATTCATATAAATATGTATAGAAGGTAATTCATAAACTTCAATTGTTACTGTCTGTGTGTGAAAAGTTGGTTTTAGATTTAAATTTGAAATTTGATTTTTGTTATATACATGAACGATATAAAATATTTGGAGTTAACTGGTAAAATGTATATGTACGCAGATGATATATCTATTTTCTATCCATATAAATATGAGGATGCAGTTAAACCATATATAGAGCGTGATGCGGCTCTTATAGTTGAATATATGCGAATAAATAAACTTTTTCTTAATCCAGGTAAAACTAAATTGATTCGTTTTAGACCATATGTGCGTTTTAACTCAAACTTCAGTGTACATATTGATGGCAAAGAAATCGAAGAAGTATCCTCAATTAAATATTTGGGACTACACTTACAATCTAATCTTGCGTGGGATCAACATATAAAACACCTTAAGTCGAAAATTTCACCTGCTATTGGATTACTATATAAATTTAAATACAAATTTGATCAGCCCACAAAGTTATTGATTTATCAAAGTTTATTGCAAAGCCACATTAACTACTTAGCTTCAACTTATGCATACAAAAAAGCGTTGAAGTCAGTTCTCTACAACGACTACAGAATAGAGCATTAAAGGCTGTTGCAAACCTGCCAATGAGACATTCAACAAGATCTTTATATACTGAACATTTTTCATCAATTCTACCGATATGTGGTACTAACAAAATGCAAATCCTTTTGTATGTATACAAATGCATCCACAATATAGGCCACCATACAATACGTTTTGCTCAAGGTCAAAATCCCTATAATACTCGAAATAGTCTACAATTGAGAGTAGCCTTTTGCCGTACAGAGACAACTAAACAACGAATTGAGTACTCTGGCAGTAAAGAGTTTAACAACTTACCGCAATTTATAAAATCCTGTTCTACACTTTCGAATTTTAAAAGAATTTTTGAAATCAAATATCGAAAATATGATATAAACTACAGCTTCTGTTATAAATTTTTTATTTTCAAGTAAATGATTATATGTCTTTATTTTTCACTTTATTCTCAATATAATTTATTTATTTATATATATATCTAAATATATATAATTTTTTTTTTTTTATTATTATTGTTAACTTTATTAAGCTATCCTTTGATTACTATGTATTTATTAATTTGAATTAATTGTTGCCAACTAGCCTCTCCAATGCCTACTGGCGCTGAGGCATTATTCGATCTTGTATACATTTTTAATTGAATTAAATAAACAAAAAAAAAAAAAAAAGATATTTTAAAGTTCCACAAGCAGTTGTTTCGAGTAACCACGTGTTGTGTTTAATTTTTTAATTCAATTCGCAGCTCTTAAAGTTCTTGATGCCTTTATTTTTTCATATAAGCTGAGATAAATATTAAATTTTTGTTTTTCATCCTTTACCCGCAGTGCTTTTGTTATTGAAAACCGTCTCAGTAGTTCATTCCTTGAAAAAGTTTACAAAGTTTAGAAAAGTTTATAAAATGTAATGTGGATGGTAAAGTTAAAATTGTTTGTTGTTTTGTTGTTGTCATCAAAGTGTATTGCAAAAGCAGGAAACGAAAACTGGTCTGTACACATTTGTGTACACACACACACACACACACACATACATTCACGTTTCCCTTCTACTTCGTTTTAGCATACGCCGAATCATTTGTTTTTTTTTTCTTTTTCTACACAACTAAAGCATTTGCCGATACACAAGAATAACAACAACGCCACAGTGATAAAATCAACACATACACTCACGCGTGCGTTAATGATTTTCAGTCTTATTTGTGTTCCTTTCAAATCCGATTCTCTACAAACCGTGTGTTAAAATATAAGAATTAAGTTGATAAGTATTGTCGAGAATAAGGAATTTAGAATATTTTAGAAAAAATGACTTCGTTAAAGATTTTTATTTCATGAACACCTAGAATATTGCGACTCTTTAACTATATTTGAATAGAAATTGAACTAAAACGGAAAAGTTTCCAGCAGTAGGGTAGGTAGGTAGGTAGGTAGGTAGAGGTGGCTGCCCATCCAAGAAAAATCCTTGGATGTACTCACTTAGGCCGCATTGGGCCCATTTTGTTACCACAGTTATCCGTTATCCCCTAGTCCCGGAACCACTCGGAGCTCCTGATGAAGCGATTTAGGCTGCCAATGTCAATCCTTGACAGTTCCTCCAGATCATCCATGTAGTAAGTACCCAAGTACTTCCTTCTCCTTTGGCAAAGAGCCGGGCATGTACCCAGCAGGTGAGAGACAGTCTCCTCCTCTTCCTCATCTCTGCAGCTTCTGCAGAAGTCGTTAGCAAGGTGTCCAAGACCAATGCGCCTCGCATGCGTACCCATAATGCAATGCCCCGTAATGACACCAACAACTACACTTAGCGCGCCTCTTTGGAGTTTAAGTAGACTGATTGTGCGGCCGTCCTCTAGCCTTGGCCAGATTTTACGAGACGTTCTACCCGTGTCCGAGGCCGCCCACCTGTCGCTAACGGAATCGACGATCGCATTATCAATTATGAGCTTGCAGGTCCTCATAGGTATGCCCAGATTCGAGAACTCATCGGAGAGTTCGATGGTCGTGCCCCGCCTGACAAGTTCATCAGCTCTGCAGTTACCAGGAATGCCACTGTGCCCCAGTACCCATACGATATGGATATCATATCGTTCCGCTATCTCGTTGAGGTATCTGCGACAGCCGTACACCGTCTTGGAGTTCATCACTTTAGAACTCTGAGCCTTGATAGCCGCCTGACTATCAGAAAGTATGGTGACTTTCCGCTTGGAGACCCTTCCGTCCCCAATAATACTCGCCGCAGCCTGTATTGCCACCACCTCCGCCTGAAAGACACTGCAGTGGTCCGGCAGTCTTATAGACTGGGCTATTCCAATCGATTCCGAAAAAATTCCACTGCCAACAGCTCCGTTTAGTTTAGAACCGTCGGTGTAGATTTGTACGGAGTCCCTTAACAGGTGGGTCACACCACCCTTCCAGGCACCGTTGTCTGGAACCGACGTCCTGAATCTCCTGGTGAAGTCGTACCGCGGTGTCATATAGTCACTGCTCCCGACAACTCCAACTTCCCTCAGGATCCTTGCGTGGCCGATATCCGAGTCATGCCACTGTCCAGTCGCCCAGAGACGTTTACTTGTTTTTGCAGCCACTCCCCTACAGAAGAGGTCAAGCGGAAAGAGGCCCAAAATTATCTCCAGTGCCGACGTAGGTGTAGTGCGCAAGGCACCACCAATGATAATACAGGCAGATCTCTGCTGTAGGGTACTAATGGTGTATATTTCACTGACCTCCACCATTATTTTTTGTGTCCTTTTGAATTTCATTTTGGCGTTTTAAGATCGATAATGTTCAGTCGTGGCTTTAATTAAGTTTTATGGCAACATTAAAAATAATGTACCAACATTTTCAGTTTTCCATTGTTTGGCAAAAACCGCAAAGGAATATAATACAAGGAAAAAAGAAAAAAGAAGAAAAAAAAAGGAAAACAAAAAGAAATGAAATGGAGAAATGAAAAAGCTTCACTTCTTTTTTTTACTACATATTGAAAGTTAGATTAACAAATTCTATTTAATATACAAGAAGAACATAAAGAGAAGAATGAAACAAGATTATAAATGAAGAAATAAACTTTTAACAAATAAAGTTAAAATGATTATTTGAAATCTATAAAGTGTTTGAAATATGGTCAACAATGGCGATGATAATATTTATTGTAATTTCTTTTTATTCTTTTTGCTCGATATTGAAGGCTTTAGATTGTACAATTAAAATTATTCCTTACTTGCAAAACCACTGGAACAATCGTTTATCACAGGCTTCAATTGACGTGTATTATTAAAAAAAAATTATTCACCACAGTGCCATTAATATGGGTCGATGGGTGTTATCTTGATGGAAAGTCAATTTACAGTAGATAATGCCCCGCGTTCGTTTTAATGCAAAATCCGGTATTTTTTATGCTAGTTCACATGAAATGAAATTCAATGAAATATTATTCGCTTTACAGCTTCCTACACAAGTCTCATTCGGTATCATGGTTGTTGCAATAAAGGATTTCATTCTTTAATTTTCTGATTGATTTTTGTACATACGTACATTGGTGATTACAACCCTTAAGTCAGGATTCCGACCTAGCTTCTCACACCAATTATGTTGTGTGTGTTAATTTTAAACCTACATTTTAAAGAGGACTGCGAACAACAGATTTTTTAGGAACTTTTTCATGGCAATTTTACTTACTCTCAGAGTTGTTGAAGAGAAATCTGCTGAGAGGAAGTCGCCAAAGAAATATTTTTTCATATTTCGTTTAGTTAGAGATGCCTGACCAGGAGTTTGAAACGAGGCCTCATGTCTAATAAGCCAACACATTACCTACTAGACTACGGCGACTACTGATTGATTCTAGTTTCGTAATATACAGAAGAAAACAATAAATTAATTGACTTGTTGGCTGTTCATGTCAACTATCTTTAGGAAATTAAAAATTTTAAAATTCTTACAAGTCAGTCCGTTTGCAAATAACTATCCGGCACTTCCTAGCGATTAACTAAAAATATTTTATGGTCAGAAGAATTCATAAATACAGTGTTCTCTCTCTTAAGCGGACACCTATGGGACTGACAATTTTGTCCGCTTATGAGGAGTGTCCGTTTATTAGAGAAAATCGAAAGGAGCGATCAACAAACTATAAGTACATATACAGTCAAACTCGTTTACAACGAACTCGGTTATAACGAATTCTTGGTTATTACGTACATATTTTCAAGTCCCAACGTTTTAATAACAATTTTCATACAAAAAACATCGTTTATTACGAACTCGTTTATAACGAATTCTCGGTTAAAAGGAACTACTTTAACTGGTCCCAGTAATACAATTTCATACATTTTGCCTTTTAATAACGAACCCTCAGAAATAATTTTGAAGTGTGGCAATAGTCTTTACTTTTATTTAATATGGCGCCATTAAATTATAACTCAACATCTTTAATCAGCTGATAGATAAAAAGAATTAAAACATATTTTTGGTTTTAAAAAAAAAAATATTTTTTGGTTTTTAATAAATGAAAAAAATTATTTGTATTTTATATTTTCTTCTATGACTTCACCCCGTTTATTACGAACTTTGCCTATAACGAACTATTTTTTCTGGTCCCACGGAGTTCGTTATAACCGAGTTTGACTGTATGTATATTCTTTAAACACTTTTATTTCCAAAACAAAAACACTCCTATATACACTCATATAATACAAAATAACAAAAATTTCATTTATATTTTTGTGAATAAAAGAGAAAACATTTTGAAAAACGTGATATGTATTCAACTGGGTTTAACATAGTCCGAAATTTTAGCTTAGTTTCACCTTTAATTTCAATATCTTGGAGATGCATTTGAAAAACAGGCAGCATTTTAACACTTTCAAGATCGCGGTGATATAAAAAAAATCTTTTAGTTTTCTTATAGTGAAATAAACCTCCTTATAAGAAGTGAACTTGTCTTCAATTCCACTTTTCAGCTCATCTTCAGACAAGGTTGCCAGCGTTTCGTTGAAAGTAATGTTGCGAAACGCCCTAGGTTTTGCAGCTTTCCCAATAACAAAAAGGCGTTCTCTTTCTCCAACCATATTGACGTAGTGCAAAATCGTGACTCTATCTTTAGCCATTTTTCCGCCTGTGCATTTTTCACCTTTTAATGCAAATGTCTTATCGGATAATGCACGAAAAATAATCCAGTCTCATTAGCATTATAAATATCTCGCAGATCATATCCTTCAATCAAAGATGGCACTTCTTCGATAAAACTTTTGACATCATCTTGGTTAACACTTCTACGGCTATAGCTCGAAACGTTATATTATGTCGTGTTTTTGAATCTTTCCAGCCAGCATATTAAGCCACATAATTAAGTTTCCCTGTCCTTGCTTCTCATAAGTGTGCCCGATAAATTGATGTTCTTATTTCGAGCCTTAATAAACCATTCATAGTACAATTTATGTTAAGACCCTTGGGATTCAACAGGCTTCTTTTTCTCTCCGGATTGATATCAGTGTCCCACAATCTTAAAATTTGGTCTTTGTTTTTGATGATGCAAGGAGCTTGTGTTTGACTGATTTTACATTTCTTTGCTAACTCGCGTGCATTAAGTTTTTCATTTTTATAAATTTCATTGACATTTACTTTTTTTTTAATAGTTAAAACTAACTTAGACATCGTAATTTAAGAAATTTGTGCACATATTATTTATATACAACATTCAAGACAACAGGATTTTTATCTTTTCGGGATTCCCCCTTTTAAATACATGTTTTATGGAATAATCCACTCAGCGAATAAAAAAATGTAATCAAAAAATGGTGTTAACATTCTGCAAGTTGTCCGTTTATGGGGAACTAAAATGTCAATATGTCGTGGAAAAAGTATCCGTGTCCTGTTATGGGAGGGTTGTCCGCATAAGAGAGAAATATTTTAAAAATCCCTTACAATTTTTTTGGTACCGAAAAAAGTGTCCGGTTATTGAAGGTGTCCGCTTAAGAGGGGTGTCCCTTAGGAGAGAGTACACTGTACACACTACAATAACAACGAATGAAATTGCGTTTTTAACAGTTCATCTCAGTTTATTGCTGTCATTGAATTAAGAATTTAGAAGTGAATAATAAGGCAGAGAGAGATAGAAAGAGTGGCTACCCCAGCCACTCTTTAATTGTTACAATTTCAAATAATTTTATTCTAACGTATGTACATACATGCATACATATGTATGTATGTATGTATGTGTCTTGAGATGAGGGTGAAGAACAAAAATATTTTTACAAATAAAATTATCCGTACTCCAATACAATCATGCATTTTAATGAGTACTACAGCAAGACTGTTGCTCAGATGTATTGATTCTCTGTTCTTATTTATAATAAAAGACTACGTCAACTTGAGTTTCCTTCAATATTGCTGTCGCTATTGGTTATCTCTACAACTCTCTGTGTGAGAACTGTAGCACAGAAAGTGTTAATGGCACTCAACAGTTGTATCAGCCCGCAGAGAGATGGCTGCCAATCTATTTATTTCCACTTGTCACCATCACTATCCGCATCATCGTATTCTTCAATATTTTTGCGATTTGCGCTTTGCCCATTTTACGAACAAAATAAAAAGGCCACAAGCAAAGGACAAAATAAGAAAAAAAAAAAAAAACAAAGAGAAAGCAATCGAATGGATCATGAGAAATTACTTATGGTCGTCTTACAAGAACAAGAACAATAACCATAACGGGATAATGGGTTTGGGATGTTCCTTTAAAGAAAAAAAATCACTCCTTGGCAGACTGTCTTGATGTTGTAGTTCACTGGCTGGAAACATTGAATACTTTTGGCAATCACAATGCTACTGTTTGTTGGTGTTGCAATATAACCAAGGCAAACCAAGGCGAAGCGAAGAGAACACAACACTGAATTCATTATTTCACCATTGACACTTGTGTTTAACCTATTTATGCTGATTTTACGACAATCCATAAATAAGCGACAAGCATTTGGGATTTGCTCATGAATGCGGAAATATACATACATATGTATGTATGGATGTATGTATTCATTTATATGTATGTATGTTCGTATATTTTTAGTTTTTTTTTTTTTACGTTTATGGTCGTAAACAAGGACTGACTGATCAAGCTTATTTTTTGTATACATACGAGTGAGTACATACATATATTTTTATATTGTATTACATATATCTGTATCCTCTTACCTCCATGGTTGGCATGGCATGTATATTTTTAACACAATTTTGTTTTGTTTTTATTTTTCTTTACTTTTTATTTATAAAATTTTATTTTTTTCCCTCTATTTTACATGCAACACACACATACACACACACGACATTTAGTGTGGTTTTGTTTGGTTATTGAGCTCTCATACAGAGTGACTGATTGACTGACTGACTGACTGTCGCCATTAGCACGGATGTATAAACCCAATGCTGTTGTTTCGATGATTTTGTGCCTGTGTTGTGTTGTCGACAATAAAACCAATTCCTGTAATGAAGATGATAATGTTGAAAATGGTATTCAGTTGCCCACTGAAAATATTTTCAAATTTCAAAACTACAGCACAGCCTGACGATATCGGTCGGATTAATCGGTTGATCTTTTAATTGCATATCGCGTTCATTTTGTATGTGATATAAATTTTGAGCAAAAAAATAAAACTACTATGCGGGATCATCTTTAAAGGATCTACTGTTTTTAATTGTCATGTTTCTTTTTCTTTTGCATATTGAGACCCAACACAGTAACAGCAATGAATATTCCGATATTATTTTCACTTGTAGTTTATAGCTTTATTTGAATTCATTGTTCAACACAAGTGTAGTACAGGTGTTGATATAGTCAGCCAAAAAACTATTAAAATTTTTGTTTTTTTTTTTTTGTTAAAAAATAAAATGTAATGAAATAAAACAAAACACTTTACTTTTCATTTCTTTTTTACGGTAATTTTTGTGAATATATGGACTTGGGCTGTCTCGTTGTTAACCGCTTAAATTCAAACAAATGCAACAACAGTTACTTTCATTCATTTTTTTTTTGTAGAATATATTTTATTTCCTATAATTTGTGGTGGTGTATTGCATATTGGATAAATGCAGTGCAATACGTATCAGAGATCAGCAGTGAGTATTCAATAAGATGAGTAGAATCGAATCATACTCATTATTTCTGATACTTATACGCATTCATACTTATTTTAATATCATGGAAGAACTTCTACTCATATTAAAAGTTTGATATGCTCATCATATTCATAATTAACAACACGTATGATGTTATTGATTTCGACTCTCCAAACTCAACATTTACACGAAGCACAAAATAACTATGATTCGCGTACGAACACTAAAATGCTCACTAGTATAGTTCAGTATTTGCTCTGCTAGCTGCTCTGTTTTTTTTCTTTTATTGTCAATGCAACAACAACAACTAAGACTGTAAATTTTGATGAATGATTCGAGTCACTCGAATCATTTATAAGTATTTTAAGTATTTTTCTAAAGTTATGAATCTGAACGAGTAGTGGGCTTGTGGATCAAACATATTTCGAATGGTATGAGTTTGATGTCAACGTTGTACGCATCAGAGATCAGCAATGAATCGTTTTTCCGCTACTCATAAGCACTCATGCAATTTTGAGTATGAGTGAATCAACAGAATTGAAATTCAAATACTCTGATTCATTCGTACTCGCTACAGTATTGATTTATAAGTATAGGTTACAATGAGTATGAGTACAACGTTGACATCAAACTCACAACATTCGAAATGTGTTTGATTCATACGCCTACTCATTCTGATTCATAAATTTAGAAAAATACTTATAATACTTATAAGTGATTCGAGTGGCTCGAATCATTCATCAAAATTTACAGCCTTTGTTATTGTTGCATATACAAACAAAGAAGAAAGGAAAGACAAAGACAACAAGCAAAGCATACACACAATCTTCTTGTGAGTATAGTAGTGTTCGTACGCGAATCATACTTATTTTGTGCTTCGTGTAAATGTTAAGTAGAGACGAGTCGAAGTCAATAACATCATACGTATTGTTAAGTATGAATACGACGAGTACTTCCAACTTTGAGTATGAGTAGTATGAGTATCATATTAAAATAAGTATGAATGCGTATAAGTATCAGAAATAATAAGTATGACTCGAATCTACTCATCGTTTTGATCGTTGCTGATCTCTGGTACGCATACTCATTGCAATCTGTACTTATAAATCAACATTGTAGTGAGTACGAATGAATCAGAGTACATAGTTAAATTTCAATATTGCTGACTCATTTATATTCAAAATTTCATGAGTGCTTATGAGTACCGAAAACACGATTCATTGCTGATCTCTGATACGTATTTAGCAAAAATTATTATGTATTTTAAAATATATTTATTGTTAGGATTTGCTACCCAAATAAGATGTATTTAATTATTTATTTGAATTTTATTTCAGTAACTACATAATTGATTGATATGTAAACCCAATGGTTCCTTATTTCAATCAGAAAGTTACTATTGAAATCTAGAAAATAGTTCATATCCGTACAGTAGCGTGAGTATTAAAGTGTTGTGTTAGGCAAAAAATTCGCAACATGGCAAGCATTTTACCACAAGCACCATTTATATGGTTCGACCATGATTCTTAACATTATGTACAGTCACAATAGTCACAATAGTATTGTTAATCTGAATTGGTGAAAGCTGTGTAGTATAGTTTACTTTGCGATATCCTCGGATGGAGATAAAGACCATTAATCGATGCCCATTGAACCAACTTATTTAGATTACAATTTATTTTTCCTATAAAATCTTTCAATTTCAGACGGTAATCAGCTAATGTATGTATGTATATGTAGCTAACCATCATCTGTGTGCATTTGTACATTACAGAACTTCAACTTAGATCATTAGAGTAAATTCTGTATAATAGTGGACCAAATATCAAGGCTTGAAGCTCTCCGCCTGTAGATATATTAAAAAGTTATTTGATGATATTACAATATTAACTCACAAATTGATTTCTCCCTGTAAATAAGATGAAATTAGCTGAAGAGCAGTATTCGAAGAATGGCACGCATGTTGTAACTTTTGTCACAGAATAGTATGATCAACGGTATCAAATACCTTAGAGCAGTGTTGCAAAACTGAAATTTTGAAATGGTACTGAACTATAACTGAAAGAGTACTTTTTTGCATCAAATGGTACTTTTGTAAAAAAATACATATATACATAACTGGTCATTATAACACTTCAACCAGGATTATGACATAACTTCTCACACCACTTATTTTGTGTGAGTTAATTTTGTACATGAGTGGCGGGACCTACAGTTTAAAGTCGACTCCGAACGAAAGTTTTTGAGAAACTTTATCGTGGCAATATTATTTACTCTCAGAGTTTTTGCCAGAAGGAAGGCGCCGGAGATATACTTTTTCATATTTCGTTTTGGTGGAGATGCCTGACATGGGATTTGAACCGCTGGCTCACGTCTAGGAAGTCCGCACACTACCTACTAGACTATTTATTTATTTATATTTAATACACATACGGCACGGAACAGAGAAACTAAAGACTTATTCGTGTTCCTCACATACAAGACAAAAACAGTTGATTGGGAACGTAAAAAAAAATGTAAAAGCGTAAAAGTTTAGTCAAAAGTCGATAAAACGTAATGGAACATTTCGTTGTCAGCATATGAAGAGCAATGTATTTAAATGCTTACCGAAATTACATTACGGTTCGGCAAGCGTTCTCATTGCTTTTCGTATTCTAAAAACTAACGTCCGTTTCGTGGACGTTTGGCTACCGCTTGGCAACGTTGAACATGTTGCTAATGCATTAATATTAGCGCAAGATAAATGTAAAATATGTAATAATAAAAAAGTACTGAAAGCGTCGTGGGAGTACTGCGGTATTTTTGAAATGAAAAAGTACTGAAAAAAGTACCAAAGTACTGAATTTTTCAACACTGCCTTAGAGTGATCAAGTGAAACTAAAAATGTTATCAAATTAATATCAATAAGCGCAGAAATACAGCTGTGATTGGGTTTGAAACGAGATTAACTCTCACAGAGCACGTTATTGTCATACAAATATTGGATAATCTGCATAAAAATTAATTTCTCGAAAATTTTTAATAAATCGGACATTGATATTTCTATTGAGTGATAGGTTTTATCATGTTTAGGCACACGTATTATCTTGGCACATGTCCACATTGCAAAAAAAATAGACGATAGACAATAAATGTATTTAATAAATGGATTATGTTTGGAAGAACATACGGCAAACTGATTTTAACAAATTTCATTCAATTATTAAGCAAATTCCTTTCATTGCTGTCATCAGAGCAACATATTTTGTGGGTTACTTTATAATTCCTTACAGATTTCATAAATAGTAAATGAATGCCTGCAACTTACATACATAAATGGATTCCAACTGCAAATGAGAGATAAAAGATTCAAAAGATTCAAGATATTTTTAATAACATAAAATTCCATTGATATAACCGACCGCCCGACCGACCGACCGATCATTCAACAATATAAAGAATGAGCCACATTGAGTTTCTATTTTATCATCACTTCTTCAAGCCAAATGCAAAGTAAACACTGCAAGTGTCAAATGGAGGCGTTTTCATTCAATGCGTGCGAATCTTGTGGGAGAATTTTGTCAACATTATTATTACACTCAATAAGTATTATGTATGTATACAGATACACGTACATATGTACATATATACTATACATATGTATATATGTACATATATAAAGTAAACACATTCTGCAATGAATAGAATGAAATGAAAAGAAAAAAATCTTTATTCGCCTTTAATTGCATTCCCATTTAAGATGTTAAAGATGAAGATGATGATACGAAAGATGCCAAATGGAAGCTGGAAGATGAAGATGTATGGCGGAGAAAAGAAAAGCGAACTGCATACATACATGCTGATGTACTTTATCAACAAAATCACTTCGATACGGTGTGAGCAGAAACTAATTTCCTTAGAGAACAATTCATCTTGCCAAGATTGCCAAGATGATAGAAAACAAAAAAAAAAAAACAAAAAAAAAGGGTTAAAAAGGTAAAAATGCATCACACACACTTTCTTTTTCTTTTTCTTCTTGTTTGTTTGTTAAAGAAAAGAAAAGAAATAAAATAAGAAAACAAAATAGAATAGAACAGAATAGAATAGAATAATAGAGTGTAAAGTGAAGCAAAGTGAAATAAAAGAAGATTTCAAAAGAATAAAATGGCCTTTGGATGAATGGCCTGGTTTGTTAGTTGTTGGTGTATGTTTGGTTGGTTAGTTGGTCGGATAACAGCATCATTGTTTCTCTGTGTGTTTGTTTGTTTGTTCGCTTGTTTGTTTGTTCGTTTGGTTGGTTGCAACGTTTGTTGTTTGGCAAGTGTTTTCGCTTGGTTTCGTTTAGTTCAGTTTAGTTGCTAGTATTGTTCGCTGTTAGATCAAATCATGAGTATGTGCGTGTGTATGTGTGTGTGCATGTGTATGTACATTATTTTTGGGTAAACACAATAAACGTTTCATGCAGTATTCAGGAAGTAATCAAGACTCTAATCGTTGTTTACCATCATAATTTGCATAAGGCACTTCTTTAATCTCACAATATATGCACACAAGCACACATACATACATACATACATACATACGTTGCAATGCACTCACATTTTACATTGTACGACGTACTCGTATACAATTTGAGAATATAAGCGGCTAAAGATTTATGTATGTACATACATACATACACACATACATACTATGTGTAGTATTTTATATATTATAAGACCATTAATGGTTTTATATGAACATCCGTTGTTCTCTCTATCTCTCTCTTCTTTTTGGTTCTTTAGCAAACATTTTTGGTGTCTTATTGTCTCCAGAAAAAAAAGAAAACAAAAGTATTACAACGTTATGTTCTTTATATGAAATCGCAAATATGTATGTACATATGTGTGTGTGTGTGTGTGTGTGCACTTGTCTGTATAGCCAAAATAAAGACAAAAACAATCTTGTAAATGAAAAAGATAATGTAGAATAAACTAAACAAACACGTTTTAGATAACTTGGCCTTTTTTAAGTCTTGCCTTAGTTTGTGAAAGTGTTTGTTTAAATCTTAATTTTTTTTTTTATTTTTTTGCTTCCATCTTCTTCTTATTCACAGCCATATTGTGTTAGAAGACAATTTGTTCAACATGCACAACTCAAGTCCCCTAAGGTTTCTTTTGAAGCGACATTCAGTTTTTGTATGTTTTTCTCTATTTTTACGATGCAAAATGAAAATAAGAAAACAAAAACGATGGAGAAAAATACAAAAAATAGAGAATTTTAAGAGACTTTGTGCGGTTTGGTTGCAATTGTTTTCCATTTATTTTCTTTTTTTTTTTGTATTTTCATAATGCTGCACTAAATGTCACTTGTTTATTGGCCTGGCATCTGTAGTAATTCGAGAGCCACACACACATACGTACGTATCTAATGTGAATAAAGCAGCATTTAGTAGCCCAAAGAAAGAAAAATGAAAGGAAGCAAACCAACACTAGAATGCCAGAAGATGTCCCTTTTGTTTTTCTGTTTAAACCCTATAAAATTTTGATGTATTTTATTTTGTAGTGTTAGTTCTGGTTCTGGTTCTGTTTCTGTTTCTGGTTCTTGTTGTGCTTCTGGTGGATGCTTACCTGAATAGAAACCAGATGATGTTGGTACTGTAAGACTCTCTTCAAATTACACACAAAGAAAACTGAGTGATGTGTGTGCGTGTGCATGTGAACTTATACATGCATATACAGTATCGGTCAAAATTAATTGAACAGAAATTAATACATTTTATGTATCTTAAATTTTTCATTGTCATGTTATTTCGTGTCAATTAACAACAATAATATGTAAATGAAAGCATAACTGTATTCTTTCAATTATTTTGTGTATTATGTGCGTAAATAATATACACCGGTATTCTATTGCAAATTGTTGGCATGCAGTGGTGTTGTCGAGCCGGAACACTCCGGAATGTCGTTCCGGTACTTCCTTTTTGGACAGGAAAGCGTTCCGGAACTAAAGATGATTTCTGATAACAAGAATTGGAAATGATTTTCGTTTCCTTTCCTTTTTATGCTATATACAGGGCCGATCCTGGCGACGGGCGAAAATTGGGGGAAATCTTCCTCCCCCCGTCGTCAAATTTGGGACATGAGACCTAAAAAAAAACGCCGCCGCCAGGATTATCATGGAAAAACACCCCCGTCGTTAAACTTGGGACATGAGACCGCACAGAGCGGCCGCCTATCCAGGATCGGCCATGTCTATATAATTATATATACGCGTTCCGGAAAAAAAAAATTAGCACAACACCACTGTTGGCATGGTAATGCTAAGCTCATTTCTCGCATATTCCTTAACATTAAAACGCTCAGCTGTGGCTCTTTTCACTGTTGTGGTCAAACTTGTACTCATCAGAAAACAAACATTAATTCCATTTGTTTCTAATGCAAAACTTTTCCGCACAAGTATAAGTCAGAATGCTTGCTTTCCACACCTATAGGATATCAAACCTGAATCCAAGGTTGTGCGAGTACTTATCGTAAGATCTAATGTTGTGAGCATACTGTGTTATATTTTGCCCATTACAGTTAATATTGTAAAATTATGGTTTTTTTTTATCGCTTTTGATTGCATAAAGTAATATTTGTGATCGAATAAAAACCGAAGGTATTCTACTGGTATTCTTTTTCTTGACGTGGAGAAAGCTTTTGACTCTATCTGGCATAAAGGCCTTATTTTCAAGCTTCACAAAATGAATATTCCATTATACCTAATTAAATTAGTGAAAAGTTTCCTTGAGGACAGAAAGTTTGTGGTTGATGTTGACGGAAGTCAATCCACAATGCGTGACATTCCAGCTGGTGTTCCCCAGGGCTCGATTTTATCACCATTGCTGTATTCCTTCTACATTTCCGACTTCAAAATTGTCAGAGGAAATGATGTGGCCTTTTATGCGGATGACAGTGCTATAATCTGTCACGGAAAGGTTTCTAACTCAATTGTGAAGAAAATTCAGAACGCTCTGTTATCAGCCGCAAAATATTTTTCTAAATGGAAAATTAAAATCAATGAAGAAAAGTCTCAGGCCATTTTGTTTCCTTACAACAAGTCACCTAAGAGAATTCCTTGTAGGAAACTTAGGATACAAGGCAATGAAATAGAGTTCGCAAAATCCGTAAAATATCTAGGTATTACATTAGACCAAAAACTAAATTTTAAAGAGCACCTAGAGAATACATGTCTTAAAGCAATCAGGTGCGGGCGATCTTTATATCAAAATTGTATTTTAAAAATAAATTACTTTTATTCAAAATGTGTATAAGGCCAATTCTTACGTATGGCTTCCAAATCTGGTATGATTGTGCCAGGTCACACCTGAAAAAGTTACAAGTAATACAGAATAAGAATTTGAAAATAATTTACAATCTGCCTTCAAGATTTCCTACTGTTGAACTGCATTCAAAGGCTAACATCCAGATGATTGAAAACTTTATAACTGACTTGGCGCTGTCATTTAGAGAAAAATGCAGAAGGCCAAACTACGCCCATCTGAGAGGTTTAATTTGATAACTTCTAATTTCAGCTATACTATTATGTATAGCATTCATTAGGTGTTGTCTTAGAGCTTCTCAATTTTCTTATGTGATATTAAATTTTAGGTTTTTTACTATCTTTTTCCTATTAAATAGATAATTTTAATAAGTATTTAGTAATAATCAAAATGTGATAATTTGTTGAAATATCCTTAAGATAGAAACTCAAAACACTGTAAATAATTTCACTTATCCAATGTTCCAATGATAGAAAATAAATAAATAAATAAAAATACATACATACATAATTGGTCATTACAACCCCTCAGTCAGGATTACGACCTAGCTTCTCACACCACTTATGTTGTGTGCGTTAATTTTATACATGAGTGGCGGGACCTACAGTTTAAAGTCGACTCCGAACGACAGTTTTTTGAGAAGCTTTTCATGGCAATTTTATTTACTCTCTGAGTTTTTGCCAGAAATCTGCTGAGAGGAAATCGCCGAAGAAATATTTTCATAATTTCGTTTTGATGTCTGACCTGGGATTCGAACTCGGGCCTTCAGTCTAATAAGCCAACACACTACCTACTAGACTACGGCGACTTCTAAATAAAAATAAATAAAAGTAATATTTGTTCAGTTTGTTTTGATCAACATTGTATACATATGTATTTGTATGACATACGTACATATGTATGTATGCGTAGTTTTTGTGCAACAAGAATATGACATATTTTTTTCATCTTTTGTCTAAGTCTATAGGATTGTGCAGCAAAGAGCGAATAGAACAAAAAAAAAGAAAGAAAAAA
Source organism: Sarcophaga caerulescens (assembly GCA_927399465.1). Taxonomy (NCBI): domain Eukaryota; kingdom Metazoa; phylum Arthropoda; class Insecta; order Diptera; family Sarcophagidae; genus Sarcophaga; species Sarcophaga caerulescens. The sequence goes on from OV656866.1 coordinate 1,215,383, forward strand.
AAAACAGACAACAAAAAATGTAAAACGATTGTTTATTCACTTACACAGAATAAAGATGCAAATTGTCTTTCAACCAACCTGTGTCACAGACTTCACTTGTATGTTCTGTAGCGCATTCCGTATAAACTCGTACTGGTATGATGTATGCGGTGACGTTACGTCAGTTAGCTGTACATAAAAATATTTCGTATACGACAGGTGTTATTTAATCTTGAGACCTTAGTACAGTGCTTCTCGTAAGAGAAATAATGTCACACAATATTAAATGTTTGAAAAATTATAACAAAAACATAACTACAATGCTGAGTGCTGATCTGCTTATTTCAAATGTTGTAATGAAAAAATACAAAAAAACAAATAATAAAAAAACATGATCACCAGCAGATATTTCCTGATATTTATACGCATTCATACTTATTTGAATATTATGGAAGAACCTCTACTCATATTTAAAGTTTGAAGTATTCATCATATTCATAACACAGCCCAGCATGGGTTTTGCAAAAATAAGATGGCTCCAGGTGTTTCCGATGGCATTTTGCGTGCTGAACAAGAATCTGGGTTCAAAAACTTTCCTAAAATAAAACCCCTAAAAATAGAGTTTTTGGCCATTTTTGAAAAATTGTAGAGCTAAACACTGACGTGCTAGAACCATCGCTATTGTCAGAAATTGACAATTGATCTTTGCTCTTTAAAATGACCTCAAAGCCAAATTGTTTGCATGCACCCTTAAAGTAGGGGGTGGGTTTATGTCAAGGAGTGCAAGAGAAAAAGAAACACATTACGGAGGTCCTTAACAATTAATCAGATTTACTTGAAAATTGTTACTCAGGAGTTTTTGGGGTCGCTGATTACAGATCTTCATTCAGATTTAAAAAATTCAAAATGGCGGATGCAATATGGTGGTATAAGCATTTTTATAAACCTCGACCGTAACGATGGTTCTAGCACGTCAGTGTTTAGCTCTACAATTTTTCAAAAATGGCCAAAAACTCTATTTTTAGGGGGTTTCAACCCCCTTTTTAACGAAAACCTGATGTGATGGAAAGTTTTTGAACCCTTCGGAAACACCTGGAGCCATCTTATTTGCACAAAAAAATGTCAAAATTTGCAGGGCTGTGTAATTAACAACACGTATGATGTGTTATTGATTTCGACTCAACATAACTCAACATATGTATACACGAATCACAAAATAAGTATGAATTGCGTACGAACACTAAAATACTTGCTACAATAGAAGATTGTGTATTTGCTCTGCTTGCTGCTCTGTTTTTTTTTTTTGCTTATGTGTGTGTTTTATTTTGTTGTAAATGCCTAACAACTAAGGGCCATTATTTATTACAACTTGCCGTTAACTAAAGAGAGGATTTTAACGTCCAGATAAGTTGTTTTTCATTATTATAAGTGGACAATAAGGTTGAAGTGAGATTGAAGCTAAAGGGGGGGGGGATCATCATACCGGTAACTTTTAAAGTTAATTTTATGTCTGAATTTGCCATATTATATATTATTTTCAATATGGGAACCTTAAATATAAACGAAATGAGCAATCACAACAAAAAAAAAAAAGGGAAGTTCTCGTTGCCACTGCGTTTTAAAAAAAATTGTTTTATTTAGGTAATGTTATCGACATTGCTCCGACACTGTCATATTTTGAAAAAGTTAACTTTATTTTATCTGTAGGTTGTAATAACGAAAAGAAGTTAAAGATGACTTTAAAGTTCACTTTGGCTAAAGTTACCTTTAACTAAACCCAACTTTAACGCCAAGTTGTAATAATGTCCCTTAGACTGTAAATTTTGATGAATGACTCGAATCATTTATAAGTATCTAAATGAGTAGTGGGCTTATGAATCAAACATATTTCAAATGGTATGAGTTTGATATCAACGTTGTACGTATACTCATTGCAACCTACATACATAATTGGTCATTACAACCCTTCAGTCAGGATTACGACCTAGCTTCTCACACCACTTATGTTGTGTGCGTTAATTTTATACATGAGTGGCGGGACCTACAGTTTAAAGTCGACTCCGAACGACAGTTTTTTGAGAAGCTTTTCATGGCAATTTTATTTACTCTCAGAGTTTTTGCCAGAAATCTGCTAAGAGGAAATTGCCGAAGAAATATTTTCATAATTTCGTTTTGATGTCTGACCTGGGACTCGAACTCGGGCCTTTCGTCTAATAAGCCAATACACTACCAACTACACTACGGCGACTTCTGCAAATAGGTAGGTTAGGTTAAGAATATTGTGTGTGTAAAACATTTAAGAAGTAATGAGAATTTTTTTTGTGTCGATATAAACCACTGTCTGCTGTCATACGCAAATGAGAACTGTCTGCCCGTCAGGCAACCAACCAACCGGTAAGTGTGTAACAACCAGATGCCCTGAGTGCCTGACTGACTGACTGACTAGTTTTGCGAATGAAAAAATGAATTAATGATGAGATTGTGTGTGTAAATGTGAATGTGCGCTTGACGAATTATTTATGTCATAAAATTGTGCAATTTGCCTTGAAGCAAATTGGATATCTAAGATTGTTTTATGAAGATAAAATGTTGTCGTTGTAGTTGCTGTTGGTGTTGCTGTTTTCTAAATTTATGAAAAGCGACAAAGGAAATTTATTTATGATTTTCCAAAAAAAAAAAAGAAGAGAAATTGCAGTTAATTTTTTGTTGTTGTTGTTTATTTTAGCTTTCATTTAAAATCGCCATGTAGAGCATTTTAATGTTTTACCACAAACCTTGTAATTCTCACCATATTGTTAAGATGCATAATCAATTTAGAGTGCAAATATGAAAAAAAAAAATCATTTCCAAAACAAAAGCAAATAAAAAGTTATACCAAAAATTGTATCAATACGTTCAATAATTGATTTTCTTTCCTTTAAAAGGGGATACGTATGTATGTATGTAGTGTTTTACTGTTTTCTTTCAGTTTGGCTGCGGTCAATAATTTACCCTCTCTGCTATTAAATTTAGTTGCTTGCATTCTTTATTGTGAAAGTAGACCGTAAATAAACATAGAAAAAATATAATCGAAACTAAAAATAACTTAAAATCATCCAATAAAGAGGGTAAGAGTAGATAGTAGACTGACTGACTGACTGACAGACTGACTGACTATCTGCGCTATGCTTTGAGTTTCGTTTGGTCTGGTGCGGTTCGGTTCGGTTCGGTTCGGTTGCCTTTAGTTAAATTGAGTTTAGCTGTACCGGAGTGAGTTGAGTTGAGTTGAGCTGAGTTCGTTATAAATCTCGTATATACACCCCAGTGACCTTTATTTTTTTTTAACATATTTTTCATGTTATTCCTTTCGCCTTTCATACTTTTATTTCTTGTACTTTTTTTTGTTTTTGTTTTTCTTTTATTTCGGTTTAAAAGTTAGTTTATGGAACTTGTAGACCTTATAAATACCAGCAACAACAGCAATGGCTTCTACAACGGACTACAAGAGTAAAAAATAAGAGCAGAAAATAGAATTGGTTCATTCAGGCGAATGTTAACACTTGCTCAGGTGGAAAAATTGCAGTGTCATGTTACTGCTTTTTCCTCTTACAACTGAAATTGTGAAAAGACACACAAAAAACAAAATAAAGCAAAAAAACAAAAAAAAAAAAAAAAAACTAAAAAAGACTTACAACGACGAACTAGAAGGTGAATTGCACTCTGATAACTGCAAACATTATCACATACACAGGCAGACAGGAACTGTTAAAAAGACTGCCAAGAAATCGTCAATCATTCAGAAAAGTAGTAAATGTGGCCACTGGAGCACAAAATACACAGTTGCCGCTGTTAAAGGATACTCTTGAAAAGACCATATCAACTCTACAAAAGCCCTACAAAATCCAAAGAGCAGTAAAAACTGAGAAATAAGACCCAAAAAAAAAAAACACAATAACAAAATCAAAAAAAGAAGAAATAATCTAAAACTGGTGGAAAGTTTTATTTTGTGAAATCGAAAACATAAGATACATAGTAACATAAGCATCTTAATATTCGTTTTGACTAACAACCCAACAATTTAAGAATAAAGAATCGTAAGAGAAGGAATTTTAAGTGGGTCTGAACCATTTGCCCCCCCAAAGAATCGTAAGAGAAGGAATTTTAAGTGGGTATGAGTTAATGTGTGTCTGTATGTGTGTGTGTGTGTAAAGTAAATGTCATTCTTTCTTTTGGTTCCTTGATATTTTATGAGACTAGATGGGGAGAATCACAATCAATCCACGTTTTCATTTATTCGCCATTGTTTCGAGGCCATCAGCACATTCGACCGCCACGTACATACGTATTCTCACACACATTCTTTCTGATACATATGTGTTCGATTGATGATTGTCTCTGTGAGAGAGTGGGTCTTTCTGCGTTTCATGTATGTGTATGCGTGATGAGAACATTTTCATTTTCAAAATTGAGTTTGTGTTTGAGTTTGAATTTCATTTCCAATTTTATATTGGCCTCACGTGCAACAACTGTAAAATTTTTGGCAGTTGTTACAATGAAATCCAAGAAAGAATATCGATACCAGCTGTCAATTGTGTATAAATGGTTGAATCTTTTTTTTTTTATCGATATACATACATACACATGTATATACATATATATAAACATATGTACATATATGTATGTATGTATATAATGTGTGTGTTTGTACAAGTTTGTGGATGTTCGATGACAACATTAAAAGTGGTTATTGTTATTGTTGTTGTTGCTGTTGTTGTTGTTGTTCATCGCATTATTGTAGTGTAGTTTCGGTTGTTAGTGTTGAAACAGCCATCATCTGAGAGATGAGAAAAGAAAAAAAAAAAAAAAAAAAGAAGAAGAAGAAGAAGAAACACAATCTGATACACCGAACACGATTTTCGTAATGGCAACGTTTAGTGCAAATTGTTCACCAACCGCAGAGAACATGAAAAGAATCAGAAAAAAGCCAAAAACCCGACGATATCCAATAACGACGATGGCAATAACAAAAACACAACAAATACAACAAAAACCACCAGAACGAAAGTATTATCGCTTAAAAAGTATGTCACTTGACTCACAATTAGAATTTTGGAAATATTGTGTGTGCTTCTCAGTGTTATGAGTAAGGATTCCTCTTTTTTAAATGCTTCTAAGGGATTATATTCGTATAAATTTAATGCCGATATAAATACACAAATATGTACACGCATAAATATCATTTCATTCAAAATACTCGTACAGTGTGCATGTACGAAAGAAAGGGAAAATATCAAAGAATAAATTAATAATACTATTATCAAGGGAACGCGTGTTTATTCTGATTGTCTAGTTCAGTTCAATTTTATTGAGCACTATTATAGCCTGGCTAAGCAGGTGGCTAAGTTCACTGCGACAAGCCATAATGCCCTGTCTCGTTGGCGCGTCGGTCGTCCCCTCTGGTCACTCCTCTATTTTGGAGATTGACCCGGTGGCCCCACCGGATATCGATTATCTCCCTGTGGAATACTGTTTTGACAGGGGTTTCAATTTCCTGATCCCGAGCAGAAGCGATTGGACCCATGATATGACCGTTCCCCCGGAACTCCTGGATGTATACACCAACGGCTCCAAATTCGTTTGCGGGGTGGGCAGCGGAGTCTACTCTGGGAGATTGGACTTGAATATCTCACTCCGGCTGCCGGACTATTGCAGCGTGTTCCAGGCGGAGGTAATGGCCATCTACCGGGCCGCACAGTGGATCCTCGCACACGGAGTTCCTTTCACCCGCATCTCAATCTTTTCTGATAGCCAGGCTGAGATAAAGTCTCTATCGAACGTTGCGGATAATTCTAGGATCGTCAGGGAATGCCGCCGCAGCCTTAACCTTCTTTCTGGGCGATTCAGTGTAATACTTATCTGGGTCCCCGGACACTGCGACATTCCGGGAAACTGCAGAGCAGACGAGCTAGCCAGGGCTGGCGCACTTCTTCCGGAATTCTCTTCAATCAACTTGGGAATGCCACTTACCTCGTTCAAACTGGCCATCGCTCGGAAATTCTCCCGGGACGCCAACCTATCCTGGATCAATGAGGAGACCTGCTCTACCGCTAGGCTCACTTGGCCCTCAATGGATAGAAGGCGTACCAACCAGTTACTTGGACTTGGTCGTAACATCATCTCGATCACAGTGGCCATGCTTATAGGTCACTGTGTTATGGGTAGACCGCGGAAAGAATGCCGCTCCCATTTAACGATTTCTGCCGTGGATGCAGATCCGCTGAGGAAGAGGAGACTGTTATCCACTTTCTATGTCAATGCCCATCTCTTGAGAGATGCAGATATAGATTATGTGGCTCTCTACCTCTTGTTAGCTTGACGGAGCTATCGTCCATTGACGTCAAGGACATAACCTCGTTTATCAAACTTTCTGGTTGGTTTTCCAGCGTGGGGTAGTCGTGCTTTAAATGAGCAGCCCTTGCGCTGACCAACTTCTCCCTTATTGGCTAGGAGGAACTTGGTCAGTACAGGGACTGCGTTTACCTGTGGCGCCACAACGGGCCGCTATGCATGCTCAAGTGAGCTTTTGGTATCAAGGCTACCACACTAACATAACCTAACCTATTATAGCCTGGCTTATAAACATTAATATTTTTGAATAACATTAATATGGTTCTAAAGAAAAATCAGAAATCGAGATTTAGAAAAAGTTCAAATAAAAATTTTTTCATTTTCGGACACAAAATGACAATTAAATTTTGTGGTTACTAATCGAACTTTAATTTCAATTTCCTCCTTGATTTAAATGATTCACTTTCACAAACCAATCAACGCTTTGCACGATTAATAACGATATTCGAAGCACGAATTTCATATTTGCAAATCTGGTTATGTGAACAAAAGTGAATGAAAATGTTTTTTGTTTCTTTAAACAGAGTTCTCTTCAGTTGTATAATTGAATTGTGAATTCAAATTCCGACTTGTGCTAACTAATCGCTCCGGAGGATACATATTTTGCCATTCACTTTGTAAATCCATTAGAGAATCTCAACTACAGTAATTGAATTAATATTTGTGGGCAATTATGAAACTGTTAAAGGTTGAATGGCATCACCACATGCCACAGGTAGTCCCCGACTTACGACCGTTCGACTTACGACTATTTGCACTTACGACCATTTTTTTCCAATTTTTTTTCATAGAAAATACTTAAAGACAAATATGTAGTTGCGGGGAATCCCTAAAATATATGAGAAAAATTAAAAGAAAAGTAAAAAAATTCGATTTACATACATATTTCCGTACAAATAATACATTACATTAGCTTTTTTCTCTTATATATCAGGCAATGACTGTTCTGTCAGGAATGTCTAGCCTGTGGTTTTAAATATTTTCGTATGTCATCGCGAGAGCGCTGAGAAAGTACACACTAAGTACAAGATTATCTCCTGCGCTTCTGCGTTGTCTGGATGAAGCTCGAAAGAACAACGTGGTAAATGTTCAATTGAAAATAGTCTGTTTCACCCTCTCTGGGCTAGGATTCGTCCAGATCAGGAAGTATTATCCATGCACTCCATCCTAATCGTGGCAACGGATTGCATAGGGATTTGTGTCTACATCCAGTAACCAAATAAATGACTTCCAAAAGGGACAGAATGGCATCCTAGTTGTCCGAGAAGATCAATACAATCTCTGCAGCTGAGCAAGCATTTAACTGCAGATAGGGTTGCCAGCCTGGCTGGACTTGGCTGGATTGTCCAGCTTTTTTGATGCTTGTCCAGTTTCAAGCTAAAATTTAATTTGTCCAGCTAAATAGACATTTTTTTTTAGTACATTGCAATAACTTGGGCAATAATTTTCATGTTATCTTTGTCAAATCATGTTAGCCAACACTGATTGTACATTTGTTATACAACTAAGTTATGATTTCCCTCTTCTATCATCACTGACAACATGTCTCAACACTTGAACAGCTGTCAATTTCTTTACGTAGAGCTTTTATTTTTTTGTACATGAAAATAATAAAAATAATTTGAAGAAAATCTTGAAATGGATATTGATGCAGAAGCTGGTCCATCAAAAAGACGACTCACAACTTTCTGTGATAGATGGAAAGAGTTTGCAAAATATTCTAATTGGATAAGAAAAAAAGATAATTACACGGCAGAGTGTAAATTATGCCAAACAGACATTATAATCAAATATGAAGGCAGCCGCTCGCTTGATAAGCACATAAAAACAAAAAAACATAATAAAATGGAGATGTCGCAGAAGTTGTCTCAAACTATTTCGAATTTTGTAGTCCCAACAGAGTAGGTAGGTAGGTAGGTCGGAGTGGTAGCTCATTCTTCCCGCGTGTCTGCCCATGACGCAATGACCCGTAAGCACGGCCACCGTAGTCGAGATGACGTCACGACCAAGACCAAATAATTGGTTGGTACGCCTTTTATCCATCAAGGGCCAGGTGACCCTAGCGGTGGAGCAGGACTCCTCGTTGACCCAGGATAGGTTGGCGTCTCGAAAGAATTTCCGCGCAATGGTCAATTTGACCGAGGCAAGTGGTATACCCAATTCAACAGAAGAGGATTCCGGAAGGAGCGCACCAGCTCTGGCGAGCTCGTCGGCTCTGCAGTTACCCGGAATTTCACTGTGCCCGGGGACCCACACCAAAGAGACACTGGTGAAGCGCCCCGAAAGAAGGTCGAGACAGCGACGACATTCCCTAACGATCCTAGAGTTAATCACGAAACCCGATAGAGAATTTATCGCGGCCTGACTGTCAGAGAAGACCGAGACGCGAGTGAAAGGAGCATTGTTGACGAGGATCCATTGGGCGGCCCGGTAGATCGCCATCACCTCCGCCTGAAACACGCTGCAGTAGTCCGGCAGACGGAGAGAAATATTCAGGTTCAGTTTCCCAGAGTAGATACCGCTTCCAACACCATTGTCGATTTTAGAGCCGTCGGTATATATATCCAGGACTTCCGGGGGGATGACCGTATTAGGATTCCAGTCATCCCTATTCGGAATCAGAGAGTGGAAACATCTGTCAAGACAATATTCAGCAGTGATATAGTCCATGTTCACAGGGGCCACCGGATCAACCTCCAGAATAGTGGAGTGACCAGAAGGTATAATGTGCCAGCGAGACAAAGCATTAAGTCTAGTCGCAGTAAACTTGGCCGCCTGCTTAGCGAGAAGCACAGTAGGAAGCCAGTTGAGCATCGCGAACAAGGCTTTCGTGGGGGTGGTGCGTAGAGCACCAGTTATGTAAATGGCGGCAGACCTTCTGACCTTGTCAAGGAGTCTGACGTTGTGTTGTCCCAACAGAGACAAAAATTATATTTTTTTATGTCCAGCTTTTTTTTTTTGTTTTGTCCAGCTTTTTAAAACTCAATGTCCAGTTTTTTGCAAATCGGAATCTGGCAACCCTAACCGCAAATAGCTATGACTTTCGATTGCAAAATTTATTTCCAGAGAATTTGTAGGAATATCTGATAAAGGACAAAGGGCTATGATTCTATTTATCGTCATTATTGCAAAACTTGCTGCTGCTACAGAAGAAGCTCAGTACAAATCTATTCAGGGCACTAGTAGTAACTTATAGTAGATAACATTCTCATGTCGTCTCTAATCATGCATTTACATACATTATTTCGCAGCTGTTTACCAATGATCTGTTTACAGTAAATAAAATATTATATTCAATATTTTTAATATTTTTAATATTGAATATAAAATAACACGTAATTATGGTTTTAAATGCACATTTTTCTATCATGCCTCTTCAATTTGTCATTTTGTTAAATCACAAAACTTCAGAAGAGGGGCATCTTTGACTGAAATCATAAATTTCTATGTTCCTTATGTTATTCCGTCGTCAACTTGTAAGTTTCTTGGCAATAGAAAAGGAATGAGAGTAAATAACTTAAACGCTTTCTGTTTCTCTTCTCTCTTCTTTTGTCTTATTAAAAGGGATTTTTATACAAGTATGTGTCATGACTAGTTATATGTTTAAGCCAAACAAAAATTCAAAAAAAAAAAAAACCAAAAAAAACAAAAAACGACGACTTGGATGAAAATCTGTAGAAAAGAATACAAAATAGAAAGAACGAGAGGTGCTGTTGGAGGACATACAGTTGGAATGTAATTTCTTTCATTCTTTCATGAGAAGCATAATTTGGTGTAGAATTATTTAATGCAGCCAATAACACTGACTAATAAATTTATAAATAAATATTTTTAAATCGATTCTGGTATTTGTATGGTGCGTTTGGACTTTTAATATTCAGTCTCCAGACAACAACGCCCAATCATCGTATAGTAAATTTATTCCAAAAGTAAGTTTTAGTTTACGGCACTTGCTATTTGCCAACACTGGCACACATTCGCATGCAAGTTGCTATTTAAGCAGCGACGTATGGCTAAAACATTGTAAAACAAGCAGACTGACGGGCAAACTGACAGCCAGCCGACAAGCACATACATAGATAGACAGACATAAGGATGTTGTCGTCTAATTTTCTTACAACTCGACATGCTCGAGTATGTTGAATATTGTCTTGCTGCTGTAAAACATTGTTACCGCATAATATTCTTAACCCAGCAAAAAATAATGCGCGATGTTGTAATGTTTTGACCTTTTTTACATCAACTATTCTCTACAGGTTACAACCTAAATACACAAGATTCTAGAAAAATTATTGTGCTGTCTTTAAACGTACATAATCGTATGTATATTTTGTGAATTCTAATTAAATTGCTGAAATTCAATTCTTGCATTTCCGTATTAAAGGTCAGCAGATGTTGTTTAACTGAGCCGATTATTCGGAATCTGGAATTTCTTAAAGTCCATTTGTGGAATGAATTGAAATTTTATCTTCAAAAAAGTAAGAAATATTAAAACTTATCTAATTTAGAAGGTGCATATAACAGAGAGTATGGCCGTTGCGGACATAAGTTAAAATTAAAAAAAACTGATGCCCTCGGTATTAAAATTGTTTGATGTTGGTATTTCAATTTGGGTTAGATATGCATGTGCTCAGACAAAATATCGGGTCCGTCATCTAACGTTCTTTTTTTTCAAACTAGTGCTTATTTCGTGAATGGTAACCCTAAGCTCATGTCTGATTTGACAGATAATTAGTTTTATCCTTCCGCTGAACGAATATGGTTGTGTATACGCTTGAACAACGCTGGGAAATATTGCGACATTACTTTGAAAATCATGGTAATGTTACAGAATGTGTGCGAAAATTGCGTACGGATTTTGGAAGAAGAGAAGTACCGTCAGCTCCGTATGTTCGTTATCTTGTGAAAAAAGTGAAAGAAACTGACAGCCTCATCGACAAACCAAAGCGTGAAAAGCCAAAAACAGTGCGTACGCCCGCTGCTGCTGCTGTGGCAGAAAGTGTGCGTGAAGCGCCATCAACATCAATTCACCGTCGTTCTCAACAATTGAACATTTCGGAGATATCATTGAGACGAATTTTGCATAATGACCTTGGTATGACGCCATACAAAGTCCAATTGTTTCAGGAGTAGAAGCCAATTGACCATCCAATGCGTTTTCGCTTCGCTAAGTAGGCCTGCAATCGACTTACAGAAGATGCCGATTTTGGCAAAAAAATTATCTTTTCAGATGAAGCTCATTTTGATCTTGGCGGTAATGTAAACAAGCAAAATTGTCGCATTTGGGGCACAGAAAACCCGCACGCATACATTGAAAAGCCGACGCACCCAAAACGAGTCACTGTTTGGTGCGGATTTTGGTCCAGAGGCATAATTGGGCCATTTTTCTTCGAAAATGAGCAAGGAGTGGCCGTTACAGTCAATGGCGATCGTTATCGGGCCATGTTGAACAAATTTTTGTTCACAAAAATTCAAGAGGAGGATATTGGCAACATTTGGTTTCAACAGGACGGCGCTACGTGCCACACAGCCGAAGCTACACTAGATGTTTTGCTCCCTGTTTTTCAAGATCGCATTATCAGCCGCAGATCTGATGTCGTTTGGCCACCTCGGAGCTGCGATTTGACACCGTTGGACTATTATTTGTGGGGTGCCGTCAAAGATAAGTGTTACGCCGACAAGCCAGAGACAATTGACGCTTTAAAGGACAATATTCGTGAAGCCATTGGTGAAATACAGCTGCACACAATCGATAATGTGCTTAAAAATTGGACTGATCGTGTAGGCTACTGCATGGCCAGCCGAGGCAGCCATTTGAATGAAATTATTTTCCATTATTAACCGGAAGGATTGTACTTTCAAATAAAAAAAGAAATTTGAGAAAATATTCAGTAGTTTTTTTAAAGCATTTTCAAAAAAAAAAGTTATTTGGCGGACCCTGTACATGTACATGTACAAATAACTGAGAAATTTGCATAAAGTTCTCGTAATACATATTACAGTTATATTTGAATGCAAACACACGGATATTACATCAGAATCATATTAAAAATAAAGATAACTACAGCACACTTACACGAACACACACACGCTAATAACAGCAGAAATACATATAAGTTTTGTATTTTATGTTTGACGTTTGTGTGTGCGTGTGTGTGTGAATAAATATATTTATGTATGGAAATTTTTGCATACCATTGCCGGGCTCTTCTGCTCTTATGCGTTTGTTGGCATTTGCTAATAAATTCCTTGTACACTAGAGCCTCGACTTGCGTCGATCCGATTTGCGTCGTTTCGATTTGCGTCGCTTTTTAAAAATTGACAAAACTCAGCTTGCGTTGTTGCAATTTCAACTTGCGTCGATTAAATTTAGCCGAATTTAAAGGAATGGAAGAGGATGACATTAATGAACTTCTACTGTCTCACGAGGAGGAGCTTTATAATGAAAATTTATTATCCATTAATATTCAGCATGCTTTAGAAGATGATGTTATAATAATTGATAATACATTAGAGGAAAAAAAAATAACAATCTCCAATATTTCGAAAGCTATACAATTAATTTCCCATGCATTGGATATATTTTCTAAAAGGATCCTGACGAAAATCGTAGCGAAGGCGTTGCAGCATCTGCTGACCAAGCCATTAGTTGTTACAAGGAAACATATCAGCAAAAAAATCTCTAAAAATTCAACAAACCTCTTTGCTAACAAACCTGTAAGACCACGTAATCAAATGGAGTGCTGTTGATTTGAATTTATTATCTGAAGAAAGCACCACATAAACTAAACAAAGCACAATTTCTTCTTTAAAATTTATTTTTTTATAAATGAATTTTATTGACTTTTGTTAAATTTTTTTGTTAATTTCTATTTTTGCTATTTCTTTATAATAATTAGAGAAAACTTTACTGAACTTAATAAAATAATGAAAAATGGTTTCATAATTCTGTTTTATCCGAAATATTAAGTTTTTTGCTTCATTTTGATCAATTTCAATGCATTTGTATAGAAAAAGTTGATTCGCTTTGCGTCGTTTCGATTTGCATCGCAATTCTCCGGTCCCCATTAACGACGCAAGTCGGGGCTCTAGAGTATTGCTTGTTTGTTTTCATGTCTTAAATTTATTCACACCAGAAATTCGTAGTGTACATTTTAAGACTGTCTTACACACACACGCTTAGAAGCTTATATACAGACTTATACAATAGAATACAATAATATTTGGATTGTTTGTTGCTTGTAACACGATTTAAGATTAAGGACTTGGTGATGAACAGCTAAGGTTTTTTGGATTTGGATTTCGTTTTGTTATAATCAGCTCATTGGTTGGTGTGCGTTTAAAAACATGACGCACAACATGTCGTCTTTTTCTCAATCTGCAAAAAATCATCAATTATCGTTCATATGATTTGTATACGCCTCCGATGACTTTCTTGTAATTAAAAAATAAAAATGTTTCAAATTATTGAACAAATATGCATAAAGGAAAGCGTATTAACATACTCGTACATATGTACAGCTATGGACATTAAATTAGCACAAAACTTCATTATAAAAACAATCAGATTTTTTATAGTATTTTAGGTCTATTCATAAAAAAATTTAAACATAGAAACTTAAGATGCATATTCTTCTTTAAAAAAAAAACAAAAATTTTGGCGAAATTGCCAAACGTCTGCTCATTAAGACCTGCAACATATCAAACGCTAGATTTTAGCTGGACAGTAAAATAGCACAAATTAAAATTTCTGGAATAAAAATAATATATTTTAATAAATAGTAAAAATATTAATGTTTTCAGTTTATTTGATCAATATTTAGTAGAGTGGCCTCTATTTTCAAGCACCACGTGGCATCTAAGGGACAAAGTTCTTTGGAAAAGATTTTTGGGAATCGAGTACCAACCGTCCCGTATTCCAATCCACAAATCGCCCAAATTTTTGTACTTTTGTTGAGCAATAGTACATTTCACATCGTTTCAGAGGTTTTCTATCGAGTTTAAGTCAGAACTTTGCGCCGGCCAATCTAAAACGGAAATGTGCACTTTATAAAATCAATCCTTAGCCAGCTTAGATGTGTGTTTGGGGCCACTATCTTGCAAAAATATGAATGAAACTGGCATGTTTTCAAAAGCATATGGTTCTATTTTGTTCTCTAGAATGTCCAAATACTGATAACGGTCCATTTTTTCATTAATTTTCACAATGGGACCTACACACCTACAATGGGCCATGAAAATGCTCCCCACGTCATTGTGCTTTCTCGACCATGCGTTATGATCCTTTGAGTATAGCGTTGATTTAATTCTGGCCGTTAAACAACCACTCTACCATCTGGTGCCAAAGGATTTAGCATTGTTTCATCACTCCAAAATATTTTTTCCAGAATGGTAGATCTGTACCCTTGTGGGTGCGAGCAAACGTTAAACGCTTAACTATATTTTTCTTTTGGTAGAAGTGGCTTCTTTCGGCAAGAGCGTCCAAAGAGCTTTCCGTGATTAAGACGTCATCGTATGAGCCTGTCCGATAAATTTAACCTAAATTGAGAATTAATTTCGTTCAAAATATCGCGTGACGACATGAAAGGCTCCTTCTTTGACTTCCGGACAATAGCACGGTCCACGACTTCGGTTGTTTCCTTGACACGTGGCTTTCGTTTTTTGTTTTCTGCGACATTATTATGCAATTCGAAATTTCGGCAATTTCAGCCAGGTTTTTCCCATCATTCCCCAAGTCAACGATAACGAGCTTGTCCTCTGGCGAGCAATCTTTTCAACGTCCCATCTTTTAAAAAAATTACTATAAATGCCATAAAATTAAAAGAATATACCGTAAGAATAAAAATACTTGAAGAAAGCTTGTACCTATGCACGTTGTGCTAATTTACTGTCCAGCTCGAACTTAGCTACTGTCAGCTACTCAGCAGTCAAAACAAAAAATTTTTACGATAACGGTAATATTTTTTGTTAAACAACAGCTAGATGTCATCGTGCAACATTCCAGACCAAAACAATTGGCCTAATTAGGATATAAATGAGAAAAAATTCGCAATCAAACTATATATGAATTTTGTGCTAATTTAATGTCCATGGCTGTATGTACTTTGGTATCTCTTCTCCTCATAAATATTTGATTTGAGACGAAAAAGTGGAAAAATTTTGCAAAATATTACTGTACTGGGGCTCCCCACCCCTGTGTAACAGAAGTTTATGTTATGCTAACTTGCAGAAAGAAAAGAAAAATTTTTTTTAGTTTTAGTTGTTACTCTTATTGTCTGTCATTGTTGTTGTTGTTAAAAGATAATGCTCAAAATTTGTCGTATCTCGGCTTACTAGACTCTTTGTTCTCTCAGCGGTGCATCTATGTTGTTGTTGTTGGTTTTTTTCTGTGTTGCAAGTATTGTAGCCTATTGTAAATTTCATTTCTTTTGTTTTGTTTTGTTTCGTTTCGGTTTATTTTCATTTTGTTTTATTCTTTTTAATTTTTCTTCTGTTTTGTTTCATATTTTTCTTGTTATATTGTTGTTGTTTTTTTTTTTTTTTTTTGTTTAAAT
The DNA here is from genome assembly GCA_927399465.1 of Sarcophaga caerulescens. Lineage (NCBI taxonomy): Eukaryota > Metazoa > Arthropoda > Insecta > Diptera > Sarcophagidae > Sarcophaga > Sarcophaga caerulescens. The sequence continues at coordinate 1,231,303 of OV656866.1, forward strand.
CAGCCGCAGGATATGCAAATTTTCTTGTTTGTGTATGTATGTGTGTACGTTTATAAGTTACAGTTATTGTTGCACATTTTGCAGTTGTTGTGAACACTGTTTTCTGTTTCTACGATGCAAGACGACCGTCTTCTTCCCTGTACATGTATGTATTTACATACATACACATGTATGTACGTGTATAAAGTCCATATGTAGGAAACAATTAGAAGGAATTATAATGTTCCCCCCACATTGTACATTTCTTAATGCGACTGGTATTATATTTATAATACAATTATACTGTACTCACAGAATTCAATGGTGGAATACAAGACACACAGTTCCGTAATACATGCATTTTATGAAAAAAAAAATTTAGTGTTCGACACAGAAAAGTATTCTTGATTTGAGAAAATTAAGAACGAATTTTACAACGGCATAGACATTTGAGAATTTCTTGAAATTTCAGCAATCGATTATTATTTTTTTTGAACTATTAACCGATTTTTACAATAACTTCGTTGCACTTTTTTTTTTTTTTTTGGTGAAACCAGCACTCAGGGGATGGCCCCTACTCAGGCAGTGCATTGTGCAGGTTTTAGGAAAATGGGTTATAGGTATAGTAGTGTTTGTGGACATCTCAAGATGCGAATGGCAAGGAAACGAGTTGCTGCTAGGTGACTATAAAATGGCCAGTGCTATACCTTCACCATTAGACAGTCTACAGCAATCGTCCCCAAGAAGGCCGCACCCTTCAGTCCTAGCTTCTCACACTACTCATGTTGTGTGTGTTAATTTTATACATGAGTGGCGGGACCTACACTTTAAAGTTGACTCCGAACGACAAATTTTATTGAGAAGCTTTTCATGGCAATTTTATTTACTCTCAGAGTTTTTGCCAGAAATCTGCTGAGAGGAAGTCGCCGAAGAAATATTTTCGTTTTGATGTCTGACCTGGGATTCGAACTCGGGCCTTCAGTCTAATAAGCCAACACACTACCTACTAGACCATGGCGACTTCTTCTTGGTCTTGCAGTAATATATTGCCGTGTCAATATGCCTTATTTTGGAAAATGAAGTCAACATTCTTCTTCAACGTGCCCTCGTTGAAGTATTTGAACATTCTTGCGAAAGACGTTATAATGCAATCAAGGCCTCCGCACCATCTATACCAAAGAATATTTTCATTTGTTCTTTTTGTTTATGTGTATGCGTGGGTGTGCGTATTTTTTTCCATCAGTAACGGCTGCAGCATTAGAGAGAGTACTACGTTTCATATCCTTTTGTCTCGGTTGTTTAGTTTCATAAAAATTTTCGTGCTGCTCATTTTGTTTAAATGTAAGCAGCGGGTGTGTGTGTGTGTGTGTCTACGTGTTGGCAAAAAAAAACCCTTTTAAGAGATTTTGTTTTTGTTTTTTTTTTCATTTTTATTTATGTATTGTTATTGTGTTTCTCTATTTTTTTATTCTTTTATTTTCAAATACATTTTATTTTTTATAACAACATTTCATTTTCCTTTCTTCGCATTTGAAATGTAGGTGAAGGGCGTTCGTTTATGCTCTTACGTGTCTTTGAATACTTCAACATTTCATTTTCTGTATGGCAGTGGAAAATATAAATGCAATACGTTTTTCCACAAACGCATTTATATGTAGAAAATTTAAATAAAAATCTATTTTTTGTACAGTGTACAGAAAAAGTCTATTCTATCGCTTATATTGTTGTTATCGAAAATTCAATATCAATTATAAATATGGTATTATTGTTATGTTATGGTGTATACGTAGTACACAACTTTTAAAATGCACTGTAGTGTTTGTGCTTTTTTGCACCTAGTAAATGTATTCTAACGTACGTATTTCCTTTTTACAAATTTTTTTCCTTTTATTTTGTAATTCAGTCATGTTTCTTATGAGTATGCATGTGTGTGTGTGCGTGTGTATGTATTTACGAGTGGTTGGTTATGCGTGTGCATTTACTGTTTTGTTTCTGTTCAATCTCTGTATGTGCAAATGATTGTTCCACCATTCAAATGAATACTGACAACAGTTGTTTGCCTGCAGCGAAACCAGCAAAAACCAAAGAAAATTTTTTTGTAAAATTGCATATGCATGTACATATGTATGTGAATGTGAATGTGAGTGTGTATGTGTATGTGTAAGTGAATATCATCTCTAATTTTAGCATCTGCTCACTAGTAGCACTCGTACCATTAAGTCCCACAAGTCAGTGACAAGTGCGTGTTACTAAAATGTTCCTCTTTGTTCGGAATATATGATGACGTTGAGTGTTGAACTGCTCTTGCGTCACATTATGCATGTGATAGTTTCAGTGGCGTAGCTACCTAGGGGCTAGGCGGGGCTGTGCCCTGGGGCCCTCAAGCTCAAGGGGCCCTCGAATCCTTACCAGAAATCTCGATCGAACTGAAATTTTTGGAAATTTCTCCCATTTTATAACAATGTGGTAACTGCAGTGGTGGTTGAGAAGCTTACTGAAGAAGATTCGACAATTATTGCAGTTGGAGATACCTCCGCCGCCATCATATGAACGTGAATGATGTTTGCATGATACACATAAGAGCGGAGGGTTTGGAGGAACCACAGACCTCTACATTTTTCGAAAATATGTACGACAAATCTTCTTATGACTTGACTATGTTTCGTGTTCTAAATATGAGCAAATTAATCGTTTTTGGTTGTGTTATTCCAAAATACTAGACGCTGCCTATTGTCAACACCTGCTGGTCATATGCTTCACAAAGTAATAAAGTTTGGTGTACGGGAATTCGAGATTTGAAGCATTTATCTGAAAGAATTAAACAACACAGTTGTTCGAGTGGCCATTCGGAAGCATGTGCTGTCTATGAGTTTGAAAAAAAAAAACGATATTATACTATCGACAAGGAACTTCAAAATGAAATTCGCAAAGAAGCATCATTTTGGAAAATAGTTCTTCAAAGGTTATTCGATATCTGAGTGCAACAATTCAAAATGAAATAATTAATCGTTTTTTGCCATCATAATGGATTCGACACTGGACATATCGAAGGTACAAGATCAGCTAAGCATTGTTGTGAGGTATGCAATAATAACCAAATCGGAAAATGGATAGCCAATTGCTATAGAAGTAAAAGAAGTGTTTCTAGGCTATTATGCAGCCATCAAACATGGCGCAGTAGATTTAGTTAACCAAGTGACAACATTATTTATCGACAAAAATATTGATTTAAAAAATGTGTGGGGCAAGGCTATGATGGAGCCAGTGTAATGAGTGGTGTACATAATGGTGTACAAAAACATATTAAGGATATCCAACCTAAAGTACGTACATTGTGCCACTCATAATTTAAATTTGGTGATAAATGATGCCATTAGCAGTTGTGTGGAAATACAGATTTTTTTTTCGCAACGTTGCAAAATTTGTATAACTTTTTCGGAAACAGCATCAAACATTGGGATCTACTATCAAAATTCACTGGTGAATCGGACACCACTCTAAAAAAACTAAATCCGACTAGATGGTTCAGTAGGGTCAATACGATATCTGCAATGAAACTTAATTATTTTGATATTGATATTTTGATAATGAGCAAATATGGAATACTAGAATGCGACCTAACGGTAGTACATATTTACAGCAATATTACTATTCTGAAAGATCATTTAGCAAATTAAAAATAATAAAAAATTATTTAAGAAATAATATGGGCCAAACTCGACTCCGACATTTATCGCTAATAGCAATTGAAAACAAAACAGCATCAAGCCTGGATTTAAACGAAGTCATTGATACTTTTGCGAAAACTAAAGCTAGGAAAAAATTGTAAATATAATTGTTATTTAGTCAGTTGGTAGTCGTTTTATTAGCCATACCTACACCAAGTATAGATTGTAATTTATGTTGTTACTGTTTAATATTTTTATTATCTGCCCTGCAGTGCACAAAAAAGAGCTTACGTAGCTTAACATTTGAAGTATTTGTATATTTCATATTTTTAATTGTTAAAAAAAAGCTAATCAGTTTACATAGCCCTTTTTTAATTTGCCCCAGGGCCCTCGGTTACCTAGCTACGCCACTGGATAGTTTTGTGGTGTTTTTATGATATTTTTTTAAAAATTTATTCTATTCTTTACAATTGTTGACTCCTTAATCGAAAGTGAAAAAATCCAAACAGAATACATGTCTTCATTTTAAAATGATTCTTTGTATTCGTTTCATTACTTTAATACTTGATAAATATGTATGTATGTATTTCGACAAAGAATTATCAATACAAAGAGAGTTGTCGTCAAAAGGAATTTATTTCTTGATTAACACTTCACTAACGGATTTCTTAATTTCTATAAAATGAAAAATTTAAAATTTAAAAAATTTTTATTTTACATTTTCACTAACGGATTTCTTAATTTCTATAAAATGAAAATATTCATTATTTTGAGTATAAACTTTATTAAATATTACAGAAAAGATTTTTAGGAATATTTCTAACACGTTTTCTGGATGAATTATTATGGACACGTTGTACAGTAGTGTTGCTGCACGTATTTTTCCGCAAAAGATATATGGGGTGGTGCTAAATTAATCACGCAAATCGATTGCTTCGATTAATTCGCATAAAATTTTTAATATTCGCGTAAAAGTTTTCTAGTTTAGTAAACATACTTCTCAGAAACAAACAATAAAAGACGTGTGCCAAATTTAATTAAAACTGATTCTTTTACAAGTTTCTTCAACGAATTGAACTGACTCTGCCCAAGAAGACGGAGAGGTAAATACAGCGAATTTTTTCTTCTTTCAATTTTAAACCGATATAAGCGGTTTCACTACATATGCAAATTTAATAATGAATTTATATTTTTTAAATTTATAAGCCGGCACTATATTTCAATTAAAACAGCACTAAAAAGATAACAATGAAAATATCTTATGTGCATTTGCTATATACAAACATATTTATAAAACTTTAATATACGAGTATCTTTTCTAAGAGAAAATTTTAATTCATTTTTGTTAAAACAAATTATGAATATTTCTTAATGAAACACTTCTCTATAAAACAGCATCATTTTTTTATTTTTTATTTTTTTTTTTATGTATTATTTGCAATCTATTTAAACAAAATATTAAGCAAATCTTATGATAACTTACAATTAGGTTTCAGTAAACCTAATAAAACCGATAAAACTTAGATTTTACTACAAGATTATCTCCTAAATGGTAAGTCAAGAATATGAAATCTTTTAAGTCGCCGTATTTCTTCACTGTCCTCTAAAAGTGTTATAGCTAACAAGCTAGAATGATCACTCAGCCTTTGAAGGTACTTTAAATTGAAATTGTTTATCTCTTCCTTTATTGTTGATATGTTGAGATCGTTATGTATGCATCGGTTGCTTACGTACCAAGGAGCATTCGTAATAAAGCGTAAAGTTTTAGACTGATATCTCTGAAGTATTTCAATGTTAGAGTTACTCGCTGTTCCCCAGAGTTGCAGCCCATAGGTCCAAATTGGCTTTAGAATAGCTTTATAAAGGATGATTTTGTTTTGAATGCTTAATTCAGACTTCGGTCCCAATAGCCAATACATTCTTTTAGTTTTTAAGTTTAAATATTTTCTTTTCGAAACAATATGGTCCTTCCATGTAAGTCTTCTATCTAGATGAAGTCCTAAATATTTAACTTTTTTTGCTTTTGGTATACTGCTCCCATTTAAATAAAGTGTTGGGCTATCTCCTTTTCTTAGTGCAAATGTAACATGTATAGATTTTTGTGAATTGACTTTAATATTCCATTTTTTAAGCCATTTTTCAATTGTATCCAAGTACCTTTGTAATGCAGCAGAGGCTTCAACAATCGACTCGTTCGATGTTAATATGGCTGTGTCATCTGCGTACGTTGCTACTGTTAAGTTGTCATCTACTGGCATATCCGAAGTATAAATCGTATATAAAATAGGACCTAGCACACTTCCCTGAGGAATCCCAGATTTAATGAATCCAAAGTTAGAATCATATCCATTTACATGGACATAGAAACGTCTAAAACAGCATAATTAGATCTTTTTATTTTTTTAATTAATTGTCACAATATTGCTTTTTTTTGGGACCAAAATACCACTGTACATTACATATATTAAGTCAATTTTTACAATGTAGTCTACTTCATAGTAGTGCATCTACTTTTGGATTTAAATGTCTTCGTATCTATCTAGCTATATGTACTGCCTAAGCATTTTGTCGTCCTCTGTTTCCCCTTTACTGTGGCAAGCTTTCAAAGATGATGATTTTATCAAATACTTTCTGTAATGTATGGAACGATTAACTAACGTTCCTTATTAATTGATAATCAAATTTGTTACAAATTCCTGATCGTCAATAGGCGTTTTTGCAGTATTAATTATACATAGATGCGAATATATTTTGAAGGTATTGTTGACATTATGAGATTTCTTCGAATGTGAAATACGAATTTTATAAAAGAAATCTCTTCAGAACAAGTAAATCGCTAACTGTGTTGGGATTATGTAGCTATTCAAATAAAATCTATCCACGATTGTGGCCAGAAAACTTTTTGGCTTAAGAATTTAGAACACCAACGATAATAGCAAAATACACACATTATGTATGAGTATGTATGTATGTATATACAGTGAGCGTAAAAAGAAAGTGTAGACTATGGATAAAATTCTAACAATCTCAACTCAAGTTTTCCACTTAAGGAGAGTGCCCGAAAAAATTTTACAATATTTCCAAAATTTTCTAATTCTTTTCTTCTTGTTTCAATTTTAAAAACTGGCAATAAAATAATTTGAAAAAAAAATTAACGTTAATTTATTAATATATATTTTTTTGAATTGTACACTTTCTTTTGACGCTCACAGTATATAAGTTCAAAAGTCTTTTGAAATATTCTTAACTTTTTTTTTGTTTATTTCTTTTTATTGTGCAACATAAAGTATATGAACACACACACACACACCTATTTACATATGTATATACATACATACATATGTATAGTGATCAAAAGAGAGGGTAGAATACTTACATATGAAAAAGTTTCAAGATTTTTGTTTTTTTACTTGTCACATACGAAAACTAAATCACAATTCATGGCTTCTATTCCATTCACATAATGGAATGGAATGGAATGGCAGCAATTGAAGTTGATCAAAATGTGAGTTTAGCACTTGTCTGCTTGTCATAACCATGCATACATATGTACATATGTATGTACATGTATATTGTCGCAATTTACACATACAAATACACACATATGTACATACATTCGCATAAATTCATCTGTACATGAATTTAAGAAATGTGTCTTATTAACACTCGTAATATTCTGACGTACATACATATAAATTCGTACGCACATGTATAGGTATGTGTATGTGTGTATGCGATGGAAAAGTTAAGGGAAAAAAACAAAAAAAAAAATGTTGTTTTTTTTTTTTTGTACGTTTTATTTCTCAAAACAAAATTAGTGTTAAAATATGAGTTAAAAAGAAAATGAAAAACGTAAACGAATGAGGTGTAGAAAGTTTTACAATTTTCCTAACTGTGATTATAAGATTTCACGTGTCTGATGTCATTTTAAGCTGTGATTTTTATTTAATTTTTTCCTCTTTTCACTCTGTTTTTCATAATTTGTTCATCAACAATCGCATGAGAGAGCACAACAACATTTACACGTAAATCGCAATCAAAATACATACATACTACCGAATACATATTCATGTGGTGTGTGTATCCAGGGATGTGTTTGTAAATGTTAAACAAAACTGAACATTTTGAAAAGAGATCGGTAACCTTCCATAAAGAAACCCGCTAAGGAGGTAAAATAAAATGGAAGAAAATATGAAAGAAATTTATTTACACACATACATACATGTATACACACACAAATATATCCAAACATATGTACATACATACATAATCAAATGTTTAGGAACATATAGAAAGTTTTGAAAAGAGTTTAGTGTTTCGCTTTATAATCGACGACGTCGTTTCATTGTGTGTCTGTTCGCAATGAGTGTGAGATTCTTGAGCAAAAGTTTCAACTGCAATGCAAAAGGTAAGCAAAAGTTATTTCCATTTAATTTTGTTCCACTTTGATAACCTTTCGCTGAGTCTAACAAGGATTTAGTCATATTGAAAAAAACAACAAAAACAAAAAAAAAAAAAAATTAAATCCTAGTCTGTAGACACAAACACAGACAGACGATAAATATACACACACACACACACACACATTTATTGTACAGACTGCTGGATCATAGAACTTTAGCTACAGCTAAACACTTAAAGGCTCTGCGAAATAAATTAAATTGCCATTTGTGGCAGTTTATTAATGTTCAACAAATATTAAATAATTCATGCTTTTATAAGCATTTCGAATGCAAGCAACAAATTCTACAATGCAGCCACTACTCGTACAGTAACAGTAGCAGTGAAAAAAATTACGTTTAGTACATATTCGTTTTATGAATTTATTTTCCTTTAAATGATTTGAAATATTCTTTTTTAACAATTAAAGGGTGATTTTTTAGCTATTATCTTTTTGGCAACACTGGTTTAAATAGCTCACGCACGTTTCGTGTTTTGTTTTACTGTCAAACATCTTCAGTTTGGTCTATAATTTAACCATGAATCGTCTTACAAACGAACAACGCTTGCAAATCATTGAATTTTATTATCAAAATGGGCTCTTGGAAAGTTGGCCGAAGATCCACTTCTTTATCAAAAAATTCTGTTCAGCGACGAAGCTCATTTTTGGCTCAATGGATACGTAAATAAGCAGAATTGTCGATTTTGGTGTGAAGATCAGCCAGAAGCATTGCAAAAGCTACCAATGCATCCAGAAAAAGTCACAGTTTGGTGCGGTTTATGGCTTGGTGGCATCATTGGACCATACTTCTTCAAAGATGCTGCGAATCGTAACGCCTTTAGACTATTTTTTTGTGGGGCTATGTTAAAGCTCATGTCTATACAGACAAGCCCGCTTCAATTGACGCATTGGAAGACAACATTGAAGCATTTATTCGTGAGATACCGGCCGAAATGTTGGAAGGAGTATGACAAAATTGGACTAAGCGGATGGACCATTTGAGGCGCAGTCGCGGTCAACATTTGCATGAAATAATCTTCAAACATTAAATTATATGGACCGTACTATCGATTCAAATAAAGATTTTATGCATTTTTTTGAATTTCAAGTGTTGTTTTTGAAAAAATTTTCCTATAGCTATTAAAAAATCACCCTATATTTGCTTCAAATTCTCATACATACAAAACCACAAGATAGAGAGAGACAGAAAGAGAGAGAGAGAGAAATCGTCCTGTCGCATTTTCTTACTTTGTGCCACTTAAAATGGTGCCACCGTTGTATTGTATTCAGTGTTCGTATAAATTAATTGTTATCTTTGAGTATGTATGTAGTTATTATTCCATTTAAAACGTAAAACAAAAAAAACTTGTCAAAGAACATCCATCGTACGCACATGTGTACTTAATAGTGTATTCGTAATGGGTCAACCCATCATTACAAAGATGCTCTAAAAGTAAATGAAAAATGATGATGAAATTAATCGTTTAAAAGAAAACTCACTCTCTACTTTTCACTGACAAGTGAATTGTTTTTATTTAGTTGTCGGACATGAAAAATGTTGTCATTACAAACTGAGCTATTGCGTGCTTCCTTTTTTTAGATTCCTTCTTTATTTTCACCAAAATTCAACTTATCACACATAAACAACTACAAATGCACGCACATACATACATACATACATGTATATATTTTAGGACTGTACTGTATGTACACTGAGCGCCAAAAGTGAGTAAACACCACTGAAATAATTGATTTTCTTAGGATAGCGAGAAAAGTAAATGAGAATATGTAGTCGAATAAATATCCAAAAATAAAAACGTTTATTTATTACTTATAAAATGTTAAAACAAAAGTTACAATTCAAATATTGTTGTGCTACAAGTATATTTTTTATAATAGAAAATTTAAAATTATAGTGGGTGTTGACTCACCTATGGCACTCAGTGTATGTGCATATTGTAAAAGGGATGCAAAATGTACTTTACTTTCTTCTGCCTTCAACACGTCCCGTTATGAACATGTTGGACAAGCCAAAAAGCTCGGCATCACAAAAGTTCTTAGAATTTAGAGAGAAGCGTAGCGAAAGGTTCATCACTTGCACACTTACACGTCCATAGAGTTACGTAAGAATTGTCGTACAACTTACACTAAACAAAACACTATTTAACATGGCTAACATGACAAAAAAAAAAAAAAAAACAACAACAACAGCTAACTTAACTGTAATAGAATAGAGACAGTTGAGAGTGCAGACAATAACAATAACAACAACAAAGAATTTAACAAATTTAAACGAAAAAAAAAAAGAAAATCTGAAATGAAATTAGAAACACGCAAAAGACAAATGATGTTCCAGGCAGCATTTCTATGCGAACGTTATAACTACGCTTTGCTCGAAAATAAAGAGAGAGAGAGAAAAGTATAACAAATTAGAGCAACAACAATAATTGTTAGTAAAAACTACAACATAGTGAAGGCTACACAACCACCAGAGAGCGAATATGTATGCAAAGACCTACACGACCAGCGATAATTGGGTGACAGTAACAATCACGTGCCATCACCAATGGCACAGACAAGTGACAACAACTCCAATGCTCATTTCATATTTTTTGTATTTCTAGTTAAAGTTTACATTTAAAATTTAGAAAATCGATCCAACAGTTCTTAAATCGATAACAATAAAAAAGTGTACAATGTTGACGACTTGGCAGCACGTGAAAATGCAACACACAGTTGACCGCTTGAAAATACAACCGAACTTTTTAATTTATGCCACAGGAACAAGGGTCCGCCAAATAACTTTTTTTTTTTTTTGAAAATGCTTTAAAAAAATAACTACTGAATTTTTTCTTAAATTTCTTTTTTTATTTGAAAGTACTATCCTTCCGGTTAATAATGGAAAATAATTACATTCAAATGGCTGTCTCGGCTGGCCATGCAGTAGCCTACACGATCGAGCCAATTTTTAAGCACATTATCGATTGTGTGCAGCTGTATTCAATGGCTTCACGAATATTGTCCTTTAAAGCGTCAATTGTCTCTGGCTTGCCGGCGTAACACTTATCTTTGACGGCACCCCACAAATAATAGTCCAACGGTGTCAAATCGCAGCTCCGAGGTGGCCAAACGGCATCAGCTCTGCGGCTGATAATGCGATCTTCAAAAACAGGGCGCAAAACATCGAGTGTAGTCGCCGTAGTCTAGTAGGTAGTGTGTTGGCTTATTAGACGTAAAGCCAGGGTTCGAGCCCCAGGCCAGACATCAAAACAAAATACGAAAAGTATTTCTTCGACGATTTCCTCTAAGCAGATTTCTGGCAAAAATTCTGAGAGTAAATAAAATTGCCATGAAAAGTTTCTCAAAAAATCTGTCGTTCGGAGTCGACTTTAAACTGTAGGTCCTGCCACTTATGTATAAAATTAACACACACAACATAAGTGGTGTGAGAAACTAGGTCAATAATCCTGACTGAAGGGTTGTAATGACCAATTATGTATGTATGTATGTAGCTTCGGCTGTGTGGCACGTAGCGCCGTCCTGTTGAAACCAAATGTTGCCAACATCCTCCTCTTCAATTTTTGTGAACAAAAATTCGTTCAACATGGCCCGATAACGATCGCCATTTGTCTGTAACGGCCACTCCTTGCTCATTTTCGAAGAAAAATGGCCCAATTATGCCTCTGGACCAAAATCCGCACTAAACAGTGACTCGTTTTGGGTGCGTCGGCTTTTCAATGTATTCGTGCGGGTTTTCTGTGCCCCAAATGCAACAATTTTGCTTGTTTACATAACCGCCAAGATCAAAATGAGCTTCATCTGAAAAGATGATTTTTTTTTGCCAAAATCGGCATCTTCTGTAAGTCGATCGCAAGCCCACTTAGCGAAGCGAAAACGCATATTTCACAGCGTTGTTCAAGCGTGTACACAACCATATTCGTTCAGCGGAAGGATAAAACTAATTATCTGTCAAATCAGACATGAGCTAAGTGTTACCATTCACGAAATAAGCACTAGTTGAAAAAAAAACGTGAGATGGCGGACCCGATAAATATTAAGAAATTGTATTCGTTGAAAATCAAATGGCATATCATTGGAATCCGTGGTATTAAAAATCTTCGTTTTTCGATTTACCATTTTAAAATTGTTACTTCAATTACAAAATTGTTATTTCTTCACAATATCAACTGATTTGAATGTTAATAATTCAACAACAATGAATGTATTTGACCATGAATGTTTGTCGTCAAATCACTGACATTCATGACATTTCTTTTCTCTCCATAATAACTCCTTTACTCAGCCAAATGTGATTTTTAATATTTGGGGAGATTTTTTCAGTAAGTTCTTCATTTGATTATAATGAAACAATCGTTATCCATGACCATTACAATTAAAAGGAAAAATTGCAGCTGATGGGTCATCTTGTCTTACAGTTTTCTCCAGAACACTGCTCAGAGGAAGTCACCGAAAAGAAATATTTTCTAAAATTTGTTTTTTTTTCGAAATGTCGGAGCTAGTATTTAAACTCACGAGCTAATGTCTAGAAGTCTACCCACTACCCACTAGACTACAATGAAATCTAGAGAACACTTTTCATACTGAAAAAAACGACCATGCTACTGAAAATATGGCCATGATATGTTCCAAAACCGTTATTATATTGTACAACACGTTTAGCTTTTTATCGCCATTTGCGGAAATTTCGCAATCATACATTTGCCTTTGTGTAAAGGAATATAGGTAGTATAGCGTCCATCAAAGATACTTTATCTTATCTTTGACCAAGTTTGAGTGCAGTAATACAATTTATTCATGTAAATCTGTTGCTGATGATCAACCGAAGACTTTTGGGAATTTAATATGTTTTCTAAAGACTACTTTGTACTAAGCAATGGTAAAATTAATTTTCTTTTTGTGTTACAAACTCACTACGTTTATGGTGAATGCATTGCTAATGAGTATCCTGAAAATATTTGTTTTTCATTCACCGTAAATCATGTGTCCATCACTAGTCTTTCTACGAAATAAAACAAAATTCATAAAAAACATTTACGTGCACCAATGTAAATACAAAATGGATAACAAAAAAAAAACGAATGTTAAAGAGAGGGGAAAATGTAAATGGAAGTTAAAATGAAAAATACTGACGACTGAAATCTCTTAATTGTTGCCTTTTTAAAACTTTAAACAATTTGTCATCCTGTAAAGCAGTAAGATTTTTAGCACCCTATATTGTTTCTGCGCCAGTACATTCTGTGACTGTGACTATTTTTTCAAAGTAAAGACACCGAGAGCTTGTTCTCTGGTTGTAAATTAATGAGAAATAACTTTAAACTAATTGAAGAATACATCTACTGAATACATCAGTCTGGCCAAGTAACTGTAGCAACTCGTTTTTCATATTCAATTGAAATTCTTTTTTTGTTTCATTTATTTTTAACTCTAGTCCCATATTGCCTTACAGACGCACATTTGAATCTCATGCCCTGAATCTACTGCCCCGCATGTAATGTTATAGCAGCGCACCATAAGAGGAGTTTCAACGTATTTCCTCATATGTATATACACAAACTTTTTTGTTGTTACTTTCTTTTATATGTAATTAGAAATATACGGTCACTATTACTATCACATTAGAATACAATTATAAAGGGCTATCCATTTCGTGGTTTCAAAAGTATGGGACTGGAATTCGACATCTGTCAAACCTAAGTTGTGAAACCAATTTTTATCTTTTCAGTTGAAAGTCTGACATTGACGAAAATGGATCGCTTAACTATCACATATCGCATAAAAATTACTACAAAAATGGTGATTCTGCCACAGCCACGTATCGAACAAAATTTTCTTCAGCGATGAAGCACATTTCACACTCGGTGGGTATGTTAATAAACAAAATTGTCGTATTTGGGGTTCTGAGAATCCACAAGTAATTGAAGAGAGGCCATTACATTTAGAAAAAGTCACTGTTTGGTGCGCTCTTTGGTCCGAAGGTGTGATTGGACCTTACTTCTTCGAAAACGACGATGGAACGACTGTCACCGTCAATTCGGAGCGTTATGGTCATATGATAACCGACTTTTTTTTGCCTGCTATTAAAGAATACGACTTGGAGAATATGTAGTTTCAACAAGACGGTGCCACATGCCACACAACTCGAGCGAATATGGCTTTATTGCAAGAGATTTCCTGGCCGCGTAATTTCTCGTCGTGCCGGTATCAACTGGCCACCAAGATCATGCGATTTGACACCATTAGACTTTTTTTGTGGGGCTATGCGAAAGACCGTGTTTATGCAGATAAACCTTCAACTCTTGAGCACTTAAAAACCAACATTCGTCAAGTTATGGCTGAAGTACGACCCAATATGTGGCAAAAAGTGGTCGAAAATTACCTCAAAAGAATCAATGCTTGCAACACTTCGCGTGGAGGTCATTTAATGTTTCACACATAATGTCAACGTTCAAACTTTACATTAAAAAAGAAATATCATGAAAAAAATATTTTATATGCGTTTTAATTACGTTTACTTTTGAAACCACGAAATGGATAACCCGGTATTTTAAAAAATTAATATAATCATCATCATCATCACTTTGTGGAGTAGTGTTAATTAAGAATGCATTTGTTGGCACATAAAGAACTTAAAAAAAAAACAAAAAAAAAAAAAGAAACAGAAAAGAGTTGAGTATTAAAAATGAAAATTAAATAATAATGTTAATTGAACACAAGTCGTTTTATACATACTTGCATGGATTTATATTTCGAATACGTCAATTAATACCAATTTAAACATGTTGCTATAATTGGATTTTAATTTTTATTATGAAAAAACACAAATTCTCTGTTCCCCGAAATAAACTCCCACTTTATCGTTGGCTATTGACAAAGTTTGCACTTTGTATTCGCCGTTCAGTGCTGCAAGAATTAAATTGAATTGTAATTCTGATGGCAAATAAACACATATTTAAAGTCTTAATGGTAAAATGACCGCAAATATTATTCGTGCGTAAAATACAATCGATAATGATGATGATGATGATGACTATGATGCCCCCTCAAGTAATTAATTAACGCACGACTACTTACAAAAAAAAAAAAAAAAAAAAAAAAAAAAACAAAAACAAAAAAATTATTGAAGAATACACAATCACATGCATATATACAATGTATACATACATGCCAAGGAACAAACACAATACATAAACACAAATACCACTTGCAACACGCATTTATTATTGCGTGAAACTTCTACGCCATTCAACTCTGCTGTAAATAATGGCACAATTTTAAGTTACGCGTATATGCACATGCAAACATACATGCATACAGGCACATATAAAGGGTGATTTTTTAGCTATTATCTTTTTGGCAACACTGGTTTAAACAGCTCACGCACGTTTCGTGTTTTGTTTCACTGTCAAACATCTTCAGTTTGGTCTATAATTTAACCATGAATCGTCTTACAAACGAACAACGCTTGCAAATCATTGAATTTGGCATCATTGGACCGTACTTCTTCAAAGATGCTGCGAATCGTAACTTAACTGTGAATGGCGAGCGCTACCGTGAAATGATATCCAACTTTTTTTTGCCCAAAATGCAAGAGCATGACTTGCATGACATGTGGTTTCAACAAGACGGTGCCAGCATGCGTAACAATGGACTTATTGAGAGACGAGTTCGGTGAATATTTCATTTCACTTTCGGGACCGGTCAATTGGCCGCCTAGATTATGTGATTTAACGCCTTTAGACTATTTTTTGTGGGGCTATGTTAAAGCTCATGTCTATAAAGACAAGCCCGCTTCAATTGACGCATTGGAAGACAACATTGAAGCATTTATTCGTGAGATACCGGCCGAAATGTTGGAAAGAGTATGCCAAAATTGGACTAAGCGGATGGACCATTTGAGATGCAGTCGCGGTCAACATTTGCATGAAATAATCTTCAAACATTAAATTATATGGACCGTACCATCGAGTCAAATAAAGATTTCATGCATTTTTCTAAATTTTATGTGTTTTTTTTTTTGAAAATTTTTCCTATAGCTCTTAAAAAATCACCCCTTACATATATTCTCGCATATGATAGTGCTTGTGTGGTCGTCGTGAAATATAATGAAAATATTTACACTTTATATCGTAACCCAATACACAGAACTTCCTAATAAACAGGAAAAAAGTCCAAAATTTTAAATGTGTTTAATTTTAAAGTAATGCGATTGATATTGGCACCTGCAACATGTCAAATTTAAAAATGTCCTTTATGAATGCCATTCTGCCTTTTTGTGACCATAAATAGATACATACATATGTACATACTTACATAGAAACTAGCTTACTTGTGTATACAAATGTAAATATCTTTATGGGCACTCTACATGTATGTATACTATGCGTTTTCGTCGTCATTTCCAATGACTATTCATGATAATTAAATATCGTTTTAAATTATTGGCAATCTCAAGTACTTAAGGGGTTAAGATATACATATGAGTGCGACTTAAACGTCTGCCGACATGTTGATATTGCCAGTGGGAGTTCATAATATGTTTCTCCGTTTTCCATTCAAAACAAATCTGTTGAAGCCAATTCGCTTAACAATTGCATGGACATGCTTTAAGAATTTGCGAAAGTGAGTGTAAACTCACTGAGAAATACATTAAAAACAACTTTGAAATCCATTTAAACAAAAATAATAATAACACGGTGCGACAGCGAAAATACACCCGGCTAATAACATAGTCTATGTTGTTCAGTTAGTTGAGTAGAACTCGAAAATGCCTTTTTTATAGTTCTCGAACCCTCCAAACTTTTTTTATTTGACAAAAACGTAATTTTTTGACTTTTCGCACAAATTTATGGATTGCTCAAACATTTCTGGCCCGATTTCCATAATTTAAATCTTGTTGGAAAGGGGAGAGATGTACCTTTAAAACGGTATACATATATCTGTTATTCGACTAAATGTGCTATGAGATTTGATGAGGTAAACTTGGAAAATGCGAATTTTTTTCACATTTTTCCAAGTTTGTCCATTCATAGTAGCGAACTTTAGTAAAAAAATATAAGATAAGTGATAATATTCTTAAAGTCTGTTCTCTTGTGAAGAGACTGAGTCATCATTTGATCAAATTGGACAAAAATTACCGTAGTTATTATTTAAAGAGTCTAACAGCCGAGTGATATTTTTTATATATGTCATCTCATCAAATGAACTTTTAATTCAAAAATTTGCAGAATTTTTGATGGATCTTGATTGTTTATCACAAAATGTGCCAATATCACGTTTGAGCGACCACCAGAAATTGGCCAATGTCTGCGCAAAGAGAAATAATAATATTTGGAAAAAACACAAATATTGGCCGACTTGTGATAGTCATGCAAATGTGAAATTGACACATTTTGTGATAAACAATCAAGATCCATCAAAAATTCTGCAAATTTTTGAACTAAAAGTTCATTTGATGAGATGACATATATATTAGACTATGTTATTAGCCGGGTGTATAAAATTTTTTCTATTTTGTCGCATAGTGTAATTAAAGAAAAGAAAAGAAAAAAATATCAGAAATTCATGCGACAACAAAAACATCAAGAACGCTAACAATGGCAATAATTGATTTAAAATTCATATGTATGTATATGTAATGCTCAAACAAGTTTATCAAACTTAAATTATTGGATATTCCATATCAATAACTATGATCGATCGGTTTTTCAACAGCACATCCAAGTCTAATAAAACCTACGTTGTAACAAAATTTTTTTTTATTCCATCTGCTCCAAGATACCAGAGGTGAGGTTTGATCTCGAAACTCTATGTATGTCATAACTACATCCTACCATTCCTTGAAAGGAATAGCAAAGTCGTGTCCATTTAACAAGTCGAACGCATATTCGAATTCGAATTTTGAATGTTGTAAGCGATTGTCTAGAAAATGGAATTTGAAAAACTTAGTTTTACAACTAACGATGCAATCTAGCTACCAGAGAGAGATTTATGTCAAAATAAATTATTGTCAAAGAGTTTAAGACAATGAAGAACTTAATAAAACACTTTTTAAGTGAGGGCTCATATCTTATAAATATCTTGAAAACGCTGGTAATGAGAAATGAATTTAATTCATAAATCATAAGAAGCTAAACAGATAAAAGTTATTTAAAAGATTTTAAAATTAAAACCGTTGCGCCACACTCAAATTCAATAAAAGCTTTATTATCCATTCATGTAAATGATTCATTTCCCAAATCTGTCATCTCTGTCATCAATTTGTTTACGAACTAACAAAAATAAAATCTCATTTAATAAGATAGTCTTCAATTTGTATAATAATGGAAACATTCAATCGTATCCGAGTATCTGCTCATTTTCAAATTCTTCAACACTATTTGGAGCATCAAAGATCATTAGCCACTTGCAGTGAATAAACGCAAGTAAGTTTAATTAAAACTTAAATAAAAAAATCTAAAGTGTTCATATTACACGATAAAGAGAATAAAGTTCGAACATTTATAATTAAATTATTGAATAAAAAAAAATCATCTATGTATATACATATATAAAAATGAATGTGTGTTTATTTGTTTGTCGGTTTGTTTGTGGGTTTGTTTGTTTGAAGTCTATAGACGGCTAAAGGGCTGGACCGATTTTCTTGGAATTTTAGCAGTACCTTCCTGTATATCTGGA
The DNA here is from genome assembly GCA_927399465.1 of Sarcophaga caerulescens. Classification (NCBI taxonomy): domain Eukaryota; kingdom Metazoa; phylum Arthropoda; class Insecta; order Diptera; family Sarcophagidae; genus Sarcophaga; species Sarcophaga caerulescens. The sequence continues at coordinate 1,250,086 of OV656866.1, forward strand.
AGGAACTATAGGCTACATTTTATTTTAAAATTTCAAGTAGGCGCATATCTCATAAACTGCAACAGCTAGAGTCCTCAAATTTTGTATGGACGACTTTGACGTATATATGAACAAAATGGGCGAATTGGCTATAGTGGGCGTGTCACTTCCCTTATAAAAAATATTAAATTAGTATATCTAAGAATATATAACAGTAAGACTTCTAAAATTTTGTCGAACCCACTTTAGTATCAGAGTGAATATTTTAGACGAAAATAGACTGACTAGCAATAGTGGGCGTGGCACTTCCCATATGAATATATCTATCTTTATACATCTATCTATATATATAAAAGTGGATGTGTGTATGTATGTAACGTATGGACTCCAAAACGGCTGGGCCGATTTTGATAAAATTTTCAGGGAATCTTCAGAATATTCAGGCGGGTAACACTGTGAAGTCTGATTTTTTATTTCCGGTCTGTGGGCGGAGGGGCGTGGCAAAATCCAATTTGTTTGTTTGTATGTACCTTATAGAATCGTAAACTATGCATTTGATCATGTTATGATCTTTAGCAAAGTTGTTGCGTGTTGTTGGTGGCACCATTGAAAATTACTCAAAATGAATTAAATCATAAACTGTGCATTTGATCATGTTATGATCTATAGCAAAGTTGTTGCGCATGAGCCGAGGAAGGTTTATAAGTTGGTATGACCAATTTCCGACAGGTGGCGCCACTGAAAATTTCTAAAAATGAATTAAATCGTAAACAATGCATTGGATCATGTTATGATCTATAGCAAAGTTGTTGCGCATGAGCTGGGGAAGGTTTCAAAGTTGGTATGACCAATTTCCGACAAGTGCCGCTACTGAAAATTACTACAAATTAATTAATTCGAAAACTATGCATTTGATCATGTTATGATCTTTAGCAAAGTTGTTGCGCATGAGCTGGGGAAGGTTTCTAAGTAAGTATGACCAACTACCGACAAGTAGAGCCACTGAAAATTACTAAAAATTAATTAAATTGTCAACTGTTCTCTTGATTATGTTATGATATTTAACAAAGTTGTTGCTCATGAGCCGTCGAAGGTTTATAAGTTGGTATGATCAATTTAAAACAGATGGCGCCACTGAGAATTACTAAAAATGAATTGAATCATAAACTATGCATTTGATCATGTGTTGATCGGACAAATACCAGAAATTTTAGGATTCATCATTTATGATTTTAATAACACTTAGTATGGCTGACTTCCAAAATGTTAGTTGCTTTGTGTTTGAACAAAGTATAGTGTTTCATAAAGCCGCTATACAAAATGTTTACAAGGTATACTATTTCAAAACGACGTCAATGTGTATTTTTAACACAGTCAAAAAGCAATCAGGCATCGGATTTACAGTTGATGCATTGCTTGGTAATTTTGTATATCTACATCTATATACATACATATATACAAGAATAAGAAATAATTATTATGAAATATTGTAAATATCAGTAACAAAATAAATATTTAAATATCCAGACTTCTTCTTATTTTATTACGGTGAGGTTATTGACTAAAATAAGAAAAATGTATATCAATATATGTATGTATTTTGAATATTTATATTTCATAACGATAGGAGTAGCGAAGCACACCGGGTTTTAGCTAGTACTAATATATATATACATATATATGTACATATGTACATGAATCTGAATTCATAGATACAGGAGGATCTGTAAACTGAACTGAAATTTAATAAAAATCAATCAATTTCACCGTATATGTTTTTTGTTAGTGTAAAAGGACTTCAGAGAAAGTGACCTTTTTAATACACATTTACTTTATGCACGGAAATTATTCCGTTACAGGGGAGACCCACTAAAGACGACACTCAGCACTAAAATAAGAAATACAGTCAGAATGATTCAATGAAATAGAAACGATTACAGACAATGCCTATCTTATCATGTCAACGAACACATCATTGTAAAGCGTGTTGAACAGGGGTTACCAAAAATTTTTTGGTTGTGGATTAGTGAGTAAGAGAGAGAGAAAATAAGTTGAGAGCAAGCAGTCATAGAAAAATGTTAGTAATATACCCTATTTTGATTTTCATTTCATCAACATACATAAAGTTATACATCTTTGACTTGATAATTAGGTAATGTTTTTTAGATATTTGCTGGATATTAATTTTGGTTCATAAATTTCCTCTCCTGCTTATAACCAACCTTTTAATTTTTCCAAAATATTGCTTTATGTCTATAAAAAAGTTGTTCTCTTTCCATATCATCTAAATTATTTACTTGACTATTAAAACAATCAAAATGTGTTTTAAGAACATATCAGAATTTGAATTTTAAAAAAAGGATTTTTTAACATAAAATATTTTTTGAGTGTAAACATAAAAAAAATTATTATAGTATCCGCTGACATGTGTGCTTGTCGCAGTCTGATCGACGACTAAATAAAAGAGCATAAGCAAAGTGTGTGAATTCTCTCTGCACAATTGTGCTATGAAATGGTAATCCTTGGTGTAGAATCAAAAAATGAAAATTAAATGAGAATTAAAAGATAATCTAAATGATGATGGTCAGTCACATTGAGGTATATTATTTAAATCTGGCACATTATTGAATTTTAATATGTTCCCCTCATTATTTCATATTTCCTTAAGTAATGTCTTAAGTGGCCGTAAAATAAAAGTTTCCAATTTCATATGTACTCGTATGTAAGTGTCAATAAGTCAATTTACAACAGTGATATCTTTTGTATTGAATCATTCATAAATAATTTTCCTTGAGTTGAATTGAAGATATTTCAAAGGAATTATTCCAAAGTTATTTTAATGATTCCATTTAATTTGATTAAATTTCCCTAAAAATGGAAAAATATACTCATTTACATTATATACATCAGTAAATACAGTAATCACTTCAAAGAATTCAATCAATTCGTAAATATCTTGACAAACCTTCCTTCAATAAGACACGTACCTATTCATTTAAAAGCAAATAAATAAATAAAAGAAATAAGAAAACATCATTGAAAGATGGTTTCAAAATTGTTAGTGTTGATTCTTTTAAATTTGAAAAGAATTCTTTTGAATGACTGCAAGTACAGGTTGCATGTGTCTACTCCATTACCTCTTTAAGAGTCCTTCACTTACGTTTACTCGTACTTGCGGAAAGTTTAAAAACAGTGTGCACTGCGTGTGTGTGTGTTCAAGTGGGTGCAAATGTGAACGCAAGTGTGCAAGTAAAAATACCAGCATCATTTAATTACAATAAAAATTGTAAAAATTTAATTTCGCTCTTCTTCTACAGTTTTCGTTTAATTCTCCTGATTCTGCTTCACTTTTTTTTTTTTTTCAATTATAATTATTATTCAGTCACTTATTCATTCAATCATTCATTCATTCGTTCATTTGAGGGTTTAAATGTGTGTTTGTTTTGCTTTGAAGGCATCCTGGAAATGTTTGCTGAATCATAAATTTGTGCTTTTTTTTAATACATTTGGATACACAAATACACACACACACAAAGTTATAGTAAAAGAAATTGACTCGTAAATCAATTCCTATAAAAGCAATGTAAAACGAAGAAATGAAATAAAAAATAATTAAAACTTGTTGTTGTTGTTGTTTTTGTCGTTTTAACTTCGTTAACCACAAGTAAGTAGTAAAAACGTAAAAAGAAAACCAAAAAAAAAAAAAACGAGAACAGAATCAACAACACAACTACAACAACAGAATATAAGAAAATAATAAAATGAGAAGACATTAATGTGGAAACGTATACAAAAGGGAGAGAATCTAATTAAAATCTTTGAATTGTGTGTATGAGAATTGGCATTGGCATCGACATCGTCAACAGCAACAGCAATGGCGATGGCAAAGGCAAAGGCAACGGTATAATCAACATTAAAATTTTACATTCTGGTGTAATGTGTGAGTGCGCGGTGAACATAATCTATTAAAAGTCACTGCTGCTCCATTATTTTATAGGCGATTAATAAGATTCGGCAACATTTTCTTCTTTTTTTAACGCAATCACACACAATACGTGTGTGTGCGTGTATTCATTAGCACACGACAATAAAATGCACCCACAATGATTGATTAATGACATCGTTTTACGAGGATCTTTAATTACATTCGTCAAAATGAGATTAAAACAATTAAAATTAAAGGTCAAGGAAAAAATTTTCATTAATTTTATGGATTACATAAAAATTCCCTGTACCATCAAAACTTATTTTATTTTTCCTAAACAAAGTTCACAAATGATTTGAAATCATGGACAAATTTAAAAAAATTTAAACAAAAGTTGTTATCTTTACCCATTAACGCCGAATGGTTAGAAAAATACCCAAAAAAAGAAGTTTTTTTTAAAAAATTCTATCTTGACCCAACTAAACGAGAGCCCAAACGTTTCTTTAAGAACGAATAAAGAAGACATAGAACGATTTAAAAAAAATTAGTAAGGCATGATATTCACATATTTTGGATGACAGAAAAAAAGGTCAAAGATCACGAATTTTTCAAAATCAAAATTTTGTAGAAAGAACTTCTGTGGAATATGTATGGATGATATTCTCAGAAAAAGCTTTAGATGCTTTGTAATATAATATATCTTCTATCCGATAAAAATACTTTCACTTGAATTGGTCTACTTACCTAAGCTACAGGTGCGATTAAATGACATGTGTATAAAAATACCCACTTAGGCTTTGGTATGAAATATTTTTCATAAAACTTTTAAAAATTAATTTCAAATAGAAATTTCAAATCATTTATTTTTCTTTATTTTTTTTTTTATATATTTGGTAGTTCCGGCATGAAATTGTGCAAAAGAATCCCTTGAATGCACATTCAAACTGTATTTTGCACAACCGTACTCTGTTTTCCCACCACATTGGGCACAGCGACAGCGTTTTTCAATTTTATCAATCATGTGGTCAAATTTGTCAGTGTGTTTTGCTATTTGCTGTGCATTTGTGACAACTTTTTCATCACGGCGTCGATTTTCACGAATTTTTACCAACGCTAACCCAAAAATCGAGTTGGCTCATATGTAGGTGGCAAACCTTTACATCCCCTGCACAAGCAGTGTAGTTTGCATGCGTTTACCAAAGCTGCGTAAATAGTGTTAGTGAGTAATGGCCAATACCAGTTTTTTCAGCGGACAACCCCACCCATTCGCTGATTATATGCATGTATTATGTATGGTTTTTCAACGACAGCCATCATGCGATGTTTACGGTCATATCTTTTGGTTTTACACATCGGTTTTGCACCCAAAAAATTAGACATCACGGTTACCACCTTCAGAAAGATTTAAAATATACACATACATAGGTATAACATGATAATAAATATGTGTACAGGTAATTATCGAATTATCGTTCCAGAGAACTGCGATAATATTGTTGTTTGTCAAAGCAAAAATCTGATGAACACCGAGGTTTCTTTTTCATCAATTTAATATCATCCAGCAATGCGTGATTGCTCCGGTTATCTCGAGCAGTACCTGTTGCAAAATAACCTTTTCGAGATAATGTACATAATAAATGGCTTGGATCTGAAATATTCACTAATAGTCGTAGTACCACGTTTTCTCCAAGGTCGTAGTCAGCGTTATTTTTAGCAGAAGCGCCAGCATATGGAATAAAGGAATAACAATATCCTGTCATAGAAGCCAACACCCAGTATTTGTAGCCAAATGGCCACCATAATATGTGATCATCTGTTCATCCACAGAAAGACTATGAGAAAATATGCCAAATTGCATGAATTTTTTATTTAGTGCAGTGTTCAATGTAGTCGCCGTAGTCTAGGAGGTAGTGTGTTGGCTTATTAGACGTAAAGCCCGGGTTCGAATCCCAGGTCAGGCATCACAACAAAATATGAAAAAAAAATATTTCTTCGGCGACTGCCTCTCATCAGATTTCTGGCAAAAACTCTGAGAGTAAATAAAACGCCATGAAGAGCGTCTCAAAAATCTGTCGTTCGGAGTCGACTTTAAACTGTAGGTCCCGCCACTCATGTATAAAATTAACGCACACAACATAAGTGGTGTGAGAAGCTAAGTCGAATCCTGACAGAAGGGTTGTAATGACCAATTATGTATGTATGTATGTTCAATGGAGTAATTTTGGCAAATTTATCATTCTTGTCAGGATTGTTATTGTCACAAACGTGTTATTTTCAATAAAACTCTCAAAAATAGCTTAACTATGTTGTCTAGTCGCCATATAATAAAGAGAAAAAATTTTTATTTTAGAACACACTTATGCCGAAGTGGGTAGAAAAATACCCATGCCCTACAAAGGTCCCCACGACACTTAAAAAATATAAAAATATTCATATCAATACAAATACTCCAAATACTATTTGTGCCAAATTTCACAGAAATCAGACAACGGATTCTGGGGTCAGACGTTAATGGGTTAATGGAGGAACAGCCTGTGCTAGCAACGTCATCAATATTATAATTTTGAAAAATGCATGTCTGTAGAGACTAATTCGTTGTTAGCTGATGATGATAATGTTAATACAAAATATGTAATTGTGTTATTTATTTATGTCAAGACAGGGTTGGCAAAATTGGTACAATTGTACTTTTTTTGGTACAACTCAAACATCAAAAGTACAATGGTACACCCATTTTGTACAATTTCAAAGTTTTCCCAATTTTGGAACGAATTTTTTCGTATCAAAATATAATAGAAACAAAAAAGAGACACAGACAGCATGTAACTACACTTTCTGGTTTAAACAAACTAAAGATTTAATAAATTCATCAAACTGTTATTGTTATAATTATAAAATAATGAAAAATTTGTTATCAAAACTGTAGTAAAAACCATTTAAAAAATTATAGATTGTTTTGTGTATTTATATATGTATGTATACATTATCTAATATATAAAATTCTCGTGTCACGGTGTTAGTGGTTAAACTCCTCCGAAATGGATTGACCGATTTTCATAAAATTTTGTGTGCATATCGGGTAGGCCTGAGAATCGGACAACATCTATTTTTCATATCCCTAAATGTTAAGAGGGCGTGGCAAATCATTAAAATTGAATATATAGGTACATATTGATCGTAGACGAAAACAATTTGTTGGGTAAGTTCGTAGAGTCGATATCGACAAACTTACCAAAAATGGGCGTGGCAACCCTCCCCCTTCAAGTGATACCTATAACTCTTAAACTACTGAACCGATTTTAACCATTCTTTTTTTGTTCGTAAGCTTATTAGGTTTAGATGGTTTAAAAAATTCGATATAGCAAAAAGTAGGCGTGGCAAACCTTTAAAATTAAATATTTAGGGACATAGTGATCGTAGACGAATGCAATTTGGTGGGTAACTCACCAAAATGGGCGTGGCAACTCTCCCCCTTTAAAAGATACCTATAAGTCGGCTAATTCGATGTACATACATATATAACATGAATGTCTGTTAGTTTTTGTTTTGGAGCGAGTACAACTTCGTCAGCGCTACCCATGATTCGGACCTCTTATTGTTATTCTTTGTATGCCTCACCTAAATAACGTACCGACTTCGATTAAATTTTGAACTAGATAGATAGATCCACACACTTCCATATAGTAAGTTAAATATTTTTATATAACTGTTTTATGCAGCGTATTACAATAAATATATAATGTGACCTGTTTTGGTCAATAAAAAAATCAATTTTGGGTGGGACGAAGTTCGCCGGGTCAGCTAGTTAATTTATAAAAAATATATATATTTATCAATTGGAAAAATTAAATTTCTCCATAATATTAATAATTATAATATGTATTTGTTTGTTACAGCAGTACAATTGAATTCATATGTAATTTTTTGTTATGTTTTTTATATTGTTTATTAAAATAAAATATATATTTCTAATAAACATATATATTCCCAATAAAAAATGTGTTTTGTACAATTAGGGTCAAAAAGTTCAATTTAAAACGCTGGTCTGTACAATTCAGAAATGTCATTTGCCAACCCTGTGTCAAGAGTATATTATTAAGTGCATTGAAATGATTCTCATGCAATTAGTTTAAGAAAATAGTTCCTACTTTTTAATTGATTTAAAGTATTGAAATGAAAAAAACAAAAAAAAAAAAAATAATAATAAGTGTGTTTGTTATTCCAAAAGTGATACATTGTCACATTATATTTCAGATTGAATTTAACGCAATTCCGATTACGAATTGAATAGAGTTGAATGTAAACAAAAATTTTTACTATTGATAGAGTAACATCCGATATGAACTGACAACATCAACATCTCATTATCATAAATAGACAAACAGACAGATAGACAGACAAACTCAGAGATAAAGGTAGAAGCGAACATCTTTTTTCAAAATAATAATAACAGTTATCATCTCGTCGACTGTCATATTAAAAACAAAAACCATCTAAAACAACAACAAAAATAAGAGCAGCAAAAAACATTTCAATCTCAGGTGATTTGGATTTGGAATTCTTTTTTTTTTTTTCTTTTTTCTTTTCTTCTTCCTGCATATGTCACTTCGAATGATGCTGATGATGATAATTTCGATGATTTCATAATTCACAATACAGGGTATAAGTTCGCTTAAAAGTGTTCGCGTATTGAATATTTATTTTATTTTGTTATTTTGTTGTTGCAATGCAATTAATGTCATTGAAATAAATTTTAGAAAATCTCACAATTAATGGCCAATCTAAAGTAAATCAAATGAAATTTTTAATTTAATTGTTGACATTCAAATAATCCATTTGTTTAATTCTCTATACGATTCGTTTTAAACACCACATACCCTGTATTATACATATGTATGTATCTACATACATATCGACCCCTTTGCGCGGAATTATCGTATGTTACAAAAACCAAATTTTACAGGACAGCCATTTTTCTACTTTTCTCTGCTTTCGCTTGCAATATCAAATTGAAAATATACATGTGCTTAGATAATTAACTAATATAACTACACCTAAATGTATTCCGGTGGAAAAGTTCAAGTTTTCCGACAAAAACGTATTTTTGTCACATACGATAATTTCATTCACAACATTTCGTAGATTTTTGTGTAGAAAATGGCACTTACGATATCATTTGTCAGTGTTAGAAATAAATTGAAACAAAGATTTATTAGTGGTTTTATGTATTTGTTCATTATTTTTTAACTTGAAATGGTACAAAGTAATAAAAAATGTAATCAATATTTAACAGAAGCATGAATTCATTAAAAGAAAATTAAAAAAAAAACAATAAGAATAATAAGTGAGTTAATCTTCTTCGTCGCATTCATTTAACATGTCTTTTTCGCGTAGAGAATATTTTAAATTTAAATACTCATTGTGGTATTTTGGAGGTATGCTATTTTTTAAACATAGATTTTTCAAATTATTGAATGTTTTGCAAAGAGATACACAAAGGTGAATTGTACAACTTTTGTAACTTAAAGGTAAAATTAAAGTTATTTTAGTTTTTTTTTTTAGTGGAATTGTCGGAATATCCGTAAATGAGTTCAATTGATTTTGATTTTTTGTCTAATAAAGCAATGCGAACTTTATTTATGTTTGGTTTAACTTTATTTGTAGTAACAGATTTGCAAAGGACTTCCAGTTTTCAAACTCTGAGTGGCCTATTTCAATACAGTTGTACCCCGATGGATTAGTTCGTGCATTGCGAATAGTTGTGAGCCATTCACTTGGTACGCCTGCGTACAAATGATTCAATTGTGCTATGCACAGAATCAACTGGCATCATTGTATGACCGGGAAGTAAATATGTTATTTTCAGTTTTTCAAGAAAGTTTGACAAATTTAAAAAATGTGTCAACATAGCTAATACAGCCTTGTTGCGGTTTTGACCAGTGCAACTGTCGCAATATAGAGCTATGTCTTTAACTGTCTTTCTTTGGTCTACGATTATTAAATACTTATACAGGGCTGTGGAAATTTCATTGCAACCTCGCTTACCATCACGCTCACCCCACAAATAACAATAGCCACTTCTAGTGCCGTTTTCATAAACGCTGAAATTGTAGTAGGCGTACTTGCGTGAGTAAAAAAGGTTTATATTATTTCCGAACGGAGTATTCAAAACTTTTTGCAAATCGAAGCTAGCGCAAACAAAACTAGAAACATATTTGCTTTTATTTTGATCTCTTAAAAAATTAGCCTTGGCCTCATCTTTGTCTCTTATATGCATCCTATACTCATTGGAATTCTGCAAACGATTTTTTTCCTCTTCATCAAGATGTTTAATATTTTCGCAATTAGTGCACTTATCTTTTTTTGGCAAAAGAAAACCTATTTTAAAATATGTAGTAAATATTGTAACAACTACAATATGCAAAATATTCTTCATTGGCAGATACGATAAAATCGCTCACAAGAAAAAATGACACTCCATTTTTTAACATACGATAAAGTATTCAATCAATTTTTGGAGCAACAAAGTGGAATTCGCCTACAATATTTGGTCAGGTGACGTCTCTTTGAATGTAGAACAAGATTGCATCAAAAACTCAATTTCAAAAAAATTGGCATATACGATAATTTCGCGCAAAGGGGTCGATATGTACATATATGTATGTATGTATATAGGTAAACGTGTAAGTGTGAGTATAATTTTGTAATAAAAAAAAAAGTTGGTAGAAGTATGCAATGATTTGTGAATGTGTACTATGTGTGTTGTGTGCCTGATATATTGGATGGTTTATAAAACAAGAACAAAAACAAAAACAAAAAATATATTTATTTTCGTTCTCTTGTTTCATTCTCGTTTCTCGTTTTGTTTTATTGGTAATTCCAGAAGCTGTCGATTCAATTCTGTACTTTAATGTCACTTGTGTGTAATGCAAATACATTGCTAGCGGAAAAGCAAAATTTTAATGAAACTGTCAACGCTATATGTCTCCTATCCGCAATCGTATCGTAACATTTTGAATCGAATCGAAGCGAATCGAATTGAACTCAACTGAACTGAACTCTATTGAATGGAGGATGATATTTCTACACGTCCTCTTCCTTCTCTGCTGTAGAAAAACTCATACTGTATACCTATCTGGTGCTCTTCATTCTGCTGATGCTCGTGCTGTTGCTGTTGCTGTTACTGTTGCCAACACTATTGCAGCTGTCGATGAAAATAATAATGTCTACCTGGTTACGAGACTCCATGCGATGTCTGTCTGTTGTTTTATTTATCCATTGATTTGTAGCAACCAATAAGACTCCACATACTTCTCCACACGCATAAGCAGCAGTCATACGTACGTACATACGTATGTACGTACGTATGTATACTGCAAATAGTGTTGCTTATTGCCATCGAAATAAATATTGTTTAACGTGTACGTACGTACATACACAGTTGGTGTGTGTGTGTGTGTATGTGTTTCGATGTAATAAAACTTGACAAATTATTTTGCGGTATAAAATACACTGCAATTGCATCTGCGTACGTATATGTATGTACACGTACTAAAAACTGTTTTTGTATTCGTTTAAACTGTATTTAAAGTGTTGTTACATACATATTTAAGTAATGAAATGCTAAAAATTAAGAATTTCCTCTTAGGAGTGGATGAAAAAGATGAAACAAGGCAAAGCAAAGCAAGGCAAAGCAAAGCAAAGAATAAGAAAAGAAAATGTAATAAAAAAAAGTTAAATTGAATTCTAAATAGTCTGGGCGGGTAGTCTGGAATTGTATAGGTTACTACTGCTTGTTACCAAACGAACTTGTCTTCAATCGTGTTTTTTTTTTCTTTTTTGTATGTTGATTCAAGGATTTGTGAAAGAAATCCAATTTCGTAGATGTTAACCACTAATTTCTCTTTAGAAATAGTTTCAATTTCTCCATTTCATCTGTTAGCATCTCTCGTTCGGGAGCCTTAAACTCATCTTAAGTAAGCAATGACAATTAAGGAAATGCGAAACTATTTGCAATTATGGTTTCTAAATTGTAGCATCATTACATCCCAAGTTGGTATAAAGATAACAAACATACTCTTTGCACACACATAAATACTCTGCACTAAGACTACATGACTACATCATGTGTACACTTTTACATGCACACTGGTGCACATGTACACACATATATGTAAAATACATATGTACATATATGTTTGTATGTATGTTTAGAAAAAAGAAGACAACGTTTACTAGATAAAGATGCGTAGTGGTAGTGGTACTGCCTTCAACATTCTTTCAGAAAACATTTCCAAACATGACTGCCAGTGTAACCAATTAGTTTTCTTATTTATGGCTACCAAACCCCACATACATACACTCATTTTATACAAAGGGTGTGCCATAAAGGAATTGCTTAACATAATATTCTCTCGCTTATTCAATTAACCCATTAGAAGTCTCCGTACTCAATTGAGTACAACGCCGATGGGTTTTACATGGATACCTGTCCGCGTGGACCTAATTCCATGGTGCTCTTAACACAGGGTGAAATACAATGCGTCTACCAACGCCCTCAGATGTAACTTATGCTACACCTGAGTACCAATTCGAAGCCATGTATTTGGACATGATTTCCCCCTTGGTTAGGAGCGGAGCCTATCTAAAACTCCTTCCGATCTTTGGGTCAAGGCACCCGGTTGGAAATGCAACTCCACACCGAGCCTATTAGACTCTTCCCGCGATTTGGGTCCAAACCACAGCCACCACGATGCTCCCAAAAGGGGCCACACCAACAGCCAGGCTGGAACCGAGGTTCCAGGGGCTCCAGTTGAACTCCAAACAGTTCGGGACTGGTGACCCACAGCGACAACAATAAACATACATCAACATAAAGGACAACACTTACGGTACTGACATTGAACAGCGCCCTCACGGACGAGGCTTTGGCCACATGGTGTGGCACCAGGGGTGGACAAAACGAACAAAACAAGAAGACACACAACAACGCAGCAGGCTTGGCAGCGGCAGTGGCGGCAAGGGCGGCAATGACGGCAAGGGCGGCAATGACGGGGATGACGGAGATGATGACAGCAAGGGAGAGGGGCAATTTTGACCGGCATGTGGACAACAGCAGCAGCAACAGGAGCAACGAAGCGGAGCAGAAGAACCAGCAACAATCGACTCAAAACTGTCAACGATCGCATGCCTATCCGCGGGCGGGGACAGACGAAAGCGGCAAAAGGAGCAAGGGGCGCACGACTAGGAGAACACCACGCAGGGTGATCACATTTCGGGGTTGCCTCCGCTATACCTCCTCAATTGAGTACAGTTGTATTGTACAATCGTTGTACCGTTATTTAGTTTCACAACAACAACAAAAAGAGCTGCAGAAAAAGAATTTGTATATAGTTTCTGTTGCTTATGAAGAACTATCGGTAGGAATTGTGACGCGAATAAAGTGTGTGGTTTAGTAAACTATTTTGAAAATATTTGAAAGAATACTAAAATTTGTTTAGTAATCTGGCATTATTTTTATAAAAATAATAACAACGAAACACACAGGCTTCAAAGAATACTTAAAAATAAAAAAATAAATAAAATAGAAAGGTAGGTATAAAGTTGGATGTACTCGTTTGAGTACAATGGCAGCATCCATTAGTAAGAATGTTTTATTTTTTTTTTTTTGTTAGATTTAAAATATAAGTGGTATACGTTTTAAGGGCCAGCAGAGTTTCAAAGGGCTCCAAGAGGCCGTTGATAGCATTTTAGCTGATAGTGAAGATGAAGAAATTGATATGGCAATCATACCACCTAATCCGAGTGAACTAACTGACGAAGAGGAAGGCGTTGAGGATGATATGACTTCGTCAGCCCTACCGCAAGATATTCCTGAAACAATTGATGTTTTTGTAAAGCACAAAAATGTCGAGGCTACATGTAATGAGATCTTCGGTCCAGTGCGAGTTGGCGATGATTTCCGCATCCGATTCAACAGTGAGCTGTATGAGCTCCTCAACGACATAGACGTTGTACAGCGTATTAACATCCAGCGGCTGCGCTGGCTCGGCCATGTCGTTCGAATGGAGGAGGATGCTCCGGCGAGACGGGTATTTGATGCGGGGATCTGCGGAAGTCGGCGAAGAGGACGACCTTGTATCCGTTGGAAGGACCAAATCGAGGAAGCCCTGTCATCGATTGGTGTCACCAACTGGCGTAGGCGCGCAAGAAGCAGAGGCGCCTGGAAGGATGTGTTGCGGCAGGCCGAAATCCGTTAATCGGGTTGTTATGGCCAATTAAGTAAGTAAGCACATGTAATGAGCAGTGAGAGTCCCATGGATTAACTTTTGTTTCGCCGAAACATTGCGCGTTATTATTTATGCCAAGGTGGACAAAACAAATCACGGCAGTCTGGTTCAATAGTTGAAGGTTTACCTCAAGATGGAGTTGGGCACTATCCCGCAAAAATAAAAAAACAGTTACCGTGCATAATTTGCCATGCCCGAGTACGTTGGCAGTGCAAGAAATGATGTAAAACACTTTGTGTTGAAAAAGAATGCTTCGAAAAATTTCATACTTAAAAAGTCGGTGTACTCATTTGAGTACAAACCCTAAAACTCGTTTCCAAAAAAAAAATTATAATTTTTCTTTAATTTTTTATTTTTTTATGCTTGTTTTTATTAATAAATAAATCTGAAATCAAAAACTTAAAGCCGGTTTTCATTTGACCTCTAATGGGTTAATAGATTTGATCAATCCGAGCCATACAATCGATAATGCCGGTAATATTGTGTTTAATTATTGTATTCAATATAATAATATTGTATTGTATTATATTCTATTCAATATTCAATAAAATATTGTGTTGGATGGCTATTCTGTTTTTAGCCATCTTCAGGCCATAGCTTCATTTCTCATTTTCTCTTTTATTTTATTTTGCTTTGTACTGAAGAAAATCATTTTTGTTTTTTAAGGATTCTATGTGTGTAACACTCTGTACCTGCAGAAGAATTTAAATGCGGATCAGAATATGCATGCCCCTACGTAAATAGCATTTCACTTCTCATACACTTAGAGAAACCTCCGCTTAAAGACAAATAAAGTTTAATTATTTAATTGCCAATACGACTCATGAAAACGAACATGAATTCGAAAACAAACATCAATTTTGAAAAACTTCTTTTATTTGCGCGCTATAAATTAGCGCATAAATGCAGCGTAAATAAATCATGAAAATTGTTAACTGAAATGAGATTTTTATTCACAATTCACTTGAAATGGCAATAAAATTAAAATGTTTGATATTTACTTTGTTGGATGTTAAGGAATAAGAGGAAATTTAATTAATCTCTTGAATGCTAAAAAAATAAAGAAATTATAGAATTTTGCTTATAGCATATTACATACAATGCAATTGGTAAAGAGAGGCGTGTACGTGCACTAGATGTAAGTTTTCACGAACTGAGGGCCATTATTACAACTTGCCGTTAAACTTGGGTTTAGTTAAAGGTACCTTTAGCTAAAGGGAACTGTAAAGTTACCTTTAACTGATTTTCGTTAAGCAGATTTCTGGCAAAATCTCTGAGAGTAAATAAAATTGCCATGAAAAGCTTCTCAATAAAATTTGTCGTTCGGAGTCGACTTTAAACTGTAGGTCCCGCCACTCATGTATAAAATTAACACACACAACATGAGTAGTGTGAGAAGCTAGGACTGAAGGGTGCGGGCTTCTTGGGGACGATTGCTGTAGACTGTCTAATGGTGAAGGTATAGCACTGGCCATTTTATAGTCACCTAGCAGCAACTCGTTTCCTTGCCGTTCGCATCTTGAGATGTCCACAAACACTACTCCCTCTCTTCCACCTTCCTATAACCCATTTTCCCAAAACCTGCACAATGCAATGCATGAGTAGGGGCCATCCCCTGAGTGCTGGTTTCACAAAAAAAAAAAAAAAATTTAAATTCAAATGATTCTACCATAAATTTCATGTTCCAAATCAGAGATCAGCAATGAGTATTCAAAAAGATGAGTAGAATATAAAATAAATATGATTCGCGTATGAACACTAAAATACTTGCTACAATAGACGGTTGTATGTTTGCTCTGTCTTGTTTGCTTATGTGACTTTTTTCTTTTGTTGTAAATGCCTAACAAATAAGACTGTAAATTTTTATGAATGATTCGAGTCACTCGAATCTCATTTCTAAGTATAAGTATAAGTATTTTTCTAAAGTTATAAATCTAAATTAGTAGTGGGCTTGTCAATCAAACATATGTATTTCGAATGGTATGAGTTTGATGTCAACGTTGACTTATGTACTTATGTACGTTGACCTGTACTTATAAATCAACGTTGTAGTGAGTACGAATGAATCAGAGTTTGTAGTTAAATATCAATATTGTTGACTCACTTAGTATATTCAAAATTTCATGAGTGCTTATGAGTAGCGAAAAAATCGATTCATTGCTGATCTCTGATCCAAATACTAATTACCGGTATCAAGCGTTTCAAATATCCTCCGACTTTATCTGATGATGATAATAATTTGACTTTATTTGATTTGACTAAAACTTAATTACGATTACAAACAATATTTCAATGTGTTAATTTACAAAACAAAAAAAAACCGCCCCTTAAAAATGATTTTCGATTTTAATCTAGTTTTTGCTGTTGCCATTGCTGTAGTTAATGTTGCATTTGAATATTTTTCATAGTGTAGAGCAAAGAAATGTGTGGGGTTTTTGGTTAATTTATATAAAAACAATATACAAAATTGTACAAAATTGTACAAAGTCTACATTTGGAGATATGTATATATGTATATGGTATATACCATATACATATATTTGTACATATTATGTATGTATGTACCTATGTGTATATGTTTGAAATCATATTTAAAAATATATTTGTATTTGTATATGCAAGTGCATGTATGTGTGTGTGTGTTATACACATATTATTTGTCCATAGTTTCATAGAGAGTTAACTCGCATGTTTAATAATTGCCTTTGCCTTTCTTTAGTGTGTCTGTGTGAAAACGGTGGTTAAGGCAGACTTTAAGAGATTGAGGGATACATACATATCTACACACACACATATATATATATATATATATATATATATATAGAGAGAGAGAGAGAGAGAAAGGGAGAGAGAGAGAGCAAAAGTGGAATTATATTCTGAAATCTTCAACCACAAGTATGGCAATTATATGATGTGCTTACTTTTATGTGATTATTTTGTATATTTTGTGTACGTTTAGGTGGAGCTGCTTACTAAATAGAATCTTTAACAACTTTCTTCTTCTTCTTCTTCATCTTTAGTATCATAAAATAAATTGTAATATG
Source organism: Sarcophaga caerulescens (assembly GCA_927399465.1). Lineage (NCBI taxonomy): Eukaryota > Metazoa > Arthropoda > Insecta > Diptera > Sarcophagidae > Sarcophaga > Sarcophaga caerulescens. The sequence continues at coordinate 1,267,323 of OV656866.1, forward strand.
TAGAAATTCATTGGGCTTCTATATCCTTGATTTACTACTACTACTACTACTACTACTACTATTACTGCTACTACTACTGCTACTACTACTACTACTGCTACTACTATTACTACTACTACTGCTACTACAACTATTATACTCAAACTTTTACTCTTTTTAACAATGTGGAAATACATACATACATACATACGTATTCATACGCATTTCTTGTAACTTTTAAAATGTTCTCAGGTCCATGAATGAGCATACAAAGGCTATGATTCTATATGTAGATGAAGATGTGTTTATTAAAACCAAATTTATGTTTTCTAAACGTATAGAGAGAGATACACACCCACATAGTGTGTGTAATTTCACACACTAATAAAGATAAAAAAAATAAAAATAAATTTTATTACAATAGCAAACCTATGACCAGTTAAACATTGATGAATTTTTGAAAAGACGAATAACAAGGAATTAAATGAATAAGAAATAAAATAAACGTACTCTCAAGAAGAAAACTTCACAAGCAATTATTGTTCATTAGCCAAAACTGTTTTCGACAATTACAACAATAGTTTTAGCCTCTTTAAAATTATTATATAAACTAGCAGATTGTACCCGGCGTTGCGCGGGTTATGTAGTTTTCTTGGGTAATTTTTTCATTAAAAATAACAATAAATAAAAAACCGGTTTATCGGTTTCGAAACCGGTTTTGAAACCGATTTCTGAAAAAATGCAATTTTTCAAATTATTCGGAAACCGGTTTAACAAACAACCCAGTTTTTTGAATACTCTAAGTCCTAAATATAAATACACTCAATTTGCCCGTTTTTCGGCCCTTTCCCCCCTTTTTGGACCCCTTTTGGTCCAACTTTATAAACGGAACACCTCCAATAGGGAAAACTGGGGGGAAACTTAACCAATCTAAATCGTAAAAACTTACCTATAAAACAGATAAAATACAGCATTTATGCATAAAGTACTAATTTTTGCCCATTTTTCCCCCTTTGTCCCATTTTTTCCCCATTTGGGTCAAAAAGATTTATTGCCTATAAACAGACTTACAGAAAGATTTATAATATATATTAGGATTAAATAAATAAATAAATTAAAAGTAAATGCTAATAATTATAATAACTATGTAGTACATATATTCCATTTGGCCAATATGTCTGAGCGTCTTAAGTGTCAAATTAGAATAGAAGATCATAATGGGCGTTATTGTTTAACTCTTGAATTTTCTCAATTTAGTTCATAGTTTCAGTGTAATAAACATAAATTGTACTTTCATTGCTATTGATGAACAACATCAACTCTTAATTCTAAATTATGTATCTGGACAATAAAATAGCAATGCTTATCTATTTTAGAGTTATTGTTAGACTTGTTGTTTGGGTTTAACTAGCTTTTCTAATAATGGATCAATCAAAGAGAATTCTTTTTTCAAGCTTAACAACTTGCTTTCAACCCAATATTAAAATCACAAAATCTAACATTGCAAGGACAAATCATTTAAATCGAATACACAAACAGTTTATTCATGATAAAATTACTACAAAAAAAAAAATATGAAATTTGACATCATAAATCTTTAATTTCATTCAAAATAATTCATACTTCATAGATGAAACGCAATAAGGATCGTCTGCATATTATTTCATTTCTTTGCCAACTCTTTACAAGCTCAATATTTTTCGAAATTAAAATGATAAACTAATAAGCAATTTCCCAAGACTAATAAAAATATACATAGTTCATGTAACATACCAAACATTTTATTCTCTTTGGCATATTCCACGATACTCTGATTTCGTTTGCTACTCTCAATGAAAAATACCTTTTTTTTCCTATGAATTTATCTTGTAATTGAAATTTGTTTAAATATAATTTGCAATGTACAATGTTTAAAATAATTTACATTTGTAAAGGGCTATCCATTTCGTGGTTTCAAAAGTATGGGACTGGAATTCGACATCTGTCAAACTAAGTTGTGAAACCATTTTTTTTCTTTTCAGTTGAAAGTCTGACATTGACGAAAATGGATCGCTTAACTATCACAAAACGCATAAAAATTATCAAAACCTACTACAAAAATGGTGATTCTGCCACAGCCACATATCGTGCTTTAAGAGCAGATTATGGTTTACATAATCGTCCAACTATGCAAGCAATTGGCAAAATTGTGAAGAAATTTGAAGAGACTGGAGTGGTTACAAATATTGAAAGGCCTGTGCATCATCGTTTCGCTCGTTCCGCTGAAAATATCGCTATTGTAAGTGAAAGTGTTGCCGAAGACCCGAATGTGTCGATTCCTCGTCGTTCTCAGGAATTAGGACTGTCTTACGGCACATTATGGCGTATTTTGCATTTAGATCTACACCTACATTCATATAAAGTCCAGCTCACGCAACAACTGAAGCCAGCTGACCATTCACAACGTCGTAGATACGTGGAATGGGTGCTTGAACAACAGGCGGTGGACGGCAATTTTTCGAACAAAATTTTCTTCAGCGGTGAAGGTATGTTAATAAACAAAATTGTCGTATTTGGGGTTCTGAGAATCCTCAAGTAATTGAAGAGAGGCCATTACATCCAGAAAAAGTCACTGTTTGGTGCGCTCTTTGGTCCGAAGGTGTGATTGCACCTTAATTCTTCGAAAACGACGATGGAACGACTCTCACCGTCAATTCGGAGCGTTATGGTCATATGATAACCGACTTTTTTTGCCTGCTATTGAAGAATATGTGGTTTCAACAAGACTGTGCCACATGTCACACAACTCGAGTGAATATGGCTTTATTGCAAGAGACATTTCCTGGCCGCGTAATTTCTCGTCGTGGCGATATCAACTGGCCATCAAGATCATGCGATTTGACACCATTAGACTTTTTTTGTGGGGCTTCGCGAAAGACCGTGTTTATGCAGATAAACCTTCAACTCTAGAGCACTTAAAAACCAACATTCGTCAAGTTATGGCTGAGATACCGCCCAATATGTGGCAAAAAGTGGTCGAAAATTACCTCAAAAGAATCAATGCTTGCAACACTTCGCGTGGAGGTCATTTAAATGATGTAGTGTTTCACACATAATGTCAACGTTAAAACTTTACAATAAAAAAGAAATATCATGAAAAAAAGATTTTATATGTGTTTTATTTACGTTTACTTTTGAAACCACGAAATGGATAACCCGGATATACATAGTATGTCTATGCATGTTTTCTTGTTCGTTATCGTTCCCTCAAAAAGAATACTTCGATTAATATTCATATCAAGCATACAAAATCCGTTGTTTTGTTAAAATAGAAGTTTTCTTCGTGCAAAAAAATTAGATTAAAAAGTATAAATAAAAATATTTAACGAAAAACACAAAAAAAGTTTACCAGTCCAGTTATCAATCTATTGTACAATTTATGTATTTGGAACGCAGCTAAAGTTCTCTTCAATCTTCATCTTCCATTTGTACAGGCATTTCCAAAAACCTTTGAAATAAAACCGTGAAGAGGTTCTTTCATTAAATATTTATTTTTATTCTTAAACAGTTCGCTTTGTATTCTTTCTAATAATATTCGTCTGCTCAATCTCGTTTTTCATTATTCTTTATTTATAAATTTATCACAATTATTTTTGTTTATGTATTCTCCTTTTTTTAAATCTAAAAATCTATCAATGAGTAGCAGTAACAGGGACAAAAATAATAACAAATATTCAAAAAAAAAAAAAAATAAAATAAAATAATAATCAACAACATCAGCAAAGAATGTTATTGACAATGGCAGCAGCAGCAGCAGCAGCAGTAGCAAAACTTCTTAACACCTACCAAATATTGTATGTAAGTATAGATATGCACGTACATAAACCTGCAATCATATGTATAATGTATGGATTCCACCACGGAAAAATTAAACATGAACTACGAAATGTTTTTCAATTAACACCAAAAAGACGGACAGGGGTCATTTGACCCATTTACAAATCTAACTGCTAATATTTCTCTTATGAATTATATCACAGATTTCTTATTTCGTGACTTTTAATAATACTCCATAAAATTTAATTTAAAAGTAATTTTATTTTATTTAGGCATTCCAAATTTCAATTATTAAAGCAACTACCTATAAAGACGGAGAGGGGCACCTGACCCTTCACATATCTGACTGCCGCTATTTCTTTTATCAATTGCTTTTTCCAATTTTTATTTCATGAAATAATTGCAACAAAGAAAACATTCATACCAAATTTTTGTTTATCGAAATGCCGTTATTTTTTGTTGGTTTTCTCTAGTAGCCAACGTTACTTTTCACTCAGTTTCAAAACAACGCGACCTATGTCAAATTCCATCAATTGTAGAAAATGAACACGACATGCGACATGCGGTCAGCAGGAAGAATTCTTTGGCAGACTTGTTCTCAAAACAGTACCACTACAGGTCGTCTTGCTGCCCATAACATTTTGGTTGAACATCCAGGAGCTACCCATCACGCAAAACAACGAATTGGTGCTGAATTTACAACAGCCTGACGACTGCTGATTGATGACACAATTTTGCGTCACATTCAAAAGTGTACGCAGGCTGAGGCACATAGACAACTTGGCGATACAAACTGGATTATATCTTTACAAGAACTGGACAAATTCATCTCAGTTTTGTACGCTAGGAGTGCTTTTGGATGAAAAAATATATCTGTAAATGATTTATGGAACAAAAAATGGGGAGTTGCTTTTTTTTTCACAAACTATGTCTAGAGACTGATTCAAAGAAATAATGAAATATATTCGTTTTGACGTGCGAGAAGAAAAATCTACTAGACTAAAAACAGATAAGTTCGGCCTCATTTCGTATGTTTGGAGCCGTTTTATTGAAAATTGCAAATCTTGTTGTACAACAGGTGAAAACATCGCTGTGACGAACAACTCTTTCCTACAAAAGCAAGATGTAAATTTACACCATACATGGCGAATAAACCCGACAAATTTGGTATAAAATTTTGGCTTTGCATAGATGTCAAATCGAAATATCTGCTCAACGGTAAAAAGATGACAATCGCCTACAACATTACGCTTGGTGAGGACATTGTAATGGGAGAAACTGACTGACAACTTTACAACTCTAGTTGGGATAGTCAATAAAGCAAGACAATTCACCATATGTGAAAAAATCGAAATTAAATTTGCATGCATAAAGTTCTAAAAATTGAAAATAATAAGTGCCTTCTGACAGTTTACCAAGCAATGAGACACTAAATGTTTTATTGCTGAGCATTTTGCACGATGAAATGGTTGAAATAGATGAAGGTAATAGCAAATGCAAACCCAATACCGTGACTTTTTGTAATTCAACTAAATTTGGTGTTGATATTGTTGACCAAATGGCTAGAAAATATAGCACAAAGTCAAGCTCAAGAAGATGGCCAGTACAAGTTTTTTTCAACATATTGGACTTGGCAACAATAAATGCATGGGTGCTATTCCAAGAAATAACAGACAAAAAGAATTCGGAGAAGGGAATTTATTTTACAAGTAGCACCTTAACTCAGTCACATTGACGAGCAACCGGAAGCGGTAAAAATTCAACCACAAGTTTCACATATTCAATCGATAAAATGACGACATTGTCATAAAATGTGTGAAATATGCCCCTATGCGGAACATATAATAAATCAAAACATTTTGTATGCTCTGGATGCGTGTAAAAGACAGATTTCAAAAAAAAAAATATCGTAACATTATTGACCTGTTTCACGATCTCGATATAAAAAACTTAAACTGAGTCAAATGACCCCTACCCGTCTTTTAAGGTATAATAATTCTCCCGTCTTTCTAGTGTTAAAGCAATATTGACTTATCGTCGTCATCACAAAACTCGTACCGTACCAACACACACAACCATACCCATACCAAAATAAATACACATGCCATCACATAAGTCGCATAGCATTCATACCGTATCGTATCGTTCTTGTTTTTTGTTTTTGTTTTTGTTTGTTAGAAATCTCTTTTATTAAATAGGTGGAAAGAAGAGTAGCGAAATGCGGGTGTCAATATTACGTTTGAAAAAGTATTTGAAAATATTTTGCGAATGTGCGAAATTATAGCGAAATTCAGCAAATTGAGAAAGTTTTAAAATAAATTAAATTCCTTTCCTCCCTTCTGCTGGCTGGCACTTCACAATATACATATGATGATGAATAAAATATTAATGTAATGATAACCATAAACATACATATGTACATACATACATACATAATTACGATTCAAATGGTCTTTTAGAGATCATAGAAGGATTCACACTCAAAGTTCCACATTTATTTTATAGTGGTAATGTCATCTAAGTAATCCCCTTCTATTTCAGATCAGGCATTAATTTTGTTGAATATTGATAACCAACACTACGGATGGGGTGGTATGAACACTTTCTTTTATCAGCAAAGATAGAATTCTAATGTAGGTGTAGGACATCTCTAAAGTCGGCTTGATCGGACTCAATTTTTTTTTTGAAAGAAGAAAAAAAGATTGAAAAACATGGAAAAGAAAGGTGAAAAATCCTTTAGTCACTCATACATACATACATAATTGGTCATTACAACCGTTCAGTCAGGATTACGACCTAGCTTCTCACACCACTTATGTTGTGTGCGTTAATTTTATACATGAATGGCGGGACCTACAGTTTAAAGTCGACTCCGAACGGCAGTTTTTTGAGAAGCCGTTCATGGCAATTTTATTTACTCTCAGAGTTTTTGCCAGAAGTCTGCTGAGAGGAAGTCGCCGAAGAAATATTTTCATATTTTGGTTTTGATGTCTGACCTGGGATACGAACTCGGGCCTTCAGTCTAATAAGCCAACACACTACCTACTAGACTACGGCGACTTTAGTCACTCATGGCACCCTTAAATAAAAGCTTCCATTATTAAAGATATCAATCTCCCTAGCCAGTGAAATCCTTTAATGAACCTTATGAGATCGACAAGTTTGTAGTCTTTTAGCTCTAACAGTTCATCAACAAATTGATTATCTAGCCATCTCTGTCTACCCATCTGTAAACAAGCACAGCGACATAAAAAATGGTCCATTGTTTCCTTAGCTTCCGCATTAAGCCTGCAGAGATCTGAAAGATCTCTATTCCATCTAATTGTTCTGTGTCTCAAGGGGCCATAGCCCATTAGTACTCCTAAAAGTTTCGTTTGTGTAGGATTAAGCCTCATGGATTGTTTACGAGTGAATCGGACTTTTCCTCAACAATCCCAAAAAAGAAACCCAGTCAATGGGATTCACTGACTTTTCCCCTGATATACATATGTAGCTTCCGAAACTCAGCCTGATCTTGCCAGTTCATCTGCAAATTCGTTGACAAAAACTCCACATTTTTATTTATTTATTTATTTTATTTTCTTGTCTATGGATAATAGTTCCTTACATACTAAATTTAAATTTAGAAACAATATATATAATTAACATTTAATGATTTAAGTACAATATAATTTTTCTCTTTAAAGAATAATTGCTTTCAGAAAAATCAATTAAATGATAAAGATTATTAAACTTTAGACATATTTGACGAAAAGAGTCGTTGTTGGCATAGACTTATATTGTAAATTCAATAAATTAAAATTACGAGAAGGTCTAATCGGAACATTAGAATTAATTTTACGTAACAAATAATCAGAATAGACATCTCCACGTATTAAACCCAGAAGAAAAGAGACACTTAGCATTATTCTTCGACTTTTCAGTGTAGGTAGCTTAATAAGAGCGAGTCTACTTTCATACGAAGGGAGAACAAACAAGTTCCATCCAAGTCCTCTCAAGCAAAATAACAGAAACCGCTTCTGTACAGATTCAATTAAGTTAACGTAAATTAGAAAATGTGGATCCCATATAATAGATCCATACTCAAGAATAGGGCGCACCAAAGATATATATAATTGTTTTTTACGTAGGGATCAGTAAATTCCTTTGACCAGCGCTTTATAAATCCTAAAACTCCATTTGCTTTGTTCACCATCATTGATATATCGACGCCTCCGTTCTATAACATTCAAAGTCGAAAAAGTGTGTTTTGAGTTATGAGCTCTCAAAGTTTTCACGCTAACGCATCTTAACCAAATGTTCACACTATTTAAGTTAGAGAACATAGAATTTAAAAATGCAAGAACATTAAAAACGTTCTAAGTACACTTAGCTATTAAATTTAAATGAACGATGAAATGTCATATGTTTGCATTTATTAAAGTTTAACTCCAACAAGTTGACTTCACACCATTGACAAAAATAATCAATATCCTTTTGATGAGTTGATTGACCAGATATGCTATCAAGCGAATTAAAAATTCTAACTTCATCAGCATACATGAGTATATTAGAATGAATAATAACAGATGGCAAATCGTTTATAAATAATGTGAATAGTATTGGTCCAAGATGGATTCCCTGTGGCACTCCGGAGGGAAAATCGATGACTTTAGATAGAACATTTTCAAATTTCACTTGTTGAGTTCTACTGGAAAGATAAGATTTCAGCCAACGTACTGCATTGTTACTAAAACCGATGCAAGATAGTTTATAAAGCAAAAGATCATGGTTGACTCTATCAAATGCTTTACTGAAATCTGTATAGATAACATCAGTTTGTTGCCTGTTGATGAACCCTTCATTTACTTTAGTTGTTAATTCCAATATATTAGTAGAAGTTGAACATTATTCACGCAAATTTATGAAGTTAATTATAGAGAATTGATTAGACTTAGAAAATAATGTCAGATTAAATTTGTAAAGAAACTTTTAATATGTATGTATATTGATAAAAAAAAAATCAAATTGTATTAAAGTTTAAAATAAAACTCAACTTGATATAAAAATATCTGAATGATTATGTTTGCACAATTGCCGACTTACATATGTAATATTATTTAAAACAGACAATTTCAATACCAATTGCTCCTTAAGTATATACTGGAATTATTTTATATATTGTAATCTGTTCCTGATATTATAAAATATGAAATACTAATACCAATTAAAAAATGCTAATGGTTCTACAACATTTAACATTAGCCTGTCAAACGTTATTATATTTTGAAGTACAACGGCGTTTCTCCAAAAACATAAAACAATTATATCTTTAGCATCTTATCTTATCTGCTTATTACGAGTATTAAAAAATATAAATTTCAGCGCATTTAAATTACTTTATGGATATTCCCTCTAAATTCCACTCTAGGTCTTCACTCTATGCCAATGGGCCAGTCTTAATACATATTCTATTCTGATATTATTGCCCTTTCCTGTTTACATGAATATACGGATATACAGAGTCAGTCAATGTGCTTTATACACACTTACAATACATATACATACATATGTATATGTTAAAGTACAAAATCGAAAAACTCTCCGGAACGGCAGTCTACAATTTATTTTTATGCCATTATGGAAAACAAATTGAATTGTTTCATTATTGCCTCAGCAGATTCTTCGTTCAATTCGTCACTTCACTTTCTCTCTACGTTCTCCGTCACTCTCTTGCTCTCTTACTGTCTCACTCTCACTCTCCCTTTTTTTTAATATTGTTTACTCTGCCACCATCTTTAATTTTGACGAGTATTGCTAGAGTATTTCGATTTCATTTTAATTAGGTGCTATTCAATTTATGTATGTATTTGTGTGCCTGTTTGAGTTTGTAAACGCACACACACTCACTTTTGTGCCCACAAATGAAATTATAGACTTGCATTTTAGGCTAAAATTATTGGTTTTGTTGTTGTTGTTTTTGTTTTTGTTTTTAAGAGTTTCTGTGAACATTTTACAAATGAAAAGTTTTGCAAGGATTGTTTTATACACACACATACATACGTAAGTGTTTGCCGAAGTTTAGTCCACAGAAATGGGAAGAAAATTCCAAAAAGTTAATCTAAATAAAAGGCGAGTGTTTTGTGTAAAAGTGTGTCCGTATTGTTTACGTGACAATCCCAAACCTATACACACACACAGCCGACATAAACAAATCCATTCTTAATATAAATATTGGTCCTGCTATATTGTATACAAAGAACTGTTTCCATTATAGACTGTATGGATACAGCTTTGGTTTAAATAATAGCACAGTTTTATTAAAAAAAGGCAGATATTTATATGCAAAATAATACAACAATATCTTTATGCTTGTAATTTATATTTGCTTTCTTATATAGGGTGATTTTTTAAGAGCTATAGGAAAATTTTTCAAAAAAAAAACACATTAAATTCAGAAAAATGCTTGAAATCTTTATTTGAATCGATAGTACGGTCCATATAATTTAATGTTTGAAGATTATTTCATGCAAATGTTGACCGCAACTGCGTCTCAAATGGTCCATTAGCTTAGTCCAATTTTGGCATACTCTTTCCAACATTTCGGCCGGCATCTCACGAATAAATGCTTCAATATTATCTTCCAATGCGTCAATTGTGTGTGTGACTTTTTCTGGATGCATTGGTAGCTTTTGCAATGCTTCTGGCTGATCTTCACTCCAAAATCGACAATTCTGCTTATTTACGTATCCATTGAGCCAAAAATGAACACAATTTTTCGATAAAGAAGTGGATCTTCGGCCAACTTTCCAAGAGCCCATTTTGATAATAAAATTCAATGATTTGCAAGCGTTGTTCGTTTGTAAGACGATTCATGGTTAAATTATAGACCAAACTGAATGTGTTTGACAGTGAAACAAAACACGAAACGTGCGTGAGCTGTTTAAACCAGTGTTGCCAAAAAGATAATAGCTAAAAAATCACCCTTTAGAATGATAATATAAAATAATCACGATATGAAAAGATACTATAGATATGTACATATGTATACATATATATGCATGTATGTATGTAATTGTTTTTAAAACTCATCAAAGTAATAAATGATGTTTTTAAGGTAAATTACAATTCATTCTACTATTCTCACAGGCACTGTACACTTACTGGACTGTAAATATAAATACGATGCAAAACAATCATACAATCAAATACAGCTAATGCTAAAGAAGTCGATGTGGATGGAAGTGGAAGTGGCAGTGGCAGTGGTAGCAAAAGAGCTGAAAAGTTTGAATTGGGCAGGAGTGTAAGTAAATGTGCCAAGCTTTAATAACAATAATCACAAATTACTTATTCATAACTTTGAATTTCATAATTAATAAATAATTTTTACAATTACAGAATGCTGTTGTTGCTGTTACAGTCTGTATTCTGTATTTTGGGTAATTAAGAAATAGAATTCCTTAATAGATTAGATATTATTGTACAATGTACACTGAAAATCAACCAAAGCAAAACGAACCGAATTGTACAGAACAGTACGAAAATCTTAAAGAAATTTAATACTCAAGCAGAGCAGAAGCAGAGAGAGAGTGAGAGATAGAGAGAGAGACCAATAAACAAACTGATGCAAAAACAATTGAAATTAAATTGTATCTTTTATGGAATATTGAGCATTTGTACTGTACTGTACTGTACTGTATGTCACCGTATGGACACTTTAAATGGCAGTTGAAACACACTTGAATTCCACACCAGAGATCAGCAACGAGTATTCAAAACGATGAGTAGATTCGAGTCATACTTATTATTTCTGATACTTATACGCATTCATACTTATTTTAATATGATACTCATACTACTCATACTTAAAGTTGGAAGTACTCGTCGTATTCATACTTAACAATACGCATGATGTTATTGACTTCGACTCGTCTCTACTTAACATTTACACGAAGCACGAAATAAGTATGATTCGCGTACGAACACTACTATACTCACAAGAAGATTATGTGTATGCTTTGCTTGTTGTCTTTGTTTGTATATGCAACAATAACAAAGGCTGTAAATTTTGATGAATGATTCGAGCCACTCGAATCACTTATAAGTATTATAAGTATTTTTCTAAATTTATGAATCAGAATGAGTAGGCGTATGAATCAAACACATTTCGAATGTTGTGAGTTTGATGTCAACGTTGTACTCATACTCATTGTAACCTATATTTATAAATCAATGCTGTAGCGAGTACGAATGAATCAGAGTAGTTGAATTTCAATTCTGTTGATGCACTCATACTCAAAATTGCATGAGTGCTTATGAGTAGCGGAAAAACGATTCATTGCTGATCTCTGTTCCACACTTGAAAAGAATTGCGTGAAGCGGAAACACAAAATATTTCAATCATACATACATACATACATACATAATTGGTCATTACAACCCTTCAGTCAGGATTACGACCTAGCTTCTCACACCACTTATGTTGTGTGAGTTAATTTTATACATGAGTGGCGGGACCTACAGTTTAAAGTCGACTCCGAACGACAGATTTTTGAGGAGCTTTTCATGGCAATTTTATTTACTCTCTGAGTTTTTGCCAGAAATCTGCTGAGAGGAAGTCGCCGAAGAAATATTTTCATATTTTCGTTTTGATGTCTGACCTGGGATTCAAAGTCGGGCCTTCAGTCTAATAAGCCAACACACTACCTACTAGACTACGGCGACTTCATTCAATCATTATAAGTCTTATTCGAAATTTAATTAGAAAAATTTCAAATTGCTAATCTATGAAGGGCATGCAGGGAATTATGCTTAAAAAATCATTAAACTTTACCATTCGAAAAAAGAATTTAAAGACTTTTATTACAATTAAAATTCTTTATTCCCCTACAATTCATTCATGCTAATCAAATTAAATTTAATAACAGATGATAAATAAGAATCGTATTCAAGCGATTATATTTTTAAAATTTAAATATTCACTCATTTTGAATTTTTGTTTTAAATTTTAAATTGACAGGTTTGCAAAATTATGAAAAAATATGCAACAAAATAAAACAACAACAAGAACAACAAATAATAAAAAGAAAATATCGCCTATATGTATACACTCTGGTATAATAATCAGTCGTTTGAAAATTATTTACATGTAAAATTTGTATTCAAAGCATATGTACTACGAGTCATATTCGTATCGTATATCATATTTGTCCATAAATTAGACCACAAATAAAAAAACATAAAAGAAAGAAAAAAGAAAATATTTGAACGAAAATAAAAATACAGCAAAAAATGGGAGAAAAAGCTCACAATAGAATGAAAAAAAAAAAAAAGATTTTTTTTCCTTTCATTTACTCACTCATTCGTTCATTTATTTATTCGTTTGCATTGGTCCTACAACTACAGTGCTAGGCTTTGTAGTAGGAGGAAAAGAAGAGTTCATTTGAAATATTTGTACAACAAAAAAATAAACACATACATACTCGTATCGGCTTTATAGTCAGCCGTAAATGTATTTTTAAAGCACATTTACTCGTACACTGAAAAGGGGTTTCGCTTGCACATGAACGACCTGGTTCGAAAAGAAACATATTTTTATATGAAATAATGTTGCAAGAATAAATTTTGTGAATTATTTACAATAACTTGATTCAACAAAATACCAATAATAATTATATTCGAATTAAATTCGTGTAGAGTCTTCTGTTTGTATCTGCGAAATCTTTCGATAATGCCACCGATCAGCTTTTTTATTGATAATTTTACCAATACTGCTGAATGTATACATTTTCGTAGTTATAAGCTTTATGGCTCATAATGAGCTTCAAAAGTTAACTTTAGTTTCCAAAGATCGTTGAAAAATTCCGAAAGGAGGAGTTGTAAAAATAAAAAAAATAAAAATAAAATAAAAACAAATATTGGAAACCCTTTCTTAAATATGAATGGAAAATATGCTTCGACAAAATGGAATATTTTTAAGGAAATAAACACACGTTCACATCCAGACAAGACAAAAAAAAAAAAACATTTCATATGAACATTTAAAACTCTTCCATTTGTAGAAACATAAATTATGATTGTATTTTTTGTTTTTGTTTTTTTTATTTTTAATAAAAAACCCATTTACATGAATAGAAAAATAATAGTGAAATGAAACAGAATAAACATGGCAAATATAAGCCAAAACAGAGACTATAACCATTCATACATAACATACATAATTGGTCATTACAACCCTTCAGTCAGGATTTCGACCTAGCTTCTCACACCACTTATATTGTGTGCGTTAATTTTATACATAAGTGGCGGGACCTACACAGTTTAAAGTCGACTCCGAACGACAGATTTTTGAGAAGCTCTTCATGGCAATTTTATTTACTCTCAGAGTTTTTGCCAGAAATCTGCTAAGAGGCAGTCGCCGAAGAAATATTTTTTTTTTCATATTTCGTTTTGATGTCTGACCTGGGATAGGAACCCGGGCTTTACGTCTAATAAGACAACACACTACCTACTAGACCACGGCGACTGTCACTATAAACATTCCATTCCATTAATATAAAACTGTTTCTGTTTCTGAAAAATTAACACGACTTGAATTATGCACCTCGTACTCAATTTCCTCGTCCAAGATGGTACCGAATGCAAAGTTCTCAAAGAAACAAACACCGAAATGTGTAGCAAAATCTGGTCAATTTAAAGAAACTGACGATCAGCGTTGCCAGAATGATGATTTTATCATATTTTTGATGATTTTTTAACTAAAATATGATTTGATGATTTTTATCCAAAAAATATGATTTTTTTTTTCCAAAAATAGAATTTTTTTGTATATACATAGATACTTCACGTTATAACAGTGTAAATGTTTCAAAGTACAAACTCCCAAATTCAAAAAATGTATTCTGAAATGGAACGTTTATACTTAAAAATATTAAACAATTTTGTAAAGCCACATACATTGGCTACACTGATTTCAATATTGAGGAAAATATTGAAAATAAAGACGTTTTTTTAAACGCCGAAGATGTATATTTAGGAGTATTTGTAAAAAAAGATTTCTGAAACAAAATTTACCAATAGTGAATTAACTGAATTCACTAATTACTGCGTTTCATTTTACATTGAGTTTTGTAAACAATTAACCAAACGTTTTAATTTTAAAGATTTTAAAGATCATCTATTGATCCACATAATATTATTAATAAGAAAGTGAAGAACATTGTCTCCACTAATAGAAAGATTTCCAAATTTAATTAATGAAAATGATTCTCAAAAGCTAGACAATGAATTTAGAGAGCTTCGTCACATAGATTTCAAGCAATATTTTCAAACCTTAGAAAATATTAATTGTGAAGATTTTTGGGCCAGAGTTTCTAAAATAACTCGTGTTGATAACGATTTAGTTTTTCCAACATTGACGAAATTTGTGTCCAGTATACTTTGTCTTCCCAGTTCATCTGCAAACGTTGAACGAATTTTTTCTAAAGTTAATTTAAATAAAACTAAGTACAGGAACAGGCTTGAAAATGCAACATTAGAAGGTGTTTTGTTTATACAGGATTATTTACTAGTTAAAAGGTGTTCCTCTTATAATCTTAAAATTGATGAAGAAATTGTAAAAAATATGAAACCTTAACAGTATTATAATTAAATTATTATAGGAAACTACTAAAAGTTTTACAAAACTCTACTTTTCTATTTAGATCTCATTTTTGTACCTTATAAAATTACTACTTACATATCGTCGGCTGGCCTGCAAAATGGCCTATGTGCCTTTTGGGAAATTAATTTTATTCGCCCATTTTTAAGTCTTATTTGTGGTCCATCTCTATAGCAAAAATTTGTCCAACGTCTCCGCTGGTTCCAAAATTATTGCAAAAATATTTATGTAGTTTTGTATGACTTTTATATAAAAATTATGTTGTTTTTTAGGTCTTCTGAAAATTACATAGGCCAATTTGAAGGCCAGACGACAATATGTATGTACGTATGGATTTTTTAAAATTAATGTTAATTAAATTGAATTGTCTTTTATGTATAACATACATATTTATTTTTTGTTTTGTATGTATATAATATTTTTGGTAAAACATGTAATTAATTTAAAATTGTTTGATTATCGGGTTATATCATATCCTCAAGAATAAAGTTAGTATATGATAACAAAACCCGATAACCAATCAATGTAATACACTTTTATTTTGAATTGTTATTTATTTTTTAATGTTTTACAAATAAAAGTTAAAAAGTGATGATTTTTTTTTTTTAAAATGATGATTTTTCACCAGAATCTTCTGGCAACGCTGCTGACGATCAACTGTAGAGTAAAAGAAGAGTTTAAAGGGTGAATTTGAATTTGTTTTTGTATATTTAATGGTCAAAGAAAAAGTGTCATTAAGCTAAAGAATGAATACGTTGCTAACCGAGGTTGTGACACTATTCCAGACTATTTATCATTCGAACATGAGCTTCAAACATGAACAGGACAAGGTATCTAAAGGAACTTATAACAACAAAAAGCAAACAAATAGAAACTTTTATTTCAACTTATCACGTGCACTTACACTTAAAAATCTAAACATGCATCTCGAATCCCATTTAAACTGACAGACTGACTGCCTTAAATGAGAAACAAAAGCTCCCGAACAAGCATAAGCAAAGAGCAAGTGACCTGCAACCAACAAAATAACAACAACAAGTTTTCAATAAGCCACTGCACAAACACACATGCATTTTTATCCACACAAATACACAAAATCTACACTTTTTTCTTTTTTCATATGCAATAATAAACCGAAAATACATGATAATACAGAGAGAGAGAGAGAGACAGAGAGAGAGAGAGAATAAAAATGAAAAATGAAAAACAAAAACAAAATGAATGAATGAATGAAACTAAAAACAGAACCCTGAAATGAGAAGAAACACCGTTAAAAAGAGTTTAAAAAGATGAAATTCCATTAAAAAAAAATGAAATAAAATGAATTGAATTGAAATGAAATGCAATGAAGAAGTAACAGTTACAGACCAATATCCCTTCGGGAAATAATTCTCAGCCCTCTCTCGCTACTTCTACAGGTTTGATGGCTTTTACAGTCTTGGCTGCCACAACACGTTCCGAATGATATGTGAATAGAAGCGTACTGTGTGTGTGTGGATGTGTGTGTGTGTTTGAATTCAGTTTATGTCCTTCTGCTTGGACCGTATATTTGCATGTGAACGACATTGCACGTTGTAGTAGTGGCCTGAAGGGAGATATAAGGGGTTATAAATGATGATGTGACTATTTTTTGACTGTGCTACCGAAGACCAAAAAAACCATACTAAACTTTAGAGTGAAAAAATGTTGAAAACACAGTCATACTTGCACAGGCATAAAGAAAACTTTGCAAACAAACAAATAACAACAAAATCAACAAAAAGAAACAGAAATATTTGCATCCAAATGGTATCAAAATACAAATGCGAAAGCAAAAAACAAAAGTAAAAACGAAGAAAACATACATACACACATACATATATAAAGAAACTTTCTTACGAAAATAGAGAAAAAAAAATAAAAAAGAAAAATCGTATACCATAGTCGTGGTACCACCATTGTATTGTATTGTGGCTGCAATAAAAGATGTTAGAAAACGAATGAAAATCGAAACACACACAAACCTTCATTCATATACGAGTACAGCGTACTTGTATGCCACAGCTTGACGTCACATTCGGTGTGAAACTTAAAATCAAATTTGAAACATTTGGCCAAATCCCTATTGGAAACTTTAAATACCTATTTTTCATCCTTCATTTCTCATCTTGTTTTTGGTGTTGTGTTCTTTTTTTTTGTTCAAATTGTACCAAAAATATTTAAAAGTTTTTCGCATACAACAACTGAATCTGAATTCAACGTCATCTCTTTTCCTTTAATGCAATTCCAACGTTTCGGCATAATGGATTTTATTGATGAGGCTACTATTTGCACATTGGAAATCTTAGTCACTATAGAAATTCATGAATTCTTGAAATTTTAAATATTTTATGTAAAAAAGAAAAAGAAACAAATAGAATAGCAATGGAATATTTCAAAATATAATTATGTACTTGCAAAGTAACACAGAAAAGACATTTTCAAATGAGTATTAAAAAAAATTTATTTGTATTTTGTGCTCCCTTAAATGCTCTCAGTCTGCGTAAAGGATTTTATCCAAAATAAAATTAAATCTGTTGTAGTTTTTGTAAATAAGCATTGAAATCCTCAAACATGATAATCTAGACAACTCAAATAAACGTACATAGTCGCACTGATAGTAATGGATCACATTGTAAATTAAATTTAAAAGTACATACATAATTGGTCATTACAACCCTTCAGTCAGGCCTATTGACCTAGTTTCTCACACCACTTATGTTGTGTGTGTTAATTTTATACATAAGTGGCGGGACCTACACAGTTTAAAGTCGACTCCGAACGACAGAATTTTTGAGAAACTTTTCATGGCAATTTTATTTACTCTCAGAGTTTTTGCCAGAAATCTGCTGAGAGGAAATCGCCGAAGAAATACTTTTTGTATTTTGTTTTGATGTCTGGCCTGGGGCTCGAACCCTGGCTTTACGTCTAATAAGCCAACACACTAAATACTAGACTACGGCGACTTCGAAATTTAAAAGTGCTTAACTTAAAAGTCTACAATCGAACCACTCCACACATTATCGTTTGCCTAGGTACACACCAGAGATCAGCTATGAATCGTATTTTCGCTACTCATAAGCACTCATGAAATCTTGAATACATATAAGTGAGTTAACAATATTGAAATTTAACTACATACTCTGATTCATTCGTACTCATTACAACGTTGATTTATAAGCACAGGTTGCAATGAGTATGCGAGTCTTATTTGTTAGGCATTTATAACAAAAGAAAAAATTCACATAAGCAAACAAGACAGATCAGCAAGCAGAGCAAACATACAACCTTCTATTGTAGCAAGTATTTTAGTGTTCGTACCAGAGATCAGCAATGAATCGTATTTTCGCTACTCATAGGTACTTATAAAATTTTGAGTATGAGTGAGTCAAGAGTATTAAAATTCAACTACTCTGATTCATTCGTACTCGCTACAATATTGATTTATAAGTATAGGTTGCAATGAGTATGAGTACAACGTTGACATCAAACTCACAACATTCGATTCATTGTTTGATTCATACGCCTACTCATTCAGATTCATAAATTTAGAAAAATACTTATAATACTTACGAATGATTCGATTCACTCGAATCATTCATCAAAATTTACAGTAGTAGTTATTGTTGCATTTACAAAAGAAGAGAAAAGAAAAGAAAAGACAAAGACAGCAAGCAAAGCACACACACAACCTTCTAGCGAGTATTGTGGTGATCGTACTCGAATCATACTTATTTTGTGCTTCGTGTATATGTTGAATCATGGAGAGTTGAAATCAACAACATCATGTGTATTGTTAAGTATGAGTACGATGAGTATTTCTAACTTTGAATATGAGTAGTATGAGTATGATATTAAAATAAGTATGAATGCGTATAAGTATCTGAAATTATAAGTATGACTCGAATCTACTCATCGTTTTGAATACTCGTTGCTGATCTCTGGTTCGTACGCAATTTATACTTATTTTGTGATTCTTGTAAGGGGTGATTTTTTAAGAGCTATAGGAAAATTTTTCAAAAAAAAAACACATAAAATTCAGAAAAATGCATGAAATCTTTATTTGAATCGATAATACGGTCCATATAATTTAATGTTTGAAGATTATTTCATGCAAATGTTGACCACGACTGCGCCTCAAATGGTCCATCCGCTTAGTCCAATTTTGGCATACTCTTTCCAACATTTCGGCCGGTATCTCACGAATAAATGCTTCAATGTTGTCTTCCAATGCGTCAATTGAAGCGGGCTTGTCTGTATAGACATGAGCTTTAACATAGCCCCACAAAAAATAGTCTAAAGGCGTTAAATCGCACGATCTAGGCGGCCAACTGACCGGTCCCGAACGTGAAATGTTCACCGAACTCGCCTCTCAATAAGTCCATTGTTACTAGTGCTGTGTGGCATGTCGCACCGTCTTGTTGAAACCACATGTCATGCAAGTCAAGCTCTTGCATTTTGGGCAAAAAAAAGTTGGATATCATCCCACGGTAGCGCTCACCATTCACAGTTACGTTACGATTCGCAGCATCTTTGAAGAATGATGCCAAATTCAATGATTTGCAAGCGTTGTTCGTTTGTAAGACGATTCATGGTTAAATTATAGACCAAAATGAAGATGTTTGACAGTGAAACAAAACACGAAACGTGCTTGAGCTGTTTAAACCAGTGTTGCCAAAAAGATAATAGCTAAAAAATCACCCTTTATATGTTAAGTTATGGAGAGTCGAAATCAATAACATCATACGTGTTGTTAAGTATGAATATGATGAGTACTTCAGACGTTGAATATGAGTAGAGGTCCCCTATGATATTAAAATAAGTATAAATGCGTATAAGTATGAGAAATTATGAGTATGATTCGATTCTACTCATCTTTTTGAATACTCATTGCTGTTCTCTGGTAGACACTGTCAAGAGCTCAGTATTTGTTATGAAATAAATTATTTAAATGATGTTTTAATGTTTAATCCAATCAGATAGAAATGCTTAAATATCAACAACAACTCTTACATAAACGCTTATATTATTCCATTAAAACGTTTAAGTACTATAATTTTGTAGCTCAATTAAATTGTCACACTGTACGTACGTATATGTAATTTTTCTTCGCTTTGATGGTTCAAATGTAAAAAAGAAAAAGAAAAAAGTAAGAAAAAGAGAAAAGAAAGTCAGTTATTTGCCTCCCTTATGTTACTCAACACGACTCAATTTAAGCTGAACATAAGACGGTCAAAAAAAAAAACCCGGCAATAGAGGCCAAAAAATAATACAAAAATAAAAACACAACAACAACAATAACAGCATTCTATTATATTGTCCTTTTGTGGGCTTTTTCTTGTATGGAGGATGCCTTAGCAATGAAATGGACCAATAAATCACGGTAAATGCCAAACTACTACAACAACTATTGCGCTAACCATTTAAAACACAAACACAGACACAAACAAACACGTACAAACATTTCAATCTCATAAAAAAAAAAAAATAATAAAAATCCAATACCAATACCATGAAATTGCCAGGCCAATGCGTCTGCATATGTATGCGATAGAAGAAAATTATATTTAAAGAAAAATGTAGACTTTGAGCTGTAGAGGCTTTTCAAACTTGCGTACGTACCTTATACGTACCTTAGTCTGGCTATATGCCATTGCAATAAGTATATACACACGCATACACATCACATTGAAGTACTCTGGTTGAGTTCAGTTGGCTTGGCTTTTTAAGAGCGTCAAGAAATAAACTTGAGAAATATTTGTTGTTGTGCCTTTGGCTTTTCCTAGTATGTGTGTGTGTGTGTGTGTATGTGGCTTGGCTCTACTGTAGTCCATAAAATGCTCAACGAAATATTTGGTTTGTGAAAGTCTATATGAGCGTTTAGCTTTATAGAATTCTAACTTAAAGAACAGCAGCTATAGAGTGTTTATTATTCGGTATTTCAACGAATTTATCGTTTCATTTATTTTACTTCATTTAGGTTTTTCAGTATGAATATACAATTTTCTCCTTCCTCAGAATTCTGTATAGAACACCTGCGTTTGTATATGCGTTTTTTTTCTTTTAACTTATTAACACTCGAAAGCCAACGTACATCACAGGTAAACAGTCTGTAAAGGAGTATTGTTTGCCAGAAATCGTTAAATTAAATCATATGCTATTATCGGTAACGATTATCAAAATAGTTACAGAATGAAGATCTCCACCTATGTATATATGTATATGTACGAGACTCCAGAGACAAAAGAACAATCCAAACAATGGACTGAAGCTGGAGGAAGTGCCCCAAGGAAGGCAAAAACAATTCAATCGGCTGGTAAGGTTATGGCAACGGTTTTTTGGGACTTCAATGGTATTTTATTGATTGACTATCTGCAAAAGGGTAAAACAATAAATTCAGAGTACTATTGCAACCTTTTGGATCAATTAAATGTACAAATTCGAGAAAAACGTCCTGGCTTACAACACAAAAAAATAATTTTTCATCAAGACAACGCACCAGCGCACAAGAGTGTTTTAACAATGGCTAAAATCAATGAATTAAAGTACGAGTTGCTTGACCACCCACCTTATTCTCCTGATTTAGCTCCCAGTGAGTTTTACCTGTTCCCAAATCTAAAAAAATTCCTTGCTGGCAAGCGTTTTACCTCAAATGAAGATGCAATTTCAGTTGTAAACCACTATTTTGAAGACCTTGAGGAAAACTATTTTAATCAAGGCATAGAATTCCTAGAAAAGCGTTGGACTAAGTGTATTGAAGTTTCAGGAGATTATATTGAAAAATAAAAATATTTTTGAAAAACTAACTATTATCTTTCATTGATAGGCTAAGAAGTTTCCGAACCGCCCTCGTACATATGTATGTATAGTGAAGTTTTCAGTTATAACAGTTGTTTATTGTAACATTTTTGCTGTCCAAGAATATTGGAAATGTTTGATCAAAATGTTTGATGAAAACATAGAAGCAGCAAAAGTAGCACTTTGTTAGAGGCTCAAGAGAATCAATTAATTTTATGCAATAAGATGACTTGAAGTTATGATGCGCTCTTCTGTGTTTAAAGTTTTCATTCTTTTCAGTGCATGAAACAACATTTTTTCAATTGATCCCTAACTACGTCAATATAGTTGCAGGATAAAAGATTAGACACTCTATTTTCCTCTAGAACTATGTATGTCAGTGGTGGAGTTTTTGTGCCAATAAATTCTTGATGTTTCCCTTGTTACAAAATGAACAACACACGTACACGTACACGTACATGTGTTTGTAGGTGTATGGGTTTGTTTTATTTGTGTCCATTGAGTCAGGTATGATTGTATTTGTTATTGGGTGTTTATGGTCACAACACAACATGAATTTCTTTTTTTCTTTTCACTCTATGCTTGTGTGTGTGTGATCACTAGTGATTTCAAGTTATTTCGAATTTTTATAAATCGAATGCACACACACACACACACAAAATGTTTTTACACATAGACGGGCCCACATGCAATAATCTCCATTACCACACACTTATGCCAACAAACGAACGGCAAACGAGCATTCATTCGTATTGTATTAACAACTATTAAGATCTGTTTTGAAATTTCCATAGAGAGTATAAAGTATATTTAGAAGAAGGTCTGCTGCACACAGAGACATTCGAATAGATTCCTTCGAACGAATAGTTTTCATTCTTATTCTTTTGAAATTGTCGTATGTGGAAGCGAAGGTGTATTGAGTGGTGTACAATACTTAATCGCAAAAGCATAGAAAAACTAACAATACTCTCACACAACTGTTTTGTTTTTTCAATTTTTCAATAAATGAATAAAAAAAAAATATAAAAATTTATTATTCATCCAAGTATTATAAGAGGCTTCAAGTACCCGCAAATTATAAAGCATCTGCGATGTTGCTTACCGAAAGCAATCAATATATAGTATAAGTACATACAGGGTGGCTGATATATAATGCAACAAAGTAAAGCGCTATATTTTTTAATTTTTTTTTGTTCAAAAGCAAAAAATGTTGGAAATAACATCAAATTTTAGAATCAGTTTAGATTTGTTCGAATTGGCCAACTTTGGTACGAATTATGGCCTTCAAACGGCCGACAAAGCCATCACAGGCTGCACGAAAGTGGCTCTGCGGTATTTTAGCCCATTCCCGGCGAAGCGCCGTCTTGAGATGATCGACACTTAGGTATTTTTTAGTGAGAACCTTACTCTCCAAAATGCCCCAGGCACAAAAGTCCAACGGATTGAGATCCGGAGATTTTGGTGGCCAATGTGCGGTAGAAATGAAGCGAGGAACCTTCTTTTTAAGCCATTCTTGGTTGACGCGTGCTGAGTGCGGTGGTGCTGAGTCCTGTTGGAATGTACATGGTCTGCGCCCGAAATGTTTGTCTGCTCAGGGCTTCAATACTGTCTTTAAGACATTTTCCCGATAATATTCGGCATTTATTTTGACCCCACGGTCGATGAATACGAGCGGGGAGCGACCATCAGCCGTTACGGCGGCCCACACCATTACCATCGGCGGCTCTTGAGTTCTGGTGGCCAATCGCAGGTGTAAATTTTCAGCTGACCTCTTTAGCAAGTAAACCCGATCATTTTGTTTGTTCACAAACTGCTCAATTTGGAATGGCTTCTCATCGGAGAAAACCAAATTCGGTAACTGGCCACTTTCGTGCAAGCGAAGTAACTTCTTGGCTCTTTCCAGTCTAAGTTTTTTTTGTCCATCGGTGAGCTCTTGCACTTTTTGGAACTTCAATGGCTTTAGTCCAAGCTCATTTTTCAATATGTGTTGCATCCGTTCTCGCGATATGTTCAGCTCACGAGCAATTTTTCTACCACTGCGGCGTGGATTTCGATCAAATCTGGCCTTCACTTTTCGGATCATTTCTGGTGTTGTTACCGTTTTTTTTCGCCCACTTTTTGGACGAGATGCAACACTGCCAGTATCACGGTAACGAGCAATGGTACGAGAAACAAAAGATTTATTCACATTTAAATGCTGGAGGGCTGCCACCTGTGGTTTTCCAGCCAAATATAAAGCAATCACACTATCACCCTTGAATTCCATCACGAATAAGTTTTTTTCTGAATGCAATAGATCAAAATGCTTTTGTAAGCTTGTAAATAATAAAATGAACTGTCACTGGAATAAATCTGTCAGTTGTCAGACGAGCGGTTTACAAATGATAACAACCTGAAGTTGGTTGCAATACATATCAGCCACCCTGTATGTACATACATACATACATATTTCTTCAATTTAATTTAATTTATATTTTTTTTTAATTCATTTGAGACAGAAACATATTGTTTTTATCTGACTATTCATACTTCCCATCTCTGGATAGATAAACCAATAGATAGATTGCCAATAGATGGCTCTACTAGTTTTGATTTGTCTATTAAAGTGCTCAAATTTAAGACCTTGTATACGGCAAGTAATCCA
Source organism: Sarcophaga caerulescens (assembly GCA_927399465.1). Lineage (NCBI taxonomy): Eukaryota > Metazoa > Arthropoda > Insecta > Diptera > Sarcophagidae > Sarcophaga > Sarcophaga caerulescens. The sequence continues at coordinate 1,292,216 of OV656866.1, forward strand.
TCACTTTTAATTAGAGTTTGAACAAAACAGTAGTAAAAGTGGAGATTGATTTGAATTTTTTTTAAATTCGAAAATCATGTTTAAACACTTTCGTCTTCTCCACAGTTTGGTTTATTTGGGATTGTCTAGAAATATGCTTAATAATTGCAATTTATAGCCATGTGGTGGCGATATCCATTAAAGATAATTTTGCAAGTTCAAAGCTTTCTCTTCAAACTCTTATGCTTGTGGGAGAGAAGCGATCCTGTCGAAAAGTTGGTGTTTTCAACATGGTTGCACGACTGCGCAAAAGGTATAATTTTTTTTGTGCATGCAAAAGCGAAAGAAAACTTAATAGAAAATTTTAAAAACCTTTCCGGAGTAAACTTTCAACGTATATAAGGCGTTCTGCATTATAAAATGTTTTCGCAAAATTAAGATCTAAAGGGTGATTTTTTAGCTATTATCTTTTGGCAACACTGGTTTAAACAGCACACGCACGTTTCGTGTTTTGTTTCACTGTCAAACATCTTCAGTTTGGTCTATAATTTAACCATGAATCGTCTTACAAAGGAACAACGCTTGCAAATCATTGAATTTTATTATCAAAATGCGTGCTCTGTTAAGAAAGTTTATCGCGCGCTTCTTCTATTTTATGGTCAGTTTAATCGACCCACTGAAGCGGCTATTCGGGCTATTGTGACTAAATTTCGCACCAAATTTACATTGTTGGACATTAAACCACCAACACGCTTACGTAGAGTGCGAACTGAAGAAAATGTCGCAGCTGTATTGGCCAGTGTTAATGATGACCATCAATTAACGATTCGTAGCCGTTCGTAGCAATTGGTCCTCAGTTACTCAACAACGTTGATAATTTTGCGGAAGGATTTAGGTGTGAAGCCTTTCAAAATACAGCTCATGTCTACACAGACAAGCCCGCTTCAATTGACGCATTGGAAGCCAACATGGAAGCATTTATTCGTGAGATACCGTCCGAAATGTTGGAAAAAGTATGCCAAAATTGGACTAAGCGGATGGACCATTTGAGGCGTAGTCCGGTCAACATTTGCATGAAATAATCTTCAAACATTAAATTATATGGACCGTACTATCGATTCAAATAAAGATTTCATGCATTTTTCTGAATTTTATGTGTTTTTTTTTTTTTTTTTAATTTTCCTATAGCTCTTGAAAAATCACCCCTTAGAACTTGAAAATTTTTTTTTTAATTTTACTGATTGTTTTTTATACAATCTTGAATACAATCGATTAACAGAACCCGTTAGGGTTTTGAAATCCACTAAAACTTAAATGTTGAATATCGAACATGGTCTGCTAGTACTATATTTTATTAACATGTTATCGCGTACTTTTTCTTCAGAATATCTAAGCGACCCATAACAGTTTTCAATATCGAATAAATACTTACATTCGGATCCAAAATGAAAACAAAGCCTGGCTATCAGAAAAGATTGAGATGCGGGTGAAAGGAACTCCGTGTGCGAGTTCAATCTCCCAGAGTAGACTCAGCTGCCCACCCCGCAAACGAATTTGGAGCCGTAGGTGTATACATCCAGGTTTGATGAGTGTGTTAACCTGGTAGATATGTAGTAAAGAGCAAACAAATTTTTATTTTTTTGAAGCTAAAATCATGTTAAAATCTTCATTATTATTATGTTGCTATTATAAAAAAAAAATTAAATTTCCCTTTAATATTCTGCGTAAAGACCGCCGAGACATTTGCAGCTCAGCAGAGCGCCTTCGAGTTGATTTTTCAAGATTCTCCTCAACACTCTCCAGAACGCGTTGAATATTTGCTTCATTAATTACAGAATGTGGTCTTCCGTTTTGTGGAAGATCCCTTACTGAGCCTTGTTCCTGAAAACGTGTCACTAATTGATTCGGATGGTGAATTCCGCACATTAAAATGACGACGATAGGCTCGTTGAGTTTGAATTATTGATCGATGATGTTCAAAATAAAGTTCTATGATTTTGGTTCGCTGGATAACGTTGTAACCTTCCATAATTAATCTCCCAGATTTATTTTACAAGTCCTAAAAAGAAAAATAAAAAAAAAATTAAATTAGAAAAGTTATTAATTTTTCAAATCCCTTCGCGACTTTTGCCCCACCCTGTATTATCATGTGCGCCTTAATAATTTTATTAATTTGCCTCTCCAGTGAATTTAACAATTTAATTCTCGCACGTAAAAACTTGTGACTTTAGAGTTTGTCCAGTTTGGTCTGATGATCTCACAATTGCCGACTTTCATTTTCTGTAAATCTTTAATTTTTAATGTCATTTTGATATTTTAATTAAAATTTAATTTTTTTTTGTTTGGTGTTGTTATTATCCAATAAATCTTAATACTGGCTGGCTTCTCTTATGCTGCTGTTCTCTTTTATACCTTTGTTGTTGTTGTTGTTCTAAACACTGATGGTGTTTGGCATTGTTGTTATACATAAAATTAATTACACATAATATAATAGAAAATTAAACTTAAACCGGATTATCTGTTCAACCATAGATCCTAAAATGTAAATGAATACATACACTGAGCGCCATAAGTGAGTCAACATCCACTATTAATTTTAAATTTTCTATTATAAAAAATATACTTGTAGCACAACAATAATTGAATTGTTATTTTTGTTTTAACATTTTATAAGTTTATAAATAAACGTTTTTATTTTTGGAAATTTATTCGACTCTTCTCATTTACTTTTCTCGCTATCCTAAGAAAATGAATTATTTCAGTGGTGTTTACTTACTTTTGGCGCTCAGTGTATACTTAAACACTGTATACATACATACTCGTACATAAACTCGTAGTCAGTCATACACAAGATGCATTTCATTTGAAGAAAAGCCCAAAAGATTTTAACTTATAATCAAAACCAAGGTTTAAACGAGAAGGAATTGCCCGAATTAAAATGAAAATTAAGATACAAAAAATTAAAAATAAAAACTACAATAACTACGGTAATAGAAGGAGATGGATAATAAGAGACAGAGAAATAGAGAGAGAGAGAGAGAAAGAAACAAAGTATTTCATCACTTAAGACTCTTTGCGTAGATTAATTTAAAGACAATTTCCCAATAAAATAATGTCGTCGCAGGCCAGAGAAACTGTTTTCAAATTCGTATTCGTATTCGTTAAAGATGTAGTTGTTCTCTTCCTTACTAGAATAATACAACAAATGCGCAACAAAGCGTATAATTGTTTTGACTGTTAAAACATGTTTGACCGAAAATTCATGCAACATCCTGACATATCCAACACACACACTCACATTCATATTGTAGTAAACAATAGAATTTGTTTTTATATTTACAATACATACTTGTACTCACATATGTACATATCTTCATTAATAATACTGTATTTGTGTATGCATGAGCAAATATATATACGAACCATAAACAGACAGACAGGCAAACAAACAGGTATGGTAAGTATTGGTAAATGCCCAGTTACACTGAATTGCATTAAGATATGTATGTTAACACTGACACCAACACCAACACGACCATCAATGTTAACGGTAATATAAACTCAAACACATACATAGTAACTTCAAATGCTCCGACAAATTATCAGTATTGGAATAATTTGATATTGTATGTCATATAAATCGTATTGCAATAATAATTATAGAGCCCAGATGTTATAATAACGCCAACGTTAAATATTGATACTAATACTATTGTACACACAATGCAATACATACATATACAGCTATGGACATTAAATTAGCACAAAATCCATTTATAGTTTGATTATGATTTTTTTCCTACAAGGATAAAGACCTCTCATTCTGGAAAAAAAAAACTTTGGGGTGAAGAAACAAAGATAAATCGTTTGGGACCGGATGGTAGAGTCTTTGTTCATCGGCCAAAATGTCAGGCATTTAATCCACGTTACACTCAAAAGACCATAAAGCATGGTGGAGGAAGCATCATGGTGTGGGGATCATTTTCATGGCACGGTGTGGGTCCAATCGTTAAAATTAATAGAAAAATTGGCCGTTACAAGTATTTGGACATTATGAAGAACAAAATGGAACCATATGCTTTTGAAAATATGCCAGTTTCATTCATATTTATGCAAGATAATGATCCCAAACACACGTCTAAGCTGGTAAAGGATTGGTTTTACAAAGAGCACATTCGCGTTTTAGACTGGCCAGCGCAAAGTCCTGACTTAAACCCGATTGAAAACCTCTGGCACGATGTGAAATGTGTAATTGCTGAACAACAGTATAAAAATTTAGACGATTTGTGGCTTGGAATACGGAACGCTTGGTACTCGATTGTTTCGAGAATTTGATTGAAAGCATGTCCCGTAGATGCCACGCGGTGCTTAAAAATAAAGGCTATTCTATCAAATATTGACCAAGTAAACGAAAAACAATAATATTTTTACTATTTATTAAAATATATTATTTTTATTTCAAAAATTTTAATTTTGTGCTATTTTACAGTCCAGCTAAAATCTAGCATTTGATATGTTGCAGGCCTTAATGAGCAGACGATCTGCAATTTAGTAAAAATTTTTGTTTTTGTTTAAAGAAGAATATGCCTTTTATGTTTTTATGTTTAAATTTTTTTTGTAAATAGACTTAAAATACTATAAAAAATTAGATTGTTTTTATGACAAATTTTTGTGCTAATTTAATGTCCATGGCTGTATGTATGTTGTGTACCTGTGTGTTGTAAAACGTGTGTATTTATTTGTCTATCTATAAATATGCATATAATTTTGAAATCATATATTCGTACAATCCAATAGCAAGTAGAAGTTTAATTGGCACTCTGGTGCATTAAGTCCAGATTAAATCCCATTCGTATTGTTATCATAGATTTAAACCCCTTTATAATCATACCCAGGGCAAACTGTTTCTAATTTTCATTCAAAAATTTGATTTTTCGCAATAAGCAAAAATTTCTCAGCCATATAACAACTTGGGCATTAAGTAGGTTTTCGCAAGAAGCACACAAATATTAAGAGGTGTAATGTGTTGTAGGGGATATGGTGTTCGGAGCATAGAAAAAATTGTTCCGGAGACAGAATTTATGTGGTTATTCCACTGAAGAGAATTGTTAAAAATTATAACGAGGTTTTTTGTTGATTCCACCATAGAAATGTTTCGATTTCCTAAAGTGATCGGGATATCAACGACAATATTCTGATTTCGTTGTGCTATGATCAGGCCCTTTGACTTTGTAGGGTTCAGGTATAAGCCATTTGACGATGCCCAGTAGAGTATTCTGTCAAGTTCTACATTAAGTTTCGCACAACAGTCATCAATTGAGTCCTTTTTACAATTTATATATATTTGTACATCATCTGCGTAAATATGGATATCACTATGCAAGAGACAATTAGGTAAATCATTTATGTACAAAGTAAACAGTAGTGATCCAAGAATAGAGCCCTGAGGTACTCTTTTAGACACGGTCAGGGTAGTAGATACGGTTCCGCCAGCAGAGACAGACTGGTATCTATCAGCAAGATATGTTCTTATCAGCGATGATGCAGTCGAAGAAAAATAAAAATTGTTGTATATCTTTTTACAACGTACATCATGGTTTACAGAGTCAAATGCTTTAGAATGGTCCAGAAGTACCAAAAGTGTGATACCACCATTATCGATATTGGATCTTATATCCTCAGATACACTTAACAGCGAAGAAATACAGCTATGACCTGTTCTAAATCCAGATTGTTTGCTAAAGAGCAGCCGATGGTCATTTAAATAAGTACTAATTTGGTTGTGTAGCAGTCGTTGCAATACTTTAGATAAAAATATTATTTAAATTACGAAACGTTTTTAAATTTTTCAAATGTTTCTTATTATTTTTTAACTCACGCCAATACTATCCATATGGCTAGTTCTAGCCAACTTATTGGTTTGGCTTGCCTGCATACATCAACAACATTATTCGCATGGTGTCACTTAATTGCTTACGGCCTGTTGTCAAAATTGCCAAGATCTGGTTATTTACAAATGGTATGAGTAGAAAAAAACTTGTTACCTTAGATCTTGGTGTTAATAGAATTGTTTCCCATACAAAATATTTCCTTTTTTTTATATATATTGTAAGTATGTCTGGTAGTGTTCATTAACTCATATTAAATATACAAAAATCCTTTTATAAACTTTTCGCTCCATTTTGGTCTCCAAATTCTGTTGCTTCTGATACTTTTTGAACTTTAATTGTCTTAAGACTAGCTTCTATTTTAACTTTTCTGTCAAAAACTCGGACCATTTTACTTTCATTTCGGATCAGGCAACTTTCCTTGTGTTAATAGAGCATATTTGTGTATCTGTGTGCACATACACATTCGTATTGTAAGTGTGAGATATTTTAATATATAAAAGTGTATGTATGTGTATCTTTTAGAAACATTATTAAATTAGCATAATGCCATACAAGTCCATAATTCCAGACATTCTCGTATACATACTCGTACATAAGTATGTGCAGACAAGCAATGTTACATGCACATTACGGATATAATAAGAAAATACATATGTACGTCTAAACGGTTATATGACGAGGCCTCAGATCAACATTATCCTGCAGTTCCAGCACTAACACCAACATGAATGCCAATAATAACACTATGCGACAAAATAAAAAAAATTAAATACACCCGGCTAATGACATAGTGTAGGTTGTGAGTTTTGTTGAGTAGATCTCAAAAATATTTTTTTTTTATATTTCTCGAATCCTCCAAACTTTTTTTATTTGACAAAAACGGTTTTTTTTAGACTTTACGCACAAATTTCTGACCCGATTTCCAAAATTTGGAGAGGGGAGATATGGACCTTTAAAACAGTATACATATATCTATTATTCGACTTAATATGCTATGAGTTTTGATGAGGTAAACTTGGAAAATGCGAATTTTTTTCATATTTTTTTAAGTTTGTCCGTTCATACTTAAAGAATATGAAATAACATTCTGAAAGTGCGTTATCTTGTGAAGAGATTGGCATCTTGTTTGATCAAATCGGACAAAAATTACCGTAGTTATTATATAAATAGTATAACAGTCGTGTAATATTTTTTATATATGCCATCTCATCAAATGAACTTTTAGTTCAAAAATTTTCAGAATTTTTGATGGATTTTGATTGTTTTCTACAAAATGTGTCAATTTCAGGTTTGAGCGACCACCAGACGTTGGCCAATGTTTGCGCAAAGAGAAATAATAATATTTGCAAAAAAAACACAAATATTAGCCAACTTCTGGAAGTCGTGCAAACGTGAAATTGAAACATTTTGTAATAAACAATCAAGATCCATCAAAAATTCTGAAAATTTTTCAACTAAAAGTTCATTTGATGAGATGACATATATAAAAATATAACACGACTGTTATACTATTTAAATTATAACTACGGTAATTTTTGTCCGATTTGATCAAATGATGAGTCAATCTCTTTACAAGAGAACAGACTTTAAGAATATTATCACTTATCTTATATTTTTTTATTAAAGTTTGCTACTATGAATGGATAAACTTGAAAAAATATGAAAAAATTCGAATTTTCCAAGTTTACCTCATCAAATCTCATAGCATATTAAGTCAAATAATAGATATATGTATACCGTTTTAAAGATCCATCTCTTCCCTTTCCAACAAGATTTAAATTTTGGAAATCGGGTCAGAAATGTTTGATTAATCCAGAAATTTGTGCGTAAAGTCAAAAAAAAAAAACAGTTTTTGTCAAATAAAACAAGTTTGGAGGATTCGAGAAATATAAAAAAGGTATTTTTGAGTTCTACTCAACTAACTGAACAACATAGACTATGTAGTTACTCGGGTGTATTTTCACTGTCGCACCGTGTAATTATAAATGGAAACTGAAAACGTATCAAAAAAGAAAAAAAAGGAAAAAAACTCATGTATTTAATTAGAACACACTTCCGTACATTGTTTAATTCATCCGTTTAGGGTTCCTGCGAAGGTATGTATTTGTTTTTGTTTAAATTTTATTATTTGAGGCCCAACAGTAGTAAGGAACTCCATCTCTTGCATAATTTTGTTTTTTTACTCGAATGTTGGAAGCTGATAGTCGTTAGTCGTATGCATTGGTATTTGTACGAGTATTTGTATGTAACACACACAATAGTTTGTTTATTCAAAATATAGTATAACTTACTCATCTGGTGACTATAGCCGAGTTTTCTTCCACACTGTGTTAGTTGAGTGCGCTCATTACAATTGGATGTGGATCTGGATGTAAAAGTTAAATGGCTGGTATAGAATTCCACACTTCTAAGCACTCCATAAATTAAGCTTCTAATGAAAGGTCCTTGTTTCGTATTCAGATAATTAATTTGTTAGCATAATTACATACATACATATGTACATGCATGCATACATACAAATATGTACACTTATACGGATACAATACAATATAACACTGATATAATACACTCATACACTACACTACACTAGAAAATCAGGAAGAAAATTTATAATACCCATTTAACTTACATACATACATACGAACATACATATACATATATTGGGTGCAGGTGTTAGTGGTGTATACGTTGGTATAGGTAATTGTAATATGTATGTGTATTTGTGTATGTATAATCATTATGTAACCTTTTTACAACAACATCAACTTCAGAATAATAGCAGCATTTGAAAAAAAAAAAAATAAAAAATAACAACAAAACAAAAAACATAAAGGGAAATAAAATGAAAACATTCTTTTCATTCTTGCATGTTTAACTAAAAAACTCACTTGATGTGTGTTTGTATGTATGTATGTATATGTGTATGTGTCCGTCTGTCTTTTATCCATGTGGATAAAATTGTACTCGCATTTATGGTTTTTTTTCTTTTTCTTAAATCCGTTTTTAACTTAACCCCTTATGTTTAGAAATCTTAAGGCGAATTGTAATTTGAATAAAAGAGCACTTTTGCTGAATCCTACGCTACAATGTAGTTTATGTAATACTTAACTGATTTTTTATGCATTTTACAATTACTACTGGTTAAAGGCGAATAGTTATAAGCCGCACAAAACGAAATACAAATCAATCACACGCCTTTTTGCTGTCGTTGATACCATTGCGGTAACTGTGATAGTCCAATTATCGCAAAAAGAAAGATGAAAATCGTTTTCACAAATTGTAATCATTCAAATTAGACTGAATAAAAAGAACTTTAAAGGGTAGGTTCATCGCTCTGATTAACGTATAAAATCTCAACAAATAAAATGAAAATATCAGTCATAACTGATAGCATATGATATCAGCTGTATTAGATCAACGATGAACCATATATACACATGAGCAATTTCGGTCAAGTGACCCAATTTTTAAAATCGATGTCTTCCGATTTGGATGAAATTTGCACCAATGTTAGTACTGTTGGATAGTTGGCCAGACACAAATTTTCAGCTCTATCAGTCCAGAACTGCCGGAGTTAGAGGGGGTCAAAGTTGAACATTTTGGTCATACAGGGTTATTTTAAAATGTGTGTAACTTTTCACCTATTGGTCCTAGCAAAAATTTTCCAAAGGATTTTAAAAAATTTTTTTTTTATTTTTTTTTTTTAAATTAATTTTTTTTTTAAATTTTTTTTCAATTTGGGCCTTTTTTTTTGCTTAAAGGAAAGCTTATAAAATTTCCTTTAAGGCCTTCATAATCGCTTAATGGGATGCGAGTGGGATATCTATCAAAAAAATTCTCAAGAATAAGATTTTTCAATATTTGGCACGTGTACCATTTTCATTTTCCGCCATTTTTTTTCGAACTGGAGTTTTTTTTTTATTTTTCCTCAAAAAAAACTTAGACCATTTCCTTTAAGGTCTTTGTGGGCACTTAGTAGCAAGAGGCATATCTATAAAAAATAATATTTTAACTCAAAATACAAAGTTTTTAAATTTTACCATATGCAATATATTTTTTTTAATGGATGTTTTTTTTTTGCTCAAAGAAAAAAAAGGGCCCAAATTGAAAAAAATTTAAAAAAAAAATTAATTTAAAAAAAAAAAAAATTTTTTAAAAATTAAAAAAATTATTTTTGGAAAGACTGAAGAAATAGCTACCTAATATCCTTTGGAAAATTTTAGGTGAAAAGTTACACACATTTTACAAAAACCCTGTATGACCAAAATGTCCAACTTTGACTCCCTCTAACTCCGGCAGTTCTGGACTGATAGAGCTGAAAATTTGTGTTTGGCCAACTATCCAATAGTACTAACCTTGGTGCAAATTTCATCCAAATCGGAAGACATCGATTTTAAAAATTGGGTCACTTGACACGAAATTGCCCATATGTATGTCTGTATCGATAGAGAATAGCCCAAAGCTATGGATGAATGATTTTGGGCCTTTAGGCATATAAAGGGTGATTTTTTAACAATTATTCTTTTGGCAACACTGGTTTAAACAACTCACGCACGTTTCGTGTTTTGTTTCACTATCAAACATCTTTAGTTTGGTCTATAATAAATTAAATAAATTCATGGTTAAAACCATGAATCGTCTTATAAACGAACAACGCTTGCAAATCATTGAATTTGGCATCATTGGACCATACTTCTTCAAAGATGCTGCGAATCGTAACGTAACTGTGAATGGTGAGCGCTACCGTGTGATGATATCCAACTTTTTTTGCTTAAAATACAAGAGCTTGACTTGCATGAAATGTGGTTTCAACAAGACGGTGCCACATGCCACACAGCACGCGAAACAATGGACTTATTGAGAGGCGAGTTCGGTGAACATTTTATTTCACGTTCGGGACCGGTCAATTGGCCGCCTAGATTATGTGATTTAACGCCTTTAGACTATTTTTTGTGGGGCTATGTTGAAGCTCATATCTATACAGACAAGCCCGCTTCAATTGAAAGACAACATTGAAGCATTTATTCGTGAGATACTGGCCGAAATGTTGGAAAGAGTATGCCAAAATTGGACTAAGCGGATGGACCATTTGAGGCGCAGTCGCGGTCAACATTTGCATGAAATAATCTTCAAACATTAAATTATATGGACCGTACTATCGATTCAAATAAAGATTTCATGCATTTTTCTGAATTTTATGTGTTTTGTTTTTTGAAAAATTTTCCTATAGCTCTTAAAAAATCAACCCTTATTTTAAGGATCGAACCTAATACCTAATTATATCTATGGCAATAGTTCTGTTGGTAGAATATTTTAATCTATGGAAGCATGTGAAAAATGATTGTCCGCCGTTCTTTTATCAATAGTAATGATAAAGAGAAAGATTACATTATCGAATAGCTCTCTTTCCTGCAACCCATCTAATTTATAAAAATTTGTGTACGCTATTGATCTATTGGGTAGTGTGTTCGATTATATCATAAATAAAATAAAATAAAGTAAATAAACTAATTAGTCTCTCTTCTCTCTTTCCAGAAGAATTTATTTAAATTTACTTCTGGAATTAAGACACCAACTTGCATTAGATTTTAAAAATCTTAAAATAAAATTGTACATAAATCCAATTTAATTCAAACGATATAAGAAACTAGCTGACCCGGCGAACTTCGTCCCGCCCAAAATTGATTTTTTTGTATTGACCAAAACAGGTCACATTATATATTTATTGTAATACGCTGCATAAAACAGTTATATAAAAATAACTAACTTACCATAAGTCTGTGGATCTATCTATCTAGTTCAAAATTTAATCGAAGTCGGTACGTTATTTAGGTGAGGCATACAAAGAATAACAATAAGAGGTCCCAATCATGGGTAGCGCTGACGAAGTTGTAGTTGTTGTACTCGCTCCAAAAGAAAAACTAACAGACATACATATTATATACATACATATGTACACATCTAGTTATAAACCATCGAATTAGCCGACTTATAGGTATCTTTTAAAGGGGGAGGGTTGCCACGCCCATTTTTGGTGAGTTTGTCGATATCGACCGTACGAACTTATCCACTAAATTACATTCGTCTACGATCACTATGTCCCTAAATATTCAATTTAGTTGGTCCTGAACCCCCAGTCTGCCACCTCTATGGCCTCATCGATGGATGGGTCAGGGAGGAAGAGCAGAGGCGTTGGAGGAACGGATCAGGTTGTTCTGTCTCTAGACGTCTATGGCCTGCTGTGGACAGTAAGAGCACAGATTGGCTGCTGGGCTTGGTTAAGGCCAGCGTAAGGTTGGTTGTCGGTTTTATCACAGGGCACTGCGAGATTAGGTCGCTGACGGGGATCTGGAACAGATCCCAGCCGGACTATTGCAGGGTATGTTGCGATGAGGAGGAGTTAGAGACTATCGAGCACCTCCTCTGTAACTGCCCAGCCCTTGGTAGGTTGAGGTTGAGGACCCTTGGTAGAGCCTTCTTTGAGAGCTTGAGTTCTGTGTCGAGAGCCGACATCAAGGCTCTCCACAGATTCATTAGCAGTTTGAGCTGGTTGAGAGGTGCTAGGGCTTCATAAGTGTAGTCGCGCGCTCAGCCCTTGTTTGTGTCTGTTTCTTTCTGTGTGATTCCCATCCTCCCCTTACCCTTATGCCCTCCTTTCATCCTATTCCCTCTATTTCCTTCCTCTCCAAGGACGTTGTACAATGGGTCAATTTCGACCTCCGGGTATTGTACTTGTCTTAACGGACAAGTACACGTCCTCTAACCTAACCTAACCTAACCTAAATATTCAATTTTAAAGGTTTTCCACGCCTACTTTTTGCTATATCGAATTTTTTTAAACCATATAAACCTGATAAGCTGTCGAACAAAAAAAGAATGGTTAAAATTGGTTCAGTAGTTTAAGAGTTATAGGTATCACTTGAAGGGGAAGGGTTGCCACGACCATTTTTGGTGAGTTTTTCGATGTCGACTCTACGAACTTACCCACCAAATTTTTTTCGTCTACGATCAATATGCACCTAAATATTCAATTTTAACGATTTGCCACGCCCTCTTAAAATTGAGGGATATGAAAAATAGATGTTGTCCGATTATGCACACAAAATTATACCCGATATGCGCACAAAATTTCATGAAAATCGGTCAAACCATTTCGAAGGAGTTTAACGACTAACACCGTGACACGAGAATTTTATATATCGGGTCCGCCATCTAATGTTTTTTTTTCAACTAGTGCTTATTTCGTGAACGGTAACACTTAGCTCATGTCTGATTTGACAGATAATTAGTTTTATCCTTCCGCTGAACGAATATGGTTGTGTATACGCTTTTTTCGCTTTGCGAAGTGGGCTTGCGATCGACTTATAGAAGTTGCCGATTTTGGTAAAAAAAAATCATCTTTTCAGATGAAGCTCATTTTGATCTTGGCGGGTATGTAAACAAGCAAAATTATCGCATTTGGGGCACAGAAAACCCGCACGCATACATTGAAAAGCCGACGCACTCCAAACGAGTCACTTTTTGGTGCGGATTTTGGTCCAGAGGCATAATTGGGCCATTTTTCTCCAAAAATGAGCAAGGAGTGGCCGTTACAGTCAATGGCGATCATTATCGGGCCATGTTGAACGAATTTTTGTTCACAAAAATTGAAGAGGAGGATATTGGCAACATTTGGTTTCAACAGAACGGCACTACGTGCCACACAGCCGAAGCTACACTCGATGTTTTGCGCCCTGTTTTTGAAGATCGCATTATCAGCCGCAGAGCTGATGTCGTTTGGCCACCGCGGAGCTGCGATTTAACACCTTTGGACTATTATTTATGGGGCCGTCAAAGATAAGTGTTACGCCGACAAGCCAGAGACAATTGACACTTTAAAGGACAATATTCGTGAAGCCATTGGTGAAATACAGTTGCACACAATCGATAATGTGCTTAAAAATTGGACCGATCGTGTAGACTACTGCATGGTCAACCGAGGCAGCCATTTGAATGAAATTATTTTCCATTATTAAACGGAAGGATTGTACTTTCAAATAAAATAAGAAATTTGAGAAAATATTCAGTAGATTTTTTCTAAAGCATTTTCAAAAAAAAAAAGTTTATTAGATTATGTTAGATTTATTATTATTACTTTATTAGATTATGAATAAAAACTTTTATTTTATGTAGCCCTTTGCCAACAAGGGGTTAAGAGAAACGCTTGTGTTATTATGTTCGTTTGTTTTTTTTTATTCCATACAAGTATCAGTAAGCATCAACTTGTGTGTGTGTGTCCATAAGCATTTGTTGACTTTTGTAGGCGGCTGTGTGTGTGTGTGTGTGCGGTGAACATACCGCCTCTCAACACACTAAAGAGGGAACATCGTTTAGAAGAAACACTAGAGTATTATAATACAACCGTACAGATGAATGCAGCACGTACATAGCACTACTCTTATGCTCCCTCATACTTCGTTCGTTTATTTGTATGTACGTCCTATCGTTTGCTAAAAAGAATGCATGTGTCTGACAGGTATAAAACCGAACAAAGCTTTTAAAAGGAAAACAGATTGCTATTGCTATTGTTGTTGTTGCTGGTGTAACTTGCATTTCTCTCATGTTGTTGTTGTTGTTTGCTGTTATTGTAACACGAGTATTAAATACAGACCTGTGAAATTGTTTGTATTAATTTGGTCAATTTTAAACATTTATACAAGCACATACTACATACTTCCTTCTCTTATCCATGCTCATATACTCTGAAAGTAAAAAAAAAAAATAAAAACAACAAAAAACAATAAAAAGAAAAAAGATGAATGTATGTATGTATGTGTGAACGACGTAGTACAAGTGGAATAATACATTTCAAGTATAAAATGCTGTCAGGTGCTATTTCTGAGTCTATGACCAACCACACTTGCAGGTTTACGTTTACAGGATGAAGCGGACGGAGGCTGTTAAAGGGAATGTCTGTAACTGATTAGAATTATGGTTTCAAAAATAAAACGAAAACAAAACTGAAGCCAAACAATAACGTTACTCTGAACAGAGCTGAACGGAGCAGTATTGAAGAGGCCAACACAAATAGGTTGAGTGCAATCGTAAAATATATGAGGCAATTAATTGTGAATGCTGAATGGTGTCATGTCAGCTATTAGTGTTGATATTTTTTTTCATTTTTCTATTATTATTTTCTATTCTATTTCACTCTAGTGAGTAAGCAACACAGCACTACTAATGATGAAGGTGAAGTGTCATGCGTGCATGACATTTGCACACACATATTTTCGACAACTCAAAATGAAATTAAATATTTCAAATGCTTAATACGAGTATACATGACTCTTAACTCTGTCAAGCAATATTGAATTCTTTCTATCCTTTAAATTTATAATACTAATAAATAAATACATTTTAATTAGAATCAATATATCAACTTCAGTATTTTAAAAATTCAAATTTTTTCAAATGGTACTAAACTGCTTCATTACTGAGTTCAATATTTTAAGTTTAAGTTTTTGAGACTTTTATAATGCTTCTTCTGCAATTGATGATGATTGCAATTGAATGCAGCTTGTATATCCACCAGAGATCACCAATGAGTATTCAAAAATGTGAGTAGATTCGAAATAATACTCATAATTTCTGATAAGGGTTGTAATGATCAACCCTTTAGTCAGGATTACGACCTAGTTTCTCACACCTTTTATGTTGTGTGCGTTAATTTTTATACATGAGTGGCGGGCGGGACCTACAGTTTAAAGTCGACTCCGAACGACAGATTTTTGAGAAACTTTTCATGGCAATTTTATTAACTCTCAAAGTTTTTGCCAGAAATCTGCTGAGTGGAAGTCGACGAAGAAATATTTTTTAGTATTCCGTTTTAGTTGGAGATGCCTGACCTGGGGTTTGAACTAAAGCCTCATGTCTAATAAGCCAACACATTACCTACTAGACAACGGCGACTACTGATTGATTCTAGTTTCGTAATATACAGAAGAAAACAATAAATTAATTGACTTGTTGGCTGTTCAAGTCAACTATCTTTAGGAAATTAAAAATTTAAAAATTCTTACAAGTCAGCCCGTTTGCAAATAACGATCCGGCATTTCCTAGCGATTAACTAAAAAAAAAAAATATTTTATGGCCAGAAGAATACATAAATACCATAGATGGGCACTTTGCAGTACCAGTAAAATTTCAGTAAAAATTGATTTTTACTGATTAGATACTGAAAAAAATTACAGTTACAAAAATGAAATCTAAATTTCATTACCAGTAAACATTTACTGAATACTGAAAAGCTTAATGCATTAGAATTATAATGCAGTATGCCCATGTATGATAAATACAAACTACGCTCAAACCTCGTTTTATGCGATTGGAGATGCCTGACCTGGGGTTTGAACCAAAGCCTCGCGTCCAATAAGCCAACACACTATCCACTAGACCACGGCGACTTCATAGGCATCCATACTTATTTTAAAATCATGGAACCTCTACTCATATTCACACGTATGATGTTATTGATTTCGACTCTCCATAACTCAACATTTACAAGAATCACAAAATAAGTATGATTCGCGTACGAACACTAAAGCTCTGCTTGCTGCTTTGTCTTTTTTGCTTATTTGTCTTTTTTGTAAATGCCTAACAACTAAGACGGTAAATTTTGATGAATGATTCGAGTTACTCGAATCATTTCTAAGTATTATAAGTATTTTTCTAAAGTTATGAATCTAAATGAGTAGTGGGCTTATGCATCACAATATTTCGAATGGTATGAGTTTGATGTCAACGCTGTACGCATACTCATTGCAACCTGTACTTATAAATCAACGTTGTAATGAGTACGAATGAATTAGAGTACATAAATAGTTAAATTTCAATATTGTTTACTCTCTAATATTCAAAATTTTATGAGTGCTTATGAGTAGCGAAAAAACGATTCTTTGCTGATCTCTGATACCCACCCTATTTAAACCGTAAATAGATTTCAATCCACTATTTTATTTTTTTTTACTCATACTTATATGATTCAGTACGGCCAAGTAAGAATTGTTCAAAAACGAACACTAAAATTAGTTGGTATTGATGGACATTCGAATAATTCGACATACAAAAGGAATCATTTAATGTCTAAGTGTGCATGTAATTTCCGTTTATGCATATTGGCGATATCATTAAGGCTGGAATCAATAACATTATTTCCATTATAAAGGCACAATATAGGCACAATATTTTTGTTTTAAGAGAAAATATTTACGAAAATCAGATAACTAACACACTGAAAGAGAGTGAGAGAGAAATACAGATAGAGAGAGAGAGAGAGAGACGGATATCAGAAGCTGTAGCTGTAGCTGATAGTGACAATGGTAGTAACAGCAGTCATTAATACTCGTAGCACTGGTAATGACATTAAATTTTTGTCATGTTACAAACACACTCAATAGCGAAACGATAGTTGAAATTGACGTGTACCATAAACCGAAGAGCCTACTATAACGGCGATAACATACATATTACAGGGTGTCATGCGAATTTACATTCGAATTTTGAATTTAGCGAATAACAAGTAGATTACTGTGTATCAACCTAATACAAGAGAAATACTCGTACATACTAGCTTTAGCTGTAGTCCGTTAAGAGAATTTCCTTGTCGTTCCTGACAATTTGAAAACAACCAAAAAGAAAAACTTCTATTATTTATTGGATTAAATTTCGATTAATTTCGATTAAGGCAGCTAACAATCTACAACCTTTGGTAAGAATCAAAATCTCGATTAGCAAACAATTTAAACTTCAAATAGCAACAGAAGTGATATTGTTAAATATAAAAGTTGCAAGCTATTCTGCCATAATGTTCCTAATTATTATAATTGAATACTATTTTTTCTCTAGAAGCACTTTTAAAATTTTCATTCGATCCTCTTGTCCTGAAGGTTCAAGCATACATGCAGGGTGTGGTGTCCGTAAAGATTTTGTCTTTCTCCTCTCTGTAGCATTATGGGTAGTGTGTTGGCTTATTCGATGAGGGTCCGTGCTGCAAAAACACAGCCCAGACATTTCCAACAAATCGAAATATAAAACAAATATTTCTTTCGGTGACATCTTCTCAATCAGACAGTGCTCTAGCAAAATCTCTGCGTGTTAATAAAATGTCCTATGAAGTTCACATCAAACTGTAGTTCCCGCCACTCATGGATAAAATTAACACACACCCCATGGGTGGTAGCAGAAGCTAGGCAGTAATTCTGACTAAAACGCTGTAATGACCAATTAAGTACGTAAGAATACCTCCGACTTACTTCAACTTTCGGATTGAACATGTCCGTTTTTGTAGACGATACGGCAATATATTGTGTTGTGACACACTTCCCGATTACATTTGGGCAATTCAACCAAACCGTTGTATCATTGTATTGAGTGTATTGTTGGACGATTATACAACAGTGTATGCTTGTCGCTGATAATTTTCATGCAAAAATCCGATACACTTTTACACATTTTTTTCATATGTTTTTCAAAAGTTGTGTTGGTTTCGTGCTATCAAATTGTTTGAATGCCACAAAAAAATACATTTGGAATACGAAATACACAATACAGCATAGCAGTGAGCGTTCACAAACAACCAAGTGTATCCAATACAACATACACGATACAAAGTCGTGTGAATTGCCCAATTATTTATTCAATTTGTAAACGACTCTTAACTTCTTATTTCAATAAGTGGGAGGCTATTTATTTTACAAGAACAAGGCAAGTATGTTGTAGTCGTCTGAGAAATATTACGTTTTCGAAATATAGAAATTATATGAGATTGAAAAGTAAAATCTTTGGATGTACTTCACTATCCTAAAATGAAATTTAAAGAGAATGTGCAGCATACACATAAACAAGATTAATGTACTCACCCGTATTATTTATCCTTCCATGAATCGAAACTCTGCATTGAGTATTGATAGTAAGCAATTTAAAGTAATCTTTCAGGCCGTATTATTAAAAAATTACAAATCGCTTTCAATAATTTATTAAAACTTACCATACAATATCCCCCATCGTTCTTCTAAAGTTTCAGGCTTCATACAACTACGAGTATAGAGCTCGTTGTTTCCAGTTTAAATAAGCTGAGCGAATTCTAAATGTTTTGGTTCTCAGAAACGCAATATACATAAATGGATTAACGTGAAGTATTGAAATTCTGTGTATCTATCGGGTCAACAAGAACTAATCTGGTAATCTGGCACTCTTATATTTAAAATATCCTTTCAGGCCAGTTCTGTTACAGCACCCTGTACTACATACACACATGAATAGATTTGTGTGCTGTTGTATACGTGATGAAAAAAACGCAGTAACTGAAGAAAATTGTATGCAAATCCCAGAAAAACAACGAGTATGAGATAAATAGACACATAGAGAGAGAGAGAGAGAAAGAGAGAGATAGAGATAAAGAGAAATGTTATAAAATAAAACGATACATAGTATATGAGACATTAAGCGACGCGACATAAAACAAAACAGCAACATAATAAAACATCCATTTATTCTTAATGCCGGTAATTTCAGTTGCACTAAATCCACTCAAAGTCAGCCAGCTACTAGGCTGCCAAGCCACGTATTTTTCCGGTTTTTATGTTCAACATTTTCTTTTTCGTATTTTACAAAAATATATTGCCTACTTTTTGGTAAATTTGTGTGAGTGTGTGTGTGTGTGCTTGAGTCATTTAAAAAAGAAAAAGAAAAAAAAGAACGCAATTCTGATTTTAAATCCCCTTTGCCTTGTTCTCCTCTCCTGTTACGGTCTTTTTTAGTACATAGTGTGAGGTTTGACGATCTTCATGATGATGATGATGATGATGATGATGATGTTGATGATTAATATGCAAATACGAATATGCGTGTATGTGTGTGTGTGTGTGCGTACGTGTGAATTGTGAAATTTCGCATTTATTGCACATCAACTAAAGTAGGGATTGAGTGCGAAAACGTTTATATGAGTATATTCGTGGCGGTAAATGTGTATCTTCTTCTATTTTTTTTTTTTAAATTATTCTTAAACATTTTTAACGCTGAAAATACAAAATTTTATGCCATTACCGCTGGCTTCAATTTTTTCTAGTTTTTTCTTTTCTTCTCCTGACTTTCCACGAAATCCCTGATAAAGATGATATTGCAATCGGCGGATGTTTACTTTTATTTCGTTGCTTATCAAATTGACAATTGACATTATTTTGTTAAAAGTTATTTTTCTGTTGCTTCTTCTTCTTCTTCTTTTTCTTCATTCTCAAACGACTTCCCTTGTATAGAGGAGTCTGGGTGTCTTGCCTGATTTTACACTTCAACTGTTTATCCGTTTGATTTGAAAACTTTTTTCTTTTTTTTTTTTTTTTTTTTTTTTTGCGAATGTAAATCTAATACCAAAGACTTCGTGCCAATAACACCAATACCACCAATACCCACCACCCAGAGCGCAATAACATTGAGACATTGAATAAAAAAAAAAGAAAAAAAAAACTTTTTTTTTGATGATAATGAAGTATTTCCCAAAAGGAAGCTTTCAGTATCCGTTTTCTGTTTTCAAGAAAATGATTTAAATGATGGCGTCTTTATCTTTTGTGAATAAGGAACACGTACTCAAAGCAAAGTGACACAAAATACATTGGATTCGTATGAATTGTGGTGTGTTGTCGATGACGACTAACAACAATGGGACGATTAGAAATTGATTTGCGTGTGGAGGAGAAATCGAGTACAAATGGCGGCATACTTTGGCAAATTCAAATATTAAATTGTCAATTGTTACTAGTTTTTGATTTGAAATAAATTTCAAACGACATCATTATTGTTATTATTGCTATTTTTTATATGTATTGTTGTTGTTGTTATTGATTTTATTTGAAATGAATTTTTATATGTACAGTTAATCACATAAGTGAGTATACAGACCTATTGCAAATGTTCTTTTTAAAAAAAATACAACAAAAATGGATTCAGCTCTGTATTTGGTTTGGAATACTGTAATTTTTTCAGACGAAAGTAAATTTAACATCCACGGATCGGATGGGCGTCTTAGGTCTGTATACTTACTTATGTGATTAACTGTATGTATGTATGTATGCATGGGCGTTCATTCATTTCAAAATCATGCTCTTGAGTCTTAATTTGTTTTTTGGAAACTTCTATCAAACAAATCTAAATATTTATCAAGAGATTCATCACACAATGAATCCTTCTTCTTTATTTTCATCGATAAACTAACACAGTTCTTTACTTTCCGGTCAGAATGTTTAAAGAATGTTTTTGTTTTATAATTTAAGCATCGATGCTCGACATCGACAACGTTTCGATTTCATTGCGTTACACTATTTTACACTTTGGTGTGGCTGGCAACAGGACAATCCATAGTATATCTATCCATAGAGGAGTACGTTTGGGTAATAAATCAAATTTTAATAGATTCGAATCGTTTCTACAGTATCGAATTGAATTAAATCATGTCAACAGTATCTTAAATAATGATTAATCATTTTGTCAAACTGTACACTGGTGGTCATTAATAAATGCCATCATCTCACGCATTGTCTCCAACTTGCCTAAAGAGACAAGTACGAAAAGAAATGTATTGCCGTATGTGTGTGTGAGAGTGTGTGAGTGTGGAAATGAAATAATTTTACACATCAACGCCAACACAACACAGCATTCACGTTCTAACATTGTACGAGAGAAAATTCTAACAATACTTATATAAATATTTAATAGAAGATGAGATGATATTTGTTACAAAATATTGACCCCACCACATTGTAAAATTGTTCTTCAAATCTCATCTCTTTTCACTTCAAATTCTTTGGCCATTGACATGCTTTCGCATGTGTGTGTGTGTGTGGGAGTGATTTTTTTCTCTCAACACCATTTCAGTGAGCTAGAGTCACTATTAGTTTTTCCTTACGCAGGCGACATCTAATTGTCTTTCATTTAAGAATATACCCGAGAGGATTTATCAATCAATATTCAATTTATCAATCAATACACAATAAAAGTGTTGTAGTACTACAAATTTATAAGATTTTAAAAAAGATTGTGATACTCAGTTTGGCGCTGAGTTATCCTTAAAATCTATGTACGTTTCGTATTAATGCGCCTTAATAGGGCTACCTTAATCGACTGTAACTGTGTATGTCAGTACTACATATTTATGTATATACGATTGGAATTTTTGTGTTTTACAAAGATACATACATGTATACATACATACGTACATACAGTAATCCCTCGATTTACGTCGCAGTTGGTTCCAAAAAAAGGCGACGTAAATCGAAACGACGTAAATCGAATTTCATATTGCTCATACTACAAAGTAGTATGTTTTCAACAAGGAACTTAAAAAAGTTACAGTAATCCCTCGATTTACGTCGCAATTGGTTCCAAAAAAAGGCGACGTAAATCGAAACGACGTAAATCGAATTTCATATTGCTCATACTACAAAGTAGTATGTTTTCAACAAGGAACTTAAAAAAGTTACAGTAATCCCTCGATTTACGTCGCAGTTGGTCCCAAAAAAAGGCGATGTAAATCGAATGACGACGCAAATTGAAGTTAGAGGGAAAAAAAATTGACGACGTAAATCGAAACAACGTTAATCGAGGCGACGTAAATCGTAGGATTACTGTATGTATGTAATCACGTTTACAGTATAGAAATGTTTCATTATAAATGATTTCACACACTTGTGTGAGGTTGTGCATGTGCGTGTCCATATTTATATTTTCTCTGCTTGTATTGATTAACCATTAATCGATTGTTCAATTAATTTCATTCAATCCATTTATATTTAGTGATTTAAGGAGATACATTTAATATTGGTTTCCATTCAAGCATTCATTTTTATATTTTAATTAAAATAATTTAGCATTAGCAACTGCTTTCACACGAAAAAGAAAGGAGGAAATGAAATGTTTATACAAAATCTCTGCAGAAATTTGGGAAATTAGCCTCTAATGGTAAATCGTAATTCGTATCTAGTTAGCAAACAGATTAAAGGAGTAACAGAAGAAATGAATAAGAATCACAATAGAATATCAAATAGCTTTAAGGTGAGCTGAATATGTTAAAGACACATTCCGCAGAGCGTATGAAAATGCGGTGGAAAATCAATCGAGAAGTATGTCAAAATAAATTTCAAAAAAATTACAAAGTCTGGTTATCAAAAGTATTTAAAATTGATTGTCTGCGAATTAACCCATTTCGCTTCGAGATTAAATTTTATTTTTTGTTTAAGAAGAAAAATACTTTTTTAGGGTAATTAGGACCTACTGATGTCAAAAAAAATTTTTCCGATTTTTCGTTTTCCCCGAAAACAGTGTTCGAAATTTCGAACACTGGCGTTTATTCTATATGTCTGCTTTATATGCAAGTAAAATTTTTAAATTTATTTGCTGTTTTATTGATTTATTTTATTATTTTTGAATCAAAAGGCACAAAAGTTATTAAATTTAGTGAAAAATTATACTTAGCTAAATTTATGTTGTAATAATTTGATATAAAAATTTGAAAAAAAAAATACGAAATAGCCGAAATAGAAGCTATGAAAAAAATGCTTTTCTTCATTTTGTATGCAGATGAATATTATATTTCTCGCACATATGTATATATTGTGGGCTTACCGCAACCCTTCAATTGACAACGACGATGTTTACCCTCGGGATTTCTGATTACAACGTGTTTTCCCTGCATTTTTGGAAGATATGAAGGTGGATATTCCTTATCGTCGACATCATCATCGGTAGTTTCTTTCATTTCAGTCAAAAGAAGAGCTTCTGTCACCGAGATTTTGAATTCCTTTTGAATCAAAGGCTTCTCAACTTTGTGTTTTGCAATCTAGCGATGCAATTTCCAAGCATTCACAACTGCCGAATTGAAAGTAGTACACCACAAAGGCCAATACCATTTTTTTTTTCACGAATATTAATTCGGTAGTTCTTGATTGCATTGTCGTGTAAATCCGCACCCCCCGTGGCCTTGTTATAATTGTGTAACATGACTGGCTGACCATACGTGACGTATTTACCAGCTTCCGGGTTCTTTTTGGATGTCGATGCTTTTTTCTAAAGGCAAGACGTGATCAAAATTTTTTGCCATGATGACCTCTTTGTTGTCCTGCCATCTACATAGCAATATTTTTTGGTTGTCATGAAATGTATAATCATAATCACCTCTTGGTAGTTTTTTACTGGTTTTTAGTTTATCAGATCCACCAGCCAGTCGATTGGAATGAACGGTTCCCGAAGCGGAAAACCCTTTATCAGACAACAAACAAAGCAAATGGTATGATGTGAAAAAGTTGTCAAAATAAACTTCATGTCACATTGAATGTTTAACATTCGAAAGCAAACGCATAACCACATCAGCTCCCAATCCAACAACATTGTTATATTGGTCCGCAGATCCACAGTAAGGTATAAAAGAATAAAGATAACCTGTAAACAAAGAAGGTATTTCCACAAATAGTGCGTGTTACATTTAATACAAAGAATGTTGACTGACGGTCAGTAACTATAAGATAAGCGGCAGCGTTCGAAATTTCGAACAGTCAAGTTTACACATATGTGAAGGCACGCATGTGCATGTAAATCATCGTTTACCATTTCATAGCACAATTGTGCTGAGAGAACTCACACGCATTCTTGTGTTTTTTGATTTAGTTGTCGGTCAGACTGCGACAAGAACACATGTGCGGCGGATGCTTTACCATTTTTTTCAGAATGACACTCAAAAAATATTGTATGTTAAAAGATGCTTTTGATAATATTCAATGCCTTATATATTTTGTCGCATTGTATAATTTTTTTTTAAATGCTTTAGAATGCTTGCTTTTTCTCTATTAATAAAAAATGGTTTATTATTTTTTTTATTTTTATTTATCTAAAAACATGGTCTAATTTTTAAGCCAAAGTTGGATACCTTTACGATCTTTTAATAAAAAATGGATTTTTTTATTTTATTTTTATTTATCTAAAATTATTAAGCCAAAGATAGATAGCTTTACATATGTAAGTTGATAAAATGAAAATCAAAATAACGTATATTACAAACACTTTTCTATGGCTGTAAATAAATCAATTTATTTTCTCTCTCTTACTCACTAATACATAACCAAAAAATTTTTGGTAAACCCTGATGTAAATCATATTTTTTATATTTTATAAAACGGTTACATATATTGGCAATAATTCCTCATATTTATTTTTTTAATTTTATTTTGTTAATTATTTTTAAAAATTAATTTAAAAAGTATCCAAAAATATGGGTTGAAGAAATTTACCCTTAGCATCGGGGGGAGAGGGATATTTTACGGTCGAATTTTTTTTTATTTTCCTAAAGTTGAGACTTAATACCAAAACCCAATTTTTTTGAAATTTTACCTTTTTCATACATAAATATTTTTTTGAAAAAAGAAGATTTTTACTGTTCGAAAAATCGAACAGCGGAGCGAAATGGTTTAAGCTAGATTTGTTGTATTTCTGCATTTTTTGTTTTTAATTTTATATTTTTATGTGGCATTATTTAGAAGTTAATCAACTTCAATTTCATTTTTACAACACTAGTTGGATATAAAATGTAATGTACATACACACACATACACAGGCGAATAACAAAAGTTTTATGCTTTAATTTCACAGTAAACACCATAAACATTTCATTATACGAACGATATACTTACGAGTACTTTACAATCACCAAAAAAAAATAAAAAGATTAAAAATGCAGGAACATGAAAAATTTTAACAACAAAATATATAAAAATGTTAACGAGTATGTGCGCTCTTTTCTTCTCTTTTAATAAAAACTATAAAATAAAAATGGAAATGGGAAAATAAGAGAAAATTTACAGAAAATGAACAGAAAACGAACAGTAAAAATAGAATAGGAAGAAAATCCGCTTTTCACATGTATTGTAAAATGGTAAAAAAAAAGAAAAAAATGGTAGAACTCGTAACAAAATGTTACGATTTTATCCCAATGCTACACACACACATTTCATGGTACATATGTATATGTACAGACAACCACACAAAATACTTTACGAACATGCACACATGCCCTAACATGAAAATATACACATACACACACAAACACACACACACACTGAGTGTTTAAAATATATAAAAAAAAAAAAAATACTAAAAGCATATTTATTTCAAGAAGGATTTTCATTTTAAAATCATTTCTCACATTCAATTCAGCTCGACTTGTTTGTAGTTTTTCTATGCATTTGTTGCCCAAAAAGAGCAAAAACAACAAACAGAAAGTATAAGTTGCAGTTACAGCGATGGAAGTTGCAAAAACAAATGGAACCGTTACACAGTGTGTACAACAGCAGGAGAGAGAGAGAGAGAAAGAAAATAAAACGCATTTAAATGCACACACTTTTGCCAAAAAGCAAGACAGTAATAAGAACAGCAACAGCAACAAAGGCAACAACAGCAATAAGAATGAGAACAACTCGAACATTTTCTTTTAAAAAAGTTACCAAAAGTGAAAAAGCTTTTCAAACCGAGCAAACCAACTTATAAAGCAACAACAAAGGCAACAACATCGATGAAACAGTACAATAAAATCAACAACAAATACATACAAATAACAGACAACAACAACGATAATAACGATAATATCGAAAGTAGCAGCAGCAACAACGAAAAATCAATTCTTTGTAAGTATAAGAGTTTTTGAATGTGTGTGCATGTGTGTTGGATTTTTTTTTGTTTTCAAAATAAAGTTAAGAAAAGTTCAAAAATATGAAAAAATACGTGAATAGCTTATGAATGAACGAATATACATACTCATACATACGTACATATTGTAGGAATAATATATCAAACTTTGAAAGCGATCAATTCATGACATGATCTAGAGACAACGTTGCAACATTAAGTAAATATTTAACATATGAAATCTTTTATTTAGATAATCTACAATATTTGTATTGTATTACATATTTTATTTTTTATTTTTTTATTTTATTTATTTATTTATTATAATTAACATAACACAACAAGTTTTTAATCTTATAAGTTATAGTGCTAAGCTTAGGATCAATAAGATATAAAACATAAAAAAAAATAATAATAATAATTGTAAAATATAAGAAATTAAGCAAAAAAAAATAGCAAATTAATATAAGAAAAAAAAAAGAAATTAATAAAAATATTAAATTTAAGTAGAAATATAATTTCAAGCAAGTTAGAAAACCAACAATAATACAGAAATAACTAAAAAAGTTAAAAAAAAAAATAAAGAATTATAAAAATATAAAAAAGAAATATTTACAAAAATCAGAGTAAGAAAGTAAGGAAAAATATTTAACCGATATAGTAACCATGCTAAGGAATTAACATACTTTTCATTAAGAGAACAATGAACTCCTTTATGAACGCATTTGCATTGCCTAACTTTTGTATGTAATTTGGTAGGGAATTCCAGAGGCTTGTGGTGTGTATAAAAAAACTGACGCTGTGACAGAAGAGTCCTGTACCGTTGTTGAATAATCTTCATGCCCCGGAATGACCTAGCAAACTTAATTCGGCCCAATAAATATTCCGGCTGTCCCGTATTAATAATCCTATGGAATAGAATGAGACATTTAATTTTCAGAAGATTATCAAATTTCACACCAGATATCTGGTACGCTAAATGAGAAATATGATCACGGCGACCTTTAAAAAACACGTATCTTGCTATATTGTTGTATGCCAAGTTTAGTTTGCGGTTGTCATTACTATCGCAATTTGCGAAGATTTTGCACCCATACAATAGCACAGTAATTAAATAAGTTTTAGCAAGTTGCATACGAATTCCAAAAGGAGTCGAATCAATGACCGTCCATAAGTTTCGAAACATGCTGTATATTTTGCCAACAACGACGCGTATATGGCCAGACCACGATAATCTGTCATTAAATACAATACCCAGATTGGTAGCAGACTTGACATAGCAACCGAAATATTGGCTTTCGAAAGCACTATACATTTGGACTTTGAGGGATTAATGCATAGTCCATTTGCCGAAGCCCAACTGTCAATCCTATCCAAATCATGGTTAACAGAGTGTAAACAAGAAACAATATTCTCCTTACGAGTACTGGTATAAATCTGCACATCATCAGCATACATATGAATACGGCAGTCAACCAAAACATCCGGTAGATCATTAATATACATACAGGACAACAGAGGCCCCAGAATTGATTCCTGGGGAACACCTCTACTAATATTAAGCGAATCCGAAATATTACCATTCAAATGAACCTTCTGACATCTGTCCAACAAGTAAGAAAAAATTAGACTAGCGGCAGAATTAGAAAAATTAACAAGTTTCCGGAGCTATATTGTAATTGAATAAGATCCTGTGAATCCCTGATCTTAAAGTGAATGTTTGTCATTTCCGTTCCTTTTTCGCAGTCCTTAAACTAAATTTGTCTACACGTCTATCATAAGATTTTGAAACATACATACATTCGATGCAGAGTTGTTAAACATCTCACTTATCTAGGGGATTGAAAATGAATATTTTGAATATTGGTACACTGTGCCATATGCCATTTCTACATCTGTAGTTGTGAAAGATTTGTTATCGAAACTTTTAATGTCAATTTTAGATCAAAATAAATTATGATTTAATAAAAACGTAGAACTCGTCTTTCTAAAAATTAAGCATCTTCATACATACATACATATTTGGTTATAACAACACTTCAGTTAGGATTGCGACAACTTCTCACACCACTTACGTTGTGTGTGTGTTAACTTAGTTAAAAGTGGCGGGACATACAGTTTAAAGTCGACTCCGACCGACAGAGTTTGTTATACTCTCAAGGTTTTTGCTAGAAACCTGCTAGGAGGAAGTTGCCAAAGACAATTTTTTTTACATTTCGTTTTTTTTGGAGATGACTGATCTGGGGTTTGAATCGTAACGTGACAAGCCAGTTAACTAACTACTCGACTACGGCGACTTCATCTCAAGTTTTCATTAATTCAATATGAAAATTATTTCATCGGTATGTGCGTAACAAAATGTTCTTATTTTGAAGTCAACACTGCGTTGATAACTCTGAACCCTCGGCCTCGGCCTCGGCACTTGAAGTTTAGCACACTACCAACTAGTCCATCGGAGCACCTTAAATACTCAATTAGCCCAATTTTAAGCGTTCAAAGTGGTTATTGATTTGCAATAAAAAATGTATTTTCGCACAATCAATTCAACAAACAGACAGCAATCTTTTTTTTTTTGGTATTTTTTCACTTTTTTTCAATTTTTTTTGGTTTTTTTAATTTTTTTTCTTTTGAGCTTTTTTTATTAGTATTTTTTTTTTTTTTTTGTTAATTCTGTATAAATTTTAAGGGATGAAACAGAAACTACCGGAGAGGAATCAGACCACTACTGAGAGGAATCAGACCACCCAACAAACAGACAGTAGTGATATAAATAATAGGTACAGTAATAGTTTTGATTTAATATTTTATTGTCACACTGCTTTCAGTGTCAATTTAAAGATTGTGTACCATTTAAATCAACATCAAACAAACATTAAAATTTTTAACTGCTATTATTGTGATCTTAATTGTCTCTTGGAGCAACTGCATGTCGGTCTGTGTGCAAATGTGCGAACTTATTTGTAAGTATATTTTTGTATGTGCGTGTATGTATGTATGTATGTCTCTAACATAGCTGCGATATATTTTCAACTATTCCAATTTCTCAAACACAAAACCAAAAAAAAATAGAAAAAAACATAGCTCAGGAAAACAAACAAAACAAGAAAAGAAAAAATGAAATGCAAGATGAAAATGCAAAAGAAAAAAGCAAGAAGAAGAATGATTGCCGGTCGATAACACCGAATCTTTAAGCAGCAACATGGCAGCCACAATGAAATAATGAAAGAAGTTAAGCGGAGTCAAGCTTAAATGAAATTCCTTTTTAGCTTAACAACTAAAAGCACTGCACCATAATAGCGATGGCAAAATTGCAATACACTAATACATAGACATACACACACATACATATATACATACATATGTATATACATATGTATATACATATGTATACAGAATTGCAGATGCCAGATCATTTCGAAATTAAAGAGAGAGAAATATGTAATCATATTGAAATGATATTGGAAAATACATATTTTTCAACCTAATTCTCAAACTTGCTCTTTCAGTGATGTTAAAATATTGGAATTTTTAGATGCTCCATGCCAAATGAGTCTTCCTATTAATCATTTTACTCCAAATGAAGTTAAACTGGAAATTACAAAGCTTGGAAATAATAAGACTCCAGGATATGATAAAATAGACTCCAAATTAATTAAAATTTTATCAAAAAGAAGTGTTATATTGTTAACTTTATTATATAATTCAATCTTACGACTACAACATTTTCCGACTCAGTGGAAGTGTGCTGAAGTCATTATGATTCTGAAACCAAATAAAAATGAAAACGAGATTTCATCATATAGACCAATAAGTTTGTTGTCAAGCTTTTCAAAAATATTTGAAAGACTGTTTTTGCATAGACTGAAACCTGTTTTGGAACAACATAATATCATTCCTGACCACCAGTTTGGTTTTCGGAGCAAGCATGGTACTCCAGAGCAGTGGCATCGAATTATAAATGTCACAACTGATGCTTTTGAAAAGAAAAAATATTGCACTGCCGTATTCTTAGATGTCCAGCAAGCTTTTGATAAAGTTTGGCACTCCGGGCTATTGTTTAAATTAAAATCTTTGCTACCAACACCATTTTACCTAAATGAACGTTGCTTTTATGTTAATATTAAAGAAGAATATTCAAATATAAAGACGATACAAGCTGGGGTTCCTCAGGGTAGTGTTTTAGGCCCAACACTTTATTCGATATATACGTGTGATATGCCACATTTGCAAACTATTACAGTTGCGACTTATGCTGACGATACTGCGTTTATGGCGTCGGCGGATTGTCCTATAGCAGCTTCTACTTTGTTACAAAGACAATTAAATATACTCCATCAATGGTTGGAAAAGTGGAAAATTAAAATAAACACAACGAAGTCTTCTCACTTAACTTTTTCCCTTAGAAGAGAATGTTGCCCACCGGTTGCACTCAATGGAATGCTAATCCCAGTTGTACAAAGTGTAAAATACTTAGGTTTATATCTGGATAAGCGTCTTACTTGGAAGGAACATATCAAAACTAAACTTAAATTTCTAAATATCAAAACAAAAAAGATGTATTGGCTATTAGGCCCGAAATCTGAATTAAGTTTAAATAACAAGATTATTTTATACAAGGCTATTCTCAAGCCCGTGTGGACTTATGGAATACAGTTATGGGGAACAGCCAAAAACTCGAATGTGGAAATACTACAACGTTATCAGTCTAAAACCCTACGGTTTATTACTCAAGCGCCCTGGTTCGTGACCAATGCGGCTATACATAGAGATCTCAATATCTCTTTGGTTAGAGACACCATAACTGAATTTAGTTCTAGATATGTGGAAAGACTGAGTAACCATAGCAATCCATTAGCCATTAGTCTACTAGATGAGACAGAGGATGTACGAAGACTTAATAGATTGCATGTGCTAGATTTGCCTTTTAGATAGTAACTTTGTAAATATTATAAATAGTATACATAATTTCTTTTATAAATACATATTGTTACGCATATCGAAACGACCTAATATCGTTTAACATTAACGATAAACAAAAGCCACAAATCCAAAGCCCATGAGGCAATGCGTACACAATACACACGACACAAACACACTAACGCGTACATCAAACCATTTATAAGTAAACCAACAATATCAGCATGAGTATGAGAGAGATGGATAACGCAAACGCAACAAGAGGCAATGTGTATACAATACACACTCTAACGAATACATCGAACATCTTCCAAATAAACCAACAACAAGCATGAAAGCAAAAAGGATGGAAAAATAAGCAAGCGCAACAACAAGCAATACAGTCAGCATAGAAATTGCGAGAATGCGAGACCGCGAACGTTCTTCTTCAAGAACGTTCGATGTACTGTTCGTGTTGGACTATAAAAGGGCAAGACAAAGCAGACGAGTGAGTCAGTTGTAATTGAGTCAGTCTTGAGTGAAGTTGCGTGTGAACAATAAATAGTCGTGTTGGAAGATATCGGTTGCGAGTAATAGTTGTGTGCAGTGTTGCCACCTTGTGTGTAATTACACATATTGTGTGTAATTTTTGATAGTGTGTGTAGCATGTGTGTAATTAGTTTCGTGTGTAATTTGTGTGCAATTTTACTTTTTGTTCTACCTTTTTCTTTAATCGCTAATTTTTAACAGTCAATTTGTTAACACTGATTTGTTTTATAAATTTATTACAATTTCCAAAACTAGTTTGCAAAAATAAACACCTACATCCTTCTTTTTCTAATTTAAATACATGTAAAGGCCTGGAGACGATGAAATAAATTCAGCAAATAATACATAAGTGTGCGTGTGGTGTGCTTGACGTTTAAAAGGAGACATTTAAATAAATGCGTCAATCATTATTTTAATTTCGTAGTGTTTGTTTGCTAAAATATTTTCTTCGCATGACGATTTATTGCTATTAACATTGTGCAATATTGTAATAACCTTCCAGTTTTACATTCCATAAAACTGATAGACACTGGTATTTCTCAATAAATTGCAAAATATTATTTTTTTCATTTGCACATTTCTACATGACGGCAATAAAATTATTAGTTTTTATCCGCGTATGTGTTCATTACTACAATATCAGAACAAATGAGAAATGCTTGTCAATCACAAATGGAGACGATCAAATAAAAAGTCATCAAATGAAAACATCAAAATTTTTTGATTTTCATCAATCAAAGCCGACAAACGTGTACGTGTAGAAGGACAAGACGCTTACATAAAAGGCTTTGATGATTTTATTTGATCGTCTCCAGGCGTCTTAAGGCTAATGTTTGATATATGCATTTACATGTCTTTTGTTTTGTGTTTTAAAATAAAAGTTGAAAACGTTATACAGTTAGGGACATAACTATTTGTACACCATGTATTTTTCAATCATTTTAAAAATTAAGCTAAATATTAAACAAAATTTAATGCAGTTTAATTATAAATATTTTTTTATTTAATTATAATAAAAAATAATAGTAATATTAAACACATTATTTAAGAAATAACAAAAAAAACAAAATTCATTGGGACAAAAGTATTTGTACATTTTAAATATCCTTAAAATTGTTATATTTTTCTTAAAATTAGTATTTTGTGATCCCTCCTTTCGCATCAATAACGGCCTGCAGTCTTCTGGGCATCGATCGAACTAAATTTTTACTATCATCTGGAGATATTGCTTTTAAAATGATTGAAAAATACATGGCGTACAAATAGTTATGTCCCTGTGTATGTAATATTTGTAAAAATAGAATTTTGTGTGTAATTTTTTTTCATATGTGTAATTTCGATGCCAGTTGTGTGTAAGTCAAAAAGCTGTTGGT
Source organism: Sarcophaga caerulescens (assembly GCA_927399465.1). Classification (NCBI taxonomy): domain Eukaryota; kingdom Metazoa; phylum Arthropoda; class Insecta; order Diptera; family Sarcophagidae; genus Sarcophaga; species Sarcophaga caerulescens. Next base: position 1,325,601 of record OV656866.1, read on the forward strand.
GGCAACACTGGTTGTGTGTGAATAATAGCAAGCAATTAATGTTGTATCGGTTAAGTGTGAACAATAAAGAAAGAGAGAGTTTTTATTGAAACTAAACACAAATTTGTTTTTACTTGGTTTGTAAAAAACGTAACAATATATTTATAAATAGTTTTAATTATGAATAACTTTTTTTTTATTTTTTATTTTGCTATTGTTATTAATTATTATTGTTAATTAATTATAATTATTTAATATTTATATTTATTATATTATATTATATTATTTAATATTATATAATAATTATTATAATGTTATTGTTAATTAAGTCAATAACAACTGTTATTTTTCTGTTAAGTATTAGAAAATTTGCTTATTGTTGTATAAACAGATTGTAAATAAAGAAGTTTAAACAAACAAAAAAAAATATTGAAATGAAATGAAATGAAATAAAAGCAAATGAAAACATATTAAATGCATATATATGTATGTATGTACGAGTATGTATTTTGTAAAAATAATACATTTCAATTACTTTTAAATTGTAAAACTTAACAATGATTAAAATAAATACAGTGTGGACCTTTTAAATTTTGGGGTATAAGACCACGTTTCCATTGAAAACAACAAAACATTGTAAAAATCTAAGAAAACTATAAAAATCCATAAGTATTTAATATTTCAACTTCAACTTCAAATTCAAAAATATAAAATCGTAAAAAGTTTTTGAAGAAAAGCGTTAAATTGCCATTCGCTATTGTGGCAACAATGAATGAACGCTACGCTGTAGTTAAATGATTTGCTTCATTTCTATGAATTACATTTTGCATTACATATTAAGGAGAATGCTTGCTATGTGATAGATGTATATATCTGTAAGTGTATGTGTGTGTGTGTGTATGTTTAAGGATTGCATGTGTCAAACGGAGAGGGCAAAGTGACGGGAAAAGGTTTGCGTTTTAGCCGTTCTACAAATAGTAAGTTTTTAGTGTCTTTGCAAGAGAAACTGATGTTGAGTTATGACTCGATATCAATTTAATGCGGTACTTATCAGTCATTGTCAGTCAGTCAGTCAGTCATTCATTTATTTTTATTCAGTCAGTCAGGCTGAAAGACTGACAAACAGTCAAGCAACGTGCAGGCGGTAAGGCCAACAATCATCCTGCTCTTTAGTTCACTTAAGGTTTTTGTAAAATTGAAGCGCTGTTCTAAGAGTAAAACCATCATCACCATTTTCACTTCCACTCCTACATGGACTGGCATTGCCATTACCATTACCACACTACCTCTGCCACTTTCACCACAACCAACAACAACGAGCGCAAAGCAATTCATTCTCACAAATTGTATTCTCGCCCAATTCCAGTTGCTCTATTTCATCAAATGAAAATGAATTTATTATTCAGTTTTATTCACTTTAACGTTTAAAGTTAGATATGTACGTACACAGATATTTTATATGACACAACAAACACAAGCACAAACACACAATATCTAGCATAGAATATATCCTTTCTAATCCATATCCTTACTGTGTATGTGTATTTATACACATACACTTATCGTTTTATATAGAATGATAGAATGATGCATATGGTGTCGGTATTACCAGAAGTAATTGTGAACTAAGTTACGTATGTGCGTGCGTGTGTGCGTGTAAATAAAAGTGTTGGCACAATTTCAAGTGTGAGTATGAGAGTGTGTGTGTGATAGTGTATTCTGTGAGTAATTTCCTTGAATTTATTTTCATTTTTTCCTTATGTTTTCTTGTGGCTTTACGGTTCACAGACTTTGATGCTGTTTATTTATGAATCTCGGAGTACGATGAGCGAAAACAGTCACCACCCTCTGCAACATGAGCCCCTTAAAAAGGGGGGCCAAAAAGCAATAGCAGCAACGGAAACGCTTTTAAATTAAGAATTAAACAAATTTTTCTTATACAAAACAATTTAGAACACATTTGCAAACTAATCCAATTCTGGGTACTTTTTTTTTTTGGGTACTTTGGCCACAAACACCAAATAATTCAATTGAAAATTGAAAATACCGTGATTGTGACTGGGGGTGATTCAATTTATTTGATTATTGACTCACTTACTATGTACGTATGTACGAGTATGTATTAATGGATCTGTCGACATGATATTTTCAAGTTGCCATTGGCCCAATATTCCATTTTTCTCTCTCTCTCTCTCTGTCTTTCTGTCTTTGTTATTTTTTTATATTTATTGTCTTCCTTTTTATTGTTGGTTGTGTTACCTGTTGTTATGATGAATGAATGCTAAATTGGTTGTGCTCATGAATGTGTCTGGAAATGTTATGTAAGTGAGTGTGCGTGGCATGTGCGTATACGTCTGCATGTGTTTTTAACACATGTACTGCGTTCATGTTAACATGGCAAATAAATGCAAATGCATAAATCAAAGAAACAATACAATACAATTCAACTGCATTGCCAAACTATTCTGTTTTGTTTTGTTTTTATTTTGTCTCTTCTCTTTTCCTTTTTTTCTCTTTCATTTCATAGCATAAATGCATAAAAGCCTGTATATGTATGTGTGTGTATTTCATACACGTTAACAATCAACAGTCAATTTGTGGATGGGTACACGAATGGCGACCATCAGACATCAATTACCCGCAGCTTTTGAAGCTGAGGCTGAGACAGCTTTTGAGGGTGAGGCTAGGAAGGAGTGTATTGTACAAGATTTGTACAATTTTTACAACAAATATATGAAAAATAAAGAAATCAGTTACAGGGTGGCTGATATGTATTGCAACCAACTTCAGGTTGTTATCATTTGTAAACCGCTCGTCTGACAGCTGACAGATATATTCCAGTGACAGTTCATTTTATTATGTACAAGCTTACAGAAGCATTTTGATCTATTGCATTCAGAAAAAACGTTATTTGTGATAGAATTCAAGCGTGATAGTGTGATTGCTTTATATTTGGTTGGAAAACCACAGGTGGCTATCGTTAGAGCCATCCAGCATTTAAATGTGAATAAATCTTTTGTTTCTCGTACCATTGCTCGTTACCGTGATACTGGCAGTGTTGCATCGCGTCCAAAAAGTGGACGAAAAAAAACGGTAACAACACCAGAAATGATCCGAAAAGTGAAGGCCAGATTTGATCGAAATCCACGCCGCAGTGGTAGAAAAATTGCTCGTGAGCTGAACATATCGCGAGAACGGATGCAACACATATTGAACAATGAGCTTGGACTAAAGCCATTGAAGTTCCAAAAAGTGCAAGAGCTGGACAAAAAAAGTTATACTGGAAAGAGCCAAGGAGTTACTTCGCTTGCACGAAAGTGGCCAGTTACCGAATTTGGTTTTCTCCGATGAGAAGCCATTCCAAATTGAGCAGTTTGTGAACAAACAAAATGATCGGGTTTACTTGCCAAAGAGGTCAGCTGAAAATTTACGCCTGCGATTGGCCACCAGAACTCAAGCGGCGCCGATGGTAATGGTGTGGGCCGCCGTAACGGCCGATGGTCGCTCGCCGCTCGTATTCATCGACCGTGGGGTCAAAATAAATGCCGAATATTATCGGGAAAATGTCTTAAAGACAGTATTGAAGCCCTGGGCAGACAAACATTTCGGTCGCAAACCATGGACATTCCAACAGGACTCAGCACCACCGCACTCAGCACGCGTCAACCAAGAATGGCTTAAAAAGGAGGTTCCTGGCTTCATTTCTACCGCACAATGGCCACCAAAATCTCCGGATCTCAATCCGTTGGACTTTTGCGCCTGGGGCATTTTGGAGAGTAAGGTTCTCACTAAAAAATACCTAAGTGTCGATCATCTCAAGAGGGCGCTTCGCCGGGAATGGGCCAAAATACCGGAGAGCCACTTTCGTGCAGCCTGTGATGGCTTTGTCGGCCGTTTGAAGGCCATAATTCGTACCAAAGGTGGCCAATTCGAACAAATCTAAACTGATTCTAAAATTTGATGTTATTTCCAACATTTTTTGCTTTTGAACAATAAAATTAAAAAAAAATTAAAAAAATATAGCGCTTTACTTTGTTGCATTATATATCAGCCAGCCTGTAAAGACAAAAGTTACGTAAAACTTTCTCACTCTTGTGAAACAATAAAAAAATGTGACGATAAATTAATTTTTACATTCATTTTAAGGTATTAGAACAGTTTGAAATAATTGCTTTGGTCTACATAATATAAAAAAGAAATCAGAATACAATCAAAATTTCAAAATTTAAGAGAGTCCCTTTGAGAAAAGTTGGAATTATTTGTCAGCGCTATAGCAAAACAAATTTCTAATATTCTATCTTTAAGAAAAACAATTTTTAAGTTTTATTCCTTATTTTAGGTTGAGGTTTTTTCGAGAGTAAAGTTCTCTGGCCCGAGAGCTAGTAGTTCCACAGATTCCTTTGAAGTCTAGCTGTAGAAAGAGAATGCCTGGTCATGTAGCATGAATGGTTAATTTTGCCTGCAAGAAAGTTTTCTGAAGCAAATAGCAGTCATACGAGAAACGAAATTTTTATTGTTAAGTAATGTTTAAAAGGGAATTATTAAAAATTTTATTTTCCCATTTTCAACATTATTACAAAACTCCGATAAGCTTCTGCTCTATTAACAATAGTCATATCATAAACAGAATTCATAAAATTCGTTACAAATCAAGTTAATAATGAAAACAAGTTTCTCTACTTTCTGTCGCTTAAATTTGAATTGAAGTCCAAAAATATAAAGTTTCCAGGCATCCTAATTGAATTCGAACAGCAAAAGTGTTGTCGTTAATTATTTTCATTAATCGTCCTCTCTCGTGCGACAAAACTAATACTCTACAAGACGCTCATCCTACCCGTCCTAAGTAAGATCTTCGGTCCAGTGCGAGTTGGCGATGATTTCAGCATCCGAACCAACAATGAGCTGTATGAGCTCCTCAACGACATAGACGTTGTACAGCGTATTAATATGCAGCGGCTGCGCTGGCTCGGCCATGTCCTTCGAATGGAGGAGGATGCTCCGGCGAGACGGGTATTTGATGCGGGGATCTGCGGAAGTCGGCGAAGAGGACGACCTTGTATCCGTTGGAAGGACCAAATCGAGGAAGCCCTGTCATCGATTGGAGTGACCAACTGGCGTAGGCGCGCAAGAAGCAGAGGCGCCTGGATGGATATGTTGCGGCAGGCCGAAATCCGTTAATCGGGTTGTTAATGGCCAATTAAGTAAGTAAGTAATCGTCCACTTTACATGAAATGAGTCTTCAGTATCATGTACTAAATTTTACTTACATTCGACAGTGGGTCATAATTGATAGAATACATACATAGGCATCAATCATGGACTCTTAAATTGGGTTAAAAATGAATAGAAAAGAAAAAGCACGAAATAATTTCAAAATCTTTATAATACTCTACTATGTATATGAATGAACGTATTCGCTTATGTAGATTTTTTCCTTCAGAAGTTTAATTAATTTCTAGTAAATTAAAAGGATTGCAAAAATTATTTTCACAATTAAAAACTTTTATTTGGAGCTCAATTAACATAAAATTTTAAGCGGCTTAAAGAAATAATTTGAAATCAGTACCGGTAAATCATATCACATCACATCCTAAATCAAATTGTAATTTAATTTCTGCATAACATTTAGTCCTCCATCTAAACTTTCTTCTCACTATTCTAGAACTTTCGTTTATTTTATTAAATTTGTTTTCTTTCCCCTCTTTTACTATGTATATTCCGATTAATAAAACTCTGTTTCGAATTTGAGTGAATGCAGTAAAATGGCTAAAAGTCAATCAAGAGTCGGTATATTTAAGTAAAACCAACATTTACTTGCTAGCTTGTCGGCTGACTTTGTGGCTCGCATTCATTTCTATTCTTTAATATAATGAACGTCGTATTGAAAATTTAACCCAATTCACGAGCAAATGATTACCAGTCATAAAAAAAATAAAAACAACTGAAAAAACATCTCAGCAAATAGACGCACACACACACACACATAAGCACACGGAATTCAACACTAATTAAAATACTCGCTTGTGGCACTTTTCACGCCATCATCACGTTAAGCCATGTTGGAAATTAGCACACACACACACACACACACGACCGTGTATATATACAAACATACAATCATTGCCAATATTTTTAGTATAATTTCTACAACAAAAAAAAAATTAAAAACAAAAACGAAAACAGAAACGAAAACAAAAACGAAAAACGAAACGAAATGAAAACTTCATGCCAATCTACAATTTACTCCCACAAACACACACCCACAATATTTTATTATTAATTCTTCCTTTTTTTTTGTTTTTTTTTTTTTGTTTTTGTTTTGTTTTGTAATGAAAAATATATTCGCGAGTGTACATGTGTTTATATTTATAAAGATTTTGTATGGCTATGGTGTGGATTCAGACGCTTATTGCAAACCTTTGAAACGGTCATTCATTAATGGTGGCAACAAATAAAGTTACAAACAAAAATTTACATAAAATTAGATTTTTATTAAAATTAAAAAGGAATAAAATACCAATAACATAAGGAATGCAAACAACACCACAGCACTTTACTTATTACAACAAAACAAAGTCTTTTTTCATTTTTAACATCAAAATATTAATACAAAATGCAATTAAATTTAATTGAATCAAAATACTATAACACTCCCTAATCGACATGAAATCAAGCGTTGGCAATAAGGCGATTTTCATACCAAAATATTAAATTCAAATATTTTTCAAGGCTAATCAGAGATTTCTATTATTATTATTACTTCCATTAAAACTAGCATTTTTCAATCATTTATTCAATCTGGAATGTAAAAATAGTATTGTTTACTATCGAAAATGAAAAGTTAAAATGGATATTTTAATAGATTTTGGAAACAACTTTAAGTGGTGAACAGAATAATCGCCATAATATACTTAATGTAACGAGTAGCGCGCGCTGCAATCTGTCAAAAGTTAAAAGCATCTATTCAAATCGGTGTCAACAGAATACATACGTAGTTGTAGTAATCATTGTAGTACGAGTATGTAGAAGCTGAAGCAGGAAATTCGAATTTTTGAAATTTGTCGTTCGACAAATATACTAAATTGTAAAGTGTGTTTTTCTGCTTTTCAACATATGAAACAAAAAATTTAATGTTGTTGGAGAGTAACATGTATGTACAGGGTGGCTGATATATAATGCAACAAAGTAAAGCGCTATATTTTTTTAATTTTTTTTTTAATTTTATTGTTCAAAAGCAAAAAATGTTGGAAATAACATCAAATTTTAGAATCAGTTTAGATTTGTTCGAATTGGCCACCTTTGGTACAATTATGGCCTTCAAACGGCCGAAACGAAAGTGGCTCTGCGGTATTTTGGCCCATTCCCGGCGAAGCGCCGTCTTGAGATGATCGACACTTTGGTATTTTTTAGTGAGAACCTTACTCCCCAAAATGCCCCAGGCGCAAAAGTCCAACGGATTGAAATCCGGAGATTTTGGTGGCCATTGTGCGAGGAACCTCCTTTTTAAGCCATTCTTGGTTGACACGTGCTGAGTGCGGTGGTGCTGTCCTGTTGGAATGTCCATGGCCTGCGGCCGAAATGTTTGTTTGCCCAGGGCTTCAATACTGTCTTTAATACATTTTCCCGATAATATTCGATATTTATTTTGACCTCACGGTCGATGAATACGAGCGGGGAGCGACCATCGGCCGTTACGGCGGCCCACACCATTACCATCGGCGGCTCTTGAGTTCTGGTGGCCAATCGCAGGTGTACATTTTCAGCTGACCTCATTGGCAATTAAACCCGATCATTTTGTTTGTTCACAAACTGCTCAATTTGGAATGGCTTCTCATCGGAGAAAACCAAATTCGGTACCTGGCCACTTTTGTGCAAGCGAAGTAACTCCTTGGCTCTTTCCAGTATAACTTTTTTGACCAGCTCTTGCACTTTTTGGAACTTCAATGGCTTTAGTCCAAGCTCATTTTTCAATATGTGTTGCATCCGTTCTCGCGATATGTTCAGCTCACGAGCAATTTTTCTACCACTGCGGCGTGGATTTCGATCAAATCTGGCCATCACTTTTCGGATCATTTCTGGTGTTGTTACCGTTTTTTTTCGTCCACTTTTTGGACGCGATGCAACACTGCCAGTATCACGGTAACGAGCAATGATACGAGAAACAAAAGATTTATTCACATTTAAATGCTGGAGGGCTCTAACGATAGCCACCTGTAGTTTTCCAGCCAAATATAAAGCAATCACACTATCACGCTTGAATTCCATCACGAATAACTTTTTTTCTGAATGCAATAGATCAAAATGCTTTTGTAAGCTTGTAAATAATAAAATGAACTGTCACTGGAATAAATCTGTCAGCTGTCAGACGAGCGATTTACAAATAATAACAACCTGAAGTTGGTTGCAATACATATCAGCCACCCTGTATGTATGTAGTTGGATACGCATTTATTATATAATTTGATTTGAATAACAAAAAACAAAAAATTTTGCATTTTGACTTGAATAACAATTGAACCTTATCTTCTTTGAATCTGAATTTAATTCGCTCGCATTTAGTACTGCCTTTGGTCAGTTTCAAACAAACTACATCAGCAAATGAGAAATTATTTACAAAAGTTAACTTGAGTATTAAAAACTCTTACGATCAATACGTGTACGAGTATGTATGTATGTATGCTATACTCACACATGCATCAAACACTAATGCACACGAAATACAGAACAGAAAAGAGAAAATCAAAACAAAATGAGAGATAATAACACATAAAGTGTGTAATAGTGTGAAAAACCTGTTATCGTGTAATCGACTTTACAAACACTCGCAAACGCACATACACACGATATGTATTTACAGTTAAAAAAATTATTTTTGAGAATTCGTTAATAAAACCGTTATTACATTCATTAGAGAACACATGTCGAAAGGACAACATGTTAATTTCTTAATTTTGTGATTCTCCAAAAACTGTGCCGTTTAATTTAATGCAGATCTTTAAAATTTATCACTTTCATCTCAAACGTGTCTAGTTTTTCCTTCAATTTATTAAAACCAATTTATTTTCAATGTACATACTACATACGAGTATAGTCAAAGCGCATACACATCTACATACATACATATACATATCGACGCCTCCATTCTATAACGTTCTAAGTGTACTTAGAACGTTTTTAATGTTCTTGCATTTTTAAATTCTACGTTCTCTAACTTAAATACTGTCAAAATTTGGTTAAGATGCGCCGATCCGTTCCGAAGTTATAGGGAAAAATCTACTTAGAATACACATACATATAGTCGTATGTAGCGTGAAAACTTTGAGAGCTCATAACTCAAAACACACTTTTTCGACTTAGAATGTTATAGAACGGAGGCGTCGATATGTATTTACATAGTATAGTAGCCGTATATTTATGTCGATTTCTATCTAAAATATAAATAAACACATTCATTTTAGTAGCGAAAATTGACAACAAAAACAACCACAACCAAATGACAAAATAATTGGTATTTACATTAAACAATCATAAATTTTTGAAAATAATGGCTCTCAAACTTATTAAAGGTAGAAAACAAAAAAAAAAAAACAAAAAACAAAACAAAGCAAAACAACAGCCAAAAAATAAAAAAAACAAGTCTAAACAAAGCGAAATGGCGAAAACAAATAAATTATAGGCGGCAGAGGAAAACAAAAATAATAAGAAACAAGCCAAAAATTGAACCAAGAAATAAATGTCTTGTTAGTCAACAAAAAAAAAACCAAAAAAAAAAAAAAGAAAATACAAAAACGAAAAAAAGAACATAAAATCCACCTCCGTTTAAAGGCATTTTAATAGAAACAGTGGGTCGTCCGTCGTCTACTTGAATATTCAAAAATTTGTTTGTACAAAAAAAAAAAAACCTGAAAACAAAGAAAAGAACAAAACCATCCTGTCTATTTAATTGACGCTTATCCCAACTCTATCTTTAAGTTTAACGATCCCAAAGCAATTTTCACAATTCCCATTCGATTTACTTTCAAAATAATAATATCGTCATCGTTATACAATTGCATGTGCGAGTGTGTGTGTGTGTGTGTCTGAGTTTGTTCTTGTTACATTCAATTTATTTATTACACCAGGTCAATCCAGCAGCCAACCTTCTCGACTACTGTATGACTCGACCAAAATAATTTACTCGCACTAAAGACCAGGCCATGCTGATGGTTTACATACAGTCTTATGGGATGGTGACGACAATAGAATGCCAATTGACTGAGTACCATACAAGAATATACACACACACACTCACAGAAACATTTACATTCACAACAGCACTTCAAAATCAGAAACAGAAACAGAAAAAAAAGAAGAAAGTAAGGAGAATGAAAACAAAGAAAATTGTTAGGAAAACGCAAAAAACTCGTAAATATGCCATAAATAGCACTATAAACGAACATTGTTGGCGAATGCATGATTACGAAAAGGTAAGGAGGAAGGGAAGGTAAAGAGAAGCTCAACCAACATACATACGAGTACAACATGCTCCCATCGTTATGAGGAGAGGGAGAAAAAGGAAAAACTAAAACAGAATCAGGAAGAGAACAGGAGTAAAATATAAAGTTAAACGACTTAAGCGTGCAAAGTGTCGAGAAAAAATAGAAAAAATACTTCTCGTAGGCACTAACAAAACGATATAGAAAAAGGACAGGACAACAACAACAAAAATGCTGTACAAATATAAATACACTTGAAGCAATAATAACAGCATGAGCAGCAAGAAAAACGTTTCGAACAAGAAAATATTTCCTTAACCGTAACAAAAGACAGACAGACTGACAAACAGACAGGCCAAATAAGGAAAGCAAAAAAAAAAAAAAAAAACGAATGAAATGCAAAAAAAAAATTTTCAAAAAATTGATGCAAAAAACAGAAAAAGAAAGAAAAATGAACAACGAAAACATTATTGTGTAAATATTTGAAAGCTTAACGAGGACACTGCAGAACTGAACAGAACTGAACTGAACAGAACTGAACAGAACGGAGCAGAAAATAATTTAAACGTTGTTCGTGTCATATACAATTTTGAATTTTTCTTTTATTTCAATTGAATTAAAAAAATACAACAACAATTTGTTTTTTTTTGTCCCTTGATTCATTTGATTCATTTGCCACGACAAATTCATCTTTATTTGATTTGTTAGAACATTTTCACCTACATACTTACGTCGAACGACAAACTGAAGAGAAATGAACTGAAAATCAATGTAAAAGAAAATGTGAAGACATGAAAGAGAAGACACAGAAACCAATTCCACAATTGTAACCATTTCCCACAGACAAATATACAGGGTGGGCCAAAAGAAACCAAGGGGTGTAAAAGTTTAATAACTTTTTTGTTTATTAACTTTTATTTTATTTTTTCTTTCAGATTATATAATAATCAAAATGGAAATTTTTTTACACTAAGTATGAAAAATGATGTCTCTTAAATGACCACCGTTTTCAGCTTCGCACTGATGGGCTCTTTTTAGAGCATTTTCCATAACATCTTTCAAAACTTGTGGCTGTAGCGTTCGAATTTCTGCAACAATGTTTGCCTTGAGTTCAAGGATTGTCTCTGGCTTGTTCACATACACTCGCTCCTTCAAAAAACCCCAAAGCAAATAGTCGGGTGCTGTCAAATCTGGCGATCGCGCTGGCCAAATAATTTCCGAATTTCGAGAAATTATTCGCTCTCCAAAAATTTGACTTTGAAAGTGCCATTGTGACTCGGGCAGTATGGGCAGTGGCTCCGTCTTGCTGAAACCACATACCAGGTCTGTTTTCAAGAGCAGGACGTAAAAAATTTTCTATTATAAACCGATACCGCTCTCCATTTACGGTTACAGCACTTCCATCTGCATTCTCGAAGAAGTAGGGCCCAATGACATTTTCAGATGTGATCCCACACCATACTGTACACCTGATGGGGTGCAATTGGCGTTGATGAATGGCTCTTGGATTTTGAGAACCCCAGAACCTACAGTTCTGCTTATTAACAAAGCCATTCAAATGAAAATGAGCTTCATCACTCATAATCAAATTTTCAATAAAGTTGATTTCATTTCTGGCCAACTCTTGAAATTTAACTGCAAAATTTAGACGTTGCCGATGATCTCCTGATTTTAATTCTTGGACCAATTGCACCTTATATGGGTATAACTGTAAATCTTTTTTTTAAAATGCGCCGTAGTGACGTACGAGACATTCCTAGCTGAGCAGAACGCCTTCTGCAAGATGTTTCTGGTGCTTCGTTAACACTTTGCTGTACTCGTTCAATATTTTCCGCAGTGCGACTTAAACGTGGTCTACCGGTTCGAGGCAAATCTCTTACGCTGCCATGTTGGTGATGACGATTAACTAAGCAACGAATCATCGCTTCAGAGGGCGAAATTCTGACGTTAAAATGTCGACGATATGCTCTTTGCGTTAAAATAATTAATCTCTGGTTTAAATAATAAAATTCTATTGTTCTGGTTCTCTGTTCAGTTGTGAACCTCTCCATTATAAATTCTCCAAGTGTTGTCTATATAATCTGAAAGAAAAAATTAAAAAAAATAATAAACAAAAAAGTTATTAAACTTTTACACCCCTTAGTTTCTTTTGGCCCACCCTGTACATATATACATATGTATGTATGTATGTATGTAGACATATAAAATAAACATATACAATAAAAAAATATACATACTATAAAATCAAATACCCATATACCGCTTTATGAGCATTCAACTTGAACAATCAACCGCAGCAGTCTCTAACTCTTCTTCTGCACGGTCACTGCTTCTGTTAGCATCACCTACATACACCTTCGAATTTCTACAAATTCTTAAATCTGAAGTCAATAAACATGCACAAACACAAACACATGTGCATTTATACAGTTGTAAACAGTTGTTGTTTAACATTTTGATGGAGTTGTTTGATAAATAAAATAAAACGCCAACAATAACAACAACATAGGAAAACAAAACAAAAATCAATGACTAGAAAAACAATACTAATACAAAAATAAAAAACAAAAAAAACAAAAGAAAAAAGAGAAAAACAAAAGAGAAAAATAAAAAAATAAAAAAACAACGAAAAATTAACAGACAGTAGGAGAAAGTGTGTGAATGTGCATGTGTTTGTGTGTTTACTAAATGAACTCTACAGAATAATGGTTATTTGCAAATGAAAACAAAATACTTACATATACATACATACCTACCTACAAAAATACACACATGCATACATATGTATAAATAAACAATAGAGACCGAGTAAAAAACGTTGTTTCTCGCTTGAATGCTTCGAAAATTTTTCAAACTCAATTTGATTATTGTTGTTGGTGTTAGTGTTGGTGTTGTTCTGAATGGTTTTTTTTTTTTTTTGTTTTACTATTCTTCAAACATAAAAAACAAACAAAAAAAAAACTCTTTTTCTTCAATTTATCATTTCTCTTTTGTTTTTCCTCACTTTTATTATTATTTCTTTTTTTCTTTTTTTGTTACTCTTCCCGACCATTTGTTTTGTGCCTCGCATTTTTCGTTTCTGGTCATTTTATTGTTCGATATTTACTTGACTTTTTTTTTTCTTTTTCTACCAACCAATAACCACTTGAGTAATCGGAACAACTGTCAATATAACTTGATTCTGATGTTGGTGTTCATGTTGTTCTTGTTGTTGTTGTTGTTGATGTTGATGTGGACATACATACAATTTGAGGTTTATTTCTCCGGCCAAAGAAACCCAAACACAAAACGGCAAAACCAACAACAACAATAATAGAAGACAATACACAAACACCAAGAACATAATAGTAACCAACCAAACTGAGAATAATAACAAATAAATTGACAAAATAGCCAAGTTAATAAAATATGGGTCATTTCACGTGATCCCCTAAAGAAAGTTGTATCGTATTACGGAAACCTTTTTCTATGACTCTAAAGCGATTACGTATTCCATTTTGTATTTGTTTTTCTTTTTTCTTTTTTTTTTCTATTTTTATTCTTTTAGCCTATTCGCACTCTCATCTACCCTCATGCCTAAATCACTTACCATATAATCTAGTCATTTTCATTTTCTTAAGCACAAACGACGACGACGACGCAAAGTATAGAAAAACACTAACGAACGCAAATGTCGTTGCTGTTAATGTTGTTGTTGATGGTAATTTTAAGATGTTGTTTTTGTTTTTGTTTCTGTTTTTGTATTTGTTTTAATAATATTTAACTGTTGAACAAATTGTCGTCGTGTGGCTAGTTATTTAAATATATTGATTTGAATTGAATTGAATTGAAATATTGGGAATTGGGACACTCATCAAACGAGTAGAGACATTGTTATGATTCTTTTCTATTATTTACAGGATATTATATTATTTGTATTACATTCCAATTCGAGCGAAAATTTATTTTAATTTTTACTTTAGTAATATCCCCGGTCAGACATCAAAAATGAAATCTGAAAAAAATATTTCTTCGGCGACTTTCTCTCAACAGATTTCTGGTAAAAACTCTGAGAGTAAATAAAATTTCATTGAAAAATTTCTCAAAAATCTGTCGTTCGGAGTCGACGTTAAACTGTAGGTCCCGCCACTCATGTATAAAAATTAACACACACAACATGAGTGGTGTTGGGAAGCTAGGCCGTAATCCTCACTGAAGGGTTGTAATGGCCAATTATCTTATCATATTACAAGCGCCAGTTCTGGAGAGACAAAGTATTATTCCAGATCATCAGTTCGGGTTTCGTCATAAACATGGAACCCCCGAACAATGTCATCGAATTGTAAACGTGATAACTGATGCTTTGGAAAATAAGCGATATTGCACTGCGGTTTTTCTTGACATCCAGCAAGCATTTGATAGAGTATGGCTTACTTTTTAAAATAAAGAAAGTTTTACCGGCTCCATACTTCTTCTTTTTTAAAAGCTATCTCTCTCAAAGGCATTTTTATGTTAAAAGTAAAGACGAAAGATCAGCTTTATACAAAATCAGAGCGGGAATACCACAGGGCAGTGTACTAGCGACTGTATTGTACTCAATTTTCACAGCAGATATTCCGGTAACAAACGACGTCATAGTAGCAACATATGCAGATGATACAGCAATAGCAGCATCAAGCCAATCTCCAACCGAAGCTTCTTTATATATCCAGCGCCATATTAACCTCCTTGAAAAACTTAGCGCAATACCAAAACTTTTTGAAAAATGCATAACGGATAATATTATTAATCAATTATCATCTTTAATATCCTGTCATCAACATGGTTTTAGGAGAGGTTACTCAACGACCACAAATCTCTTGCAACTAACTACAATCATAAATAATGGTTTTAATAACAAACAATTAACTGATGTAATTTATACCGACTTCAGTAAGGCTTTCGATAAAGTAAATCACAACTTGCTTTTACTGAAACTTCATCTGTTGGGATTTACAACTGTTACTTTGAATTGGTTAAGGTCATTTTTAACTGGAAGGAAGCAGTGCATAGTTTTTAACAATGTAACATCTAAACACATCGTCGTAAGTTCCGGAGTCCCACAAGGAAGCCATTTGGGTCCTATATTATTTTCCCTTTTTATTAATGATGTACCATGTGTAATAAAATTCTGTAATATTTTAATGTATGCGGATGACTTGAAAAATTTCCTGAGCTATAATAGTATTCACGAGAGAAAGAAGCTACAACATGATTTGAAGATGTTTTACGATTGGTGTAATATTAATCTAATGTATCTTAATTTAAAGAAATGTAAACATATGCGATTCTCGAGAAACTTGATTACAGAAGGTCATTTTTCATTAGGCGGATTTCAGCTGGAAATAGTTACTGAGTTCCTTGACTTAGGAGTTCTCCTCGATAGCAAATTAAACTTTAATAAACATATAACTATGATGATTAATAAAGCCCGTGGGGTGCTTGCTTTCATAAAACGTTGGGCTAAGGAGTTTACTGATCGTAAAATAACTACTCGATTGTATACTGCCTTGGTAAGGCCTATTTTAGAGTATGGATCGGTTATTTGGGATCCCTCTACTTCCTATCAGAAAAACAATATAGAATCTGTTCAAAAGCAGTTTCTTTTATTTTGTTTGGGAAACTCGACGTGGAATCCAAATGTGAATCTACAATCTTATTCTTCACGACTTGCTTTAATTAAACTACCTACGTTGGAAAGTAGACGCTTAGTACTGAATATAAGCTTTCTGATAAAATTTATTGAATGGCTCTATTTGTTCGGAATTTCTACTGGGAAAGATCTGCTTCAAAGTTCCTTCTAGACCAACAAGAAATTTCGTACCCCTTCAACTTAAATATCATCAAGCTAATTATGCTAACAATGATCCATTAAGGAGATTATGTAGAAACTTTAATTATTTTTACACTTATATTGATTACTCGTTGAATGTTAATATCATAAAACGTAATATTATACTTTCTTTGAACACTTGAAAATTTATATTCTAATTAATAATTTGTAAATGTAAATAGTCTGTAATAT
This sequence comes from Sarcophaga caerulescens, assembly GCA_927399465.1. Taxonomy (NCBI): domain Eukaryota; kingdom Metazoa; phylum Arthropoda; class Insecta; order Diptera; family Sarcophagidae; genus Sarcophaga; species Sarcophaga caerulescens. The sequence continues at coordinate 1,342,098 of OV656866.1, forward strand.
AAAATAAAAAATAAATAAAAATAAAAAAAATGGCTTACTAGGTGGAATAAAAAAAGTTGAAAACTCGTAAGCTGTATTGGGTATTAGGACCAAAATCTGAATTAAATTTAAACAACAAAATGAGAGTATACAAAGCCATCTTGAAACCGGTTTGGATTTATGGAATTATGTTATGGGGAACATCAAGCAAATCAAATATAGATATACTGGAAGGATATCAGTCAAAAACTTTAAGACTAATTACTTCTGCCCCATGGTTTGTATCAAACAATTGTATCAGAAGAGATCTTAATGTTTTATCAGTAAATGATGAAATTAAAAATATTTCTGAAAAATACATCCAAAGATTAAGTGACCACATAAACCCTCTGGCTGTTGCACTATTGGACGACAGCACTGAAACTCGAAGACTCAAAAGAGCACATATTTTAGATTTACCTTTTAGAAGTTAATCTTCTTATTTTGTAAATATGTAAATAAACTTAAAATCTTGTTAACTATGTTTAATTGTATATAGTTTATGCAGTTCACTGGAACTGCATAGCTCCTGTTATTTAATATTTAAATTATAAAATTTGCTTATTGTCCGAAAGTGGACAGATTGCAAATGAATAAAGAATTAAAAAAAATTACAAGCGCTTCTGCTCTTGTTGTCTAGGTGATTTATTAAGATAAAGCTCCAAAAAGTAAGATCATTTTAGTTTAAATTATGAATCATCGAATGTTTTAACATTAATAACAAGATTCATAATTAAAATTAAAATATTTTCATTATCGATTTTGAAAACACTTTGAATTTACTTGTGGTTTATATTCATACGATATGAGTTGAATAGTGTACATATTGTATGAAGGGGCGGATCCTGCTATAAGTGCTCAATCCATACAACCCATAATAGACAAATGCTGGGACACTTAATCAATCACTTAAGCGACGACTTAAAAGAGGGTACGATAATTAAGATCCCAAAGAAAGGAGACCTGACAGAATGCAAGAATTGGAGAGGTATTACTCTTCTGAGTATGGTAAACAAGATCATCAACCGCACTGTCCAACGATATTCGAAGTGAGCAAGCAGGTTTCCGCAGGTTTCGACCATATTAATAGCCTTCGAATAATAACGGAACAATCAGTCGAATGGCGTTCCCCGTTGTATCTAACATTCATTGACTTTGAGAAGGCATTCGACTCGATTCACCACGCTGCAATATGGAACGCACTTCGTTGTAAGGGAAATACCAGAAAAGCTTATTACATTAATTAAAGCACTGTACGAAAATCCCAAGTGCCGCATCCTGCATGAGGACACAATCAGTTGTCCAATAGACGTCAAAGTAGGTGCACGACAGGGATGCCCACTATCCCCCCTGTTCTTCAATGTAGTAATCGACAGCATCATGGAAAAGGTCACAGCAACACCAAGAGGCATCACATGGCAACTAAACGGCCGCCTCGAAGATTTAGATTACGCAGATGACATTTGTTTGCTCTCACACAGATTCGATGATATGCAGTCAAAGCTTAATAACATCGAAGCCGAATCAGCAACTTGTGGTCTCAAAATTAACATTTCAAAAACGAAAACCATGAGAATCAACGCAACAAATACTCGACTATTCATGCTACAACAACAATTTATCGAAGACGTCCAATCATTCTGTAACCTAGGCAGCATAATAACAAAAAGCGGAGGCTCTAGAGAGGACGTTGGAAATCGCATTAACAAAGCCAGGCAGTCCCCCCATATATCTCAAAGAGCACCAAAATCAACATCTTCAACAGCAGCGTAAAATCAGTTGCGCTTTACGGATGCTAGTCCTGGAACTCAAACCAATGCGATATTAATGCCTTACAAGTATTCATCAACCGTTGTCTACGTCGCATACCAAAAATTTTCTGGCCAAACACCATCACAAACGAACCCCTATGGGCCGAGTGCGGACAAACACGAGTTGAAGTCGAAATCCGGAAACGGAAATGGAGGTGGATTGGGCATGCCCTGCGAAGACCCCAAACCGACACCACTAGAAACGCAATAGACAGGAATCCACAAGGCAGCCGCAGAAAAGGTCGGCCGAGTCACACCGGGCGTCGACAATTACGTAGATATCGAAGCAGCCAAAGTCACCAAAACGTGGAACGAGCTGAAGATCGTAGCAGCAGATAACCATGAATGGAACGAAATCGTTAAGGCCCTATGCTCCTTATAGGAACAATAGGAAATTATATATATCGACGCCTCCATTCTATAACGTTCTAAGTGTACTTAGAACGTTTTTAATGTTCTTGCATTTTTAAATTCTTCATTTAAATTCGTTCTCTAACTTAAATGCTGTCAACATTTGGTTAAGATGCGCCGATCCGTTCCGAAGTTATAGGGAAAAATCTACTTAGAATACACATATAGTCATATGGCGCGTGAAAACTTTGAGAGCTCATAACTCAAAACACACTTTTTCGACTTAGAATGTTATAGAACGGAGGCGTCGATATATATTGTATGAACTGAACATTAGGCACCTGTAATAATAATTATGTCAAGCAATTATTTAACCCCTAATAAAAGTATACCGAGATAAAATCTTAAGTACAACTTGCTGCAGTCTCTATAGATGTTTTTATATACATTCATACGTAAGCATTGTAGACATTATCACCAGCTTTAAAAAGCGCGTTTATCTGTTGAAGCTATTAGGCTTCAAAGGTAACAGAAACAAAAATAGAATTTCGTTGGTCTTATGTATAAAGGCCCTAACTCACACTTTTTTCAAAGTTGATTTTTTTTTTTTGTGATTCCAATAGATTTAACACAAATACATACACCTCCTCACAAAAATTTAATTAAAAAAAAAAAAAAATTAACGAGTTAGGGCCGTTCTACATGAGACCAACATTTGTAATCTATTTTTGTTCATAATCACCTGTGAGGCTATTTTCAATAAATATTGCAAATTTTTAAATTCTTAATCAATTTTTAATTTAACATTTTGCATCGAATGTGATATTCGATATTAAAATGAATATCTTTTTCAAAAAATTTTTTTTTTGTTTAGCAAAAACGAAATGAGCATTGGTTCCTGAAAACGAGGTGAAAAAATATAAATGTGAGCATCACATTTGATGAAAATTATTAAAATTTTTTGTTTTGTTTTTAATTGAATTTTGTTTGTTTTCAATAATTATATTTGAAATGAAAACAGCTATTTAATGTTTTCGCTATCTGTTCAATTTTTGTTTGTACATAGTTTTTTCCCATATTCTTTTTTCGTTTTTCATTTTATTTTTGTTTTTTTTTGTTGTTGTTGCAGTTTCACACTAAAAATGAATTGGAAATGAAATCAACAAATAAATGTGTCCCGATCTCCCACACATGCAATTGTGAAAATTCACATGTGAATATCATTTTGCATGAGTTTGTAGGATTGTAAGCAAAAGAACGTTGGTACAAATTAAAAACTGTGAAAATTGCGCGAAGCACCATAAAATGCTAACGGAAGTTTCAAATTGCATGCCACATCCGGTTTGCTTTACATATACGAACATAGTACAAACGAATACAAATTTATTTTTTTCTGCTACTCTCTCTCTATTTTCCCCGCCTGCGTTTACTAAGTCTGCTCAGTCGTTGAGTTTTATGCTAAAAAAAAAAAAAAAAGTTTTTTTATATATGAATGTGGGTCCGTTAGCATTTCAGAGTATATGTACATACTTACATATACGTTTGAGTCCATTATAGTATGAACGATATGACGTGGTTGGTTGGCTGCCTAAATATGTATATTCATACATGTTGGGTAAATTTTTTTGTTGCTGTTGCTGTTACTAGTTTAATTCGTGGACTGGCTGGGCTAAATGTTAATTTGAATATCTTTAAATGGGTGTTTGAATGTAGGCTCTTCAAAGCCCGTCGTCCACCAATTCAATCTATGTTGTGTGAGTTGTTGTTTTATTTTCCCAGTTTTCAATTTATTTTTCTTTTATTCTTCTTGCACTGCCATACTTTATTATTTCCGTTTTTTATTTGTTTTAATATTAAAAAAACACACACACACACACGCACACAGTTCAGTTTCAGTTATAGTCACACAAAAAACATACATACATACATATGCACATGCACAATAGTAGTTAGTGAAACTACAATTGTGTAACTGTATAAGTGGACAATTTAAATTGAGTTCCATGGATGTTGTTTGTAACACACACACACACACACAAACACACATTTCAACAAAATTTACATTTAGACACAAACACACCAGACCAGACCAGACATAGATATTTACAGAAGAGAGTATATAAAGTGGAATGGCTTGTAAATGCAAATGTTATACTGTGCTGTTGGCAATTTAATGTGAGCATTATACCATCACTGCACATTACAATCACACACTCGGAACAGCAAAACCATATCAAACTCAATAGTGACCACATAAAATAAGAGAAAGTAACAACAACAGCAACAATGTACTTTGTAATTGGTGTCCAAAACATCAGCAACAATGTACACAAGTAGTAGTCGAAGAATGATGATGATGATGATGATCATAATAAAGCCATGGGCATTGATATTTATTGACCATCGCATATTGCTCACACATACATGCATACAATGCTAATGTACAAATGCCCACACAGTACTTGCACACTCTTATAGTGAGAATTGATTAACAAAAAACAATAACAACAACAACAACACCACCACCACCATTAATGACAGCTATAAAAGTGTAATGAAAGAGTCTATGAAAAAAAAAAAAGAAAAGCAATTACATATTACACATATGTATATATGTAGTATGTAGGCATATATGTACATACATACCTACATATATAGAAAAAATAAATAATTTAATATTGTATTTGAATTTATATTTTCAATGCGTTTTCACAACAACAAAATCAATATTTATATAAAACTTGTATTTACTTTGTATAAAAAATACTAAAACGATAGCAAACCAACCAACTTAAAAAAAAAACAACAAAAAGAAAAAGAAGAATTGAAAATTGAATTCATACATACCCCTGAACATATTCCAAAAAAAAAAAAATTCAGTGCGAACAGCTGCAGCAAACAGTTAGAGAAATGAGATGAGAGAGATAAAAATAAATTATAACACTTTAATAGAGTTTTCAAACCGCAATATACGAAATATAATAAATATTCTATGATTTTTATTTACTCTTACCCAGTCTCTGGCTTCACGTCGCTTCATCGCTTTACCTGCAGCAACAGAAAATTAAATACCAGCAGAGAGAGTGAAAGAACTTTTTTCCAATCTGCCCGATGTAGAGGTAGAGGATCTAATAAATTCAGCATCAATAAACTTTTCCAGTAATTAAGACAGTGATTAATTGTTTCATTTTAATTTCTTTTACTTCTGCACTTAGTTTTTGGAGAAAAGAAAAAAAAAACGCTGGAAATGGTCGTTAATACTTTGCAAACGAATATACAAAGAAGAAAAGCTGAATTAAAGAAATTGAATTTGTTAGTCAAAGAACTGTTCAGCGAATGATTGTTATTAATTCTAAAAGTTAAAATATTAATCATACGCACCCCATAAATATCGAAAGAGCGAACGCTTAAAAAATTGCTATCCTTCACTTTCAATAGAACAGGCAAAAAGTGTTATACATATTTGACCAACAATAAATGAGAAATGAAATACATCTTTGTATTGTTTGTGGTGTATTACAGAGAAAATTTGGAATATACATACAGCTATGAACATTAAATTAGCACAAAACTTTATTATAAAAATAAACAGATTTTTTTATAGTACAGTGGCACCACGATTTTCCGTGATGGTCGGGACCGGAAGCATTTTGTATAATCGATTTTCCCGGTTAATTGAGTACCAATTTTGGCTAGTTTTTTAATAGATATTTTTATTAATTAATAAATGAATACATATGTACATATTTATATAAAAACTAAATAATTCAAAGATTTTATATACATACATACATGTTTCAAAAATATAAAAAAAAAAACAATTTTGTCAGAAAACAGTGAACAGTAGATAAGGATTTCATGTACTAAAGAGGGAATTCCCCTTTTTCGTTTGTTTGTCCAAAATAATAGAAAAAAATGTTGCTTATAATCACGAATAATAGAGGTAATCACGGTTAAACGATGCAGAAAAATTTAAGTCGATCCAAAATAAAATTATATCGATGCAAAAAATTTTCTTTTTCCATCAGGGATAATTGATGTTGCCGGATAATCGAATCACGGATAATCAAGGTCCTACTGTATTTTAGGTCTATTCATAAAAAAATTTAAACATAGAAACTTAAGATGCATATTCTTCTTTAAAAAAAAAAACAAAAATTTTGCCGAAATTGCCAATCGTCTGCTCATTAAGACCTGCAACATATCAAATGCTATATTTTAGCTGGACAGTAAAATAGCACAAATTAAAATTTCTGAAATAAAAATAATATATTTTAATAAATAGTAAAAATATTAATGTTTTCAGTTTATTTGATCAATATTTAGTAGAGTAGCCTCTATTTTCAAGCACCACGTGGCATCTAAGGGAAAAAGATTTTTGGAAAAGATTTTTGAGAATCGAGTACCAAGCGTCTCGTATTCCAATCCACAAATCGCCCAAATTTTTGTACTTTTGTTGAGCAATAGTACATTTCACATCGTTTCAGAGGTTTTCTATCAAGTTTAAGTCAGAACTTTGCGCCGGCCAGTCTAAAACGGGAATGTGCACTTTATAAAATCAATCCTTAGCCAGCTTAGATGTGTGTTTGGGGCTACTATCTTGCAAAAATATGAATAAAACTGGCATTTATTAAAAGCTTATGGTTCCATTTTGTTCTCTAGAATGTCCAAATACTGATAACGGTTCATTTTTTCACAATGGACCTACACCGTGCCATGAAAATGCTCCCCACGTCATTGTGCTTTCTCGACCCTGCATTATGATCCTTTGAGTATAGCGTTGATTTAATTCTGGCCGTTAAACAACCACTCAACCATCTGGTCCCATACGATTTAGCATTGTTTCATCACTCCAAAATATTTTTTCCACAATGGGAGATCTGTACCCTTGTGGGTGCGAGCAAACGTTAAACGCTTAACTATATTTTTCTTTTGGTAGAAGTGGCTTCTTTCGGCAAGAGCGTCCAAAGAGCTTTCCGTGATTAAGACGTCATCGTATGTGCCTGTCCGATAAATTTAACCTAAATTGAGAGTTAATTTTGTTCAAAATATCACGTGACTTTGACTTCCGGACAATAGCATGGTCCACGACTTCGGTTGCTTCCTTGACACGCGGCTTTCGTTTTTTGTTTTCTGCGACATTATTATGTTTGCTTTGAAGGAAATGATTACGTTATGAATCATTTTTCGCGAGCAATTCGAAATTTCGACAATTTCAGCCAGGTTTTTCCCATCATTCCACAAGTCAACGATAACGAGCTTCTCCTCCGGCGAGCAAACTTTCAACGTCCCATTTTTTTAGAAAAATTACTATAAATGCCATAAAATTAAAAGAATATACCATAAGAATAAAAATACTTGAACAAAGCTTGTACCTATACACGTTGTTCTAATTAACTGTCCAGCTCAGCAGTCAAAACAAAAAATTTTTACGATAACGGTAATATTTTTTGTTAAACGACAGCTAGATGTCAAGGTGCAACATTCCAGACCAAAATAATTGGCCTAATTAGGATACAAATGAGAAAAAATTCACAATCAAACTACAGTAGGACCTTGATTATCCGTGATTCGATTATCCGGCAACATCAATTATCCGGGATGGAAAAAGAAAATTTTTTGCATCGATTTAATTTTATTTTGGATCGACTTAAATTTTTCTGCATCGTTTAACCGTGATTACCTCTATTATCCGTGATTATTTTAGGAAAAAAATTTTTCTATTATTTTGGACAAACAAGCGAAAAAGGGGAATTCCCTCTTTAGTATATGAAATCCTTATCTACTGTTCACTGTTTTCTGACAAAATTATTTTTTTTTTTATAATTTTGAAACATGTATGTATGTATATAAAATCCTTGAATTATTTAGTTTTTATATAAATATGTATATATTCATTTATGAATTGATTAAAAATATCTATTAAAAAATTAGTCAAAATTGGTACTCAATTAAATGGGAAAAATCGATTATACAGAATGCTTCCGGTCGCGACCATCACGGAAAATCGAGGTCCCACTGTATGTATGAATGTTGTGCTAATTTAATGTCCATGGCTGTATGTCGTATATATTTTCTTTTCGTTCTTTTTAGCTGTTAGAACTCTATCTGTTAACAAACATATATTGGAGCCAGTGGTGGAGAACTTAACTGTTAATGGAGTTCTAATATTTTCCAGGAAATGGCATTGCCAGATCTTCGTGCGATGTTCATTATTTATATTATCCTCTCTAGTAGTGACTGCGCTTCCTGGATGGAGGAACTGAAGACCGTTCCATAGAACGTTTAAAATTCAAGTCTGTGAAATATCATCACGTAAAGAATTCGCAGTTAATGTTCTTGATGTCAAAGAATCTATTTGTTCATATAAAATGAAATTTGAAAATTTATTCAAACAAAATTTTAGAATCACTTCAATCTATTGCTAACAAATTAGAGTTTAAGCGTCTCAAGTTTGTTAAATGCTTCAAAATATCTTGTTTTCTATTATGATTATCTCCAGACCTATTGCTGAATTAAGTTATTGAAACTTTTGTTTTTTTTTTAATAAAAGTTTAACAAAAATTTCAATGACACAGATTGTAAACGGTCTTTGTAGATGGGATTAATGTGTATTACATACTTGACAGAGAGAGAAAACCTTAAAAATGTCAATATTTATTGTATTGATGATTACAACAACAAATAATAAATCGAATTATATTAAAAATCCATCATTCAGTTTGAACGGTTCGAATAGTAGTTCGGTATCGATGTAAGCCATTTTAATTATTTGTATAAAATATTGTAAAGTAAAATCAAATCAAAACGAAATGAAAAACGAAATGCAATAAAATAAAAAAAATACAACTAAACTGGCTCAATGCAAATTGATACCAAGTTAAACATGAAAATCCCATATCATAGTATTCATACAAATAAACAAACAAATAAATTTATGCTAATCGGCTTTTTTTCTTAAATTTCCATTCAACAAAAGTCCTCTTCCCCCTCATTCCCTGCACTCCCTTGCCACAGCGTACCAGCAACGTGTCTGTCGTACCATAACAATCCACAATTCCAATGCCACCCGCAACAAGGCGCAAAAAAATTTTACGAATTCTTGTCTAAAATGTTTAAGCCACAATTGTAATGAATTGAAGAAAAAACGATATTCGATTGTAAGAACTTGAAAGGGAACTATCAAACACACACACACACATCCACACACCCATACACACATCCACAGCTATTCAAGTGTGTTGTAATAAAATTTGGATTTTGTTTTTTGATTCGTTTTTTTTATTTTATTTAAATAATGATTTACGAGCATTCCACAGTTCTTAAGGCACACATTATCAAATACAGGCCCTCAGGCACACACACACACACACACACACATACACACACTTAGAAAGTGAATACGTTGTATCTAGTGTGAACGAACCCACTTAGTTCTTATGCAAATCCATACGGTTCAGTCAGTTCGATTCGTGTTCTAGTCAGTCTCCCATTGCCCTCTCATGCCATACACCAGGACAGGCAGTGTATCTGTGATTATAGATTAACGTTTATTTTCCCTCATCTTCTTGTACTTTTTCATTTAAATAACGTATTAAAAATAGGAAAAAAAAACAGAATAAAGAAAACAAATCAGGCCATAAAGCTGCAATCAACTCACCAAACGGGGTGAGAAGTGTCCAAGAAGAGAACGATGGTGGTTGAAGAGTTGGGCATTAGATTGGCTTAAATCTACTTCTTCTATCTTTTATACTTCGGCTGCCGCCTGTAATACTAACGATATGCCGTTTACGTTAAGAAAAAAGGGCCAAAAGGCATTGTTCTGTATATGATTTGTAATATAAACCTTAACATTTTTACAGCTCTTTGTTTGGTGTTTTACTTGCCTTCAGACTAAAAATCATCCTCGTCATCATCACCACTACTATCACCATCCCCAACACATTGGCATCGTTAACATTCCCATTTTTTTTTTTATTTTCTTGTATCTCCTTCATCTTTATACACACCTATAAAACTCTCATCTTTACACTTTTTTAATCGTAAATCAGTGTTATAATCATCACCAACCCAACTAAATCGAAAATCTAACTCCCAAAGGATATTGGTCAGCAGTTTTCCTATACCGTACCGGGATCATCACTACAAACAACGAATGTATTGGAAAAAGGGGCCAAGTTTATTTTACTAAAAAATAAAAAAAAATGTTTTGGTTTATTCCCTCTCTACTCACATATGAAATAACACATTATAAGACACCCAAAAATGTATACATACATACATATGACAAAACATACTACATATGTACAGTAAGACCCCGCTTAACGCTGCTCCGCTTAATGCTGTTTCAGTATTACGCGGTAGTATTGGGATTCTACTAAATCGCACACTGTATTGATACTTGTTGTATATGTGTGCAAATGAAACGGCCATGCACCAACCAAAAGCGGTAAACTATATAGTGACGGTGTATCTTTTTCAACGCTCTTTTGTTAGTCTGTCCAGAATAAAGATTCCAACTGTTATTTTACGAAGTCGCAATGTATTTACATATCGACACCTCCATTCTATAACGTTCTAAGTGTACTTAGAACTTGTTCGAATGTTCTTGAATTTTTTAATTCTACGTTCTCTAACTTAAATACTGTCAAAATTTGGTTAAGATACGCCGATCCGTTCCGAAGTTATAGGAAAAAATCTACTTAGAAGACACATACAGTCGTATGTAGCGTGAAAACTTTGAGAGCTCATAACTCAAAACACATTTTTTCGACTTGGAATGTTATAGAACGTGAACGTGTGAGAAACTAGGTCAATAATCCTGACTGAAGGGTTGTAATGACCAATTATGTATGTATGTTATAGAACGGAGGCGTCGATATGTACGTGTTAAGTTGCCTCGTTTAACGCTGTTTCGTTTAGCGCTGGAACTTATTGGAACGCATCCCCCGCGTTAAGCGGGGTTTTACTCTACATACATACATACAAAGAATACAGAATATTTATAATGTGATATGTATACGTTTTAATGTGTATGTACCTATGTATGTATGTATGTATGCATGTAAGTTGAAGGCCACTTAAAGGCCATAAACTTAAACAAACGAAAATAAATTCTGAAAATTGTTTAACGACAATAGCGGGAAAGGGGACAAGAAAAGCAAAGGCATAGGCATACATAAACATGCCATTAAAATGTAAAACGTGAGTGTAAATCAATTTTTATATTCATCCTTAAACGGATATTCTATTCTAAACTAGACACCATTTATATGGCAAAACAAAATTTTTAAAGACGAGCAATATTTCGAATTTAGAATTAAGATTTTAATTTATTTACTTAAAGCCCGAGCCGTTACTAATACCGGGTTATCCATTTCGTGGTTTCAAAAGTAAACGTAATTAAAACGCATATAAAATATTTTTTTCATGATATTTCTTTTTTATTGTAAAGTTTGAACGTTGACATTATGTGTGAAACACTACATCATTTAAATGACCTCCACGCGAAGTGTTGCAAGCATTGATTCTTTTGAGGTAATTTTCGACCACTTTTTGACACATATTGGGCGGTATCTCTGTCATAACTTGACGAATGTTGGTTTTTAAGTGCTCAAGAGTTGAAGGTTTATCTGCATAAACACGGTCTTTCGCGTAGCCCCAGAAAAACAAGTCTAATGGTGTCAAATCGCATGATCTTGGTGGCCAGTTGATATCGCCACGACGAGAAATTACGCGGTCAGGAAATGTCTCTTGCAATAAAGCCATATTCGCTCGAGTTGTGTGGCATGTGGCACCGTCTTGTTGAGACCACATATTCTCCAAGTCGTATTCTTCAATAGCAGGCAAAAAAAGTCGGTTATCATATGACCATAACGCTCCGAATTAACGGTGACAGTCCAGTCCATCGTCGTTTTCGAAGAACTAAGGTCCAATCACACCTTCGGACCAAAGAGCGCACCAAACAGTGACTTTTTCTGGTTGCAATGGCCTCTCTTCAATTACTTGAGGATTCTCAGAACCCCAAATACGACAATTTTGTTTATTAACATACCGACCGAGTGTGAAATGTGCTTCATCGCTGAAGAAAATTTTGTTCGATACGTGGCTGTGGCAGAATCACCATTTTTGTAGTAGGTTTTGATAATTTTTATGCGTTGTGTGATACTAGTTAAGCGATCCATTTTCGTCAATGTCAGACTTACAACTGAAAAGATAAAAATTGGTTTCACAACTTAGTTAGACAGATGTCGAATTCCAGTCCCATACATTTGAAACCACGAAATGGATAGCCCTTTACATAGTTCCTAACGTTATGAGACTTTTTCTAACTGTAATTTTATCATATTGATGTTGACCATCTAAGAAAACAAAATCTACGCTTAAATATTAATTCGATTGAAATAATTTAATCAGTGAACAAACAAATTCAATTACATTTATATTTTAATATTTAAATTAAAAAGAAATTAATTTATTGCAGAAAGTTAAGCAGAACATCAAAGAATTGTTTTCTTCATTTTACTTTACAGTCTTAAAATCAAAATTCATCCATGAGTAGACGCGTATTCTGTATTCTGTCGGTTTAATAAACCAACACGCAAATAGAAACATTAGAGCATTGATTTTCACTTTTCAACGATATAAACTTATATAAAGGTTTCCAGCAAAGTACAGAGAATTGCTTATGCGAGCATAGATTATAGAAACACACACATTAACTAATTAACTCTAATTTAATGTGGCTAGAAGACTACGGTATTTGAATTGGTACTTATTAGCAACAACACGACACTATAGAATGATGAGCGTATTTGCCAACAAATCTCTTACATAGTACATATTCGTATGTATTTACAAATCGATGTCGATGGATGTTTGTCCGTTTGACATTCAAATTAGTTTTATACACAAAAACATATAACATACACACATACACTCATTCACTCACTCTCTCACTCACTCACACATGCAGTAGTAGTAAACATGTGCACAAGTTTTATCGCCATAAGTCAAAAACATGGCGTTTATCCTTAAAACAAAAACAATAGGTACGCAATCATCTCACAACGATAAAGGCTGGAAAAAACACGAAGTAGAGAAGAGAAATGAAAGAGAAATGGGATTTGTGTTCATGCATGTGAATGTGTGTGAATAACGGTATTTATTTAGAAGAGGCCATACTTTCCAATGCTTGCTTATTACACATAGCGATGTGAGAAAATCGAACAAAACTCGCATTGTCTTAACTAGGGAACGTTTTACGTTATTGTTTCTGTTGCTATTATTATTACTACTACTACTACAGCTATTGTGTGTGATTTGTGGTTGTGTTAGCGTTTGTCTCTCTCTCTCTCTTTGTTTGTTTATTTGTTCAAGTTGAATATGTACTCAAGGCATTAGTAAATGTTTGCATTAAAATCGATCTTCTAAGCAATCTTAACAAAACAGGTTTCCTACTATCGCCCGGTACATTTATTGAAAAGTAAACCATTCCAAGCACTCGTGTATTCCTTAAAACATTTCTTCGTTTAACGCGTACAAACTTTGGCTATACAAATACATTCAGATTTGTTGGTCGATAGATCGGTTTGCACATAATATATTTATATATGTAAAGGGTGATTTTTTAGCTATTATCTTTTTGGCAGCACTGGTTTAAACAGCTCACGCACGTTTCGTGTTTTGTTTCACTATCAAACATCTGTAGTTTGGTCTATAATTTAACCATGAATCGTCTTATAAACGAACAACGCTTGCAAATCATTGAATTTCGCATCATTGGACCGTACTTCTTCAAAGATGCTGCTAATCGTAACGTAACTGTGAATGGTGAGCGCTACCGTGAGATGATATCCAACTTTTTTTTTGCCTAAAATGCAAGAGCTTGACTTGCATGATATGTGGTTTCAACAAGACTGTGCCACATGCCAAACAGCACGCGTAACAATGAACTTATTGAGAGGCGAGTTCGGTGAACATTTTATTTCACGTTCGGGACCGGTCAATTGGCCGCCTAGATCGTGCGATTTAACGCCTTTAGACTATTTTTTGTGGGGCTATGTTAAAGCTCATGTCTACACATGTCTATATCGCTTCAATTCAGTGGGAAGTGTCTCTATTTCTAATATATATTCATTTGATGAGGAGTCTGTTCTTGATTCTTTGTCTGGACTGAAACTTACATACTTGCCAGGCCCTGACGGGGTACCGGCCTGCATTTTAAAGAAGTGCGCTGTTGTATTGAGTGGTCCTTTGACCTTTATATTTAATGGGCTTCTGAGGGCTGGTCATTTTCCATCTATTTGGAAGAGTTCGTTTACAATTCCTTTGCATAAGTCGGGTAATAGACCCAATATTTCCAATTACAGGGGTATTGCCAAACTCAGTGCTATTCCCAAGTTAATGGAGAAACTGGTGACTGATTACCTCTTTTTTAATACGAGATCTTTAATATCCCCTTTCCAGCATGGTTTTTTGAAAGGTAGGTCGACTGTCACTAATCTTCTTGAATTTACTACGCATGTTTTCAGGGGTTTTCTTGCCAGGGCTCGGACTGATGTAATTTATACTGATTTCAGTAAGGCTTTTGATAGGGTTGATCATGGAATTTTTCTTCATAAACTGTCATTGATCGGTATTCCTGATACTATTCATCGTTGGCTGGGCTCCTATCTTTCCCTTAGGACTCAGAGGGTATTGTTTAGGAATGTATTATCTAAGACTGTTTATGTTACTTCTGGTGTTCCGCAGGGTAGCCATTTGGGTCCTTTACTGTTTTTATTGTTTCTTAATGCTCTTCCTTGTGCTATTTCTGATTGTAATATTCTGATGTATGCTGACGACGTTAAATTATTTTATACTTTTGATGATGACCATGGTCAGGCTGTTCTTCAGCGAAATATTGATTCCTTTGTAACTTGGTGCATGGTTTTCTCTCGCGGGGGCGTAGTTTCGTCCACTTATGTGATAAATTCTTGCCCTTTGGAAACTGTTACTTCATTTCTTGATTTGGGAGTATTATTGGATATTAAACTGTCTTTTATTGATCATATTAGTATGGTGATTGGCAAGGCTCGGGTTTGGTTTTGTGAAAAGATGGGCTAAGGAATTCACTGATCCTTATATAACAAGACAGCTATACATTTCACTTGTTAGGCCTATTTTGGAGTACGCGTCTATTATTTGGAATCCATACTATCGTTGTCACAGTGATTCAATTGAATCTGTGCAGAGGCAGTTTTTATTATTCTGTTTACGTGGCTTAGGATGGGATTATGCCAATGGATTTCCATCTTATGAGGCTAGATTAGGTCTGATAAAACTTTCAACTTTGGAACGTAGAAGGGCTGTGTTAGGCGTTTGTTTTGTCTATAATCTGGTTAAGGGTGATATCGATTCCGAGTTTTTGCTTTGAACCTAAATTTCAGTATTCCAGCAAGATTTTCACGGCACTATCGTCCTTTTTCCCTAGATTTTTATAGAACAAACTATGGATGTAATTTTCCTTTTCGTAGATTATGTAATGATTTTAACATGTATTATGATTTTATTGATTTTAATTGTACTGTTTATAATATTAAACGTAGCTTATATGCTGCCATTAATTTGTAAATTATTATAGAAAAATATATTCTCGTTCTTGTCTTAGGTAGTTATGGTTTATTGTTGCTTTATTCAGCTTGTGATTAAGTTCTGTAGCTGATTTATGTTGTCGTTGCCTTTACTTCTCCCTAACCCGCTATAGTCCGGACTGTAGTGTGTACGTGTCCCTACGTAATGGGGACGAGCCCTCCGCGGTCGGGTGAGGGTGGGTTAGTGTGAGGCCGGGGACGTTCGACAAAAAAGAAAAAAAAAAAAAAGTTTTTGAAGAAAAGCGTTAAATTGCCATTCGCTATTGTGGCAACAATGAACGAACGCTACGCTGTAGTTAAATGATTTGCTTCATTTCTATGAATTACATTTTGCATTACATATTAAGGAGAATGCTTGCTATGTGATAGATATATATATCTGTATGTGTGTGTGTGTATGTTTAAGGATTGCATGTGTCAAACGGAGAGGGCAAAGTGACGGGAAAAGGTTTGCGTTTTAGCCGTTCTACAAATAGTAAGTTTTTAGTGTCTTTGCAAGAGAAACTGATGTTGAGTTATGACTCGATATCAATTTAATGCGGTACTTATCAGTCATTGTCAGTCAGTCAGTCATTCATTTATTTTTATTCAGTCAGTCAGGCTGAAAGACTGACAAACAGTCAAGCAACGTGCAGGCGGTAAGGCCAACAATCATCCTGCTCTTTAGTTCACTTAAGGTTTTTGTAAAATTGAAGCGCTGTTCTAAGAGTAAAACCATCATCACCATTTTCACTTCCACTCCTACATGGACTGGCATTGCCATTACCACACTACCTCTGCCACTTTCACCACAACCAACAACAACGAGTGCAAAGCAATTCATTCTCACAAATTGTATTCTCGCCCAATTCCAGTTGCTCTATTTCATCAAATGAAAATGAATTTATTATTCAGTTTTATTCACTTTAACGTTTAAAGTTAGATATGTACGTACACAGATATTTTATATGACACAACAAACACAAGCACAAACACACAATAGCTAGCATAGAATATATCCTTTCTAATCCATATCCTTACTGTGTATGTGTGTATGTGTATAATCGTATCGTTTTATATAGAATGATAGAATGATGCATATGGTGTCGGTATTACCAGAAGTAATTGTGAACTAAGTTACGTATGTGTGTGCGTGTGTGCGTGTAAATAAAAGTGTTGGCACAATTTTAAGTGTGAGTATGAGAGTGTGTGTGTGATAGTGTATTCTGTGAGTAATTTCCTTGAATTTATTTTCATTTTTTCCTTATGTTTTCTTGTGGCTTTACGGTTCACAGACTTTGATGCTGTTTATTTATGAATCTCGGAGTACGATGAGCGAAAACAGTCACCACCCTCTGCAACATGAGCCCCTTAAAAAGGGGGGGCCAAAAAGCTATAGCAGCAACGGAAACGCTTTTAAATTAAGAATTAAACAAATTTTTCTTATACAAAACAATTTAGAACACATTTGCAAACTAATCCAATTCTGGATACTTTTTTTTTGGGTACTTTGGCCACAAACACCAAATAATTCAATTGAAAATACCGTGATTGTGACTGGGGGTGATTCAATTTATTTGATTATTGACTCACTTACATATGTACATATGTATGTATTAATGGATCTGTCGACATGATATTTTCAAGTTGCCATTAGCCCAATATTCCATTTTTCTCCCTCTCTGTCTTTCTGTCTTTGTTATTTTTTTAATATTTATTGTCTTCCTTTTTATTGTTGGTTATTACCTGTTGTTATGATGAATGAATGCTAAATTGGTTGTGCCCATGCATGTGTCTGGAAGTGTTATGTAAGTGAGTGTGCGTGGCATGTGCGTATACGTCTGCATGTGTTTTTAACACATGTACTGCGTTCATGTTAACATGGCAAATAAATGCAAATGCATAAATCAAAACAATACAATACAACTGCATTGCCAAACTATTCTGTTTTGTTTTGTTTTTATTTTGTCTCTTCTCTTTTCCTTTTTTTCTCTTTCATTTTATAGCATAAATGCATAAAAGCCTGTATATGTATGTGTGTGTATTTCATATACGTTAACAATCAACAGTCAATTTGTGGATGGGTACACGAATGGCGACCATCAGACATCAATTACCCGCAGCTTTTGAAAGCCATCATCGTGTACAACGATGTAATATAAGAGGTGAGGCTAGGAAGGAGTGTATTGTACAAGATTTGTACAATTTTTACAACAAATATATGAAAAATAAAGAAATCAGTTACAGGGTGGCTGATATGTATTGCAACCAACTTCAGGTTGTTATCATTTGTAAACCGCTCATCTGACAGCTGACAGATATATTCCAGTGACAGTTCATTTTATTATTTACAAGCTTACAAAAGCATTTTAATCTATTGCATTCAGAAAAAACGTTATTCGTGATGGAATTCAAGCGTGATAGTGTGATTGCTTTATATTTGGCTGGAAAACCACAGGTGGCTATCGTTAGAGCCCTCCAGCATTTAAATGTGAATAAATCTTTTGTTTCTCGTATCATTGCTCGTTACCGTGATACTGGCAGTGTTGCATCGCGTCCAAAAAGTGGACGAAAAAAAACGGTGACAACACCAGAAATGATCCGAAAAGTGAAGGCCAGATTTGATCGAAATCCACGCCGCAGTGGTAGAAAAATTGCTCGTGAGCGGAACATATCGCTTGAACGGATGCAACACATATTGAAAAATGAGCTTGGACTAAAGCCATTGAAGTTCCAAAAAGTGCAAGAGCTCACCGATGGACAAAATAAAGTTATACTGGAAAGAGCCAAGGAGTTACTTCGCTTGCACGAAAGTGGCCAGGTACCGAATTTGGTTTTCTCCGATCAGAAGCCATTCCAAATTGAGCAGTTTGTGAACAAACAAAATGATCGGGTTTACTTGCCAAAGAGGTCAGCTGAAAATTTACACCTACGATTGGCCACCAGAACTCAAGCGCCGCCGATGGTAATGGTGTGGGCCGCCGTAACGGCCGATGGTCGCTCCCCGCTTGTATTCATCGACCGTGGGGTCAAAATAAATGCCGAATATTATCGGGAAAATGTCTTAAAGACAGTATTGAAGCCCTGGGCAGACAAACATTTCGGCCGCAAACCATGGACATTCCAACAGGACTCAGCACCACCGCACTCAGCACGCGTCAACCAAGAATGGCTTAAAAAGGAGGTTCCTCGCTTCATTTCTACCGCACATTGGCCACCAAAATCTCCGGATCTCAATTCGTTGGTCTTTTGCGCCTGGAGCATTTTGGAGAGTAAGGTTCTCACTAAAAAATACCAAAGTGTCGATCATCTCAAGAGGGCGCATCGCCCGGAATGGGTCAAAATACCGCAGAGATGGCTTTGTCGGCCGTTTGAAGGCCATAATTCGTACCAAAGGTGGCCAATTCGAACAAATCTAAACTGATTCTAAAATGTGATGTTATTTCCAACATTTTTTGCTTTTGAACAATAAAATTAAAAAAAAAAATTAAAAAAATATAGCGCTTTACTTTGTTGCATTATATATCAGCCAGCCTGTAAAGACAAAAGTTACGTAAAACTTTCTCACTCTTGTGAAACAATAAAAAAAATGTGACGATAAATTAATTTTTACATTCATTTTAAGGTATTAGAACAGTTTGAAATAATTGCTTTGGTCAACATAATATAAAAAAGAAAACAGAATACAATCAAAATCTCAAAATTTAAGAGAGTCCCTTTGAGAAAAGTGGGAATTATTTGTCAGCGCTATAGCCATAGCTGCCAGATAAATAATGCATCAAATCGTCAAATATTATGAAAAAAATCGTCAAAGACGTTCATGGAAATCGTAAAAATAATCGTCACAAAATCGGTATGAAAATTCAGTGTGATGTTCGCTAGAACTGACACATTTTTCAGTGCCTTAGCTTCTTAAGAGAATGCAAGAAATACTTCACTTCATCTGATCTTCTTATATACTATTTACACCACTCATATCCGAAAGAGAATGAAATACAACTCTCATGTATAGGACGGTGCCTCAACGTCTATTTTGAGACTTCTCGACCGCGTACAAGAGAGGGCTAAGATGCCTATCGTTAATGACGATAGGGTATCGAGCATTAGAGCATCGTTGCAATGTGGTTTGTGTTTCACTGTTCTATCGCTATTATAACGGATTTTGCTCGAGCAAAATAAGGGACTTGTTCCCGAGAATCATGTATTCCTACGTATCACTCGCCTTTCTCGGCGAGCACATACGTATGTGGTCGTACTGGTCGATTACATTACAGACAAAATTCGTTATTTAGTCGGACAATTCGAATGTGGAACTCACTTCGTGCAGAGATTGTAATTTTTTGGCTTTTAAGGGATGAAAAATACATAAGATACAGAAAAATAATCACTTAAATTAGCAATAGTAATAACTGCAAAGTAAATACAAAGCTTAAAGTGGCTTTTGATGTACTAAAGTAAAGAATATGATGTAAATTTTTAATTTCTAAAAATCGTCAAAATAAGGGCATAAATCGTCACATCGTCAATATGATATTTTTGGAGCACAAAATCGTCAAAATGACGATAAATCGTCAAATCTGGCAGTTATGGCTATAGCAAATCAAATTTCTAATGTTCTATCTTTAAGAAAAACAATTGTTAAATTTTATTCCTTATTTGAGGTTGAGGTTTTTTCGAGAGTAAAGTTCTCTGGCCCGAAAGCTAGTAGTTCCACAGATTCCTTTGACGTCTAGCTGTAGTAAGAGAATATCTGGTCATGTAGCATGAATGGTTAATCTTGCCTGCAAGAAAGTTTTCTGAAGCAAATAGCAGTCATACGAGAAACGAAATTTTTATTGTTAAGTAATGTTTAAAAAGGTATTATTAAAAATTATATTTTCCCATTTTCAACATTACACAAAACTTCGATAAGCTTCTGCTCTATTAACAATGGTCATATCATAAACAGAATTCATAAAATTCGTTACAAATCATGTTAATAATGAAAACAAGTTTCTCTACTTTCTGCCGTTTAAATCTGAATTGAAGTCCAAAAATACAAAGTTTTCAGGCATCCTAATTGAATTCGAACAGCAAAAGTATTGCCGTTAATTATTTTCATTAATCGTCGCCGTAGTCTAGTAGGTAGTGTGTTGGCTTATTAGACTGAAGGCCCGAGTTCGAATCCCAGGTCAGACATCAAAACGAAAATATGAAAATATTTCTTCGTCGACTTCCTCTCAGCAGATTTCTGGCAAAAACTCTGAGAGTAAATAAAAATTGCCATGAAAATCTTCTCAAAAAACTGTCGTTCGGAGCCGACTCTAAACTGTAGGTCCCTCCACTCATGTATAAAAATTAACTCACACAACATAAGTGGTGTGAGAAGCTAGGTCGTAATCCTGACTGAAGGGTTGTAATGACCAATTATGTATGTATGTAATCGTCCACTTTACATGAAATGAGTCTTCAGTATCATGTACATTCGACAGTGGGTCATAATTGATAGAATACATACATAGGCATCAATTATGGACTCTTAAATTGGGTTTGAAAGGAATAGAAAATAAAAAGCACGAAATAATTTCAAAATCTTTATAATACTCTACTATGTATATGAATGAACGTATTAGCATATAGTGGACCCTCGGTTAACGAACGCCCCGCATAACGAACACTTCGTATAACGAACACTTTTTTTATCAAAAAAAAAGTTTCGCTAAATGAACGAAGTTTCGCATAACGACCAAAAAAAAGAGGAAAACCTTAATTGCATGTAAAATTTCTTTCAGTTTATAGCAACGAAACAGGGGAAGTCCCGAATATACATTATTGTGTTGATTATTTAACGATAATGCTGTGTCTCATTTTCAACAAATTTTGAAGCGACGTCAGAAACAAACGACACTAGACAGTTTTTTGTTAAAAGAAAATTAGGTATGCATCAGAGATCAGCAACGAGTATTCAAAACGATGAGTAGATTCGAGTCATACTTATTATGTCTGATACTTATACGCATTCATACTTATTTTAATACGATACTCATACTACTCATACTCAAAGTTGGAAGTACTCATCGTATTCATACTTAACAATACGCATGATGTTATTGACTTCGACTCGTCTCTAGTTAACATTAACACGAAGCACAAAATAAGTATGATTCGCGTACGAACACTACTATACTCACAAGAAGATTGTGTGTATGCTTTGCTTGTTGTCTTTGTCTTTCCTTTCTTCTTTGTTTGTATATGCAACAATAACAAAGGCTGTAAATTTTGATGAATGATTCGAGCCACTCGAATCACTTATAAGTATTATAAGTATTTTTCTAAATTTATGAATCAGAATGAGTAGGCGTATGAATCAAACACATTTCGAATGTTGTGAGTTTGATGTCAACGTTGTACTCATACTCATTGTAACCTATACTTATAAATCAATGCTGTAGCGAGTAAGAATGAATCAGAGTTGTTGAATTTCAATTCTGTTGATTCACTCATACTCAAAATTGCATGAGTGCTTATGAGTAGCGGAAAAACGATTCATTGCTGATCTCTGGTATGCATGTATCCATTATAAAAAAAATTTTATTTTTGTAAAACCAGCACTCAAGGGATGGCCCCTACTCCTGCAGTGCATTGTGCAGGTTTAGGAAAATAGGTTATAGGAAGGTGGAAAGAGGGAGTAGTTTTTGAGGACATTTGATTTAAATTTACCGATATCGTAACTGACGTGAAAAACTTCCGCAGGAAGATAATTCCACAAGCGAGCAGTGCGGGCAAAAAATGAATTATCTCTGTAATGCATTGTGCGGTTCACTGGACAATCAACCACAAAACGATGTGCTCTGCGAGAAGTACGAGTACCACGTAAAAATATGTGATTATTGGGAACCAAGCCCCTTATCTCTCGAGAACACCTCCCATTATAGTACCGATAGAACAATGAAACACACGCCACATTCCGACGATGCTCCAACGAATCAATAGAGTTGGATACCCTACTGTCATTAATAAGTATAATAATAATAATTTTCTATTTCTCTTTATCTTTAAGATATGTATGTGTATGTATTGGTTTATTTTTTCCGTTCTAAAAGTTTTGAAGTATTTTTTGTAACTTTCTTTTAAATAAAAGTTTAAATTGAAACATATTAGTGTGTAGTTTTTTCGATCTGGAACGGATTAATTTATTTTACATGTTTTTATATGGAAATAGTCGTTTTGCTTAACGAACATTTTGCATAACGAACGAGGTGCTGGAACGAATTAAGTTCGTTAACCGAGGGTCCACTGTATGTAGAGTTTTTTTCCTCAGAAGTTTAATTAATTTCTAGTAAATTAAAAGGATTGTAAAAATTATTTTCACAATTGAAAACTTTTATTTGGAGCTCAATTAACATAAAATTTTAAGCGGCTTAAAGAAATAATTTGAAATCAGTACCGCTAAATCATACCTATCACATCACATCCTAAATCAAATTGTAATTTAATTTCTGCATAACATTTAGTCCTCCTTCTAAACTTGCTTCTCACTATTCTAGAACTTTCGTTTATTTTATTAAATTTGTTTTTTTTTCTCTCTCTTTTACTATGTAAGGGGTGACTTTTTAAGAGCTATAGGAAAATTTTTCAAAAAAAAAAAACACATAAAATTCAGAAAAATGCATGAAATCTTTATTTGAATCGATAGTACGGTCCATATAATTTAATGTTTGAAGATTATTTCATGCAAATGTTGACCGCGACAGCGCCTCAAATGGTCCATCCGCTTAGTCCAATTTTGGCATACTCTTTCCAACATTTCGGCCGGTATCTTACGAATAAATGCTTCAATGTTGTCTTCCAATGCGTCAATTGAAGCGGGCTTGTCTGTATAGACATGAGCTTTAACATAGCCCCACAAAAAACAGTATAAAGGCGTTAAATCGCACGATCTAGGCGGCCCATTGACCGGTCCCGAACGTGAAATAAAATGTTCACCGAACTCGCCTCTCAATAAGTCCATTGTTACGCGTGCTGTGTGGCATGTGGCTCCGTCTTGTTGAAAACACATGTCATGCAAGTCAAGCTCTTGCATTTTGGACAAAAAAAAATTGGATATCATCTCACGGTAGCGCTCACCATTCACAGTTACGTTACGATTCGCAGCATCTTTGAAGAAGTACGGTCCAATGATGCCAAATTCAATGATTTGCAAGCGTTGTTCGTTTGTAAGACGATTCATGGTTAAATTATAGACCAAACTGAAGATGTTTGACAGTGAAACAAAACATGAAACGTGCGTGAGCTGTTTAAACCAGTGTTGCCAAAAAGATAATAGCTAAAAAAAATCACCCTTTATATTCCGATTAATAAAACTCTGTTTCGAATTTGAGTGAATGCAGTAAAATGGCTAAAAGTCAATCAAGAGTCGGTATATTTAAGTAAAACCAACATTTACTTGCTAGCTTGTCGGCTGACTTTGTGGCTCGCATTCATTTCTACTCTTTAATATAATGAACGTCGTATTGAAAATTTAACCCAATTCACGAGCAAATGATTACCAGTCATAAAAAAAATAAAAACAACTGAAAAAACATCTCAGCAAATAGACGCACACACACACACACATAAGCACACGGAATTCAACACTAATTAAAATACTCGCTTGTGGCACTTTTCACGCCATCATCACGTTAAGCCATGTTGGAAATTAGCACACACACACACACGACCGTATATACAAACATAGAATCATTGCCAATATTTTTAGTATAATTTCTACAACAAAAAAAATTAAAAACAAAAACGAAAACAGAAACGAAAAAAAACGAAAAACGAAACGAAATGAAAACTTCATGCCAATCTACAATTTACTCCCACGAACACACACCCACAATATATTATTATTAATTCTTTCTTTTTTGTTTTTGTTTTTTTTGTTTTGTAATGAAAAATATATTCGCGAGTGTACATGTGTTTATATTTATAAAGATTTTGTATGGCTATGAGGTGGATTCAGACGCTTATTGCAAACCTTTGAAACGGTCATTCATTAATGGTGGCTACAAATAAAGTTACAAACAAAAATTTACATAAAATTAGATTTTTATTAAAGTTAAAAAGGAATAAAATACCAATAACATAAGGAATGCAAACAACACCAGCACTTTACTTACTCGTATTACAACAAAACAAAGCCTTTTCATTTTTAACATCAAAATATTAATACAAAATGCAATTAAATTTAATTGAACCGAAATACTATAACACTCCCTAATCGACATGAAATCAAGCGTTAGAAATAAGGCGATTTTCATATCGAAATATTAAATTCAAATGTTTTTCAAGGCTAATCAGAGATTTCTATTATTATTATTACTTCCATTAAAACTAGCATTTTTCAATCATTTATTCAATCTGGAATGTAAAAATAGTATTGTTTTCTATCGAAAATGAAAAGTTAAAATAGATATTTTAATAGATTTTGGAAACAACTTTAAGTGGTGAACAGAATAATCGCTATAATATACTTAATGTAACGAGTAGCGCGCGCTGCAATCTGTCAAAAGTTAAAAGCATCTATTCAAATCGGTGTCAACAGAATCCATACGTAGTTGTAGTAGTCATTGTAGTATGTAGAAGCTGAAGCACGAAATTCGAATTTTTGAAATTTGTCGTTCGACAAATATACTAAATTGTAAAGTGTGTTTTTCTGCTTTTCAACATATGAAACAAAAAATTTAATGTTGTTGGAGAGAAATATGTATGTATGTATGTAGTTGGATACGCATTTATTATACCGGGTTATCCATTTCGTGGTTTCAAAAGTAAACGTAAATAAAACGCATATATAAAATATTTTTCTCATTATATTTCTTTTTTATTGTAAGGTTTGAACGTTGACATAATGTGTGAAACACTACATCATTTAAATGACCTCCACGCGAAGTGTTGCAAGCATTGATTCTTTGGAGGTAATTTTCGACCACTTTTTGACACATATTGGGCGGTATCTCAGCCATAACTTGACGATTGTTGGTTTTTAAGTGCTCAAGAGTTGAAGGTTTATCTGCATAAACACGGTCTTTCGCGTAGCCCCACAAAAAAGTCTAATGGTGTCAAATGGCATGATCTTGGTGGCCAGTTGATATCGCCACGACGAGAAATTACGCGGCCAGGAAATGTCTCTTGCAATAAAGCCATATTTGCTCGAATTGTGTGGCATGTGGCACCGTCTTGTTGAAACGACATATTCTCCAAGTCGTATTCTTCAATAGCAGGCAAAAAAAAGTCGGTTATCATATGACCATAACGCTCCGAATTGACGGTGACAGTCGTTCCATCACCGTTTTCGAAGAAGTAAGGTCCAATCACACCTTCGGACCAAAGAGCGCACCAAACAGTGACTTTTTCTGGATGTAATGGACTCTCTTCAATTACTTGAGATTTGGGATTCTCAGAACCCCAAATACGACAATTTTGTTTATTAACATACCCACCGAGTGTGAAAAGTGCTTCATCGCTGAAGAAAATTTTGTTCGAAAAATTGCCGATACGCACGATAAGTGGCTGTGGCAGAATCACCATTTTTGTAGTAGGTTTTGATAATTTTTATGCGTTGTGTGATAGTTAAGCGATTCATTTTCGTCAATTTCAGACTTTCAATTGAAAAGAAAAAAATTGGTTTCAGAACTTAGTTGGACAGATGTCGAATTCCAGTCCCATACTTTTGAAACCACGAAATGCATAGCCCTTTACAATTTGATTTGAGACCAAAAAGCAATCTGTTCCAAAAACATATCGAATATTCAAAAAAATTTTACATTTTGACTTGAATAACAATTGGATCTTATCTTCTTTGAATCTGAATTTAATTCGTTCGCATTCAGCACTGCCTTTGGTCATTTTTAAACAAACCACATCAGCAAAATGAAGTCGCCGTAGTCTAGTAGGTAGTGTGTTGGCTTATTAGACGTAAAGCCAAGGTTCGAGCCCCAGTCCAGATATCAAAACAAAATACAAAAAGTATTTCTTCGGTGATTTTCTCTCAGCAGATTTCTGGCAAAAACTCTGAGAGTAAAATAAAATTGCCATGAAAAGTTTCTCAAAAAATCTGTCGTTCGGAGTCGACTTTAAACTGTAGGTCCCGCTACTTATGTATAAAAAATTAACACAGACAACATAAGTGGTGTGAGAAACTAGGTCAGTAATCTTGACTGAAGGGTTGTAATGACCAATTATGTATGTACATCAGCAATATGAGAAATTATTTACAAAAGTTAACTTGAGATTAAAAACTCATATGATCAATACGTGTATGTATGTATGCTATACTCACACATGCATCAAACACTAATGCACACGAAATACCCCTGCCGGCAACTCAACTAACTTTTAATGCATTATAAGTTAACTTTTTCTCAGCTAGTTGTGGTTGACTCTTAGATTATTTTTAATGGGGCCAACTGACTATTTTAACATGGTGGTGTCATTGGCAGTAGTCAATTGTCGGACTCTGCATAACTTTTCAACTAACTTAAAGTCAGTTATATAATAGCTAACTTAAAGTTAACATATTTTTAACTAACTTAAAGTCAGTTAACAATTTTTGCCAAAATCGGCCACAACTGACTTCTTGAGCTTCTAAATAATGGTAATCCATCTATATTTAAATCAATTATAATTTTTTGGCAATCGAGTATGTCACTTAAACACCTAAATATTTGTTTTCTTATCCCAAAGTGGCAATACACGCCCGGAAAAACTTTTGTTATTTCTAATTTGTCACGTTTGTGTTTAATAAATGAATTAGCACTTAAAGGCACATCCAAATTTTCTTCGACCAATATTTTTAATAGTTCTTCGAAACACCCGCGAGATGGCCTATTTTTAAAATACCAATCTCCAATTTTTTCTTTAAAAGTCTTTTTTTCGTCAAATTGTTCATTGGATGCACTAATGCTTTCAACACTTTCTCCATCTAGAAAAGTATGTTTGGAGAAAAATGGGTGTTTCAATGGATTTGACCTATTATTTTTTAATTTATTTAAATTATCTAAATTATTAGTTTTTAATTTGTTTAAAAATTTATGTTTTTCTTTTTTAAAAAGTCTTTTTAAATTTCTTCTACTTGTGCCACTCATTTTAAACAATAAAAATTATATAATTTTTGAAGCTACAATAGCACTTAAACGAATTCAAATAGTAAAAAATAGAGAATAAAAAAACAACGGTTTCATTTTGAATAAATTCTGCATAACATTTCAATTAGCTATTAGTTAATCTAAAAATAGTTCCGAAAAAGGTGCAATTGAAAAAACAATATTATCAGAAATAGCATAAACGTTTTAAATTATGGGGAAATTCTGCATAACATTGTAGTTAGTTTATAATTAGTCTAAAAACAAAATCATCAAAAGTCTGATCTGGTAAAAGAGAGAACAGAGAGAAAACAAATCTCACAAACAAGAAGCTCTCAATAATAAATAAACGTTTCGTATTTGGGTGAGTTCTGCATAACATTGAAGTTAGCTTATAGTTAGTCTAAAAGAGTTATCTAAAAGTGTGTTATTTTCGTAGTCGAATACCAAATTCTAAGGCAGTGCTGCATTAAATTGTAGTTATATTATAGTCAATCTACAAAAGTTAACTTAAAGTGCACTACTTACGTAGTCGACTACAAAATTGCTTGCAGGGACAGAACAGAAAAGAAAAAATCAAAACAAAATGAGAGATAATAACACATAAAGTGTGTAATAGTGTGAAAAACCTGTTATTGTGTAATCGACTTTAGAAGCTTTTTTTATTTTACTTTTTTTTATTTGCAGTTAAAAAAATTATTTTTGAGAATTCGTTAATAAAACCGTTATTACATTCATTAGAGAACACATGTCGAAAGGACAAAATGTTAATTTATTAATTTTGTGATTCTCCAAAAACTGTGCCGTTTAATTTAATGCAGATCTTTAAAATTTATCACTTTCATCTCAAACGTGTCTAGTTTTTCCTTTAATTTATTAAAACCAATTTATTTTCAATGTACATACTACATACGAGTATAGTCAAAGCCCATACACATCTACATACATATATGTACATACGTATGTATTTACATAGTATAGTAGCCGTATATTTATGTCGATTTCTATCTAAAATATAAATAAACACATTCATTTTAGTAGCGAAAATTGACAACAAAAACAACCACAACCAAATGACAAAATAATTGGTATTTACATTAAACAATCATAAATTTTTGAAAATAATGGCTCTCAAACTTATTAAAGGTAGAAAACAAAAAAAAAAAAACAAAAAACAGAACAAAACAAAGCAAAACAACAGCCAAAAAATAAAAAAAAACAAGTCTAAACAAAGCGAAATGGTGAAAACAAATAAATTATAGGCGGCAGAGGAAAACAAAAATAAGAAACAAGCCAAAAATTGAACCAAGAAATAAATGTCTTGTTAGTCAACAAAAAAAACCAAAAAAAAAATACAAAAACAAAAACAAAGACGAAAACGAAAAAAAGAACATAAAATCCACCTCCGTTTAAAGGCATTTTAATAGAAACAGTGGGTCGTCCGTCGTCTACTTGAATATTCAAAAATTTGTTTGTACAAAAAAAAAAAACATAAAAACAAAGAAAAGAACAAAACCATCCTGTCTATTTAGTTGACGCTTATCCCAACTCTATCTTTAAGTTTAACGATCCCTAAGCAATTTTCACAATTCCCATTCGATTTACTTTCAAAATAATAATATCGTCATCGTTATACAATTGCATGTGCGAGTGTGTGTGTGTGTCTGAGTTTGTTCTTGTTACATTCAATTTATTTATTACACCAGGTCAATCCAGCAGCCAACCTTCTCGACTACTGTATGACTCGACCAAAATAATTTACTCGCACTAAAGACCAGGCCATGCTGATGGTTTACACACAGTCTTATGGGATGGTGACGACAATAGAATGCCAATTGACTGAGTATCATACAAGTATACACACACACACACACATACACACTCACATAAACATTTACATTCACAACAGCACTTCAAAATCAGAAACAGAAACAGAAACAGAAAAAAAGAAGAAAGTAAGGAGAACGAAAACAAAGAAAATTGTTAGGAAAACGCAAAAAACTCGTAAATATGCCATAAATAGCACTATAAACGAACATTGTTGGCGAATGCATGATTACGTAAAGGCAAGGAGGAGAGGAAGGGAAAGAGAAGCTCAACCAACATACATACGAGTACAACATGCTCCCATCGTTATGAGGAGAGGGAGAAAAAGGAAAAACTAAAACAGAATCAGGAAGAGAACAGGAGTAAAATATAAAGTTAAACGACTTAAGCGTGCAAAGTGTCGAGAAAAAATAGAAAAAATAGAAAAAATACTTCTCGTAGGCACTAACAAAACGATATAGAAAAAGGACAGGACAACAACAACAAAAATGCTGTACAAATATAAATACACTTGAAGCAACAATAACAGCATGAGCAGCAAGAAAAACGTTTCGAACAAGAAAATATTTCCTTAACCGTAACAAAAGACAGACAGACTGACAAACAGACAGGCCAAATAAGGAAAGCAAAAAAAAAAAAAAAACGAATGAAATGCAAAAAAAAAAATTTCAAAAAATTGATGCAAAAAACAGAAAAAGAAAGAAAAATGAACAACGACAACATTATTGTGTAAATATTTGAAAGCTTAACGAGGACACTGCAGAACCGAACAGAACTGAACAGAACAGAACTGAACAGAACGGAGCAGAAAATGATTTAAACGTTGTTCGTGTCATATACAATTTTGAATTTTTCTTTTATTTCAATTGAATTAAAAAAATACAACAACAATTTGTTTTTTTTTTCCCCTTGATTCATTTGATTCATTTGCCACGACAAATTCATCTTTATTTGATTTGTTAGAACATTTTCACCTACATACTTACGTCGAACGACAAACTGAAGAGAAATGAACTGAAAATCAGTGTAAAAAAGAAAATGTAAAGACATGAAAGAAAAGACACAGAAACCAATTTCACAATTGTAACCATTTCCCACAGATACATATACAGGGTGGGCCAAAAGAAACCAAGGGGTGTAAAAGTTTAATAACTTTTTTTTATTTTTTCTTTCAGATTATATAATATACAAAATGGAAATTTTTTTACACTAAGTATGAAAAATGATGTCTCTTAAATGACCACCGTTTTCAGCTTCGCACTGATGGGCTCTTTTTAGAGCCCATTTTCCATAACATCTTTCAAAACTTGTGGCTGTAGCGTTCGAATTTCTGCAACAATGTTTGCCTTGAGTTCAAGGATTGTCTCTGGCTTGTACTCATACACTCTCTCCTTCAAAAAACCCCAAAGAAAATAGTCGGGTGCTGTCAAATCTGGCGATCGCGCTGGCCAAATAATTTCCGAATTTCGAGAAATTATTCGCTCTCCAAAAATTTGACTTAAAAGTGCCAGTGTGACTCGGGCAGTATGGGCAGTGGCTCCGTCTTGCTGAAACCACATACCAGGTCTGGACGTAAAAAATTTTCTATCATAAACCGATACCGCTCTCCATTTACGGTTACAGCACTTCCATCTTCATTCTCGAAGAAGTAGGGCCCAATGACATTTTCAGATGTGATCCCACACCATACTGTACACCTGATGGGGTGCAATTGGCGTTGATGAATGGCTCTTGGATTTTGAGAACCCCAGAACCTACAGTTCTGCTTATTAACAAAGCCATTCAAATGAAAATGAGCTTCATCACTCATAATCAAATTTTCAATAAAGTTGATTTCATTTCTGGCCAACTCTTGAAATTTAACTGCAAAATTTAGACGTTGCCGATGATCTCCGGATTTTAATTCTTGGACCAATTGCACCTTATATGGGTATAACTGTAAATCTTTTTTTGAAATGCGCCGTAGTGACGTACGAGACATTCCTAGCTGAGCAGAACGCCTTCTGCAAGATGTTTCTGGTGCTTCGTTAACACTTTGCTGTACTCGTTCAATATTTTTCGCAGTGCGACTTAAATGTGGTCTACCGGTTCGAGGCAAATCTCTTACGCTGCCATGTTGGTGATGACGATTAACTAAGCAACGAATCATCGTTTCAGAGGGCGAAATTCTGACGTTAAAATGTCGACGATATGCTCTTTGCGTTAAAATAATTGATCTCTGGTTTAAATAATAAAATTCTATTGTTCTGGTTCTCTGTTCAGTTGTGAACCTCTCCATTATAAATTCTCCAAGTGTTGTCTATATAATCTGAAAGAAAAAATAAAAAAAAAATTAATAAACCAAAAAGTTATTAAACTTTTACACCCCTTGGTTTCTTTTGGCCCACCCTGTACATATATACATATGTATGTATGTATGTATGTATGTAGACATATAAAATAAACATATACAATAAAAAAAAAATACATACTATAAAATCAAATACCCATATACCGCTTTATGAGCATTCAACTTGAACAATCAACCGCAGCAGTCTCTAACTCTTCTTCTGCACGGTCACTGCTTCTGTTAGCATCACCTACATACACCTTCGAATTTCTACAAATTCTTAAATCTGAAGTCAATAAACATAGTACACACACAAGCACAAACACAAACACAAACACATGTGCATTTATACAGTTGTAAACAGTTGTTGTTTAACATTTTGATGGAGTTGTTTGATAAATAAAATAAAACGCCAACAATAACAACAACAATAGGAAAACAAAACAAAAATCAATGACTAGAAAAACAATACTAATACAAAAATAAAAAACCAAAAGAAAAAAGAGAAAAATAAAAAATAAAAAAACAACGAAAAATTAACCCAGCATACCAAATGTATTGAGAATAATATTATATTAAGCTTACCAACGCAAGCATTAAGCTTGAAAAAGTCTTGAGAAAATCTTGAGAAAGGTTATAGTAACAATTGTAGAAAAATCAAAACGGAACCCTCGTGATAATATTATATGTGTAAGATTACTAAAAGCTTACTCTTGCAATTGTAGAATAAGCTTACAAATGTAATTTTATATTAAGTGTTGTATATAAAAGCTTACTCGTCTCAATATTTTCATAAGCTTTTCAACATAAATGTAGAATAAGCTTGACAATAATAAAAAAAATGTATTTCCCTCAATTTAATATTATTTATATATTTTATTGTTTTTTTTTTTTTTGTTTTATAATTATTTAGGAGCTTAATTTTTGGGAATTGGAAATAGGTACAAGTGTCCTTTACAAACTGATCCTCTGATATTCCAATGGACAATGCTGCACCTATAAATTGTAGATAATTTAATAATTACAATATTGTATTTAAAATTTTGTTATTTTTTTAATTTTTACTTACTTCGTATTGCCTTTGTTGTGCTAAGATTTCTTTATGGAACGATTATTTATTACCCGCTTTTTATTTTATTTCAAATAGACGTCTGTCTGTCCACGGACTTTAAAAATTTTCTAATAAATTGACAGGCAAAACAAAACAAAACACATTTCATTAAAAAAAGTAACGGTAGCTGTTCATAGCTATCGCATGCGTAAAAGAAAGACAGCATGATTTTAAAAACTATTGAGAATAATAAGTTTTTTTCAATCGTCAGATTTCTTTAAACATACTTTAGAAACAGTTGTGTTTAACAATAGTTTCTCAAGCATAGTTAAAAACTGCTTGTGAATTCACATTTTAAAAATATTATTGTAATACAGTCGAACTTCTCTAATTTGAACTTCTATTACTTGAATTTTTTGTAAGTTGAAGCACATCTCGTGGCAACAGCATCTTAGATAGAAATTCTATCAGGTTTTACTTCTTTAACTTGAACTTCCATAACATGAATTCCTCTATAACTTGAAGAAAAACGGTAGTACAACGTTTCTATAATTTGAATTTTTTCGAAAAAAATTTTGTTTTCCTGGCATAAATTACCGAATTAGCCGCCAATAGTGAATATATGTTCCTTTCAACTTAATTTGCTATAAAAATCGCAACATTTTATGCAAAATTACATTAAATTGCCAACACTGAAATTTATACATACGTAGTTCGAATTAAAGGAAATTGTAAAAACGATAGTAATGTGCTGGAATACATTCACAACTTATCAAGAGCTTGGGATATTGATGCCACTAGCCAGACAATTTCAAACTGCTTTACAAAATCTGGATTTAGACAGCATTCAGTGTGGGAGGGAGAAGATAACATATCTTTGGTATTATTAAATGATTTTAACGACAACGAGAATGTTTTAAAAGATAACTATGAAGTCTGGCTACATTTGAATGAAGTAGAATCTATAAGTTGTACTGTTCAAGACTTTTTGGACATCGATAATGAATTGATTACTTCTGAATTTCCAACTGATGAAGATATTATTGACTGAATATGTCATCGAATCAGAACCACACTCTGGAGAAATAGTAGATAGCGATGTGGACGAAGTTGAGGAAACAGTTAGACTACCGTCCAGACAAGTTATAAATGATTCATTTAAGATTTTAAGTGTACTCTTGAATACAAATGAAAACGCAAAAGATGACCTATACAAAGCATTACACAAATTAGAATCACTTTTTGCTCAAGCAAATGTAAAGAAATTCAATAAAAAATTACTGAGTATTTTAGTAAATAATTATAACTTTACAAAATTACAAATAGCTGTTGTTTATTTAATTTGGATCATTTTTAAATTTTATTCCCAAAGTTGAAGTTTCTATAAGTTGAAGTTTTTTTCTGGATAATGGTGATTCAATTTATAGAAGTTCGACTGTATTAATAAAAATAAGCTTGAAAACAACTATTATTATAAGCTTATTCTCAAGTTATATTGCGGTTTGATTGCTAAATGGTATGTTGGGAACAAACAGTAGGAGAAAGTGTGTGAATGTGCATGTGTTTGTGTGTTTACTAAATGAACTCTACAGAATAATGGTTATTTGCAAATGAAAACAAAATACTTACATATACATACATATATACATAAATATACACATGCATACATATGTACAAATAAACAATAGAGACCGAGTAAAAAACGTTGTTTCTCGCTTGAATGCTTCGAAAATTTTACAAACTCAATTTGATTATTGTTGTTGGTGTTGGTGTTGGTGTTGTTCTGAATGGTTTTTTGTTTTACTATTCTTCAAACATAAAAAACAAACAAAAAAAAACTCTTTTTCTTCAATTTATCTTTTCTCTTTTGTTTTTCCTCAGTTTTATTATTATTTTTTTTTTCTTTTTTTTGTTACTCTTCCCGACCATTTGTTTTGTGCCTCGCATTTTTAGTTTCTGGTCATTTTATTGTTCGATATTTACTTGACTTTTTTTTCTTTTTCTACCAACCAATAACCACTTGAGTAATCGGAACAACTGTCAATATACCTTGATTCTGATGTTGGTGTTCATGTTGTTCTTGTTGTTGTTGTTGTTGTTGGTGATGTTGATGTGGACATACATACAAGTTGAGGTTTATTTCTCCGGCCAAAGAAACCCAAACACAAAACGGCAAAACCAACAACAACAATAATAGAAGACAATACACAAACACCAAGAACATAATAGTAACCAACCAAACTGAGAATAATAACAAATAAATTGACAAAATAGCCAAGTTAATAAAATATGGGTCATTTCACGTGATCCCCTAAAGAAAGTTGTATCGTATTACGGAAACCTTTTTCTATGACTCTAAAGCGATTACGTATTCCATTTTGTATTTGTTTTTCTTTTTTTTTCTTTTTCTATTTTTATTCTTTTAGCCTATTCGCACTCTCATCTACCCCCATGCCTAAATCACTTATCATATAATCTAGTCATTTTCATTTTCTTAAGCACAAACGACAACGACGCAAAGTATAGAAAAACACTAACGAACGCAAATGTCGTTGCTGTTAATGTTGTTGTTGATGGTAATTTTAAGATGTTGTTTTTGTTTTTGTTTCTGTTTTTGTATTTGTTTTAATAATATTTAACTGTTGAACAAATTGTCGTCGTGTGGCTAGTTATTTAAATATATTGATTTGAATTGAATTGAATTGAAATATTGGGAATTGGGATACTCATCAAACGAGTAGAGACATTGTTATGATTCTTTTCTATTATTTACAGGATATTATATTATTTGTATTACATTCCAATTCGAGCGAAAATTTATTTTAATTTTTACTTTAGTAATATCCCCGGTCAGACATCAAAAATGAAATCTTAAAAAAAATTTTTCTTCGGGAACTCTCTCTCAACAGATTTCTGGCAAAAACTCTGAGAGTAAATAAAATTTCAATGAAAAATTTCTCAAAAATCTGTCGTTCGGAGTCGACGTTAAACTGTAGGTCCCGCCATTCATGTATAAAAATTAACGCCCACAACATGAGTGGTGTTGGGAAGCTAGGCCGTAATCCTCACTGAAGGGTTGTAATGGCCAATTATCTTATCA
The DNA here is from genome assembly GCA_927399465.1 of Sarcophaga caerulescens. NCBI lineage: Eukaryota > Metazoa > Arthropoda > Insecta > Diptera > Sarcophagidae > Sarcophaga > Sarcophaga caerulescens. Next base: position 1,378,305 of record OV656866.1, read on the forward strand.
TATTACAAGCGCCAGTTCTGGAGAGACAAAGTATTATTCCAGATCATCAGTTCGGGTTTCGTCATAAACATGGAACCCCCGAACAATGTCATCGAATTGTAAACGTGATAACTGATGCTTTGGAAAATAAGCGATATTGCTCTGCGGTTTTTCTTGACATCCAGCAAGCATTTGATAGAGTATGGCATACTTTTTAAAATAAAGAAAGTTTTACCGGCTCCATACTTCTTCTTTTTTAAAAGCTATCTCTCTCAAAGGCATTTTTATGTTAAACGTAAAGACTAAAGATCAGCTTTATACAAAATCAGAGCGGGAATACCACAGGGCAGTGTACTAGGGCCGGTATTGTACTCAATTTTCACAGCAGATATTCCGGTAACAAACGACGTCATAGTAGCAACATATGCAGATGATACAGCAATAGCAGCATCAAGCCAATCTTCAACCGAAGCTTCTTTATATGTCCAGCGCCATATTAACCTCCTTGAAAAACTTAGCGCAATACCAAAACTTTTTGAAAAATGCATAACGGATAATATTCTTAATCAATTATCATCTTTAATATCCTGTCATCAACATGGTTTTAGGAGAGGTTACTCAACGACCACAAATCTCTTGCAACTAACTACAATCATAAATAATGGTTTTAATAACAAACAATTAACTGATGTAATTTATACCGACTTCAGTAAGGCTTTCGATAAAGTAAATCACAACTTGCTTTTACTGAAACTTCATCTGTTGGGATTTACAACTGTTACTTTGAATTGGTTAAGGTCATTTTTAACTGGAAGGAAGCAGTGCGTAGTTTTTAACAATGTAACATCTAAACACATCGTCGTAATTTCCGGAGTCCCACAAGGAAGCCATTTGGGTCCTATATTATTTTCCCTTTTTATTAATGATGTACCATGTGTAATAAAATTCTGTAATATTTTAATGTATGCGGATGACTTGAAAATTTTCCTGAGCTATAATAGTATTCACGAGGGAAAGAAGCTACAACATGATTTGAATATGGTTTACGATTGGTGTAATATTAATCTAATGTATCTTAATTTAAAGAAATGTAAACATATGCGATTCTCGAGAAACTTGATTACAGAAGGTCATTTATCATTAGGCGGATTTCAGCTGGAAATAGTTACTGAGTTCCTTGACTTAGGAGTTCTCCTCGATAGCAAATTAAACTTTAATAAACATATAACTATGATTATTAATAAAGCCCGTGGGGTGCTTGCTTTCATAAAACGTTGGGCTAAGGAGTTTACTGATCGTAAAATAACTACTCGATTGTATACTGCCTTGGTAAGGCCTATTTTAGATCATGGATCGGTTATTTGGGATCCCTCTACTTCCTATCAGAAAAACAATATAGAATCTGTTCAAAAGCAGTTTCTTTTATTTTGTTTGGGAAACTCGACGTGGAATCCAAATGTGAATCTACAATCTTATTCTTCACGACTTGCTTTAATTAAACTACCTACGTTGGAAAGTAGACGCTTAGTACTGAATATAAGCTTTCTGATAAATTTATTGAATGGCTCTATTTGTTCGGAATTTCTACTGGGAAAGATCTGCTTCAAAGTTCCTTCTAGACCAACAAGAAATTTCGTAACCCTTCAACTTAAATATCATCAAACTAATTATGCTAACAATGATCCATTAAGGAGATTATGTAGAAACTTTAATTATTTTTACACCTATATTGATTACTCGTTGAATGTTAATATCATAAAACGTAATATTATACTTTCTTTGAACACTTGAAAATGTATATTCTAATTAATAATTTGTAAATGTAAATAGTCTGTAAGGATTTTGATCCATAGATGTTTTTTAAATAAATAAATAAAAATAAAAAAAAATGGCTTACTAGGTGGAATAAAAAAAGTTGAAAACTCGTAAGCTGTATTGGTTGTTAGGACCAAAATCTGAATTAAATTTAAACAACAAAATGAGAGTATACAAAGCCATCTTGAAACCGGTTTGGATTTATGGAATTATGTTATGGGGAACATCAAGCAAATCAAATATAGATATTCTGGAAAGATATCAGTCAAAAACTTTAAGACTAATTACTTCTGCCCCATGGTTTGTATCAAACAATTGTATCAGAAGAGATCTTTATGTTTTATCAGTAAATGATGAAATTAAAAATTTTTCTGAAAAATACATCCAAAGATTAAGTGACCACATAAACCCTCTGGCTGTTGCACTATTGGACGACAGCACTGAAACTCGAAGACTCAAAAGAGCACATATTTTAGATTTACCTTTTAGAAGTTAATCTTCATATTTTGTAAATATGTAAATAAACTTAAAATCTTGTTAACTATGTTTAATTGTATATAGTTTATGCAGTTCACTGGAACTGCATAGCTCCTGTTATTTAATATTTAAATTATAAAATTTGCTTATTGTCCGAAAGTGGACAGATTGCAAATGAATAAAGAATTAAAAAAAAAATATTACAAGCACTTCTGCTCTTGTTGTCTAGGTGATTTATTAAGATAAGCTCCAAAAAGTAAGATCTTTTTAGGTTAAATTATGAATCATCGAATGTTTTAACATTAATAACAAGATTCATAATTAAAATTAAAAGATTTTCATTATCGATTTTGAAAACACTTTGAATTCACTTGTGGTTTATGTTCATACGATATGAGTTGAATAGTGTACATATTGTATGAACGGGCGGATCCTGCTATAAGTGCTCAACTCATACAACCCATAATAGACAAATTCTGGGACACTTAATCAATCACTTAAGCGACGACTTAAAAGAGGGTACGATAATTAAGATCCCAAATAAAGGAGACCTGACAGAATGCAAGAATTGGAGAGGTATTACTCTTCTGAGTATGGTAAACAAGATCATTGCCAGTACAAACGTCTGTCAACCGCACTGTCCAACGATATTCGGAGTGAGCAAGCACGTTTCCGTGCAAGCAAGTCTGGTATCGACCATATTAATAGCCTTAGAATAATAACGGAACAATCAGTCGAATGGCGTTCCCCGTTGTATCTAATATTCATTGACTTTGAGAAGGCATTCGACTCGATTCACCACGCTGCAATATGGAACGCACTTCGTTGTAAGGGAAATACCAGAAAAGCTTATTACATTAATTAAAGCACTGTACGAAAATGCTAAGTGTCGCATCCTACATGAGGACACAATCAGCTGTCCAATAGATGTCAAAGTAGGTGCACGACAGGGATGCCCACTATCCCCCCCTGTTCTTCAATGTAGTAATCGACAGCATCATGGAAAAGGACACAGCAACACCGAGAGGCATCACATGGCGACTAAACGGCCGCCTCGCAGATTTAGATTACGCAGACGACATTTGTTTGCTCTCACACAGATTCGACTATATGCAGTCAAAGCTTAATAACATCGAAGCCGAATCAGCAACTTGTGGTCTCAAAATTAACATTCCAAAAACGAAAACCATGAGAATCAACACAACAAATACACGACAATTCATGCTACAACAACAATTTATCGAAGACGTCCAATCATTCTGTTACCTAGGCAGCATAATAACAAAAAGCGGAGGCTCTAGAGAGGACGTTGGAAATCGCATTAACTTTAAGGCCAGGCAAGCTTACGGTCAATTAAAACACATATGGGGGGACTCCCCATATCTCAAAGCGCACCAAAATCAACATCTTTAACAGCTGCGTAAAATCAGTTGCGCTTTACGGATGCGAGTCCTGGAACTCAAACCAATGCGATATTAATGCCTTACAAGTATTCATCAACCGTTGTCTACGTTGCATACTAAAAATTTTCTGGTCAAACACCATCACAAACGAACGCCTATGGGCCGAGTGCGGACAAACACGAGTTGAAGTCGAAATCCGGAAACGGAAATGGCGGTGGAGTGTTCATGCCCTGCGAAGACCCCAAACCGACACCACCAGAAACGCAATAGACTGGAATCCACAAGGCAGCCGCAGGAAAGGTCGGCCGAGTCACACCGGGCGTCGACAATTACGTAGATATCGAAGCAGCCAAAGTCAACAAAACGTGGAACCAGCTGAAGATCGTAGCAGCAGATAAACATGAATGGAAGGAAATCGTTAAGGCCCTATGCTCCTTATAGGAACAACAGCAACCTATATATATAGTATATTGTTACGTTTTTACCTTTTAAAAACGTTAACAATATGAGTTCGTAGATTGCAAATAAAATAAAAATAAATCTGTGTTTATTTTTTTTTTAATTAATTCTTTATTTTCTGCACAACTTTCGTGCCACTGTTCGAACTTATTCTACGCATACAATGATAACTTCCACAATATGTGCTTGTTCGTGATATTTCTCTGCTTATAACCTTTTTTATAAGCAACAACAACACTTGTTAGTTATTCTTCTTTGCTCACAACCTTTTTTGTAAGCACCACACTAACAACTGTTTTCTTCACGCAACTTGTCTGCACACAAGTCTGACTGGATTGTAACTCGATCTCGTAACTTCACACACCACTGGTTGAATTCTCACTCAATTCAACGCGACGTCGTCACACGACTAACTTCACTCGAACTCCGAGAATAACGTATCTTCATACACGGCTGACTGAATTCTAACTGAATCATCGTTGCTCGCTTTATCTTGCCTTTTATACCACTGGATCGACAGTGTGATGGATGCCCTTGAAGGATGATGACGACCTTCGGATCCAATCCAAAAATGTGAACAACTTGTTTCCATTTTTGTTGTTCGTGTATCTTGTTTACTTTCGTCCAGGCAGAGTTGTTGTTGTTTTGTTTATTCATCGATCTTGTAAACAAGCCCTGTTGTTTTTGTTGCTATATGCTTACTCATTCGTTGATCACGTGAACAACTGCATTGTTTTGTTTTTATGCGTGATCAAGCCAATTGTGTTGTTTTTGGAGCTTTTGCTTATTATTTTAACAACACCATTTCCATTTTCGTAACAATATATTGTATAAACTGAACATTAGGCACCTGTAATAATAATTATGTCAAGCAATTATTTAACCCCTAATAAAAGTAAACCGAGATAAAATCTTAAGTACAACTTGCTGCAGTCTCTATAGATGTTTTTATATACATTCATACGTAAGCATGGTAGACATTATCACCACTCACTAACTAACTAACTCACACTTTCTTCGAAGTTGATTTTTTTTTTGTGATTCCAATACATTTAACACATATATATACACCTCCTCACAAAAATTTAATAAAAAAAAATATAAACGAGTTAGGGCCTTTCTACATGAGACCAACGATTTGTAATCTATTTTTGTTCATAATCACCTTTGAGGCTATTTTCAATAAATATTGCAAATTTTTAAATTCTTAATCAATTTTTAATTTAACATTTTGTATCGAATGTGATATTCGATATTAAAATGAATATCATTTTCAAAATTTTTTTTTTGTTTACCAAAAACGAAATGAGCATTGGTTTCTGAAAACGAGGTGAAAAAATATAAATGTGAGCATCACATTTGATGAAAATTATTAAAAATTTTTTGTTTTGTTTTTAATTGAATTTTGTTTGTTTTCAATAATTATATTTGAAATGAAAACAGCTATTTAATGTTTTCGCTATCTGTTCAATTTTTGTTTGTAGTTTTTTCCCATATTCTTTTTTCGTTTTTCATTTCATTTAAATTTTTTTTTGTTGTTGTTGCAGTTTCACACTAAAAATGAATTGAAAATGAAATCAACAAATAAATGTGTCCCGATCTCCCACACATGCAATTGTGAGAATTCACATGTGAATATCATTTTGCATGAGTTTGTAGGATTGTAAGCAAAAGAACGTTGGTACAAATTAAAAACTGTGAAAATTGCGCGAAGCACCATAAAATGCTAACGGAAGTTTCAAATTGCATGCCACATCCGGTTTGCTTTGCATATACGAACATAGTACAAACGAATACAAATTTATTTTTTTCTGCTACTCTCTCTCTATTTTCCCCGCCTGCGTTTACTAAGTCTGCTCAGTCGTTGAGTTTTCTGCTAAAAAGAAAAAAAAAAAGTATTTTTTATATATGAATGTGGGTCCGTTAGCATTTCAGAGTATATGTACATACTTACATATACGTTTGAGTCCATTATAGTATGAACGATATGACGTGGTTGGTTGGCTGCCTAAATATATTCATACATGTTGGGTAAATTTTTTTTGTTGCTGTTGCTGTTACTAGTTTAATTCGTGGACTGGCTGGGCTAAATGTTAATTTGAATATCTTTAAATGGGTGTTTGAATGTAGGCTCTCCAAAGCCCGTCGTCCACCAATTCAATCTATGTTGTGTGAGTTGTTGTTTTTTTTTTCCAGTTTTCAATTTATTTTTCTTTTATTCTTCTTGCACTGCCATACTTTATTATTTCCGTTTTTTATTTGTTTTAATATTAAAAAAACACACATACACACACGCACACAGTTCAGTTTCAGTTATAGTCACACAAAAACATACATACATACATATGCACATGCACAATAGTAGTTAGTGAAACAACAATTGTGTAACTGTATAAGTGGACAATTTAAATTGAGTTCCATGAATGTTGTTTGTAGCACACACACACACACACACAAACACACATTTCAACAAAATTTACATTTAGACACAAACACACCAGACCAGACCAGACATAGATATTTACAGCAGAGAGTATATAAAGTGGAATGGCTTGTAAATGCAAATGTTATACTGTGCTGTTGGCAATTTAATGTGAGCATTATACCATCACTGCACATTACAATCACACACTCGGAACAGCAAAACCATATCAAACTCAATAGTGACCACATAAAATAAGAGAAAGTAACAACAACAGCAACAATGTACTTTGTAATTGGTGTCCAAAACATCAGCAACAATGTACACAAGTAGTAGTCGAAGAATGATGATGATGATGATGATCATGATTATCATAATAAAGCCATGGGCATTGATATTTATTGACCATCGCATATTGCTCACACATACATGCATACAATGCGAATGTACAAATACACACACAGTACTTGCACACTCTTATAGTGAGAATTGATTAACAAAAAACAATAACAACAACACCAACACCACCATTAATGACAGCTATAAAAGTGTAATGAAAGAGTCTATGAAAAAAAAAGAAAAGCAATTACATATTACATACGAGGGCGGTTCGGAAACTTCTTATCCTATCAATGAAAGAGAATAGTTAGTTTTTAATATAATCTCCTGAAACTTCAATACACTTAGTCCAACGCTTTTCTAGCAATTCTATGCCTTGATTAAAATAGTTTTCCTCAAGGTCTTCAAAATAGTGGTTTACAACTGTAATTGCATCTTCATTTGAGGTAAAACGCTTGCCAGCAAGGAATTTTTTTAGATTTGGGAACAGGTAAAAGTCACTGGGAGATAAATCAGGAGAATAAGGTGGGTGGTCAAGCAACTCGTACTTTAATTCGTTGATTTTAGCCATTGTTAAAACACTCTTGTGCGCTGGTGCGTTGTCTTGATGAAAAATTATTTTTTTGTGTCGTAAGCCAGGACGTTTTTCTCGAATTTGTACATTTAATTGATCCAAAAGGTTGCAATAGTACTCTGAATTTATTGTTTTACCCTTTTGCAGATAGTCAATCAATAAAATACCTTTGAAGTCCCAAAAAACCGTTGCCATAACCTTACCAGCCGATTGAATTGTTTTTGCCTTCCTTGGGGCACTTCCTCCAGCTTCAGTCCATTGTTTGGATTGTTCTTTTGTCTCTGGAGTATAGTGGTGGATCCATGTCTCATCAACAGTTATGAAACGACGCTTAAAATCCATTTTATTTCGCTTAAAACGATCCAAACAAGCTTGAGAAATGTTCATTCTTATGCGTTTTTGGTCTGTAGTTCTTCACACAAAATTAAATGGACTCGATCATTTGAGATGCCCATGATGTTAGCAATTTCACGCACTTTTATTCGTCGATCATTTAATACCATATCATGCACTTTGGCTACAATTTCTGTTGTTGTTGCTGTTTTTGGACGTCCACTACGTGGTTCATCTTCAATGCTTGTACGACCACGTTTAAATTCAGCAACCCAATTTTTTACTGTTGCATATGAAGGAGCACTCTCACCTAACACATTCACCATATCATTATGAATTTCTTGTCCCGATAAACCTTTTTTATGGAAATATTTAATGACAGCACGCATTTCTAATTTTTCCATTGTAAAAAAATCGCGGATGCGTCTTTTTTGAACACCTGTTTCTATATGAAGGAGTTGCCAGATCGAAACAAAATTTAACATGTGTTCATAACAGAGATGTAAGTTTCCAAAACACTTAACTTTTTTCTGTTTATACCGCGCTTTTTGTGCTAGGCTAAGAACTTTCCGAACTGCCCTCGTACATATATACATGCATATGTACGTACACACATATATAGAAAAAATAAATAATTTAATATTGTATTTGAATTTATATTTTCAATGCGTTTTCACAACAACAAAATCAATATTTATATAAAACTTTTATTTACTTTGTATAAAAAATACTAAAACGATAGCAAACCAACCAACTTAAAAAAAAAACAACAAAAAGAAAAAGAAGAATTGAAAATTGAATTCATACATACCCCTGAACATATTGCAAAAAAAAAAATTCAGTGCGAACAGCTGCAGCAAACAGTTAGAGAAATGAGATGAGAGAGATAAAAATAAATTATAACACTTTAATAGAGTTTTCAAACCGCAATATACGAAATATAATAAATATTCTATGATTTTTATTTACTCTTACCCAGTCCCTCGCTTCACGTCGCTTCCACGCTTTACCTGCAGCAACAGAAAATTAAATACCAGCAGAGAGAGTGAAAGAACTTTTTTCCAATCTGCCCGATGTAGAGGTAGAGGATCTAATAAATTCAGCATCAATAAACTTTTCCAGTAATTAAGACAGTGATTAATTGTTTCATTTTAATTTCTTTTACTTCTGCACTTAGTTTTTGGAGAAAAGAAAAAAAAAACGCTGGAAATGGTCGTTAATACTTTGCAAACGAATATAAAAAGAAGAAAAGCTGAATTAAAGAAATTGAATTTGTTAGTCAAAGAACTGTTCAGCGAATGATTGTTATTAATTCTAAAAGTTAAAATATTAATCATACGCACCCCATAAATATCGAAAGAGCGAATAGCAAAAAGTGTTATATTTGACCAATAAATGAAATGAAATACATCTTTGTATTGTTGTGGTGTATTACAGAGAAAATTTGGAATATACATATGTCGTATATATTTTCTTTTCGTTCCTTTTAGCTGTTAGAACTCTATAGGGTGGTTTTATCTCATATGGTAAAAAAAAAAATTTCAGAATTTTTTCGGGGGCACCCCCCTAAAATGTTTCTTTCTGTCAGATTTTAGGATTGCCAAAATTTAAGCACAATTGGAATATGTTGCCACTGGGGCCTCAAAGTTTAGAAAATCTCGTTTTTTGGCAGTTCTGCGATTTCGGCGATTCATATCTCTGGAACGGCTAAATCTATTTGCCCGTGTCATACATCAAATTAAAGGCCATACTGTTTATAATATTTTATATTCTACACAATAATACGCATCTAGTACTGTAACCAAAAAAATAGAGCCAATGTCCGTAAAAACGTGACTAGGTACCCCTGAGAGCGAAGATGCGTTATTTGTATTATTATTGGTTATTATGGACAAATACTTGTACTTTGGAATCTCATTTCATTTAAATATGTTTGCTATGGTATACCGTTAATTTTAGACCCACATACTGTATCACTGGCGACCCCAAGCAAAAGAAAATGAGAAGTGCTCCAGAAATATGCGACCCAAACTAAAAAAAAACAACTGCCGAAATTCCTAGAAAAAGGTCTCCCAGCCCTAATTACAAGTGAGACTTATCTTTTGTTTAAGAGATTAAACATTAATACCGAATTTCTAGAAAAAGATCCTGCAACTTGGCCGCAGAATATCAACTACCAGGAGGGGCAAAGGATGGTAAACAACTTGAAAGTTGTGAACGACATGGCAGAGCGAAGAGTCAAGCTCATCACAGATTACAACCAATTACTTACAAAAGACGAGCAACAAAAACAATACGTTCTCCAAGTAGTCAGCAGATGCCGTCAGCTGTATCCAGATAGCTCCAAAACCACATTATGTCAGTCCCTTGAATGAAAAAGGCATTTATTATACTTGATTTTTTAAATACATAATTGTTTTCATTCCAATAATTGATAATGTAGTAAGGAAAATGGGTTTTTACACAATAGGTTCCATCTTCGCTCTTACGTGTATCTAGTCACGTTTTTAGCCACATTGGGTTCATTATCTCGAATTCAGTACTATTTACGTATTTTTTTTATTCCATATAAAATATTATAAACAGTATCGACTTCAATTTAATGTATGACACGGGCAAATATATTAAACCGTTCTCGAGATATGGGTCGGCAAAGTCGCCAAACTGCCAAAAAATCGAGATTTTTAAAAGAGGCCCCAGTGGCACGGGTTAACATCTTCCAATTGTGCTCAAACTTTGGCAATCTTAAAATCTAACAAAATGAAACATTTTAGGCGGTCGATTTTTTAAAACCACCCTAGTAAACAAACATATGTATATTGGAGCCAGTGGTGGAGAACTTTGTTAATAGAGTCCTAATATTTTCCAGGAAATGGCATTGCCCGATCTTCGTGCGATGTTCATTATTTATATTATCCTCTCTAATAGTGACTGGGCTTCCTGGATAGAGGAACTGAAGACCGTTCCATAGAACGTTTAAAATTCAAGTCAAATCAAATCAAGTGAAATATCATCACGTAAAGAATTCGCAGTTAATGTTTTTGATGTCAATGAATCTATTTGTTCATATAAAATGAAATTTGAAAATTTATACAAACAAAATTTTAGAATCACTTCAATCTATTGCTAACAAATTAGATTTTAAGTATCTCAAATTTGTTAAATGCTTCAAATATCTTGTTTTCTATTGTGATTATCTCCAGACCTAGTGCTGAATTAAGTCATTGAAACTTTTGTTTTTTTTAATAAAAGTTTAACAAAAATTTCAATGACACACATTGTAAACGGTCTTTGTAGATGGGATTAATGTGTATTACTTGACAGAGGGAGATAACCTTAAAAATGTCAATATTTATTGTATTGATGATTACAACAACAAATAATAAATCGAATCATTATTAAAAATCCATCATTCAGTTTGAACGGTTCGAATAGTAGTTCGGTATCGATGTAAGCCATTTTAATTATTTGTATAAAATATTGTAAAGTAAAATCAAATCAAAACGAAACGAAAAACGAAATGCAATAAAATAAAAAAAATACAACTAAACTGGCTCAATGCAAATTGATACCAAGTTAAACATGAAAATCCCATATCATAGTATTCATACAAATAAACAAACAAATAAATTTATGCTAATCGGCTTTTTTTCTTAAATTTCCATTCAACAAAAGCCCTCTTCCCCCTCATTCCCAGCACTCCCTTGCCACAGCGTACCAGCAACGTGTCTGTCGTACCATAACAATCCACAATTCCAATGCCACCCGCAACAAGGCGCAAACAAATTTTACGAATTCTTGTCTAAAATGTTTACGCCACAATTGTAATGAATTGAAGAAAAAACGATATTCGATTGTAAGAACTTGAAAGGGAACTATCAACCACACACACACATCCACACACCCACACACATCCACAGATATTCAAGTGTGTTGTAATAAAATTTGGATTTTGTTTTTTGATTCGTTTTTTTATTTTATTTAAATAATGATTTACGAGCATTCCACAGTTCTTAAGGCACACATTATCAAATACAGGCCCTCAGGCACACACACACACACACAGACACACACACTTAGAAAGTGAATACGTTGTATCTAGTGTGAACGAACCCACTTAGTTCTTATGCAAATCCATACAGTTCAGTCAGTTCGATTTGTGTTCTAGTCAGTCTACCATTGCCCTCTCATGCCATACACCAGGACAGGCAGTGTATCTGTGATTATAGATTAACGTTTGTTTTCCCTCATCTTCTTGTACTTTTTCATTTAAATAACGTATTAAAAATGGGAAAAAAACAGAATAAAGAAAACAAATCAGGCCATAAAGCTGCAATCAACTCACCAAACGGGGTGAGAAGTGTCCAAGAAGAGAACGATGGTGGTTGAAGAGTTGGGCATTAGATTGGCTTAAATCTACTTCTTCTATCTTTTATACTTCGGCTGCCGCCTGTAATACTAACGATATGCCGTTTACGTTAAGAAAAAAGGGCCAAAAGGCATTGTTCTGTATATGATTTGTAATATAAACCTTAACATTTTTACAGCTCTTTGTTTGGTGTTTTACTTGCCTTCAGACTAAAAATCATCCTCGTCATCACCACCACTACTATCACCATCCCCAACACATTGGCATCGTTAACATCCCCATTTTTTTTTCTTTTATTTTCTTGTATCTCCTTCATCTTTATACACACCTATAAAGCTCTCATCTCTACACTTTTTTAATCGTAAATCAGTGTTATAATCATCACCAACCCAACTAAATCGAAAATCTAGCTCCCAAAGGATATTGGTCAGCAGTTTTCCTATACCGTACCGGGATCATCACTACAAACAACGAATGTATTGGAAAAAGGGGCCAGGGAGTGAAATACTAAAAAATAAAAAAAATGTTTTGGTTTATTCCCTCTCTACTCACATATGAAATAACATATTATAAGACACCCAAAAACGTATACATACATACATATGACAAAACATACTACATATGTACAGTAAGACTCCGCTTTACGCTGTTTCAGTTGGGATTCCACTAAATCGCACACTGTATTTATACTTGTTGTATATGTGTGCAAATAAAACGGCCATGCACCAACCAAAGCCGGTAAACTATATAGTGACGATGTATCTTTTTCAACGCTCTTTTGTTAGTCTGTCCAGAATAAAGATTCCAACTGTTATTTTACGAAGTCGCAATGTATTTACATATCAACGCCTCCATTCTATAACGTTCTAAGTACACTTAATGTTCTTGAATTTTTTAATTCTACGTTCTCTAACTTAAATACTGTCAAAATTTGATTAAGATACGCCGATCCGTTCCGAAGTTATAGGGAAAAATCTACTTAGAAGACATATACAGTCGTATGTAGCGTGAAAACTTTGAGAGCTCATAACTCAAAACACACTTTTTCGACTTGGAATGTTATAGAACGTGAACGTGTGAGAAACTAGGTCAATAATCCTGACTGAAGGGTTGTAATGACCAATTATGTATGTATGTTATAGAACGGAGGCATCGATATGTACGTGTTAAGTTGCCTCGTTTAACGCTGTTTCGTTTAGCGCTGGAACTTATTGGAACGCATCCCCCGCGTTAAGCGGGGTTTTACTCTACATACAAAGAATACAGAATACACCCAAACCTTTTTTTACACGGTAGATACGTTCCAGTGGATACCGTGTAAAAAAAAAACGCGTAAAAAAAGACAAATATTATGTATGTATGTAAGTGTATAAACAAACTGAAAAGATATACATAGGATTGATGCAGCAGCCTACAAATGCCTATAAAATTGAAAAAATTTATAAAAACGCACAGATTTAGTTCAATAGTATACACAGAGTTTTTATTTTATTTCATTTTATGATTATAAAAAAATAAAGAAAAACCTTAAAAATTCTCTTCCATTTATAAAAATAAAATTAGTTATCAAACTCTTAAGACAATTAGGAACGGAATTATTTTCAATAAAATTTTTTTCTTTAATTTAATTGGGATTCAGTTTCTGATAGCAAGCGCATTCTCTTTTGCTGGGGTGGCTCAATATCAGTCTCATCAGTAGAAATACTTATTACTTCTACATCTTCAGAAGCTGCTTCTGGCGCTGGTTTATTTCTTTTAACAGCAAATTCTGTTATAGTGCGTTGTGATCCAACTTTAGAAAGCTCTTTATAGAGCTCTCTGTATCTAGCCATACATGTTTGTAAGTCTGATTAAATTTCACAGCTCTTTCAATTATGTTATCACATGTCAAAAAGTGTTCTGCCAACTTATTTGCCATTTGAAGGCCGTCAAGTATCAACTTCACTCATTCAGTTTCAACATTTTGATCTTCATTTCCCAGCGCAACCTCCAATATCTCTTCTTCATTTAGAGCTTTATCAACAATTATTTCGTTTATATCTTCAATGTTAAGATTATCAAACCCTTCACCTCCAACTTTTCGCGCTAAATTAATTATATCTGCATACACTTCACCACCTGAATTATCATTCGCACAAGTGTCATTGCCTCTGACGCATTCTGGCCAAATGCTCTTCCAACAGGCATTTAAAGTTGATGGTTTTATTTCTGAAAAGGCTAAGTCAGCATGCTTTATGCAATCCATAATCGAAAATTTCTTCCATGCGTCGGATTTTATCCGTATAAAAAGGAGCGAACAAAAAAAAAATGGTAAATTTGTTAAAAAAAAACCGTGTTATTTCAAATTCGCGTAAAAAAAAACCGTGTAAAAACAGGTTTGGGTGTATTTATAATGTGGTATGTATACGGTTTAATGTGTATGTACCTATATATGTATGTATGTATGTATGTATGTACGTTGAAGGCCACTTAAAGGCCATAAACTTAAACAAACGAAAATAAATTCTGAAAATTGTTTAACGACAACAGCGGGAAAGGCGACAAGAAAAGCAAAGGTATAGGCATAGGCATACATAAACATGCCATTAAAATGTAAAACGTGAGTGTAAATCAATTTTTATATTCATCCTTAAACGGATATTCTATTCTAAACTAGACACCATTTATATGGCAAAACAAAATTTTTAAAGACGAAAAATATTTCAAATTTAGAATTAAGATTTTAATTTATTTACTTAAAGCCCGAGCCGTTACTAACAGTTCCTAACGTTATGAGACTTTTTCTAACTGTAATTTTATCATATTAATGTTGACCATCTAAGAAAACAAAATCTATGCTTAAATATTAATTCGATTGAAATACATAATTTAATCAGTGAACAAACAAATTCAATTACATTTATATTTTAATATTTAAATTAAAAAGAAATTAATTTATTGCAGAAAGTTAAGCAGAAGATGAAAGAATTGTTTTCTTCATTTTACTTTACAGTCTTAAAATCAAAATTCATCCATGAGTAGACGCGTATTCTGTATTCTGTCGGTTTAATAAACCAACACGTAAATAGAAACATTAGAGCATTGATTTTCACTTTTCAACGATATAAACTTATATAAAGGTTTCCAGTAAAGTACAGAAAATTGCTTATGCGAGCATAGATTATAGAAACACACACATTAACTAACTTTCAGATCGAAAAACTCTAATTTAATGTGGCTAGGAGAGTACGCTATTTGAATTGGTACTTATTAGCAACAACACGACACTATAGAATGATGAGCGTATTTGCCAACAAATCTCATACATAGTACATATTCGTATGTATTTACAAATCGATGTCGATGGATGTTTGTCCGTTTGACATTCAAATTAGTTTTATACACAAAAACATATAACATACACACATACATACACTCATTCACTCACTCACTCATACATGCAGTATTAGTAAACATGTGCACAAGTTTTATCGCCATAAGTCAAAAACATGGCGTTTATCCTTAAAACAAAAACAATAGGTACGCAATCATCTCACAACGATAAAGGATGGAAAAAACACGAAGTAGAGAAGAGAAATGAAAGAGAAATGGGATTTGTGTTCATGCATGTGAATGTGTGCGAATAACGGTATTTATTTAGAAGAGGCCATACTTTCCAATGCTTGCCTATTACACATAGCGATGTGAGAAAATCGCACAAAACTCGCATTGTCTTAACTAGGGAACGTTTTACGTTATTGTTTCTGTTGCTATTATTATTACTACTACTACTACTACTACTACTACAGCTATTGTGTGTGATTTGTGGTTGTGTTAGCGTTTGTCTCTCTCTTTGTTTGTTTGTTCAAGTTGAATATGTACTCAAGGCATTAGTAAATGTTTGCATTAAAATCGATCTTCTAAGCAATCTTAACAAAACAGGTTTGCTACTATCGCCCGGTACATTTATTGAAAAGTAAACCATTCCAAGCACTCGTATATTCCTTAAAACATTTCTTCGTTTAACGCGTACAAACTTTGGCTATACAAATACATCCAGATTTGTTGGTCGATAGATCGGTTTGTACATAATCCTAATATATATTATAAATCTTTCTGTAAGTCTGTTTTTTTGTTTGTTTGTTGGTTTGTTTGTTAGCCAATCACGCCTGAACGCCTGGACCGATTTTCTTGAAATTTGGGATATAGATCGAGCCATTGTCGGTGCAGGTTATAGGCTATAAATTTTTTCAAAATTTTGACCAAAAGGGGGAAAAAAATGGGACAAAGGGAGAAAAAATGGGCAAAATTTAGTACTTTTATGCATAAATGCTGTATTTTATCTGTTTTATAGGTAATTTTTTACGATTTAGATTGGTTAAGTTTCCCAAATAGCTATTGGAGGTGTTCCGTTTCTAAAGTTGAACCAAAAGGGGTCCAAAAAGGGGGAAAGGGGCCAAAAACGGGCAAATTGAGTTTATAGCCAATCACGCCTGAACGCCTGGACCGATTTTCTTGAAATTTGGGATATTGATCGAACTTTTGTCGGTGCAGGTTATAGGTAATAAATCTTTTCAAAATTTTGACCCAAAGGGGGAAAAAATGGGTCAAAGGGGAGAAAAAATGGGCAAAAATTAGTACTTTATGCATAAATGCTGTATTTTATCTGTTTTAAAGGTATTTTTTTACGATTTAGCTTGGTTAAGTTTCCCAAATAGCTATTGGAGGTGTTCCGTTTCTAAAGTTGGACCAAAAGGGGTCCAAAAAGGGGGAAAGGGGCCAAAAACGGGCAAATTGACTGCATTTATATTTAGCACTTAGAGTATTCAAAAAACTGGGTTGTTTGTTAAACCGGTTTCCGAATAATTTAAAAAATTGGATTTTTTAAGAAACCGGTTTCGAAACCGATAAACCGGTTTTTTATTTATTGTTATTTTTAATGCAAAAATTACCCAATAATAATTTTTTTTAATTTTTTAAACTAATCCAAACTACGTAACCCGCGCAACGCCGGGTACAATCTGCTAGTATATTTATATATAAAGGGTGATTTTTTAGCTATTATCCTTTTGGCAACACTGGTTTAAACAGCTCACGCACGTTTCGTGTTTTGTTTCACTGTCAAACATCTTCAGTTTGGTGTATAATTTAACCATGAATCGTCTTATAAACGAACAACGCTTGCAAATCATTGAATTTGGCATCATTGGACCGTACTTCTTCAAAGATGCTGCGAATCGTAACGTAATTGTGAATGGTGAGCGCTACCGTGAGATGATATCCAACTTTTTTTGCCCAAAATGCAAGAGCTTGACTTGATTGACATGTGGTTTCAACAAGACGGTGCCACGTGCCAAACAGCACGCGTAACAATGGACTTATTGAGAGGCGAGTTCGGTGAACATTTTATTTCACGTTCGGGACCAGTCAATTGGCCGCCTAGATCGTGCGATTTAACGCCTTTAGACTATTTTTTGTGGGGCTATGTTAAAGCTCATGTCTATACATGTCTATACCGCTTCAATTGACGCATTGGAAGACAACATTGAAACATTTATTCGTGAGATACCGGCCGAAATGTTGGAAAGAGTATGCCAAAATTGGACTAAGCGGATGTGCCATTTGAGGCGCAGTTGCGCTCAACATTTACAAGAAATAATCTTCAAACATTAAATTATATGGACCGTACTATCGATTCAAATAAAGATTTCATGCATTTTTCTGAATTTTATGTTTTTTTTTTTTGAAAAATTTTCCTATAGCTCTTAAAAAATCACCCTTTATATATATTTCCATACCTAAATGCACAAACTCACACACACAAACACACATTTGTGAATAAGTGTTTTCATATGTATTTAAACAAACATTAAATGATGAATGATTTTATGGTTTGTTTGGCCTGATTTTTTCCACTTTTAAACACAAATATATTCACATATACATTTACATACATATGTACACATACATGCATATGCAGACATCTATTTGCACTAAGAAATTTGTATGTCGATTTTCAAGGAGTGTTATGATGTAAGAAATGCTATGAAATGCCATGAAACAAAAACAAAAACTTACCCATAAAAACAGTACAAAAAATCAAAAAAAAAAAAAATCCACAAAAAAACGAGTGAAATGTTATGTTTACATAAGAAATTGGATTTTTGCATTAGTTATGCAAAGGAGAAGTTTAATTTCTCGACCAAAAATCAAATGAAAAATATTTCACTTACAACAACAATTTCTTTTCTTCTTCATCTTCGTCTCTTCACCGGTATCGGCACTAGCACTAACACCAGTACCAGCACCATTACCAGAAAAAGAAATCGAAATATGTCAGAAAAAAAAAAATGAGAAGAGCTTTTAAAAACAATAATTGATGTTCCGTAGAGTCCTGGAAGTAGTAGTGTGTGCATACATGGCACAAATAGATCTTTTGTAATACACACACACACACACACAGGCCATATGCAACCATGGAAAATATATTCATTTATACATACATATGTACATACCATACACACATGCATAATATATGTATGTATGTATAGAGTGTTTTTTTTATAGAGGTATAGAACTTTAAGTTGCAATAAAACAACGATGGATTATTCGATTGACATGAATTTTATTTATCCGAAAGATAATCTTGTAGCATTACATTTTAAATATGATTTCTGGCATATGACCGCCACGGCTGACGCGGATATAGTCCAATCTGGACGTCCAATTTTCGATGACTTTTCCCAACATTTGTGGCCGTATATCGGCAATATGGTCAAGCGTTTTTGGCTTTACCGCATAGACCAATGACTTTACATAGCCACACAGAAAGTAGTCTAGCGGTGTTAAATCACAAGATCTTGGAGGCCAATTCACAGGTTCAAAACGTGAAATTAGGCGGTCACCAAACGTGACTTTCAGTAAATCTATTGTGGCACGAGCTGTGTGACATGTTGCGCCGTCTTGTTGAAACCACATCTCCTGGACATCATGGGTATTCAATTCAGGAATGAAAAAGTTAGTAATCATGGCTCTATACCGATCATTGAATTGACTGTAACGTTCTGGCCACCATCGTTTTTGAAAAAGTACGGACCAATGATTCCACCAGCCCATAAAGCGCACCAAACAGTCAGTTTTTCTGGATGTAACGGTGTTTCCACATACACTTGAGGATTACCTTCACTCCAAATGCGGCAGTTTTGTTTGTTGCCGTAGCCATTCAACCAGAAGTGCGCTTCATCGCTAAACAAAATTCGCTTATGAAAATCGGGAACAACGGTAATCTCGTTTTGGGCCCATTCGACGAATCTACGCCTTACTTGATGATCGTTTGGCTTCAATTCTTGCACGAGTTGAATTTTGTAGGCACGCAAACCAAGATCCTTCCGCAAAATCTTCCATAAATTGGATGGACACAGATCCAATTTCTGTGCTCGATGGCGGATGGACTCATTCGGGTCTTCCTCAATGCTACGCTCTACAGCAGCAATAGCTTCTTCTGTACGCACCGTACGGCGTCTCTGGGGATGCGAGTTATCAATAAGAGTAAACGTGGTGCGAAAACGTTCCATGGTTAATCGAATTAACTGCTCTGATGGACGATTTTGTCGACGAAAAAACGGACGTAGTGTGCGATACGTTTTCCGCACAAAACCATTATTTTCGAAATAAAATTGCACTATTTGCAAGCGTTGTTCAGGCGTGAGTCTATTCATGATGAATTGCCACACCAAACTGAGAATAAATCACTTGACAGCTGTTAAATCGGTCGCCATCTTGAAAAGTAATGCCAACTTAAAGTTCTATACCTATATAAAAAACACCCTTTAGAAGGCCAAAAATGTAAAAACCTAAAAAAACGAAAAAACAACTCAAAGTGGATTAGTTTTGTTTCTTGTAACAGCAACAACAGGAAAAAAAATCAACTCAAAAATACCAAATGACAAAAACAAAAATAATACGAACAAAATAGTTGAATGCTCGTATAGTGAATAGGATGTACTATGTATTCATGTATGGTCGGTCCATCTTTGTCTATGCATGTATGTACGAGTATATGTGGAGATAGTATTGCCTACTACATCGATGATAATTATAATGTATAGGCAGACATGTAAGCTTTTCACTTTTGTTGTTGTTGGTGTTACTATTTTTTGATTTTTTGTTTCTTTTTTTTTTTAATGAACCCAAGAAAGACCAATAAATAAATTACAACACTCACACAGACAACCATACCAACCAGATACACAGTATGGTGGATAATAATGGTTGTGCAAGTATATAGGAATATAATTTTAATATTTTCCTAAAATTTTCGCTACATTACAACATTACGACTCATTGATGTTATTGCCATGATTGGTACTAGATTATAACCAATTTAGTTTAGTTCTTATAAAAGCTAAGCTAACAAGATTGTTCTGTTGGAAGAAGACAAAATGCAAAATCGATAAATTTTTACAATCGAACGTGCCCGGCCTCACACTAACCCACCCTCACTCGACCGCGGAGGGCTCGTCCCCATTACGTAGGGACACGTACACACTGCAGTCTGGACTGTAGCGGGTAAGGGAAAAGTAATGGCAACGAGAACATAAATCAGCTACAGAACTTAATCACAAGCTGAGTAAAGCTACAACAAACCAGAACTACCTAAGACAATAACGACAATACATTTTTATATAATAATTTACAAATTAATGGCAGCATATAAGCTACGTTTTATATTACAAACGCTACAATTAAAATCAATAAAATCATAATATACGTTGAAATCATTATATAATCTACGAAAAGGAAAATGACATCCATAGTTCGTTTTATAAAATTCTAAAGAAAGAGGACGATAGTGCCGTGAAAATCTTGCTGGAATACTGAAATTCAGGTTACAAAGCAAAAATTCAGAATCGATATCACCTTTAACCGGATTAAAAACAAAACAAACCCCTAAAACAGTCCTTCTACGTTCCAAAGTTGGAAGTTTTATCAAACCTAATCTAGCCTCATATGACGGAAACCCATTGGCACAATCCCATCCTAAGCCATGTAAACAGAATAATAAAAACTGCCTCTGCACAGACTCTATTGAATCACTGTGACAACGATAGTATGGATTCCAAATAATAGACGTTTACTCCAAAATAGGTCTAACAAGTGAAATGTATAGCAGTCTTGTTATACAAGGATCAATGAATTCCCTAGCCCATCTTTTCACAAAACCAAGAACAGCCCGAGCCTTGCCTATCACCATACTAATATGATCAATAAAAGACAGTTTCATATCCAATAATACTCCCAAATCAAGAAATGTAGTCACAGTTTCCAAAGGACAAGAATTAATCACATAAGTGGACGAAATTACGCCCCTGCGAGAGAAAACCATGCATTTACACTTTCTCAAGTTAAGATCCATTAAATTAATTCTGCACCAAGTTACAAACAAATCAATATTTCGCTGAAGAACAGCCTGACCATGATCATCATCAAAAGTATAAAAAAGGAATACCGATTAATGAAAGTTTAAGAAGCAAAATTTCATGATCAACCCTATCAAAAGCTTTACTGATATCAGTATAAATTACATCAGTCCGAGCCCTGGCAAGAAAACCCCTAAAAACATGTGTAGTAAATTCAAGATGATTTACTACAGATGTTTTCAGTTTTTAAATTTTTATAAAAATTAATCTTATTATACATTTAAAGGTGACAAGCTTTAAATGATTTCATTTTGTTACTATTTGTTTGCACAGCACTGCTTGATATACATATGTACATAGGTCAGCATCTACATTTATAAATTAAGAATGTTGCTCTATAGAGTACTAAAAATATTCAAAATTGAGCACAAAATAAAAATTGGAACTTTCATAATAAATGTTTCATTCATCTCGACTTTGGCCACCACCATCTTCATATCTTCATAGTTAGCCAAACACAATCATCGACTATCTGTATTGATGGGTAAATGCATGGGTGTGTGTGTGTGTATCTGTATGTTTACATGTTTATACTGCCTTAATGTATAAGAGGCAAAGAATGTTATAGCTCGAGCAAGGATGATTTGATGAGTTGCCAAGGGCCAAAAAGTCAAACACTCGCTAAAATCGCCCACAACAAACAAAGTCTACTGCAAATATATTCTCTCTCCCTCAATCATATCAATTCCATAACCATTTCCATGCCCATTATAAATGCCATCAGCAATAATATTGTACAACGACCACCGTAAGCAGCAAAACCTTTTTGTTTCCAACTCTTGCCACTGCTGATGTTAACAATGCAATGAAGAAATTAATGGAAATGAGTATGTATACACATATATACATACATTCATAATATATAAAATAGTATGTGTAGTCATTCCAAATAAAAAAAAAACTGAAACAAAACGAAACAAATCAGATGGTATTCATTACGAATGTTCTTTTTATTGTCGTTCTTGTTACTGTTGAAGCGAGTAGCTTCACATGAAAGTGAATTGCATGACAGACATCACTCATCATCATCATCATCGTCATCGTTTATTCTGATGATTCCAGAATAAACTTTTGTCGACTAGCTTTGCTGATATTGTATGTACGTTCTCACGTATGTACGAGTATGTGTGCTAGTAGTTTTGCTTCAAGCATAAAAATCAAACAAACACTGCGAGGGTAGTACACAGCATTGCCAATCGAATTAAACGAAATAAAATCTGAATGGGACCGCATAAGATTGAAATAAATATTACGGCGACATATAGGCAGGAAGACACATATTTATGAATATATTGTCTTACTTAACAACCTTTCGAAGCATAGAAAAGGATTTTATTTTAAAATGTTTCAAAACATTGTGAAGAGAAGATGGTGCTTTCAAATGATCACGAGTGTTTCATTATCATTGTAATTTCTTGTTTTTGTTTGCTGCTATTAGTATTTTTTAATAATAATATTGTATTGTATTGTATTGCATTGAATCGTATTTACTTTTCATCGCTGCTATCTCATGATCTGCTTTATATGCGATATGTTGTTGCAATATGCCAAACAAACCATGTAATACTTGTACCCACAATGGCAGAGATGCTCGTGCTGGTACACCCTTCCGTTTCTATAATAATAAACAATTTTGGTCCAACTTCACCAACACACAAACACAAATACAAACAAAAACTGTAGCAATAATAAAAGCAACAATGACACTTTTGGCCTCAATACCAGAATGAAGAGCGCCCTTAGCATCAACAAACATTAAGACAAAGTTTCACTCACATTCACATTAATATTTATATCCATACGTACGTACATTCGTACACAATATTAACACTCGTACTCGAATCGTATCGACACACAAATACAAACACAAACACAAAGACGAAACGAGAAGGAGTCATTTTGTACATCAAGGACCAAACACAAATTGCTGTTGGTAAGTTGGCAACATTGTAATCGTCATCCAGCACTGTGTTTTTAATATTGCAACTTTTTTAATTATTTCCTTTTCTTTAACGTTTTTTGTTTTTTCCAATCAGTTCGGATGAGTTCAGCACAATACGGCGCACCACAACACAGCATAGAACAGTTGAGAACAGAACAGCTAAACTCACTACCGTTCAGTTCATCTCATTTCTGGTTTACTTTGCTGACTTGTATCACAATCCATTTGATTTTCAATTCTTTCTCCTCCTCCTCCACCTCTTTCCGTCGCCCATGTACGTACATATCTCATCTCATATCGATTGATTTGCGTTGATTTCATTGTTTTACGGAATTGTTGTTGTTTCTGTTGTAATTGGTGTTGTTATTATTATTATTGTTGTTGTTGCTGTTATTGTTGTTGTTGAAATAAAAGCAAACAGTAATGAATAATCTTTCAATACTTTTCAACAATCCTTGCTCTATTGTTGGCATTTCTAGAAGTGTTATTGTTGTTGCTATTATGGATATTGTTATACCCATACACCCATACACAGAGTAACGTAACACACATACAATGTACACATACAAATACATTTCAGTCAAGTTTCGAAAGTTCAAATTGAATCATCTCCTTTTCATTCTCTGCAAACGGGAATAGTTCAAGCCATATTAATCTTGCCTGCATTCATATTAATAAGTGTGCTACGGATTTTCAGAATATACAGTCAAAACTTTTCGAAGTCCGTTAAAGACTTGTCATCCTCGACTTATTGTGTATCGCGGACAAATTTTTTCAAAATTCTTCTAATGTATTTTTAATATTCTTTTTATGGATTGTTCTTTATCACACCCTAGTATTAAGGTTTTTGATTATTTTGTTGTCGTTATAATGGAAACTCTACATATTTCTAACTGTCAAATAGACTTTTTTCTCCCTAAGAGTTTTCAAATTAAACGATTACTGATGCAGTTGAATTTGTTAATATTTTCTATAGAGATAGTCATAGTCGCTAACACAAACAAAGCTTTAATAACCGCTTTAAGATATCTCTGCCTGCACCTCATTAATCAAAGTTATTCCAAAAGTGTTGTATTTTTATGTAAAATCAGCTTCATTTTTTCAATAATGTTCCAATTTCATTCAATATTTAAATAAACATTTGATATTGACATTATTCTTATTGTTATTATGTCGTTTATTATGCCATTTATTATGCCAAAAGAAATAATTGTGAAATATTTCCCATTGCTCCGCAGCCTTTCGGCTTCAGGGATACAGGGTGGCTGATATGTATTGCAACCAACTTGAGGTTGTTATCATTTGTAAACCGCTCGTCTGACAGCTGACAGATTTATTCCAGTGACAGTTCATTTTATTATTTACAAGCTTACAAAAGCATTTTGATCTATTGCATTCAGAAAAAAAGTTATTCGTGATGGAATTCAAGCGTGATAGTGTGATTGCTTTATATTTGGCTGGAAAACCACAGGTGGCAGCCCTCCAGCATTTAAATGTGAATAAATCTTTTGTTTCTCGTACCATTGCTCGTTACCGTGATACTGGCAGTGTTGCATCGCGTCCAAAAAGTGGACGAAAAAAAACGGTAACAACACCAGAAATGATCCGAAAAGTGAAGGCCAGATTAGATCGAAATCCACGCCGCAGTGATAGAAAAATTGCTCGTGAGCTGAACATATCGCGAGAACGGATGCAACACATATTGAAAAATGAGCTTGGACTAAAGCCGTTGAAGTTCCAAAAAGTGCAAGAGCTCACCGATGGACAAAAAAAGTTAGACTGGAAAGAGCCAAGGAGTTACTTCGCTTGCACGAAAGTGGCCAGTTACCGAATTTGGTTTTCTCCGATGAGAAGCCATTCCAAATTGAGCAGTTTGTGAACAAACAAAATGATCGGGTTTACTTTATTTGCCAAAGAGGTCAGCTGAAATTTTACACCTGCGATTGGCCACCAGAACTCAAGCGCCGCCGACGGTAATGGTGTGGGCCGCCGTAACGGCCGATGGTCGTATTCATCGACCGTGGGGTCAAAATAAATGCCGAATATTATCGGGAAAATGTGTTAAAGACAGTATGAAGCCCTGGGCAGACAAACATTTCGGCCGCAAACCATGGACATTCCAACAGGACTTAGCACCACCGCACTCAGCACGCGTCAACCAAGAATGGCTTAAAAAGGAGGTTCCTCGCTTCATTTCTACCGAACAATGACCACCAAAATCTCCGGATCTTAATCCGTTGGACTTTTGCGCTTGGGGCATTTTGGAGAGTAAGGTTCTCACTAAAAAATACCAAAGTGTCGATCATCTCAAGACGGCGCTTCGCCGGGAATGGGCCAAAATACCGCAGAGCCACTTTCGTACAGCCTGTAATGGCTTTGTCGGTCGTTTGAAGGCCATAATTCGTACCAAAGGTGGCCAATTCGAATATATCTAAACTGATTCTAAAATTTAATGTTATTTCCACCATTTTTTGCTTTTGAACAATAAAATTAAAAAAATATAGCGCTTTACTTTGTTGCATTATATATCAGCCACCCTGTATATACATACGTATATGCACTCATATCCTGATACTCCTTATTGCATTCAAAATTCTGATATTTTCCCTCTAATATCCGATTACTACTGTGTGTTTATATTACAGGGTCACCTTGAGGACCCTTGAGGACAAAACATATAAACTCCAATTAAAAGTCAATTATGAGAAATCGTTCGAGAGTATCAACCGAGAATGCATGTGGAAAATGAAGAAATTACGAATTACTTCCTTTAGCATAAAGGCAAATTATCTCAACGTATCAGTAGGAAGACGTGATGCTTGCCTCACCGCAATAACTAGAAAAACAAAGGTAGTGAGCCCTAGATACAACGCCCGTCTCTTATTCAAGTAGGTAATTATAGTTTTACCCCGATAGACATCATAGTTATGCTAGTTATCGAGATTGATGTGGAAAAAATGATTAGTAAGCATTAGATTATCTTCCGTACTCTGTCTTTTAAAGAAGAAGCTAAATTATAACGCTTCTAATATGAAAGTTTTAATTCAATTTACAACCAAGTACACACACCGACATACACACGTACATACATATGTATAGTATTTGAGAAGAAAGAAAATAATGGCCAACGGAAGTACATACTTTTAATAGTTTGTTATTATTATTATGGCAGAAAAAAATAAAATGATTGTTGTTTTGGATTGGATTTGAATTGGGTTGGAATGGGTTACATTCGAGGAATAAATTGAATTATCGATGGGTATAAAATGGAATGAGAAATTATTGAATATTATTATGTATTATTATTGTTAGAAATTATATATTATTTATGAATTAATAACACTATGCGACAAAATAAAAGAAATTAAATACACCCGGCTACTGACATAGTGTAGGTTGTGAGTTTTGTTGAGTAGATCTCAAAAAATATTTTTTTTTTTATTTCTCGAACCCTCCAAACTTTTTTTATTTGACAAAAACTGTTTTTTTAGACTTTACACACAAATTTCTGGATTATTCAAACCTTTCTGACCCGATTTCCATAATTTAAATCTTGTTGGAAAGGGAAGAGATGTACCTTTAAAACGGTATACATATATCTGTTATTTGCCTTAATATGCTATGAGTTTTTATGAGGTAAACTTGGAAAATGCGAATTTTTTTCATATTTTTTCAAGTTTGTCCGTTCATAGTAGCAAAACTTTACTTAAAAAATATGAAATAAGTGATGACATTCTGAAAGTGCATTATCTTGTGAAGAGATTGGCACTTCGTTTGATCAAATCGGACAAATATTACCGTAGTTATTATGTAAATAGTATAACAATCTCGTAATATTTTTTATATGTATATGTACATACATAATTGGTCATTGCAACCCTTCAGTCAGGATTATTGACCTAGTTTCTTTTATATATGTATGTCATCTCATTAAATGAACTTTTAGTTCAAAAATTTTCAAAATTTTTAATGGATCTCGATTGTTTATCACAAAATGTGTCAATTTCACGTTTGAGCGACCATCAGAAGTTGGCCAATGTTTGCGCAAAGGGAAATAATAATATTTGCAAAAAACACAAATATTAGCCGACTTCTGGAAGACGTGCAAACGTGAAATTGACACATTTTGTAATAAACAATCAAGATCCATCAAAAATTCTGAAAATTTTTAAACTAAAAGTTCATTTGATGAGATGGCATATATAAAAAATATAACACGACTGTTATACTATTTAACTAATAACTACGGTAATTTTTATACAATTTTATCAAATGATGACTCAATCTCTTCACAAGAGAACAGACTTTAAGAATATTATCACTTATCTTATATTTTTTTACTAAAGTTCGCTACTATGAATGGACAAACTTGGAAAAATATGAAAAAAATTCGAATTTTCCAAGTTTACCTCATCAAAACTCATAGCATATTAAGTTTGAGTAATTCAGAAATTTGTGCGTAAAGTCTAAAAAGAAACAGTTTTTGTCAAATAAAACAAGTTTGGAGGGTTCGAGAAATATAAAAAAGGTATTTTTGAGTTCTACTCAACTAACTGAACAACATAGAGTATGTAGTTACTCGGGTGTATTTTCACAGTCGCACCGTGTAATTAAAATTATAAGAGACGAAACGTTCCTTCGTTCATATTTATTGAAATTTAACGAATATTTAATATAAGTAAAGTACTATTTACACTTGTTTACGTTTTTCATAAATGTATCTGATATTACCACAAATTAAATTAAGTGTCTGTTATGCATTGAAATTTCAAAAATCATGTTATATTGACACGTTCAAACTATGTTTAAACGCATCAGAATCCACTATTTACGAATATCTTACTTACTTACTTAATTGGCCATAACAACCCGATTAACGGATTTCGGCCTGCCGCAACACAACCTTCCAGGCGCCTCTGCTTCTTGCGCGCCTACGCCAGTTGGTCACACCAATCGATGACAGGGCTTCCTCGATTTGGTCCTTCCAACGGATACAAGGTCGTCCTCTTCGCCGACTTCCGTAGATCCCCGCATCAAATACCCGTCTCGCCGGAGCATCCTCCTCCATTCGAACGACATGGCCGAGCCAGCGCAGCCGCTGGATGTTAATACGCTGTACAACGTCTATGTCGTTGAGGAGCTCATACAGCTCACTGTTGAATCGGATGCGGAAATCATCGCCAACTCGCACTGGACCGAAGATGTTACGTAGGACTTTTCTCTCGAACACTCTCAAGGCTGCTGCATCAGTTCTTAATTGGGTCCATGCTTCTGCGCCATAAAGAAGCACAGGTAGGATGAGCGTCTTGTAGAGTATTAGATTTGTCTTACGAGAGAGGTCTCTGCTACTCAATTGCCTATTGAGACCATAGTAGCACCTGTTGGCAAGAGTAATCCTGCGCTTGATCTCCAGACTGACATCATTTTCGGTGGTAACGGCGGAGCCAAGGTAAATGAATTCCTTGACTGTATCAAAAGTATAGTTATCGGCCGTAATTTGAGACTCAATACGCCGCACGGCTCTACTTGTCGATAACATATACTTTGTTTTGCCCTCATTTACTGCCAGACCCATCTTCTTAGACTCGCGTTCAATAGCACTAAAGGCAGCAGTGACATCTCGCTTGGTACGCCCTATGATGTCGATGTCGTCAGCGTACGCAAGCAACTGAACACTTTTTTGAAAAATAGTGCCATTGCGATGCACTCCCGCCTTTCGCAAAACACTCTCCATGACGAAGTTGAAGAGGTCGCATGATAAGGGATCGCCTTGTCTGAAACCTCGCACGGTATCAAAAAGTTCGGAGAGGTCCATTCCTACCTTGACGGAGCTGCAGGAATTGCTCAACGTCATTCTGCATAGCCTTATCAGCTTCGCAGGTATACCGAGCTCAGACATTGCGGCAAAAACACGATCCCTTATGGGGCTATCGAAAGCAGCCTTTTAGTCGACAAAAAGATGGTGTGTGTCGACTTGATTTTCGTGGGTCTTCTCCAGGATTTGGCGTAGTGTGAAGATCTGGTCGATGGTGGACTTGCCACGTCTGAAGCCGCACTGATAAGGTCCAATCAGTGTTTTGACGAGTGGCTTCAGTCGTTCACACAATACGTCTGTAAGAACCTTATATGCGATAGGGAGAAGGCTTATACCCCTGTAGTTGGCGCATATCGTAGGGTCTCCCTTTTTCAGGACAGGACAGAGGACACTGAGGTTCCAATCGTTGGGCATACTTTCCTCATTACGTATATCATTAATGCAAAATACTTGAAAAAGCAAAATGTTGATCTAATCGTACAAGTTAACTAAATCACAATATTTTGATGCAAGAATATAAATAAAACTCTAAACTTATTTTCCCTAAATAAATCGAATTTTGAATTTATTTCTATATTTTTGAAAAATACATACATACATACTCGTACATACATTGACATTTTCCACGATACTGAATTATTAATGTTTCCAATAGCTGCTGCTTCCACTACCACTGCCACTGCCACTACTTCTAAACAAGAGAAATAGAAACTGTAGTGCAATTCTAAATAAACAATCGCAAAAGAAAATATTATTATTTTCAGTTTAGTTTTTATTATTTTCCTTAACCGCTCACAAAGGATTTTCTTTTGTTAGACTTTTTTTATTTTCTTTTTTTTTTCTTGTTGCTTTTTCTTATTTTTGATAACTTTTTTGTTGTTGTAGATTTCGCATAACCGTTATTTGTGTTTCCAAGTGCAAACATTTTGCACATAAAAAACCAACGCAGATAGAAAAAAAACCGAAGAAGTCAAAGCAGAAGCGAACAGCAGAAGTACATAGTGAAATAGTGTTCGAATGAATGGCTTATTGTGCACCTTGTACACGAAATAAACATTGAATATATTTCGATAACATCACAAACAGCATACATACAAACATACAAACAATACATCACATATAAACACAACAACATACACACACACATACACACACAAATATTTACAAATTCATAAATAAGGTAAAAACATAAACAAAATAAAAAATAAAAAAAAAACAAACAAAAAAACAAAAAAAATTTATTATTGAAGAAATAAAATATTTGAAGAAAAATGCTTCCTTTATCGGTTTTATTATTTTTGTTGTTGTTGTTGTTGTTGTCGTTGTTGCTACTCTCTTGCTTCGAAATGTGTTTCCAAAATAACATTTTATTTGAGTTTTTCTTTAGTCACCGATTGTGTTGAGCTTTAAATAAATACGCGATTGTATGTGTATGTGCAAGTAAATGTATGAATGCGTTTGTGTGTTGTTATGTGTTATGTTCTGTAGTGCAATGTGATACCATTTGAGTCAGGGATTACCATTTCATAGCACAATTGTGCAGAGAGTATTCACATACATTACTTATGCTCTTTTATTTAGTCGTCGATCAGACTGCGACAAGCACACATGTCAGCGGATGTTATAATATTTTTTTTTTTCAGGTTACACTCAAAAAATATTTTATGTTAAAAAATCCTTTTTTTAAAATTCAAAGTCTTATATGTTCTTAAAACACATTTTGATTGTTTTAATAGTCAAGTAAATAATTTAGATAATATGTAAAGAGAACAACTTTTTTATAGACATAAAGCAATATTTTGGAAAGGTTGGTTATTAGCAGGAGAGGAAATTTTTGAACCAAAATTAGTACCCAGCAAATATCTAAAAACATTATCTAATTATTAGGTCAAAGATGTATAACTATATGTATGTTGATGAAATGAAAATCAAAATAGGGTATATTACTAACATTTTTCTATGACTGTAAGCGATCAACTTATTTTCTCTCTCTTATTCACTAATACACAACCAAAAAATTTTTGGAAACCCCTGATTTAAGCAGATATTTAACTACATACACCGAGAGAAATAAAAACCAATAAATAAATTGCGATAAGCAAATAATAATAAATAAAACAAAAATCTTAATAATGCAGAAAATACAATTGGGTAAGATGGCCAAAAAAGGAGCATGTACATACATGCATAAATACATACATACATACATACATACATACATATGTATATCCCATAATCATTAGTTCATGATAAAATTGAAACTTAATTTATTATACGATCTTATTAAAGTTTACAAAAAATTCCTTTTTTTTTCGGTCATCTTTTATTATTTCGTTTAAATCACAATTTTCTGTATGTTTTTATTTTTTTGATTTTCCATAAACAATTTGTTCTTAAAAAAGTATTCTGCATACATACATACAGTGCATGTCAAAATGCCAGAATGCCAGAATGCTGAAATAAGGAAAACAAAGAGTCGAAAGGTTTACACACGTTCAGGTACTAAAAGATACAATGTATGGATGGATGGATAAATGTTTTTTGATATCATACTTACGAGGGTTGTGCGTGGAAGATCGCAATGCGTTAAATCTGCCTTTAAAAAAAGAGTCAATTCATATCGGAAAGATGCCAGTATCTTGTCAATTTTATATTTATTATTTCAATAACGTATGAATATCCACATGATTGATTATTTTCATTCTTTGAAGATGTTCACGCTGCCATAACACCAGCTATTCTAAAGGGCATGTATTGAACGTGTTGAACAAGAAATTGTATTAATTATTCAAATTTGTTTTCATTGCTCTCTCTCTCTCTCTCTCTCGCTTTTAAAAAGGCTATATGAAACTGTGGAAGCATTTCTCACGATATCATTTACGAAATAACACTACAATTGAAATCGTTTGCAATGATATAGAGCCCATCAAATAGCGTCGTCTTGCCTATGGAATTACTTCGATTTTGTTCGAAATCCATGCAATTTATTCTAAACTTCTCGAAAACTTAAGGTTCACTGCAGAGTATTTGGGATAGTAGAGTTTTAAATTGATTTTTAAAAATGTTTTCAGTTTAAAAATTTATAACAATGTATAGAATAACTATGTATGTAAAAATTAATATTAAAACCACTCATATAACATATCGGGTCCGCCATCTAACGTTTTTTTTTTCAACTAGTGCCTATTTCGTGAATGGTAACATTTAGCTCATGTCTGATTTGACAGATAATTAGTTTTATCCTTCCGCTGAACGAATATGGTTGTGTATACGCTTGAACAGCGGTGGAAAATATTGCGACATTTCTTTGAAAATCATGGTTACAGAAGATGCCGATTTTGGCAAAAAGATAATCCTTTCAGATGAAGCTCATTTTGATCTTGGCGGGTATGTAAACAAGCAAAATTGTCGCATTTGGGGCACAGAAAACCCGCACGCATACATTGAAAAGCCGACGCACCCAAAACGAGTCACTGTTTGGTGCGGATTTTGGTCCAGAGGCATAATTGGGCCATTTTTCTTCGAAAATGAGCAAGGAGTGGCCGTTACAGTCAATGGCGATCGTTATCGGGCCATGTTGAACGAATTTTTGTTCACAAAAATTGAAGAGGAGGATATTGACAACATTTGGTTTCAACAGGACGGCGCTACGTGCCACTCAGCCGAAGCTACACTCGATGTTTTGCGCCCTGTTTTTGAAGATCGCATTATCAGCCGCAGAGCTGATGTCGTTTGGCCACCTCGGAGCAGCGATTTGACACCGTTGGACTATTATTTGTGGGGTGCCTGCCGTCAAAGATAAGTGTTACGCCGACAAGCCAGAGACAATTGACGCTTTAAAGGACAATATTCGTGAAGCCATTGGTGAAATACAGCTGAACACAATCGATAATGTGCTTAAAAATTGGACCGATCGTGTAGGCTATTGCATGGCCAGCCGAGGCAGCCATTTGAATGAAATTATTTTCCATTATTAACGGGAAGAATTGTGTTTTCGCTACTCATAAGCACTCATGAAATTTTGAATATAAGTCAGTCAACATTATTGAAATTTAACTATGTACTCTGATTCATTCGTACTCATTACAACGTTGATTTATAAGTACAGGTTGCAATGAGTATTCGTACAATGTTGACGTTAAACTCATACCATTCGAAATATGTTTGATTCATAAGCCCACTACTCATTTAGATTCATAACTTTAGAAAAATTCTTAAAATACTTAAAAAAATTTACAGCCTTAGTTGTTGTTGCATTTACAAAAAAAGGGAAAAAAACAGAGCAGTGAGCAGAACAAACACACAACCATTTAGTGAATATTTTAGTGTTCGTACGCGAATCATTCCTATTTTGTAATTCTTGTAAATGTTGAGTTATGGAGAGTCGGAATCAACAACATCATACGTGTTGTTAAATATGAGTATGATGAGTACTTCAAACTTTGAATATGAGTAGAGGTTCCTCCATGATATTAAAATAAGTATGAATGCGTATAAGTGTCAGAAATTATGTGTATGATTCGATTCTACTCATCTTTTTGAATACTCATTGCTGATCACTGATACAAACCTACAAAGATTTGCGTATATGTATTTCTCTATCCAATTAGTGCTCTGATAAAAAAAATGCTGATGTAAATATTCAATTTGTCAAAATTTATTTCAACCTGATTAAATCAGAGCTTTTTAAAATATTTTAAAAAATGAATTTCCACAAACCTAAAAACAAAATCTTCTTGGAAATATCGTAAGAAATTTATTATGCACCATATAGCAGTACACAAAATTTCTGTTGTATAAAAAAAATATGTAATCTCAACAATATTCCTATATGCACAATCGCATACATGTCTTCATTTATTCACTTATTCATTGATTCATTCGATCGCCCATTCACTCAGTCAATCATTTGCTTGTACAAGCGAATATACTCGGCGTATGTATACGAGGGAACAAAGTAAAAATGCATTCTTTTACTTACGTATACATGCATGCATGCATGCATGCATATGTATGTATAGCAGCAGCCATCATAACACAGAATAAAAGTCAAAGGGATTTATCATCTCGATACACTTTCTTTTGTCATTCATTCATTCATTTTTTTTTTTTTTTATTATCTGAAGAATAAAGTTCTTTAAAAACGAATGGTGACTATAAAGTTATACTTGTTAACGTAGCGTATAGTACAGATTTTCGAAAGAAAAATTATACAGTGGAGTCTGGATAGAGTGTACTAATTAATGCAAGGCCTGTTCACTTTATCCAAAAAATTCACTTTATCGAGATTGAAAAAATAATAAAAAAAATCATTAAATACTATGTAAAAATGCAAAATTTATTATTTTGTACAAGTGAACAAAAAAATCATTAATGTTAGTTTGTTTTGTACGGGCACTTTTGACTTTTTGTACAGCTAAATCACGAAATTTATGTAATACTAATATATTTTCATAATCACTAGTATTGTTCTCAGCCCAAAACAAAAAATAGAATGCGCTAAAATATAAACTTTAAATAACAAACCTGACGGACGAAGGACGTATGGAACCATTCCTTAAATATGAATGATGTCATCTAGGCATTTTTAGAATTTTTGTACTCAACCGGAACATTAAACGATTTAAAAGAACGTGGGTTTTTGGCATGAACAATTACAAGTGGTTTCAACATGTAATCCCGTAGCATTTGAATTTTTCTGCCTGGTGCTGTCTTTTCATGGCTGCCAACATATGTTTTTTCAGGCAACATTTTCCAAAATAGTCCAGATTCGTCGGCATTATAAATTTGTTCTTCGCACAATCCACGTTCTTTAATTAAAACATCTAATTTGCGTTTAAATGGATCGACGGCAGTACTGTCGGAAGACAGCTTTTCTCCACAAATTTTTAATAGGTGAATGCTGAACTGGCATTAAAACCACCTGCATCGTGTGAATGTTCATGAATTTGTTTTGCTTTTGCCTTTAGCATTTCTCCATTGACAGGCAAATTTTTATGGCGCTGCTTCAAAAACCAGTTGTAGAGTATTTTTTCGACTCGGGAATATTCCGCTTAACGCAAATTTTTTCTATTCAGTGCACTTTTATTTTGCCTTAAAATTCCACTTTGTAATTTTATTTTGTTTTATTTTAATGCCACATATTGTGGACTTAGCTACACCAAATTTATTTGCAAGAACAGTCACTCCCACTCCGTTTTCTAATTCTTTAATTATTTCTTGCTTAATATTTATAGAAAGAAACTTTTTTGGTTTATTAGCACTCATATTTATTTATATACAGGGCAAGATCACAAATAACAATAGAGAAATTTTGTTGATTTGAAACCAAAATCAAAAGAATGTCAAAAATCTCAGTAAACGCAAAAAATGACGGTATTAAGAAAAAATGTGTATAAAAACTATAAAGCAACTCTTTTTAAGTGGCAAAAAAAAAACACTAAAGATAGTAAAAACTGCCAATATACAAAAAAAAACAACGTACGTACAAAAAATGTTTGTAAAAAATTTTGATTCTCAATTTTATGCAAGAAAAAAAATGTTCACTTTATAGAGGCTGGCGATGTTCACTCTTTAGAGGCTCCAATGTTAAAAATTGTGTGTTCGTATTATCCAGTAGTTCATATTATCCAGTGTTCACTCTATCCAGACTCCACTGTATTCATGATATAAAATGCAGTTGGTTGCAATGCATTCTATATTTCAAAAGCTTTGTTTGAAAAAAATGCAAACATTTAAAATAATTAGATATCAGAGATCAGCAATGAGTATTCAAAAAGATGAGTAGAATCGAATCATACTCATAATTTCTGATACTTATACGCATTCATACTTATTTTAATATCATGGAAGAACCTCTACTCATATTCAACGTCTGAAGTACTCATCATATTCATGCTTAACAACACGTATGATGTTGTTGATTTCGACTGTCCATAGCTCAACACATACAAGAATTACAAAATAGGAATGATTCGCATATGAACACTAAAATACTCACTAAATGGTTGTGTGTTTGCTCTACTCGCTGCTCTGTCTTTTTTGCTTATCTGTCTTTTTTTCTTATTTGTAAATGCAACAACAACTAACACTGTAAAATTTTAAATATTTTAATTATTTTTCTAAAGTTATGAATCTAAATGAGTAGCCTTATGAATGAAACATATTTCGAATGGTTTGAGTTCGATGTCAACATTGTACGCATACTCATTGCAACCTATACTTATAAACAGACGTCGGCACAAAGAGAACATAATAAAATGTGAGTGTATTTGTGAGAGGCATGTGTTAACCCAGAGGAAAATTGTTAGTAATTTCAAGTGTAATCTAATATTTTCAAGTGTAACATAATATCGACGCCTCCATTCTATAACGTTCTAAGTGTACTTAGAACGTTTTTAATGTTCTTGCATTTTTAAATTCTTCGTTCTCTAACTTAAATACTGTCAAAATTTGGTTAAGATGCGCCGATCCGTTCCGAAGTTATAGGGAAATAAATACGCTCATAACTCAAAACACACTTTTTCGACTTAGAATGTTATAGAACGGAGGATTCGATATTATGTTTATGTAGTGGAAAATATAGAAAAAATGTACAGCGCCAAATTCCTGAAGACTGTGTATTTAACTTGACAAATATTCTTCTAAAAATGAAGATCATTTCTCATTGTTATTTGTGAATCGCATTGGAAAATACGAGTAGTGAATCCTACTGCAATATTTTTTTGGATGTATCATTGAAACCTGAAAAAAAAAGCGACATGAATCTTCTTCTTTAGAAACTGACAAGCAACTGAATGCAATTTTACGCTCTTTTTAACGAACATTGTTGATGTTTGTGTCCTATGTGTGTAAAAAGCCGAAGATGTTCGGCCCCCGGGGGCTATTGGTTTTGACGTCTGCTTATAAGTCAACGTTGTAGTGAGTACGAATGATCAGAGTACATAGTTGAATTTCAATATTGTTGACTCACTTATATTCAAAATTTCATGAGTGCTTAGGAGTAGCGAAAAAACGATTCATTGCTGATCTCTGATATACATGTATGTATACACATATGGCCATTAAAATAGGGACTACCTTTTACTGGCGCGAATTTCATGTCTTTTTTTGTCAATCGCAAAATTTCAAAAACTGTCATAATATTTCTCTGGAGCAATGAAACCAAGATAAATTTGGTCTTCTGACATTACGCCCTACATTATATGCCAGTTTTTGAAATTTTGCGATTGGCAAAAAAAGACATGAAATTCGCGTCAGTAAAAGGTCGTCCCTATTTTAATAGCCATATGTATTTTTTTATTTTATTTTATTTATTTATTTTATTTTAAAATTTAGCACAACAAGATAGAAATCTTATAAATTAAAGTGCTAATGATTACATAAAAACATTAAATTTTAGCATAATGTAATAATTAAATATAAATACAAATTAAACTAATAAAAGAAAATTAAAAAAATTAAAAGAAAAGAAATTAAAAAATTGAAAAAGATTACAAATAATTTAAAGCATTAATTTGATTTTACACAACACTTCAACTGGTCATTAACGGAAATATTTCAAAAGTTCAATTTTAAATCGGTTTGCGTTGCTAATTAATTGAATTCTTTTAGGTAATTGGTTCCAAAGTCGAGTGCAATAAATAAAGAACTGACGTTCAGAAAAGGCAGTTTTATATTTTCGTTGAATCAATACTAGTCCTCTAGCCGATCTGCCGAAATTTATTGTACCATACAGGTAAGTCGGTTGTGCAGTATAAATTATTTTGTGTAAAAATAGCAAACTTTTAAATTTCAAAAGATTTTCAAAACACATACTGCAAATCTGGTATGAGAACACAGACATGGAATCACGTATTCCTCGATTGAAGATATATCTTGCAATATTATTATAAGCAACCTTCAATTTCCGCAGATCATTTGCATTACAGTTCGCATAAATTTCACATCCATATAAAAGGACTGGTATCAAGTAAGTTTTAGCAAGCAGCATTCGCATTTTAAAAGGTGTTGAACATTTTACAGCCCAAAGATTTCTCAACATACCATAAATTTTACCTACTGCAGAAGTAATGTGATTGATATGTGACACACTTATTTTAATTATCGGCTAAATTTCTATATAATCTAAGAGAGTTTACTTTTAAACAAAAATCTGTTATTAATTAATTTATATGTATGTACTCGTATGTACAGAGCACTCGTATGTACAGAGTACAATAGCAAATGAAATTCACTTTTTGTGTTTGCTATAGTAAATCCTTGAAAATATTTAAAATTCAAATACAACAGGTAATACTTACTAAAACCAAGCCAACAAAAAAAATTAAGAGAATTAAATTAAACAGAAGATAACAAAAAATTTTACTTCTTAAAACATGTTGTAATCCATTACAAAACGAGAAAATTGACAGAGAAATAAAAGCAAAAACTACGAAATCTTGAAATGAGAAAAAGTTTTTAATTTGGCTCGAAATATTCGAAAAAAGTATTCATTTAATTTATCAATACGGCTACAAAAAAATAACGAATAGAATAATAAAAAAAAAAAACAAAAAACAAAACAAATAGCAAAAAAACAAGCATAAAATACATATGTTGTGGCCAAAACTTAATTGTTGTTTAGGTTTTATACAATTTATATAATACAAGCAAAAAAGAAAAAATATACATTGCAATGGGTAAGGCTGTTGTCTTGAAATGAAATGACAATGACTCAACAGAATGTTGAAACTGAATTTTATGAAAATGATCATCCATACCAGTAGTTGAGTGTATGACTGTATGTGTGTATGTGTGTGTGTTTGTGTTTGGAAGTACATACCTCGTATAGAATACTGGTATTAATTGGTATTCAATATTCATGTTGCAGTCAATGTAAGTGAACTAAAGTCGTTGCAACAAGAGGACTATATTGACCAAGTCAACTGGCATCAAAAGAGCAGAGAGAGCATATAAAGCCAACAGACAACAACAATACAAATAAACTGCTGCATGCATACAAATATTGTTGGGTTTGACTCACACTCTGTATGAGTGTGAAGGAAGATTTTGTATGAAAATATTTTTGATTTAAAAATAGTTCTCTTTACATTCCCTTCCTCTTCCTCTTATTCTCTTTTTTTTTTTTTTTTGTTGTCATACAAATAATTTCAATAAAATCCATTCGAACACTATGTGAGAGCGGCTATAAAAATGGAATCGTTCTACATTAAAAGGGTATATTTTACATAGGATATGAAAAGATAACAAAGAATAGGTACATTCTTAATCTATTTAAGTATCTAAGAATAGTTTTAATAAATCATTTGTAGCCATTCTAGGAGTTACAGTTCATAAAGATGACCTAAAGTAGAGATCTTTTTATTTTAACCTGCATAGAATAGAAAGTGTACATCTTAACTGTCGTTCTGGGCCC
The DNA here is from genome assembly GCA_927399465.1 of Sarcophaga caerulescens. Lineage (NCBI taxonomy): Eukaryota > Metazoa > Arthropoda > Insecta > Diptera > Sarcophagidae > Sarcophaga > Sarcophaga caerulescens. Next base: position 1,418,107 of record OV656866.1, read on the forward strand.
TTCCCGAAGTAATGCAGATAGCCGTCCCGGGAAGGGAGTATCCCCAGAAGAGGAGGAGGGATTGTTTTAGTGGAAGCACCACTCGAAGCAGTTGACGACGGTCACTGTAAGTGCGAAGGCATTTTGAACCCTACCTCACACACCAAAAAAAAAAAAAAAAAAAAAAAAAAAAAAGAAAAATGTAGACATATCCACATGGTGTGTCAAAAACGCAAGGATTGGGCTCTTATGTCTTATAAGGTTTATTTGATGCAAGAGTTGAAGTTAAACAATTAGCAGCAAATTCGATAACTCATTACTATCGTTAAAGAACATCATTTACTCAAGCGCAGTTAATTTCTAATTGAAAAAGTTCCAAACTCTAGCAGTTGACAAACGACGTCAACATCTATAGGTAGGTAACAGAGATCAGCAACGAAAATTCAAAACGATGAGTAGATTCGAGTCATACTTATACGCATTCAATACGATTCATTGCTGATCTCTGGTGCGGTTATTGGAGTCGTGACGGATCATTGCATTATGGGTGTCCACGTGAAGCGCATTGGATCAGAGATCAGCAATGAATCATATTTTCGCTACTCATAGGTACTTATGAAATTTTGAGTATGAGTGAGTCAAGAGTATTAAAATTGAACTACTCTGATTCATTCGTACTCGCTACAACATTGATTTATAAATATAGGTTGCAATGAGTATGAGTACAACGTTGACATCAAACTCACAACATTCGATTCATTGTTTGATTCATACTCCTACTCATTCAGATTCATAAATTTAGAAAAATACTTATAATACTTACGAATGATTCGAATCACTCGAATCATGCATCAAAATTTACAGTAGTAGTTATTGTTGCATTTACAAAAGAAGAGAAAAGAAAAGACAAATACAGCAAGCAAAGCACACATACAACCTTCTAGCGAGTATTGTGGTGTTCGTACTCGAATCATACTTATTTTGTGCTTCGTGTATATGTTGAATCATGGAGAGTCGAAATCAACAGCATCGTGCGTATTGTTAAGTATGAGTACGATGAGTATTTCTAACTTTGAATATGAGTAGTATGAGTATGATATTAAAATAAGTATGAATGCGTATAAGTAGCTGAAATTATAAGTATGACTCGAATCTACTCATCGTTTTGAATACTCGTTGCTGATCTCTGAACCGCACTGAGCACGCTTCTCTGGAGTTTCAGCAGTCTTGCGGTGCGCATTCTATCCAGCCGCGGCCAGATCATGCGCGCCACTCTGCAATTATCCGAAGCCGCCTATCTGCGGTTGACAGCGTCCGTGATCTCGTCATTAATCCTGAGCCTGCAGGTCCCCAAAGGGACCCCAATACTTAAGAATTCGTCGGAGAGTTCGATGGTCGTGCCACGTCTGGCCAGTTCATCCGCTCTGCAGTTTCCCGGGATATCGTTGTGTCCCGGAACCCAAATGATGCGTACATTATATCTCTTTGCCACCTTGTTCAGGTGTTTCCGACAGCCGTAAACCGTCTTGGAGTTCATCACATTGAAGCCCAGAACCCTGATAGCCGCCTGGCTAGAACATCTATAGGAACGTTTACATTTCCTGTAATACCACCTTTAGAACTTAGATTTATCGATTATTGTTAGGAAATGAAGTTGGAATGTAATTCATCTACGTAGTAAATTATCAATTGTTGTTGAAATGCATATTAATATCATTGACAATGCAACAGCAATGCAAATCAGTCCACTACGTAATTGCTAGTAAGAATAATTTAATAAAAATTATGAAACAGTTTATTCGCTAAGTTCGCCAAATCTAACCTTAAAGATAAAGTTTATTCCAGCAAATTGGATACAATTGACACCAATCGTTGCAAAATCACTTGACGCTTAAGTAACATTGAAAATTTTAACGAAAATATGTAAAGGGTCCGCCAAATAACTTTTTTTTTTTTTGAAAATGATTTAAAAAAAAACTACTGAATATTTTCTCAAATTTCTTTTTTTATTTGAAAGTACTATCCTTCCAGTTAATAATGGAAAATAATTTCATTCAAATGGCTGCCTCGGCTGGCCATGCAGTAGCCTACACGATCGGTCCAATTTTTAAGCATATTATCGATTGTGTGCAGCTGTATTTCACCAATGGCTTCACGAATATTGTCCTTTAAAGCGTCAATTGTCTCTGGCTTGTCGGCGTAACACTTATCTTTGACGGCACCCCACAAATAATAGTCCAACGGTGTCAAATCGCAGCTCCGAGGTGGCCAAACGACATCAGCTATGCAGCTGATAATGCGATCTTCAAAAACAGGGCGCAAAACATCGAGTGTAGCTTCGGCTGTGTGGCACGTAGCGCCGTCCTGTTGAAACCAAATGTTGATAATATCTTCCTATTCAATTTTTGTGAACAAAAATTCGTTCAACATGGCCCGATAACGATCGCCATTGACTGTAACGTCCACTCCTTGCTCATTTTCAAAGAAAAATTGCCCAATTATGCCTCTGGACCAAAATCCGCACCAAACAGTGACTCGTTTTGGGTGCGTCGGCTTTTCAATGTATGTGTGCGGGTTTTCTGTGCCCCAAATGCGACAATTTTGCTTGTTTACATACCCGCCAAGATCAAAATGAGCTTCATCTGAAAGGATTATCTTTTTGCCAAAATCGGCATCTTCTGTAACCATGATTTTCAAAGAAATGTCGCAATATTTTCCACCGCTGTTCAAGCGTATACACAACCATATTCGTTCAGCGGAAGGATAAAACTAATTATCTGTCAAATCAGACATGAGCTAAGTGTTACCATTCAGGAAATAAGCACTAGTTGCAAAAAGAAAAACGTTAGATGGCGGACGCGATATAAACATGTGAAACTGAACACGCAGTGGTGGCCATTTCCCAGGTATCATCACTTTATCCAAGACAAAAAGGTAGCTTATCACATCGCCCAAGTTATGTGTGTCAATTTTATCCAATTGACAATTACATTAGCTTCAGAACTTTTGCCACAAGACTGCTGCCGAGAGGGGTAGTCAAAAAAATTATTTTTGTAACACACACTAAAATTGCTTTTGAATTATGAATAAAAAACTAAAAACTTTAAATACAAATGAAATAGAAGATAACTTATGTAAATAATTTCAATATCAACATATATATTAAATTTAAATTCATCATATCACCCATTCAAACGGCGATATTAAACAATTGTGCATCATTTAAAGGCATTAAAGAGCTAAAAGTAACAAATCGTTTAAATCTATTAAAAGAGAATAAAAGGGAATCTGCAGAAAACCTTCTAAACGTTTTAATTCCATTTACAACGTCCCTTAATGCTTTCAACAATAATTAACTCAATGTATCACTAATCTTATAAGAGAGGAGGACATTTGCTTCAAATCTTTTAGATACACACACATACTATACACATGTATGTATGTATGTATGTATGTATGTATGTGCATTGAATGTATAAAAAGTAAATCTTTAGAATAAAATACAATTAAACAAAAGTAACAAAAGTAAAGAATTCTGGAAGGAGCAAAACGAATTTTGGGAGCACTTTAAAATGTTTGTTGTTTCATATGCAGAGTTTTTTTTATTTTTTTTTTCTTTCATTATAAACTCTAAAGCAGAAACATGGATTATTTTTCCGATAGGAATTAATAAATTGAAAAGACGTTTAATCTTTCGATTCCAATCAAAAAAAAAAAAATTGACTTAAAATTTAAGACTACATTACGGCTGACAAAATTTCAATACAATAAAGGAAAAGTCATCCACATTTAATTGTTATTGTTATTGCTATTGCTATTGTAGGGTATATTATATTGTCGAATTTAGCCAATAATCTGACTGTTAACTGTTTTATTTAATTTTTGTATTATTCGATATACATACTCGTATGTATTTGGTGTAATTCGTTTCGTTTTTTCATTTTGTTTTCTCTTTGTTGTCCAGTAAATTCCATTTAGTTCTACAACTGCTGCTAAAACACACACAATAAAAGTCGACGATAAGTTAAGCACTAATTAAATGATTCAATGATTTTCTTCATATTCTCACTTCTCTACGCTCGCTCACTTCTACGCCTTCTGCCTCTATTTCATTCATTTACTCTATCTGCTTTCCAATTTCTTTTATTATTTTTATTTTTTTTTTTTTTCGTTTTTCTTCTTTTTTCTTTTGATATGAAAAGAAGCAATTTCAGTATAACTCCTACAATTATTTGCCCAACATGAGCCTTAGCGTGTGTACAATTAGGTTTCACTGTCAGCATGAACGAGGTGGTCCTCGTAAATGTGACACAATTATACCACCTCTACCGCCACCACCAAGTACACCCTTTTGCTCTGCAACCAACCTTAGACAATGTGGTGAATTGAAAAATCAAAACGGCAGGGAAAAAAATACTGCAAAGGCACTAAATTAAACACTGATTTGGTTTCTTCGCAATGCAGTTCACTTTATAGACTCGTTAGTTGGTATTGCGATTGTCGTTTAACGGACCCTTGAACCACTTGCAACTTAAAGATTTTCAAATGCTTGTGGTTATTTTGGAAATTACAATTGAAAAGGAATTCGTTAAATGCCGCTTCGTTACTTAGTTCGTTGCTCGTTTTAATCTTTTTAATGATAGAATTAATGTCCTCGCCACAATGTTGTTTGTTTCTTTCTTGGTGGTCGGTGGTTGTTGTTCCTGTTGTTGACGTATTTAGTCGTTTGAAAATGTGATTATATATGTATGTACGTGATCTCTTTATGTGTGTTAATTGATTTTATCATTTAAAGGAATATTGGAATGGGCTTTTGTAAAAAGAAAAGGGAAAATTCGCTTTTGAATTTTCTCTTTCGCTTGCACTGAGGTGGGATAACGTATATAATAGAAAATGGAACTAAATGTAACCTTTTCTGCATTGACATTTAAAAAAAACTCACTTAAATTTTTACCCCCTAAAAATAATGCAACCAACATACTAACCAGAGACTGTCAAATACCTCCCAAATGGCAAAAGTTAATTGCTAATTTAAAAACTAATTCTTCAGTATTTAAGAGAAAAGTGTAGTTAATAACTAAACTAATGCACTAATTCAATAACAAATCGAGTTAGTAATTCCTTCACAGTTACTTTTATGGTGTTTTCTTTTCTACAAAGAAAATGTTACCCTCTTACAAGGTGCATTAAAAATTTTGCTGACCAACCCTGTTATAAAGTAATTTTTTATTTGAGAAGAACATAACACAAATATTTAAAAAGGGTATGCCCTGTGTTTATCACGGCGGCTGTTGACTATGTTGAAATAAATTCTGTAATTCTTCTTCATCAGATGACGAAGATGAATCTAATAACTGATTTATTTAAATTTTCGCATATTAAAATAGATGCACAATATCCATATTTATATTTTTTTTTTTTTTTCAAAAAAAAAAAAGGTTTTATATTTAAAAACTAGCTGACCCAGCGAACATCGTCCCGCCCAAAATTGATTTTTTTTGCCCAAAACTAGTCACATTATATATTTATTGTAATACGCTGAAGACGTGAAGTCGCCGTAGTCTAGTAGGTAGTGTGTTGGCTTATTAGACTGAAGGCCCGAGTTCGAATCCCAGGTCTGACATCAAAACGAAATTTGAAAAAATATTTCTTCGGCGACTTCCTCTCAGCAGATTTCTGGCAAAAACTCTGAGAGTAAAACAAAATTGCCATGTAAAGCTTTTAAAAAAACTGTCGTTCGGAGTCGACTTTAAACTGTAGGTCCCGCCACTCATGTATAAAATTAACGCACACAACATAAGTGGTGTGAGAAGCTAGGTCGTAATCCTGACTGAAGGGTTGTAATGACCAATTATGTATGTATGTATGTATGTGTAATACGCTGCATAAAACAGTTATATAAAAATAACTAACTTACATAAGTGTGTGGATCTATCTATCTAGTTAAAAATTTAATCGAAGTCGGTATGTTATTTAGGTGAGGCATACAAAGAATAACAATAAGAGGCCCGAATCATGGGTAGCGCTGACGAAGTTGTAGTTGTTGTACTCGCTCCAAAACAAAAACTAACAGACATACATGTTATATATGTACATACGAGTATGTATTTATAAACCATCGAATTAGCCGACTTATAGTTATCTTTTAAATGGGGAGGGTTGCCACGCCCATTTTTGGTGAGTTTGTCGACATCGACTCTACGAACTTACCCACCAAATTGCATTCGTCTACGATAAATATGTAACTAAATATTCAATTTTAAAGGTTTGCCACGCCTACTTTTTGCTATATCGAATTTTTCTTTCAAACCATCTAAACCGGATAAGCTTTCGAACAAAAAAAAGAATGGTTAAAATCGGTTCAGTAGTTTAAGAGTTATAGGTATCACTTGAAGGGGGAGGGTTGTCAAGCCCATTTTTGGTGGGATTGTCGATATCGACTCTCGAAGTTACCCATCAAATTTTATTCGTCTATGATCAATATGTACCTAAATATTCAATTTTAACGATTTGCCACGCCCTCTTAACATTTACATACATAATTGGTCATTACAACCCTTCATTCAGGATTATTGACTTAGTTTCTCACACCACTTATGTTGTGTGTGTTAATTTTATACATAAGTGGCAGGACCTACAGTTTAAAGTCGACTACGAACGACAGATTTTTTGAGAAACTTTTCATGGCAATTTTATTTACTCTCAGAGTTTTTGCCAGAAATCTGCTGAGAGGAAATCGCCGAAGAAATACTTTTTGTATTTTGTTTTGATGTCTGGCCTGGGGCTCGAACCCTGGCTTTACGTCTAATAAGCCAACACACTACCTACTATACTACGGCGACTTCATAACATTTAGGGATATGAAGACCTACCCGATATGCACACAAAATTTCATGAAAATCGGTAGAGCCATTTCGGAGGAGTTTAACCACTAAGACCGTGACACGAGAATTTTAGATTAGTATTAGATATGTTGTATTTTTTGATTTGTTTTCAATAAAATATGTAAATATGAAAAAGGTGTTGCCAGATCGCTAATTTTTCGACTTCATTTTTTGAGCGCTGTTTTTTATAACCAAAAAAATTTTTTTACCACTGTTCTAACACTGAATGCAATTTCTTTAAATTACTGACCATGTATCTTTAATAATGTAATGTTTCCTTAAGGTTACTCCACAAAACAATGAAAAAATTAACTTCAAAATTGGATAAAGATACCATGCGGCTTTTTTTAAATTTCATCTGGCAGCTCTATAAATAAACAAAAGTCATCTGCTTTACAGGGCATTACCAGCACTCTCGATTTATACAGGGCATAAAATGCAATGCCCTCCACCATTGACAAGTGCGATTTATTTAGAATAAAACATACCACCCTTTTTGAGGGCGAAACATTTTTAAGAAACAAACACAAAATTGCATTTTGCACATGCAGAATGCACATTTTTTGGTAGAAAAGAAAACCCCATTAGAACAGTGTTAAAATATTTTTTTTTTTGTTATAAAAAAAGCGTACAAAAAATGAAGTCGAAAAATTAGCGATCTGGCAACACCTTTGAACAAATTGGCATTTCCTCATTCATTTTCTTAATAAGTGGTAAACACAGGGCATACCCTTTTTTAATATTTGTGTTATGTTCTTCTCAAATAAAAAATGACATTACAACAGGGTTGGTCAAAAATTTTTTTAATGTACCTTGTAAGAGGGTGACATTTTCATTGTAGAAAAGAAAACACCATTATACAGGGCATAAAATGCAATGCCCACCACCATTGGCAAGTGCGAATTATTTAGAATAAAACATACCACCCTTTTAGAGGGCGAAACATTTTTAAGAAACAAACACAAAATTGCATTTTTTTTAAATAAAATGCACATTTTTTGGTAGAAAAGAAAACACCATTAGTGTTTTTGATTTTCGACATACCAATTGCACGCCATTGTGGCTTTACCAACGTTTCATGGCAACAAATAAGTGGACAATCAAAAAAAAAAAAAAGAAAGAAAATAAACTTTAATTGGCTGATTTTCGTTTTTTTTTTTTTGTTTAACAAATTCTACTTTCTTTCAGCAATTTAATATGCTGTGGTGGGCTGACAAGTTTGAGACTGTGAGCACATCTGCCGGAAAAATACAAATTGTGCTGTTATCAATTAATGGCCGTTATAAGGACGACAACCATTTGTCGCAATGTTGGGTGATATGTATTTGTCATACAAAAATACATATTTTATAAATACAGAATAAGTTTGTTGTAGTTGTTGTTGTAGTTTTCTTTTTATATAAAATTGTACATGGTATGGTACTTTTATGCGAAATTCATTTCTTTATTCTTCTTAGTCGCTGCTGTAGCTATTTTTAGGTGTTTATGAAGTACGTGGTGGTTAGGTCTTTGGTTGTTTATTTCTATTGTTGTTCTTCTATTCACTGCTGTTGCTGTCGCGTTTCTTTCTGTTTTTATGTTTGTATCTTTTTTTTTAATTTTGTTTTATTTAGCGGCAAAAGCACTAGTAACTGTAGCAGTAGCAGAAATAGTTACAATGTTCTTTCTTGCCTAGTTATTTGTATTTTCTACTGTTTTTTTGTTTTCTTTTCTTTTTTTTGATTATTTTCTTTTAATTTTTTACCGTCTTCAGTATTTTTCCTGTTTAATGTCGCCTGCTGTTACTCAAGTGTCATAAAAACTGACACTTGTTTTTATGCGATGTTTTTATTTTCTGTTACGTTGTTTACAATTCGTGTTAAAATGTTTTTATATAAAATCAACAACAACAGCAACAACAACTACTACAGACAACCAAAATAGGAAAAAAAAACTGATAAATAAAAAGAAAATATAGAAAAAAAGAAGACGTTTAAAAGGCATTCTTAAATGGCTTAGATGGCAAGTGGTATTGTTGCTTGTGATGCCAGGGCCCGATGATGTGGTCTGGTTTGATGCAGTATGTAACATTTTGGCTGGGCTTGTTCTGGTTTGCTAAGATTAGGTGAAAATCATTTCTTCTAGAGTCAAAAAAAAAACCCAAATTGTAGATTGTAGAGTTTTCATTGTTATTAAAGAAGAGTCTAACAATCTATTGAGAAGCGGGAGTATAAGAGAGAGAGAGAGAGGGAGAGAAAACCGAACCGAACCGTTCTGCTAACAACTATGAACATAACGAAGCAATGACAACAAAAATACTGCAATAATTTTTATTTTATATTTTCAGCTATTTTTCTCAACATTTTTGTTTTTTGTTTTTTTTTTAAATAATAATACATATAAAAAAATAAACTATTGTGTAGTAGTAGTTTTGGTTTAAGGCTTATTTATAGAATATCCTGCAAATGACAGACTACTACTGCTATAGCCAACACCAATACCATAACAACAACAAAACTAAATACTGGCTAGCGAAAATAAACAACAACACAAATACCAATACAAAGACAAATATCCCAAAAATAATGCCGACTTGATGATTACACATACACCCACAGACATAACACTACTATTCTTACCACTTCTCTGACTACAACGCGTATGTACATGGCTTTATATTGGTTTCTGTGTTAAATTTTTAGAAATCTAAACAACAATAAAAAGCTTAAAAACTATTTTACTAACTCACATAGACCAAGTTTAAGTGTATTTTGATTGCAAAAACCTTTTGCGGTTTTGCCAACACAGTTCTTTTTTATTTTTTTCTTCCTTTTTTTTTGTACTTCCATCTTATTCCCTTGTTTTTATTTTATTTTTAAATTGTATATTTTTTTGACATTTCTGTTTTTATAACAATAAAACAACAACAAGAACAACAAATAAGGTTTGAAGAAGGCATCTAGAATATGGGCAATTTCGTGTCAAGTGACCCAATTTTTAAAATCGATGTCTTTCGATTTGGATGAAATTTACACCAAGGTTAGTACTATTGGATAGTAGGCCAGATACAAATTTTCAGCTCTATCACTCAAGAACTGCCGGAGTTAGAGGGGGTCAAACTTGGACATTTTGGTGATACAGGGTTTTTTTAAAATGTGTGTAACTTTTCACCTATTGGTCCTAGCAAAAATTTTCAAAAATATTAGATAGCTATTTCTTCAATCTTACCAAAAAAATTTTTTTTAATTTTTAAAAAAAAATTTTTTTTATTTTTTTTTTTTTTTAAATAATTTAGCGTGCGAAACTGAAGCTCTAGTAGCTCAATTTTATCAGCGAGATGATATGAGTCGAATGATGCCAGGAATGAAAGACTGGGTGTCTGTTCGAATCGATGGCAAGAAAGTCCAAATGCATAAGAGGATGATGTTTTTCCACTCGCGTCCCATTAAGTGACCACAAAGCTCTTAAAGGAAAAGAACTAAGCTTTCTTTGAGCAAAAAAAAAAAACATCCATTAAAAAATATAGTGCATATGGTAAAATTTAAAAACTTTGGTTTTTGAGTTAAAATATTTTTTTTTATAGATATGCCTCTTGCTACTAAGTGCCCACAAAGATCTTAAAGGAAATGGTCTAAGTTTTCTTTTGAGGAAAAATAAAAAAAAAAACTTCAGTTCGAAAAAAAATGGAGAAAATGAAAATGGTACATGTGCCAAATATTGAAAAATCTTATTCTTGAGTTAAAAAATAATTTTTTGATAGATATCCCACTCGCATCCCATTAAGCGCTTATAAAGGCCTTAAAGGAAATTGTATAAAAAATTAAAAAATTAAATAAAAAAAAATAAAAAAAAATTTTGTTAAAATTAAAAAAATTATTTTTGGAAAGATTAAAGAAATAGCTATCTAATATCCTTTAGAAAATTTTTGCTAGGACCAATAGGTGAAAAGTTACACACATTTTAAAAAAACCCTGTATGACCAAAATGTCCAACTTTGACCCCGTCTAACTCCGGCAGTTCTTGACTGATAGAGCTAAAAATTTGTGTCTGGCCTACTATCCAATAGTACTAACCTTGGTGCAAATTTCATCCAAATCGAAAGACATCGATTTTAAAAATTGGGTCACTTGACACGAAATTGCCCATATATGTACTACAGGGTGGGCCAAAAGTCACGAAGGGATTTGAAAAATTAATAAACTTTTCTAGTTTAATTTTTTTTTTTATTTTTCTTTTTAGGACTTGAAAAATAAATCTGGGAGATTAATTTTGGAAGGTTACAACGTTATCCAGCGAACCAAAATCATAGAACTTTATTTTGAACATCATCGATCAATAATTCAAACTCAACGAGCCTATCGTCGTCATTTAATTGTGCGAAATTCACCATCCGAATCAATTAGTGACACGTTTTCAGGAACAAGGCTCACTAAGGGATTTTCCACGAAGCGGAAGACCACATTCTGTAATTAATGAAGCAAATATTCAACGCGTTCTGGAGAGTGTTGAGGAGAATCCTGAAACATCAACTCGAAGGCGCTCTGCTGAGCTGCAAATGTCTCGGCGGTCTTTACGCAGAATATTAAAGGGAAATTTACATCTTTTCCCATACAAGCTGCAGTTAGTGCAAGAACTAAAGCCACGAGATTCCCAAGAACGATTAAACGATTAAACCCCTTCGTGACTTTTGGCCCACCCTGTACATACATATATTTATGTACATAGTTTATACCTACATATGTACATATGTATGTATGTATGTACATGTATAAAGAATATGTAACCACTTAGTGATGCTATTGCCAAAGATTCGCTAAGCGTCATTTGGTATACTCCTAGTGGTGGTGGATAAGAAAAAGATCTTTGATTTTCATTTCAATTAAATCGCCATTTAACGAAACTAAATGAACTTCTAAATCTATTTTATGTTACATTTTATATACATTTTTCTTTTTTTCTTTTTCATTTCGCTTTCGTATCATTTCACAACATTTTATATTTTATTTGGCTTTTGTAGTCCTTTGTGAGTTGTATACTTTGAATGCATGTGTTAGTGTGAACATTGCAGCCAGCCTATAACCAATTTGGCAAGTCAACATCATGCCAATTTTAACCACCTCTGGCATTTTTTGTTATCTAATCTAGCTCTGCTATAAAACTGCTGTACACACTTTCTAATACTCATACACAAGCACACATACACACACATACACACATATAAACTGGCAGTGAAACACAAACAATCACTAGCATAGCACAACAAAAGCCTTCTTAATACCAGGCAAGCTTAACTGCAAACAGCCTCAAAGTGTAATTTATTGCCGTTTTCTCTAACCGCAAGGATATTTAAACATATCCCTTACCTCTAACAAAAACAAAAAACAAACAAAAAAAAAATTGAGAGAAAAATAAAAACAAAAATAAAAATAAAAAATAGAACACACTCTCAACAACGAATACAAAAAAAAAAAAAAAAAACAAAAATGTAAAGAATTAACAACAAAACGTTCGTTGTTAGCCAGCATTTTAATTGAATTTCTTCTACAGACAATTTTATGTGATGTATGTATGTGATGTATATGCCCGTGCTCTTGTTCCTTCTTGTGCTCTTGCTCTCTTCCTCTTTTATACATTTTTTGGGTGGGTTCTTGAAAGAATTCCTAATTATTTTTTAATACACATACTCGTACTCTAACGCCAAAGTATTTGTTATATTTTTTAAACTGGAAGGAAGGGCGAGCGAACGAGCGCGTTGGCATTTGAAAAACGAGCCGAAGAGTGAAAGAGTGTCTGTGTATGTGAGCTTATCTTTAAATACTTAATTTAATTATCAATTGTCGATAATTAAACGTTCTTCAATATTTAATCGTTGTTGTTGTTGCCTTTTTCTCTTTGGTTATTTTTGAATTTATTTTCTTGAAAAAAACAGAAGAAGAAAAAATGTTGTGCCTGCAGTTGAAGTCCTTTGAGACGAGCAGCAAGAAGGCAGACAGACTCAATAGTTGCAACTAAATTGATTTTTTTTTTGTATTTTAATACGGTTTTAATTTGAATTTAATTACAAATTGAATATAAAAACAATACATAATTAAAGATTCTTTCCATTTTTTTTCTCATAAGTCATTAAAACAAAAAAAGAAAACATTTCAAAACTTCAATATCTAGGCATCTGTTAAGTGTGTAAATATCGACGCCTCCATTCTATAACGTTCTAAGTGTACTTAGAAAGTTTTTAATGTTCTTGCATTTTTAAATTCTACGTTCTCTAACTTAAATACTGTCAAAATTTGGTTAAGATGCGCCGATTCGTTCCGAAGTTATATGGAAAAATCTACTTAGAATACACATATAGGCATATAGCGCGTGAAAACTTTGAGAGGTCATAACTCAAAACACACTTTTTCGACTTGGAATGTTATAGAACGGAGCCGTCGATATGTACGTACGAGTATAACAGTTTTGTGTGTATATACAATGTAAAGGGCTATCCATTTCGTAGTTTCAAAAGTATGGGACTGGAATTCGACATCTGTCAAACTAAGTTGTGAAACCAATTTTTTTTCTTTTCAGTTGAAAGTCTGACATTGACGAAAATGGATCGCTTAACTATCACACAACGCATAAAAATTATCAAAACCTACTTAAAAAATGGTGATTCTGCCACAGCCACGTATCGAACAAAATTTTCTTCAGCTTTGAAGCACATTTCACACTCGGTGGGTATGTTAATAAAAAAAATTGTCGTATTTGGGGTTCTGAGAATCCTCAAGTAATTGAAAAGGGGCCATTACATCCAGAAAAAGTCACTGTTTGGTGCGCTCTTTGGTCCGAAGGTGTGATTGGACCTTACTTCTTCGAAAACGACGATGGAACGACTGTCACCGTCAATTCGGAGCGTTATGGTCATATGATAACCGACTTTTTTTTGGCCTGCTATTGAAGAATACGACTTGGAGAATATGTGGTTTCAACAAGACGGTGCCACATGCCACACAACTCGAGCGAATATGGCTTTATTGCAAGAGACATTTCCTGGCTGCGTAATTTCTCGTCGTGGCGATATCAACTGGCCACCAAGATCATGCGATTTGACACCATTTGACTTTTTTTGTGGGGCTACGCGAAAAACCGTGTTTATGCAGATAAACCTTCAACTCTTGAGCACTTAAAAACCAACATTTAACAGTCACGTTATGGCTGAGATACCGCCCAATATGTGTGAAAAAGTGGTCGAAAATTACCTCAAAAGAATCAATGTTTGCAACACTTCGGGTGGAGGTCATTTAAATGATGTAATGTTTCACACATAATGTCAACGTTCAAACTTTACAATAAAAAAGAAATATCATGAAAAAAATATTTTATATGTGTTTTATTTACGTTTACTTTTGAAACCACGAAATGGATAACCCGGTATATACATATAATAGGTATTAAATTTTCGAATGCCATTAATATTTTGAGTTGTTTAATATCAATATTCCGACAATATTTCTATTGTTTTAGTTTTTAATTTTTTTTTTTTTTTTTAAGCGTCCTAGAAATTTAAAAACAAAAAATCAATATTTCAAAAACATGACCACAAGGTATTTTCCATTACATGTTTCTGTTCATTTCATTTTGCGTGCTGTTAATTGCATCGTCTTCTAGTGAATGGAGCACTTCCTCTTCTAGTTTTCATACGAGTCAGACACCATTTCTATTTAATTCTCCTTTTTTTTTAATGTTTAGTCTACTACATTAGAAATTTAAAGTATTAGAATACATTTTCAAATATTTATCAAAATAAATAAATAAATAAATAATAAACTTTGCTTTTTCAAGACATTTATTTATTGAAGCCAATCAACTGGTTGCAGTGAATCCCTTCAACTTAAAGAAATCTATTCAATGCTTACTACGTATCGATACAACTATTAATAAAACAGATGAAATGTATAAAAAAGCTTAGAATGGTTAATTGAATAGTTAGAATTGAAATGTTTTAATTTAATGCTTTTTGATTAAAGCGTTTCTAAAAGTATTTTTATGGTTACAATAGCCGGTACATTGACTGTTTTTTTTACAATGTTTTTGGTAGTATTTTCCTTCAAACATTCCATAATAAACAATATCAGGTATGTATGTGAGATTATGTGATTGTATAAACATGTTCTGTGCACTTAAATTCAGTATGTGGGTCGATATAACTACAAGACGGCATAACAGCAACAACAACAACAATATCAGCAGCAACAATTACAACAATCTGAACTTTAAATAATAATTGGTACTGCTGGTAGTTAAACACGAAACAATTTTGTATGCATGCCTAAATATGTCTATATATGTATGTACGTGTGTGTATGTACATGTATGTATGGTATGAATGAATAAAAGTATTTTAAGATAATTAGCATTTCAACCACAATAGCAACAACAGCGACAACAATAACAACAACTAACTAACATGACGTCTACTCTTAACATATGTACATATAAAGGGTGATTTTTTAGCTATTATCTTTTTGGCAACACTGGTTTAAACAGCTCACGCACGTTTCGTGTTTTGTTTCACTGTCAAACATCTTCAGTTTGGTCTATAATTTAACCATGAATCGTCTTATAAACGAACAACGCTTGCAAATCATTGAATTTGGCATCATTGGACCGTACTTCTTCAAAGATGCTCCGAATCGTAAAATAACTGTGAATGGTGAGCGCTACCGTGAGATCGTATCCAACTTTTTTTGCCCAAAATGCAAGAGCTTGACTTGCATGACATGTGGTTTCAACAAGACGGTGCCACATGCCACATAGCACGCGTAACAATGGACTTATTGAGAGGCGAGTTCCGTGAACATTTTATTTCTCGTTCGGGACCGGTCAATTGGCCGCCTAGATCGTGCGATTTAACGTCTTTAGACTATTTTTTGTGGGGCTATATTAAAGCTCCTGTCTATACAGACAAGCCCGCTTCAATTGACGTATTGGAAGACAACATTGAAGCATTTATTCGTGAGATACCGGCCGAAATGTTGGAAAGAGTATGCCAAAATTGGACTAAGCGGATGGACCATTTGAGGCGCAGTCGCGGTCAACATTTGCATGAAATAATCTTCAAACATTAAATTATATGGACCGTACTATCGATTCAAATAAAGATTTTATGCATTTTTCTGAATTTTATGTGTTCTTTTTTGAAACATTTTCCTATAGCTCTTAAAAAATCATCCCTTATTTACATTTTTGTATATGTGTATGTATGTATGTATGAATGTCTGATATTGTATATTTACATAAACCATATACGTATGTATGTAGTTACGTACGTACGTGCAGTGTTATGATAATTTAATTTATCTATGTACGAGTGTGCGTTTGTGTATATGTTTATCATCATTTAGTTAAAGCAAAAAATATTGTAGAATTTTATGAAATAAAACTAAATTTTGTATATTTAATACACAATACCAAGCAAACATTTTACCGCATATTAGTTAGTTAGTTTTTAATTCACACTTTAATTGAATTCATTTCTTACCAATTAAAGGTCAAAAATAAAATCTCTTTGAATTACTTTCAGTTCTTCACATAACCATATGGCACGTGACGTATGAGTGATTTTATTAAAATTTCACATACTTAATAATAAAGTAAAGCAGGGGTGCCCAAAAGTTCCTTATGGAAGTGCAAACACAAATACATTTAAAGAAAAACAAATTTTTATTTTATATATTTTGTTGTGAAAACTAATACATACAAAGAAAAAACAAAACACAATTTTTTAAATGATGTACGAAAAACAAAAACAAAATCTACATTGATGCTCGCTGTTGTCAATGTTTACCAGCAAAGTATACGAAAGTGTTGTTGCTTTGTATACTCTTCATTGTATACGAACGAAACGAAACGACGAAAAAAAACGAAAAAAGCAAAGTTGTTTGTGTATTTTGGGTTACTAATGCTGAGTGTGTTCTATGCGTATATAAAATACACAGCCTATTGCTAAGCGCTTTTACAAAACCAAATGTGCATGAAGTGCATAGGGCTTGGGCACTACTGAAGTAAAGCATACCATACGTATGTATATTTTTAATAGAGCAAATTCCCTTTAAACCATTTAAATTTAAAAAATTTATTTTTATTACTTCTCTTTTTAATAAAAAAAAAGAAAAATTAATAAAATTAAACTGTCTCCAGTACCCTTTGACATTTATTTATTTATTTATTGTCATTTACATAGCACAACAAGATATGAATCTTATAAGTGACAGTGCTATGTTTGGAATCATTAAGATATAAAAAATTAATATTGAAACAAAACAAATTAAATAAAAAATACAAAATTAATATAATTAATATTAAGTTAAAATATAAAGAAAAATATTATATAAAGAAATTTAAAAAACTAACAATACTCGTACTGTAGAAGTAAATAAGAGAGTTGAAAAATAATAAAAAATGTTACTATTAAGAAGAATCAGTCTAAAAAACTAGGAATAAAAAAAATATAACCGATAAAAACCTATAAAACAAATCACAAATTGTAAAAAATTTTACTTATGAAAATAATTTAAATAACTCCCTTTTGAACGCATTTGCATTGCCTAGATTCTGGATGTAATTTGGTAGGGAATTCCAAAGACTAGTGGTGTGTATAAAAAACTGTCTCTGAGACAAAAGAGTCTTGAATCGTTGCTGAATAATGTTCCTACCCCGGTAGGATCTAGCAAATTTAATTCGACAAAATAAATATTCCGGCCGTTCCGTGTAAATTATTTTATGAAGTAAAATAAGGCATTTAATTTTCAAGAAATTATCAAATTTTACATTAAGAATCCGGCAAGCCAAATGAGAAATGTGATCACGACGCCCTTTATGAAAGACATATCTAGCTATGTTATTAAATGCCAAGTTAAGTTTACGGTTGTCATCACAATCACAGTTTGCGAAGATTTCACACCCATACAAAAGTACCGGAATTAATTACGTTCTAGCAAGTTGCATACGAATGATAAAAGGAGTCGAATCAATAACAGTCCACAAGTTCCTAAGCATACTATAAATTCTACCAGCAACGACACCTATGTATATGATTAGACCACGATAAACTGCCATTAAAGACAATACCCAGATTTTTTGCAGATTTGACAGTCAATTTTATTTTTTTCCTGATGCACAATTCAGGCATGAGAAATGATCTGTCGGTCCTCGAACGTATAATACATTTAGACTTAGAGGAATTGATGCAAAGTCCATTGGCCGAGGCCCAGTTGTCAATCCTAACCAAATCACGATTAATGTAATCCAAACAAGAATCAATATTCTCCCTAGGAGTACTAGTATAAAGCTGCACATCATCAGCATACATATGAACATTACAGTGAACCAAGACATCCGATAAATTATTTATATACATACAAAACAACAGAGGCCCAAGTATTGACCCCTGAGGAACACCTCCACTAATATTAAGTGGATCTGAGATATTGCCATTAAGATGAACTTTTTGAAATCTATTTAGCAAATAAGAATAAATAAGATTACAGACAGAATTTGAGAAATAAAACAGTTTCCGGAGCTTCCTCAATAGATTTAATATTAAAATGTGAAAAATGTATGTGAATTTAGTATCTATTTTTTCATATTTCACTATCAAATTAAATGTTTGCTGGGTTCACATTGATGAAGTGACATAGTTCAGATGATAAAGTGAAACTAATAAGCCGCCAAAAATTAATTCAAATTTTTTTTCGTAATTTAACAATCTCAAGAAAAAATGATTTTCGCGTCGCAGAAATCGAAGCAAATTCGGAGAAAAATTATTCAATTAAAACGTAATCAGAAACAGGAATCTGCATCATAAGAAATTTATATATGTACATACATATATATGTACATCCTCAACGTCACATAACCAGACAAACGATATAATCAATGGTGGTTGGATGTATGCAAATTATTTCGCACACAAAAACACATTAGCAGTGACAGCAAAAAAATCAAGAAAACAAGAAAAACTTCGTTATTGGTTGTATGTAAAGCTGCTACGTTGTGGTACACGAACAGATTCAGGTAGGAGCAGTAAATACAATACAAGCCGAGTATAAATAAACTAAAAATCTCATTTTCTTTTTAATATCCTCCAGACACGCAAATCATAAAGAAACTAATGATACTATGACCGCAACTTTCAAATACACAAAGACCGTTCTTTTTGTTTTTATATTTTACTCTCGCTTTCTAATTTCGTTTGTTTCTGATTATATGATACAACAATAATGAAAACAGTGACAAAACAAAGTGTAAATGTTGCACAAGTACAATGTATGTACAGGGTCCGCCAAATAACTTTTTTTTATTTGAAAGTACAATCCTTCCGGTTAATAATGGAAAATAATTTCATTCAAATGGCTGCCTCGGCTGGCCATGCAGTAGCCTACACGATCGATCCAATTTTTAAGCACATTATCGATTGTGTGCAGCTGTATATTACCAATGGCTTCACGAATATTGTCCTTTAAAGTGTCAATTGTCTCTGGCTTGTCGGCGTAACACTTATCTTTGACGGCAGGCACCCCACAAATAAAGTCCAACGGTGTCAAATCGCAGCTCCGAGGTGGCCAAACAACATTAGCTCTGCGGCTGATAATGCGATCTTCAAAAACAGGGCGCAAAACATCGAGTGTAGCTTCGGCTGTGTGGCACGTAGCGCCGTAGCGCTGTTGAAACCAAATATTGCCAATATCCTCCTCCACAATTTTTGTGAACAAAAATTCGTTCAACATGGCCCGATAACGATCGCCATTGACTGTAACGGCCACTCCTTGCTTATTTTCGAAGAAAAATGGCCCAATTATTCCTCTGGACCAAAATCCGCACCAAACAGTGACTCGTTTTGGGTGCGTTGGCTTTTCAATGTATGCGTGCGGGTTTTCTGTGCCCCAAATGCAACAATTTTGCTTGTTTACATACCCGCCAAGATCAAAATGAGCTTCATCTGAAAAGATGATTTTTTTTTGCCAAAATCGGCATCTTCTTTAAGTCGATCGCAGGCCCACTTAGCGAAGCGAAAACGCATTGGATGGTCAATATTCGTTCAGCGGAAGGATAAAACTAATTATCTGTCAAATCAGACATGAGCTAAGTGTTAACATTCACGAAATAAGCACTAGTTGAAAAAAAAACGTTAGATGGCGGACCCGATATATGAACGAATAAACACCACTTAAAAAAACTACGCTAATTCACAGACAAACAATTCAAAAGTCAATATACGACATGTATGTGATGTTTATTTTTGCACACACACACACACACACACGAATCGTATAACAAAAATAGAAAGACAGATTACACACATTTACATACATACATAGATGTATGTGTATGCATACAAAGTATGTGTGGTCGTACAAGTGGCAAGGCAATTATGGCTGTCCATCCATGCAAACACGCTGTTAGATGTGGTTATTGATGAAATCAAAAACTTGTTAATTTTATAAAAAAAAATACTATATATGTACATATGTATGTATATATTAATTTAGAACTAAAGCACAAATAAATTTCATTGTTTTAAAGACACGATTATATTCTCCAATGTGTTTTAACAAACTAGAGATTCCAAAATTTCTTCTGAATAAATCTACAACTGTTTCATCTTCGTTTTTCATTGATTTGTACAAAATTGTAAAATGATCTATACTTGACAAAATTAAAATTTTTTTTTATTGGCTAACAAACAAACAAAAAAACAGACTTAGAGAAAGATTTATAATATATATTAGGATTGTAATAAGAAAATCAAAATATTAATTTAACAAATCAAAAAAATATTTGTATTTTTTATCGTGAGAAAAGTATCAGAATTTCGACTAAACATATTGAAAGAAAAATATATTTCTATTTATATAAGAATATAAATTACAAAAATATGGCAACAAGAGCACAATAGCGCAGTTCACAATCTTGGGCATTTAGATGGTAAATTTATACCATTGTAAATATTTGCCATTAATTGTGAACGGTTTTTTTGTTTAACTTTGCAACACTTATTGCAAACTTCTTAAATGAAAAGACAAGCCATGTATTCATTATTGTTTTCTTAAATGTTGTCATTTTATATTTAAATATTTATTTATTTCGCCTTCTGTCCATTTTTTATTCGACTTTACTCTTTTAATTCGTTTATTTATGTTGTACGTTTCCATTTTTTTGTAACTTGATTTTTCAATGTTTACATTTTTATGATCAGCTGATCATTTGCTTAAGTATGGCAAATATAAACTACGGTTTTGAGTGTGGCATATTTGCCATACCGTGGCAAGGGTATTTCTGTGTATTTTGTTAGTGTATGGGCAAAAAAATACCCAACATTTGCAAATGCCATGATGCTAGACCATTTGCCCAAGATTGTGAACTGCGCTAATATATGCAACAAAAATAGCGACTACCTTAATTTGTGACAATATTCCAGCTGTTTGTAAAGAGAGTACAGTAGTTTTCGTTTATAGTCACTACCTGTTATAGTCACATTAGTTATATTAGCCCAATTCACAATCTCGTGTATTTTTGCAATTGTATTTATGCAATTGTAAATATTTCCTATTAATTGTGAACAAATTTTACTGGTTGGATTTGCAACACTAATTGTAAAACACAAATACACAGCTGATTGTCAAAAATTAAAAATAAATAGATATATGATTTTAATTTTATGATATTTGTTAACAATTTATAAAAATGTCTAATGGAAGTTTGAAGGAACAAATATTGGACTCTTTAATAGACGAGGCTGCCGAAGAGATTATGTTCATCGAGGGTATGAACAATTCTATTTAAAATTTCATTCATTTTTATTCTATTTTTTATATTATTTTCTCCATTTGCCAACGAAATTTTCTATTTTTAATAAATAAATTTTCAGCTGTCAGTTTGCTTAAGTGTTGCAAAATGTTGAGTAAATATAAACTATGGTTTTGAGTATTGTTTATTTTATAAACTGTAGCAAGAGTATTTCTGTATATTTTGTTATTGTAGTGTAAAAATATACTATACCATTTTGCAAATGCAATGATGCAAGACCATTTACACTAGATCGTGAATTGGGCTATTGTCAATTTTATTAGATTTATATGTCTCTATCGATCAATTTCATACAAAAAGTTTACTTTATAGTCCATTTTTGATATAAGAACTTTTCACATATATGCCATCTATCCGTAGTTATTAAAATTCATATTATATGAAAAAACTTCACGATATTGTCACATTCTAAAAAATTATTTATCAAAATCACAAACCACTACTATATACAAATTTTTTATTCGAAAAAATAGAGGATACATCTGTAAACAATATCCTCAAGCTAAAACAGGCTAAAATTACTGATTTTTTTTAAATAATATTAACAATAATTATTTTGAAATGCAATGAATTCATGTACATTTTATTTATTTTTGTAATAAAAATGAATCTTTATTTTTTGTTATATTCACAAAAATTGAATATATGAGATTTTCTTTTTAAGCACATTGTGGCATATAAAAAAATTTTGCTTATAGTCACTTTAGCGATATAGTCCTCAATTTGTGTGCAATTAAGGGTTGTGACTATAAGCGAAAAGTACTGTATACAACAACAACACAAGGGTTTGTAATCCCGAATGAAAGTCAATCAATTATGTATGTATGGCAACGTGATCTTTTTGATCTGTTGCTTAAAAAAATATATAAAATTAAATATGTTACACAAACTTCTAAAAAATAATTGCTGTCAACCTAACCTCTTATATGCCTTACAATTTTTTCATATAAAATGCGTTTTCAAATCTACATAAAATATTATTTAGTAAAATAAAAATTATTGGCAACAAACATTTCCTTATGCATTAAAACATAAATTTTTATTTTCAGCTCCTTAACGATTATTTAAAACCAGCTTATTGCCATATGCCAACAATCTGAAAAACGTATTTCAGAAAAAAATGATTTTTCTTAAATCAATTTTCGTTACATTAGAAATAGTAGTTAGTGATCGAGTTTTATTATTTAATTGTATTTCACAAATTTTCTAAGAGCCAAGCAAGATTTTGTTTAAGCAAGAAAATGTTCACACAGGTAACTTAAACAACGTACAGCTGAGCAAAAACAAAAACTGATCTAGTGCTGAAGAATTTTTTTTGACACTAGCGACATCGATATGACCAAAATAGAAAATATTGAGACACTTAATCAAAATCAAACTTTATCATATTCTTAGAAATTTAAAAAATACAAAATAGCCCTTCTATGGTGCTAATCATACTGAAATATTGGAAAATTTTTAAGGAATTTGCGCATAGGAATTATGAGTGCTTTCCTGAATGCCGGGAGTTTAGTTAATTGAAACTCTTACAATGTCGCCACGGAATCACTGGTCTATGCTGATAATAAATGGGAACTTTCATAAAGAAAATTAATAACTTTGTCTATGAGTCAACAAAAGTCAGTCTGAAAATCGCAAAACAAATTAAACCAAACAAATGTTTGAGCCACTCAACTGATTACTAACGATAATCTAATAATAGAAAATATTCAACAATGATTTACTCAATCGGAGGTGCTCTTCCAGAATTAAAAACACGATTGGCGCAAGCTGCGTTAGTACACTCATGCTCTACGGTCGTACTCAGCAAATGGATGAGATAATCGTTAGCACCGGTAATGTAAAGATTGAAAATATTTTCAATTCATTAGAATTAGAATTAGAATTCATCATTTGTTTTAATCAAATCTAAGGCTAACTTAAACTTAAATCTACGAGTAACTCAAATCTAATTAATATAATTTTTGCTTTCTGGTGAAACTTACATATAAGGGGTGATTTTTTAAGAGCTATAGGAAAATTTTTCAAAAAAAACACATAAAATTCAGAAAAATTCATGAAATCTTTATTTGAATCGATAGTACGCGGTCCATATAATTTAATATTTGAAGATTATTTCATGCAAATGTTGACCGCGACTACGCCTCAAATGGTCCATCCGCTTAGTCCAATTTTGGCATACTCTTTCCAACATTTCGGCAGGTATCTCACGAATAAATGCTTCAATGTTGTCTTCCAATGCGTCAATTGAAGCGGGCTTGTCTGTATAGACATGAGCTTTAACATAGCCCCACAAAAAATAGTCTAAAGGCGTTAAATCGCACGATCTAGGCGGTCAATTGACCGGTCCTGAACGTGAAATAAAATGTTCACCGAACTCGTCTTGTTGAAACCACATGTCATGCAAGTCAAGCTCTTGCATTTTGGGCAAAAAAAAACTTGGATATCATCTCACGGTAGCGCTCACCATTCACAGTTACGTTACGATTCGCAGCATCTTTGAAGAAGTACGGTCCAATGATGCCAAATTCAATAATTTGCAAACGTTGTTCGTTTGTAAGACGATTCATGGTTAAATTATAGACCAAACTAAAGATGTTTGACAGTGAAACAAAACACGAAACGTGCGTGAGCTGTTTAAACCAGTGTTGCCAAAAAGATAATAGCTAAAAAATCACTCTTTATATATAACTATTAACTAAATCATAACATTGTATAAACATACATACATACATACATACATACATAATTGGTCATTACAACCCTTCAGTCAGGATTACGACCTAGCTTCTCACACAACTTATGTTGTGTGCGTTAATTTTATACATGAGTGGCGGGACCTACAGTTTAAAGTCGATTCCGAAAGACAGATTTTTGAGAAGCTTTTCATGGCCATTTTTATTTACTCTCCGAGTTTTTGCCAGAAATCTGCTGAGAGGAAGTCGCCGAAGAAATATTTTCATATTTTCGTTTTGATATCTGACCTGGGATTCGAACTCAGGTTTTCAGTCTAATAAGCCAACACACTACCTACTAGACTACGACGACTTCATTGTATAAACAGTACTATTAAATAAGATTAAAATGCTTGTTGTACTGGAATTAATCAATAAATAAATAAATAAAAATAAATTCTTTGAATTAAACAAGGTCTAACGAATATTTTCAAGCACACAGTTGCTCTTTAAAAGAATAAAATTACAAAATTTAAAAGATTAAAAACTGCATGATTAGAAGCCAACTATTTCGTTCATTTAATTTGATGAATTTAAATTTAACGAACTAATTAAGAAAGTTAGAGTGATTAATAAATGGTACATCATCAAGTTAATTTAGTTCATAATCATATTCGAAAATACATTGATACAGTGAATTAAATAAATGCAAACAAAGCAATGCTAGAAAATTCATATTCACTATTTTATTGAAATAATGTTGAAATTTGTTTTATTGATAGGCTTTTCTCCAGCAACAATTACGACTGTTTGAGTAACACAAACTTTCTTTAATACTTCTAGTTGTGCCGGTTTATCCGTTTTCAAAGTCTTAATATTTATGAACTTCAAGAAACTGTATTGCTAGAAACTATATTATTCCTTACACTACTCGACTGCATCATTTCCGAACTTAATAAATGCAAATCCAAATGACCATTTAAATCGAAACAGAGGCCAGCCATTTCTGTTAATTAATATTCGTCAATATAAACTAAATCATCTTTATTGTCATTTAGTTTCTACCACTTTAGCTGGCCACTTGCACTGCTTCTTGCGACTTGCGACTATATTATTATGTCATTGACGTAACAGAAGTAGTGAGTGACTTGAACAATTGGAAAAAAAAAAATAGGCAGTTAATAAATAATTTTTCTTTGTCTTTTTCATATCCCCTTTGCAAATGGAAATTTGAAGCAGAAAACTGTCAAATGAAGAAAAAAAAATCTCAAAAAACCAAAAGAAGAAAAAAAAACAAATCGTTACGGAAATCAGCGCAATGGACACTTGAAATAGTAACGTATGCATCGAAGTGAGTACGATCCTACTAAAACAATAGCGGCAGGAAATGTTTGCAATAATACATAAAACTAAATGTATTCAAAGTACTTTTTTTTTTGTCGGAACACGTTCATATGTATCTATGTATGAACGTTACAGATTGACATCCATTGTAATACAACAAATAGCGGTATTCGTTCATAATAATGGCAATCAAAGAAACAATACTGACGATAATACGACGACGATGATACAATTGTAATCGTTATTTTATTCATAACTACCACAGGAGAAACATATACTAAAATTTATGAAGTACTTAAAACAAAATACCCACAATGCCTACATACATACATACATATGTACATATGGGCAATTTCGTGTCAAGTGACCCAATTTTTGAAATCGATGTCTTCCGATTTGGATGAAATTTGCACCAAGGTTAGTACTATTGGATAGTAGGCCAGACATAAGTTTTCAGCTCTATCAGTCAAGAACTGCCGGAGTTAGAGGGGGTCAAAGTTGGACATTTTGGTCATACAGGGTTTTTTTTAAAATGTATGTAACTTTCCACCTATTGGTCCTAGCAAAAATTTTCCAAAGGATATTAGATAGCTATTTCTTCAATCTTTCCAAAAATAATTTTTTTAATTTTTTAAAAATATTTTTTTTATTTTTTTTTTTTTAAATAAATTTTTTTTTAAATTTTTTTTCAATTTGGGCCTTTTTTTTTTTTTTTTTTTGCTTAAAAGAAAGCTTATAAAATTTTCTTTAAGTCCTTTATAATCGCTTAATGGGACGCGAGTGGGATATCTATCAAAAAAATTATGTTTTAACTCAAGAATAAGATTTTTCAATATTTGGCACATGTACCATTTTCATTTTCCCCCCATTTTTTTTTCGAAATGGAGTTTTTTTTATTTTTCCTCAAAAGAAAATTTGAGGACGCATTTCTAATTTTTCCATTGTAAACAAATCGCGGATGCGTCTTTTTTTAACACCTGTTTCTATATGAAGGAGTTGCCAGATCGAAACAAAATTTAACATGTGTTCATAACAGAGATGGAAGTTTCCAAAACACTTAACTTTTTTCTGTTTATACCGCGCTTTTTGTGCTAGGCTAAGAAGTTTCCGAACCGCCCTCGTACAAGCATATAAACAGCAAAAGCTTCCATCTTTAAAGTGTCCTTTTGAATATTTTTTAACGTTGTCATAAAGAAAACTTAAAACTTGTAAAGGGGAAAGGAGCAAAACTATTAACTTTAATTGTACTTCAAGATTAAATAGAACTTAAATTTGGTAAATACGGGACATAGTTCAGTATGGGTTGGCTTAGGTTTAGTTGATGGCCATCATTAAAATAATAAACTCAGTTCCTCAATGCACTCCTTTTTCTTTTTCTCTATCGTTTTATCGTTATCCTTATGCTCATAATAAAAAAAATACTCTTTCATTTATTTTTAGTTTTTTTTTTTTTGTTCTTTTGTAGTTATTATCAGTAACGCTGTTGTTTTTGTTGTTGTTGTTGTTTTCTTATACTTTAAGGTTATTACTACTGCGACAATACATAACTTAAAACCAAATAGAGGAAGTCAACTGTCATAAAAATTCTAATGAAGTTTTGAATTTTTTTTTTTGTATTTTTGCACACACTACCACCACCCTGACTTGCTCATTTCCATACCTGCCTTTGATTTCGTTTTTTCTTTTGCTTGTTAATTTACAGTTACAGGAAAGCATACACTTGTGTTGGACAAAGCTATGTTGTGTGTTAAAATGATTAAAAATCAGGTTTAAAAGTCAGGTTTAATAAACTTCAACTATCTTATGGAGAAATTTATTCAATAAGAGCGATCGCAAAACTCAAGATCCAATATGGAAATTTATATAAAGATAAATATAAATCACTTTAAATTCCTTACAGTCTCTTCAACACATCAATTGTAAACGCAAAGTTTTTTTTTTAGGAGTTTTACCAGCTAAATGTTGGGAATCTTCAAAAGACATTGGCAGCCAGGCATACCCAATGTGCACGATTCGTCACAAGACTTACTCTCGGCTTGAAGTCGCCGTAGTCTAGTAGGTAGTGTGTTGGCTTATTAGACTGAAGGCCCGAGTTCGAATCCCAGGTCAGACATCAAAACGAAAATATGAAAATATTTCTTCGGCGACTTCCTCTCAGCAGATTTCTGGCAAAAACTCTGAGAGTAAATAAACCTGCCATGAAAAAAGTTTCTCAAAAATCTGTCGTTCAGAGTCGACGTTAAACTGTGGGTCCCGCCGCTCACTTATAAAATTAACGCACACAACATGAGTGGTGTGAGAAGCTAGGACGTTGTACAATGGGTCAATTCGACCTCCGGGTACTGTACTTGTCACAGTTGACAAGTACACGTCCTCTAACCTAACCTAACCTACTCTAGGCTTGCAGAGCGCCTACGTACTAACCCAATCTAATCACACTTCCATCATCAACCAGTTGAACGGGCTTCGATAGCCCTGTCCTCGTCCTTATAAAATGTTTTCTCCCCTCTACGTCCACTACTAGCTATAGGGGCATCATCCCCGTAATCCCCGCGTGCGGAAGACTGGAATTAACCTAAGAGCGGATCTCTTGTAGGCTGCTTTTATTACTGATCTATAGATCCTCTTACCCATATAGAGGCTGCATATACAGCAACCATGTGCGCATTTTGCTCCGCACATTTTCCCCCGATGTACGTCATATATACGGTTGGCAATCCCGCTCTATATTTTCAATCCCGGGATTTCGGGATTTCATTTACCTAGTCCCGGGATCCCGGTATTTATCCCGGGATTTTAAAAAATTTGTTCTTGAAAGATATTAACATATTATTTCAATAAAATTAATAACATGACACATCCAAAATAGGTTTATAAGAAAGAATTTATTAAATTATAAGAAAGTTAATTTTATTTTTAATTTTACACATTTTTAAATTAATTATAAAAAGTTAATTGTTTTTATAGATATATACTCTTTTGTTGATCAAGTGCGATATGTTATTATTTTTTATTATTTTTAAAATACGTTTTGAGGAAGCACAGACCATCCAAAGTTTCATCGCTCAAACGACTTCTTATTTTAGTTGCGAAAAATCCAGCTGCAGAAAAAGCACGTTCAGACTCTACACTGGCTAGCTTAATAGTCATTAAAAAATCGTATGCTCTTTGCATAAAGTCACCACGTATTCCTCCATTTTCAAACAAGAGCATTTCTCTCCGAATTTTTACACAACGTCTCACATCGAAGAATCTGAAACAATTTCCAAAGGTGCCTTATCTGAATCAGAAGGTGTAACTTCTGACTTAGAAGCTATTAGAAGTGATGTAGCTGGACTTGAAGCATTTAGTCTTTCGAGTAACTCAACTATTAATTTGCGCCATTTTATGGAAGAAGGAACCGTTTCGAACTCTGTTTCGGATTCGGACTGAACATTTGTTCTACCATTGTGCAGATACTGAAGTACCCCACTGATATCTAGTTTTTGACTTATAACGTTGTTAGCATCTTTAAGTTTTTTTAACATAAAAGTTATGGCAACATCGGCTGTGAACAGATTAGCATCCCGACGGCAAAGGGCGTCAACTGTTGCTTTAACTGGGACAAGAGCACTAATGATTGCGGATACCATATTAATCTCATCTTTGGATAAAGCAAAATATTCATCTTCAGGTTGACCTATGTCTATTAAAGCCTTTTGTATACAATTTCTTAATAAATAAAGACGTTCCAGCATTAACAAAAGGTTGCTCCACCTAGTTTTACAGTCTTTTATTAGAGTTAGTTGCTTTCCAAATTCAGCCGTAACATACTTTTGCAAAAAATCGTTTTTTGTTGGCGATCGTTTAAACATCACTATTAATTTTCGCACCTTCTTGATCACTGCATCGCAATTGACCTCAGTAATATCACATTGGTATCCTCCATGTCTATGGCCATAATACAGATCAACCAATTCTTCGTTGCCAGAAAAATTCTCATCCTCGTTACTCTCTGAAAAATCGTCTTCTTCTTCTGATTCTTCACCCTCGTGGTATTGTTCATCTGTTTCTCTTTGTAAATCATGCTTTTCATATAGCACAATTTAAGTGTTTACATCTCAAAAAAAAATCGCAATTTGAAGTTTTGTTTCTAATTTCAGAGCGGTTAATGCATTGAAACAACAGATTCTAATTTCTGGAAATTCGAATTAGTGAGAGTTCTAATATACGATTTTTTTCATTGCGGCTTAAAAAGTCAAATCCCGGGATTAAGTGCTCAATCCCGGGATTTTGGAATTGTTAAAAACTGCGGGATCCCGGGATTTCGGGACCCCGGGATCCCGGGATTCCCAACACTAGTCATATATTCCCTAAACCTGAGCCTGTTGTTAATCATTACTCCCAGGTACTTAATTGTCTATCGTTATGGTAATAAATTCCATCCTCTTCCTACTGCTTACAAGTTGAAGGTTCGTTTTGTGATCAGCAAGTTTAAGACCTACTCCAGTGATTCAGCTTCTAACCATGCCAACCGCAATGTTACACGATCGCACCAATTCATCCAAATGCTTTCCCCTTATTACCAGTGTAATATCGGGCGCAAATCGAATAATCTGTGTACCTTTACGGAGTGTATGTATGTCTCAGAACTCAGAACTCCATGCGTTACCGCATGCGACTCTCTGCCATCATTTATGTGAAAGCACTCTATCCTTAAAGTAGTTCTTAATAAGTTCCAGTAATTCCGTGCGTTTTTTTCTAGCGTGGCAAAGTTGAATGTGAAGACCAAGGATAGAGCTATATTCTTTATCGCCCTCCAGCTAGCTTTCACCGCTGATGGCGTCCTTTGCTATTGTCATAACCGTTTCTATTGCATCTACTATAGAATGTGCGTTCCGGAAATCATATTGGCGATGGGACAAGCCCTCTTCCCCAGGAATGCTTCTAGCCTTCTCCTTCTCCAAAAATTTTTCTACTGCGTCAACCATACAGAGCGGGCAGTATACTGATGCATCCTCGGCCTTTTCCATATCCTAGAGAACGGCCTTTCTTGAATACAAGCATAAAAATCTTATCTAAACAGCTTAGTATTACTAGCCACTTTAAATGCGATGTTTGGGATCCTATCACTCCACGGTGCTTTATTAAGTTTCATTTTATGACAGACTGCTTCAAATTCCTGCTGCTGACTTCAGTGATCTCCTCCGGAGTCCGCATGTCTCACACGGATTATGTAATTTCGGCCTTCTGTGGAAAAAGGTCCTTGACGATTGGTTGTAGCTTATCTACACATGTTGTTGCAGGTGGTCGTAAGCTGTTCAGCTTTTTCATCACCACCTTATACACATTATCTCAGTGATTCTGATCTTTATTAAGGTTTTATATCTTTCCTGTAGTTCTGTGAAGTTATCACGATTTCTAGCCCCCTGCAATACTCGCCGCGAGCGGTTACCATTTTGTCTTAGATCACTATGTCCTTGTTCTACCAGTAGACATGTTTCTTGTCAGGCATATGACATTTCCTTGCCATGGATACGTTGCAAGTCTGTGATATGGAGCGCATAAGTTTCGTCCCTTTGTCGCTGGCGCTTTCAAATAACCGAATGTCCTCCATGGAAAGAACAAAAGTTTCCCTGACAAACGTAGAGTCCTTATAATTGCGTACACGTGTGTGTGTGTGTGTTTTTGGATAATTATACAATGTTCTGAGAATAATTTGATAATAAATCCGTTTTTAACAATATTACGTGTTTTTAGTTGTTGCTGTTCTGTTCTGATTTTTGCTATTCCACTGCCACCATTTGATTTCATTGAGTTTTTATTGTTTACACCGTTTATTATGAAATAATCCCAAATATAATGTTCAACGATAATATGACAAGTGCTTTAAACATACATACATACATACGAGTACATACATACAAACAACCATTAATTCTGATTTTATATTTTTTTGGATTTCTCTTGTTTTTCAAGTCTTGTGAATGTTGTTGTCATCATCATTGTTCTTGTCAATTTCAGAATTTCTCACTAAAAATAATCATACTTGAGTTTAGTTTTGATTTTCCGAAATGAAAAAAGAATGAAAATAATAAACATTACAAAACAAACAATAACTACTACGAACAACTACTAACAACAACCAACAGGGATGTTGACAACAAAAATAAACAAACAGTTTAAAGCTGGGAATAGAATAGAGTGTAACGGAACACTTACAGTCAAGTAACAGAAACAGTTACAGTACGTACATAAGAACTACAACAACGGTGGCAATAAAAACAAACTTTAATACTTTTCAAAAACTTATTGTTGTTCATGAGAGAAAGAGAAGTACCACTTTGCGTATGAGGATTGTCAATTGCAAAAGATGGCAAAAACGAAAATAAACGAAGAAAAATGAAAATAGTATAAATAAGAAATAACACACTCACACTAACACTCACAATTACACTTACACTAACACGCATATTCCCAGCTAGCAATTGGAAGATTGTTTTTAAAAAAATCACCTTGCTGAGTCTTTTTAGAGTACTTTTGGTGATCAAAAACTTATTAGTCAGTTACACGATTAAAAAATGACTCAAAAATGATTCGTGACAATGAGTAAAATGAGTTCGATTTAAAATACAATAAAAAATTGTATAGCAATCGGAAATTAATCATCCAGACGTTTAAAATGTGACTATTATTTACCGTTATTTATTATTATATTCTACTTATGCTGAAGATTGAAAAACGATTAATCAAAGACAGATCATGCATATGTTTGAAAAGTGATTGTAATTACGTATTTTATGATCATATTTTGAGCAGATAGATGATTAAAATCTGCTTTTCTCTGTATAAATTTTTATTTATGTAAAGATGGCTATGATATAAAGTACAATTTTGTTTTAAATAGAAAATTTTTCTTTGTTTTTAACGAAAAAAATATATTTGTTTTAAATAAACTTTGATGTCTGATGTACATACATACATACATCACGAATATAAACATATATTCTTTATTTGTTACTTAATGTTCATGCGAACGTGATTTTTGAAATCGCGGCGTTGTAAACGTAGGACTCAGAAAACCTAATAAAAACACTTGAAGAGACTAAAATTTTAATCATAAATGACCTAAAAACGAGTCCAAATTAATACGAACATGACTCATAAATGACAATAAAAGGACTCATAAACATACAGATAAAATGAGCATACTCATAAAAGACTCGTATGCGATTAAACGATGACTGAAAGACGACTCGAAAAGGAATCATAAACGAAGGTAAATAAGACTAATAAATGATCAGAAAGTGACTGAAAGACGACTCGAAAAAGAATCATAAACGAAGTTAAATAAGACTAATAAATGATCAGAAAGTGATTCGAAAATGATTATAAAGCTACTAGAAAAAAGGGTCGAAAATTACTCTAAAATAATATAGAAAATGACTCAAAAGTGACTTTTTAAGAAGAGTCGCTCGTAGTCACTTTTTTCTCCCGACAACAAAGTCTTTTATGATCAGAAAATGAGCGCATATTCGAGCTTTTTAATCGCGCAGAAGAATCAAAAAAGACTCGAATTTGATTAATAATTTTCAAAATTGCTGGCTGGGTTAATACAAATAGAAAAACGAAAATGTTAAGAAAAATATAAAAAAAAAAAAAAAACACTTGGGAAAAACAACATAAAGTTTTTCTTTTTCATTTTTTTTTCATTTTTTTTTCATTTTTTTTTTTTCATTTTTTTTTTGTTTTGAAAATTGTAATACAATATCTTGAAAGAAGTACAAGAAGCAAGTTTTAATGTCATATTAGTTGCACTCGTTATGTCCAAACACATCTATTGTACTTTAGTCATCCATTCCAATACAATTTCCATTCACACATTTCACTACTTCTGCCACCATCTTTATCGCTACTGCCAATGTCGTTCACTTTCATGGAATTTAGGCAACCAACCAAGAAACTAACTACCAACCAACCAAGTAAGAAGTAAAGCAACACAATACAACAACAATACAACAAAACTATTTTATACTTTTTAAACACTTGTCGCACTGCAGTTTCGAAAAAGAAGCAATAACAACGAAATACAACAACAACAACAACAGCAGCAATAACAGCAATAGCAACAGCATCAGCCTCAACAACATTTTCAAGTATAGAAAATACAATTACCAATTATGATGACGATAGAGTGAGTGAGTGAGTAAGAGAAGAGGAAAACTTTTTCGATTCTTAACTTGTTGTTAAACATGGAAAACTTTATTCTTATATTTTTTTCTCTTTCTTTTTCTTTTCATTTTTTTTCATTTCAACTTTTTTCCATCAATTTTTTTTCCAACCTCATCATCCTCAGCATCGCCATTACAATCATCGTCACCGTCATCATCCGCATCTTTTTATAATTTTATTTATTTTTTTTTTCCTTTTTTTTTTCTTTTTTCCTTTTTCTTCTCATCTCATCGACTACATTGTCGTTGCAATTGTGTTGTTTTTGTTCTTGTTATTGTTGTTGTTCTTAATGATGATGTTGCTGTTGTATTATTTGTCGCCTTTACCTACCGACAAGAATAATAGTTTTGAGATTTTCTAAAACATATTGTAAAATGAAATTCTCTTCTATGCCATGGCATTACTATGTGTTATACCGACATGGGTCAAAAGTTAGAATTCCCAGAGTGACAGATTGCCTTGCAAGATATCAGGAAAGAAAGAGAGAGATTGAGAGAGAGAGAGAGAGAGAAAAACAAGACCAAGACTACAAAGTACTACAAACCATTCATAAAAATATGGTTAAAAAGACAAGATTGCCTGGGAATTTAGGTTTCACCAGAATTCTATTGGGAAATTATATGGAATAAGAGAAGAACCAGGTGAATGTAAAACTACTACAGACAAAATCAATTCATAAATAATAAATAATTCTAAAACTAAGGTAAGCTGATCAGTTTATAAATGTGATTTGAACAAACCAAATAAAGGGCGTGCAACTTGTAAACCTGCCAAACAGTTAAATATACATATGTACATACATCCATATGTAAAGCCAGTAAGCAGGTAATAATAACAAAAATTAATTTTTTTTTTAATTAAAGTCTTTTCGTTTTCAAAAGCAAGTATTTACATACAGTTAATGAATACTTAATCGTCGATACTTTAAAGTACATGTACATACATGTACGAGTATATTTATTAACGCAACAATCTAGTTAAAGTTTTTAAAAATTAATTTAAGTTTAAAAACCAAGGGAGGGATGGAATGCATGCAAACAAGGTAAAGTTACTGACTGTGGCCAACATGGCGACCACCAGGACGATCCTTGCCTTGCTGTATTCAAGTTGACACGCAGCCTCCTCGTGGCCCCTCCTGGATGGCATTCTAGCACCCGCTAGATGTTAACTAATGCGTGCAGCGAGGTCCAATCCCCTGGACGTTAAATTCGGGTTGTGCGTAGGGCTTGGAACCCACCACATAAAAACTTCATCCAATGAAAACCACAACAACAAACCGTAAAAAGATAGAGCCGTGCGGCGTATTGAGTCTCAAATTACGGCCGATAACTATACTTTTGATACAGTCAAGGAATTCATTTATCTTGGCTCCGCCGTTACTACCGAAAATGATGTCAGTCTGGAGATCAAGCGCAGGATTACTCTTGCCAACAGGTGCTACTATGGTCTCAATAGGCAATTGAGTAGCAGAGACCTCTCTCGTAAGACAAAGCTAATACTCTACAAGACGCTCATCCTACCTGTTCTTCTTTATGGCGCAGAAGCATGGACCCTATTAAGAACTGATGCAGCAGCCTTGAGAGTATTCGAGAGAAAAGTCCTACGTAAGATCTTCGGTCCAGTGCGAGTTGGCGATGATTTCCGCATCCGATTCAACAGTGAGCTGTATGAGCTCCTCAACGACATAGACGTTGTACAGCGTATTAACATCCAGCGGCTGCGCTGGCTTGGCCATGTCGTTCGAATGGAGGAGGATGCTCCGGCGAGACGGGTATTTGATGCGGGGATCTGCGGAAGTCGGTGAAGAGGACGACCTTATATCCGTTGGAAGGATCAAATCGAGGAAGCCCTGTCATCGATTGGTGTGACCAACTGGCGTAGGCGCGCAAGAAGCAGAGGCGCCTGGAAGGATGTGTTGCGGCAGGCCGAAATCCATTAATCGGGTTGTTATGGCCAATTAAGTAAGTAAGTAAGTAAGTTAAAAAACCAACGCAACAAAATTAATATAGTTTACGCATTAATTTCCAATAAATAACACGGTGCGACAGTGAAAATACATCCGAGTAACTACATAGTCCACGTTGTTCCGTTAGTTGAGTAGAACTGAAAAATACCTTTTTTATATTTCTGGAACCCTTCAAACTTGTTTTATTTGACAAAAACTGTTTTTTGGACTTTATGCGCATATTTCTGGGTTACTCTAACATTTCCGACACCCGATTTCGAAAATTTAAATCTTGTTGTAAAGGGGAGAGATGGACCTTTAAAACGGTGTACATATATCTATTATTTGACTTAATATTCTATGAGTTTTAATGAGGTAAACTTGGAAAATGCGAATTTTTTTCATATTCTTTCTAGTTTGTTCGTTCATAGTAGCAAACTTTAATAAAAAAAAATATAGTTTTTATATTTTTTATAAGGAGTGCGCACGAAAAAAAACTGGACTTACACTTTTCGTTATAGAAATAAAACTAAGTGGCGGATTTTTTTCGTTTTATATTTCAATTAAAGTAAATAATATTTGAATTCTTTTGTGTATAAAATTTTTTTCTGACAAAGGTCTCAGAGCATCATTTGAGCATTTTGAGCCACTTTTCTTCCAGACATGTTGGAGTGTTTTTTGAAAAATACGTATTATTTTACTTGCTTTGTTTTGGTCGGCAAATCCTTTTTTTCTTCCACTTCCACGCTTTCTCCTCCTCCTTACTCCTTATATTGTTTTATTCTTACCTTAGAAACTGTTTTTTGGTTAACACCTGCGAGCCTAGCAATCGTTTTTTTGTAAGCGGCGCGGTTTTTCATCGAAAATTTCAATTATTTTTTTACGACATTCTTTTTGGGTGCCCATTTTCAAAAAACTAATTTCCCTATTGCAATGAGATTTAGCACGTGGATTTTGAAACAGATGACTAACAAAAACAATGTAACGGTATTGATTTTTTTTCAATTATGACAAAAGTTATAAGCTTAAAAGTAGGCCGATTTTTTTTTTTTTTGTGCGCACTCCTTGTATATCATCTCATCAAATGAACTTTTAGTTCAAAAATTTTCAGAATATTTGAAGGCTCTTGATTGTTTATTACAAAATGTGACAATTTCACGTTTGCACGATTTCCTGAAATAGGCTAATATTTGTGTTTTTTGCAAATACTATTATTTCTCTTTGCGCAAATATTGGCCGACTTCTGGTGGTCGTGCAAACGTGAAATTGGCACATTTTGTGATAAACAATCAAGATCCATCAAAAATTCTGAAAATGTTTAAACTAAAAGTTCATTTGATGAGATGATATAGATAAAAAAATATAACACGACTGTTATACTATTTATATAATAACTACAGTAATTTTTGCCCGATTTGATCAAATGATGTTCATTTGATGAGATGATATATATAAAAAATATAACACGACTATTATACTATTTATATAATAACTACAGTAATTTTTGTCCGATTTGATCAAATGATGGTTCAATCTCTTCACAAGAGAACAGACTTTAAGAATATTATCACTTATCCTATATATTTTTTTATTAAAGTTTGCTACTATGAACGGATAAACTAGAAAAAATATGAAAAAAAAATTCGCATTTTCCAAGTTTACCTGAGTATTTTAAAAATTAATTTAAGTTTAAAAAACCAACGCAACAAAATTAATATAGTTTACGCATTAATTTCCAATAAATAATTCATTAGTAAATAATTATAATTATTGTCCGTCCATGTTGTTCTTTTCAATGCAAATAAACTCGTTAACGTTTAAAGAGCATAAAAGCAGCAAAAGTGTTTCACATTCTCGAACTCTTACTTGAGTTACGCTTTCAACTATTCTACTATTTAAATTATATTCACCGCTTAAGAATCTCCATACCATTACATATACTCGTACAATTAAAAGGCAAAAGAAGAGAAGAGAAATAATTATGAAAATATCATTCATTAATTTTCATAAAGGTAATTTTTAGTTATGAGAAACGCCCTTTAATCTTTTATTTACTCAATACAAACTACCCGCTTTGAAAGTTTCTCTCTTATCGTCTCCCACTTCACTACAACCATTTTTTTCTTATGTCTTTTCGCCCATTTGATAATTTTTTAAGCATTTTTGTATAGAATTTATTCAACTGAAATTGCGATTTTTGCTTTCCTTACCAGGCACTCTTTTTTTTTCAAAAAAAAAAAAACATACGTCTTTTAGTGTAAAAACCAAAAGCAAATATTTCAATTTACTTAAAAAACTCTGCATCTGAACAACTCCGTACCGCACCATATCGTATCCATCATATTCATCGTATTCGACAGCAGCACCGACTCTGTTAGCAATTCCAATCCAACGGTAATCCGTCTATTCATGCCTTTGCACTATACCGGCTGACGCTACCTTTTTTTTAATGAAACTTTTCTTATTTATCTACAACAGCAACAACAATATTAAGTATATTTTGTAACAGGAGGACAAGAAAAAGTTGTTAAAACAATTTTCCAATACACACTAACAAAGAGAGAGAGATTCAGAAATCCATCATCTATGGAAGCAGAAACAGAAACAGAGACAGAAAAAATAAAAGCAGAAATAGAAACGATACAACGACAATAACAGCAAGCGAGTGATGAATGTAGCGACAAAGGCTGATGAAGATGAACATGAGTAGTATTGGAGTCGAATAGGGAAGAGAAACTTTACAGTAGCACTTAATCATCGAGTTGTATGTACATACATATGTACATACATATCTTTAAATGGTAAGTAAAACATTGATATGCAGCAATATTAAAAATGCTGTGTGTAATGAAAAAAGAAGCTCTTTAGAAAGCATTTTGTTTGAAGTTATTTGCGCTGAAGTTCAACAAAATGAGAGAAGGAGGCCGCTAACCGCTAACTTTCATGCAGCGACGTAAACAAACAAGCGAACAGACTCTTGTAACTTCTGCGCTTTCCAATTTTCATAATGACGAGTGACATAAACATTAAAGCACAAGATGACTAATTTAATTACAAGCCCAAGTTTTCATGATAATGATGATGATGATAATGATGACGATGATTGTGACACGGTAGACAAACTAAACAAATCCATTTACAGTTAACCCTCCTAAAACGCGGTGAGTGCGTACCGCGTTGTGTGGAAACCGCGCTATAAGAAACTCGGATTTAACCGTACAAACCAGACTAATTCGAAGCGTGTTCTATGGAAACCGTCTACCGCGTTGTATGGAAACCGCACTATAAGAAACTCGGAAGTGGTACAAATCACATCATTCGTACCGCATTATATGGAGACCAAGAAATACAAAAGGCAAAATAAATTATAAATTATGTTTATTGAATTAAAGAGTTCATATAAAGACTGATAAAAAAAATAAAACAAAAACTAAACTCGAAGACTGCTTTCCAACAAAAATAAGAAAAACTTTCATCCTCACTGTCAGATATGAGTCGCCTAACTCTTCCTTACTTGGTTCATCTTCACATTGGTTTTCGATTGTAGCTTTTTTTCCAACTCCACTAAAACCTCTCTATAGGGATCTAAGCAATTTCTTAACTCACTTTTAAACTTTACGCTGCGCAAAAAAACTTAGGTTAGAGGACGTGTACTTGTCCGTTAAAACAAGTACAATACCCGGAGGTCAAAATTGACCCATTGTACTTTGAAATTGTAAACTTTAAAATACAAATTTTTTTCCATCGTATAGGTTTCCACTGCCGCGATAAAATAATTATAAAACCAAGCTTTCTTATTAGATCGCCAGAATACAGGCAATTGGGTCTTACTAATGTTTTTCATTACACGGGGAATTAAGTAACGATTTATCATTGGTTTTATCATCAGGCTCCCTGATAGATTGCTGGACACATGAAACATGATACGTTCTTTTAAATGTTTAAACTCCTGAGTACGCCTTTGATTTTTCGGAATAAAGGTCATAGATTATAATTTTTTCCAATATAATGCCGTCTCATCAGCATTAAAAATCTGATCAGGTGAATAACCTCCTTCATTGATAATTCTAGCGGAAGGAACTTATGGGATGTTGTTGAACGGAAACCGCGCTGTAGGACCACCGCGTTATAGGAGAGCTATCGCCATTTCAGCTCCGCGTTATATGGAAACCGCGTTCTGAGAGTACCGCGTTATAGGAGGGTTGACTGTATTCATATACGCTATACACGTATACTAATATAAAACTTGTTTAAAAGGTAACAGCAGCAGTTTTTATGTGCCATTGTATATATAAGAACAGTTAATATGTTACTGATGTGTGTACATCACATGTATTGAAATAAATGCGGTTCGTAATCTTTTATTCCCCCTCCTTAGCTATCCATAATTTATGAAGCCCCATTAAATGGATTTTAATATAAACTTGAAAGCAAAGCACACTTTAATTATTAAAAAAAAAGAGAATTCATAATTCAAAAACAGTAACAATTCTGACAACTTCACTTCGCCATACATATACTCTTAATTATTTTGAGTAATTTCAATAAAATAAAAAAAACGAAATATTGCTAAATCGTGAAATCCTTTAATAGTGTGATAAGCAAAATGTGTTCATTTTTATTACTTCCAACATGTCAATGAACCCAATCATACGGTTGCTAATGTGAACATGTGATTTGCCTACCAAAGTCTCCATAGGCTTAATACTCTTGCACAAAATTCCGATATGACACCAAAAGACTATTTAGGAGATAATTTGGAAGAACGGCTACGTAGTCGCTAAATCTCAAAAAAAAGTTAACCGAAAATCTTGCTCATGAGAAAACACTAAAGAAAACTGGTACATTCATTGACAAATAGGTTAAATGGTATGCTTGACCTTTAGGGATATCCTACTAAATAAAGGGCTATCCATTTCGTGGTTTCAAAAGTATGGGACTGGAATTCGACATCTGTCAAACTAAGTTGTGAAACCAATTTTTTTCTTTTCAGTTGAAAGTCTGACATTGACGAAAATGGATCGCTTAACTATCACACAACGCATAAAAATTATCAAAACCTACTACAAAAATGGTGATTCTGCCACAGCCACGTATTGTGCGTATCGGCAATTTTTCAAACAAAATTTTCTTCAGCGACGAAGCACATTTCACACTCGGTGGGTATGTTAATAAACAAAATTGTCGTATTTGGGGTTCTGAGAATCCTCAAGTACTTGAAGAGAGGCCATTACATCCAGAA
The DNA here is from genome assembly GCA_927399465.1 of Sarcophaga caerulescens. Classification (NCBI taxonomy): domain Eukaryota; kingdom Metazoa; phylum Arthropoda; class Insecta; order Diptera; family Sarcophagidae; genus Sarcophaga; species Sarcophaga caerulescens. Next base: position 1,459,216 of record OV656866.1, read on the forward strand.
AAAGTCACTGTTTGGTGCGCTCTTTGGTCCGAAGATGTGATTGGACCTTACTTCTTCGAAAACGACGATGGAACGACTGTCACCGTCAATTCGGAGCGTTGATAACCGACTTTTTTTTGCCTGCTATTGAAGAATACGACTTGGAGAATATATAGTTTCAACAAGACGGTGCCACATGCCACACAACTCGAGCGAATATGGCTTTATTGCAAGAGACATTTCCTGGCCGCGTAATTTCACGTCGTGGTGATATCAACTGGCCACCAAGATCATGCGATTTGACACCATTAGACTTTTTTTGTGGGGCTACGCGAAAGACCGTGTTTATGCAGATAAACCTTCAACTCTTGAGTACTTAAAAACCAACATTCGTCAAGTTGTGGCTGGGATACCACCCAATATGTGTCAAAAAGTGGTCGAAAATTACCTCAATAGAATCAATGCTTGCAACACTTCGCGTGGAGGTCATTTAAATGATGTAGTGTTTCACACATAATGTCAACGTTCAAACTTTACAATAAAAAAGAAATATCATGAAAAAAATATTTTATATGTGTTTTATTTACGTTTACTTTTGAAACCACGAAATGGATAACCCGGTAATAACACGCAAGAATTATTTGGTATTTAAGAGTAAATGGAAATAATTTCAACGCATTCAATTGATTTAAAATGATTCCTTCAGAGGAGTATGTATATTGTTACGTTTTTACCTTTTAAAAACGTTTAAAATATGAGCTTGCGTGTTATTCCATACTTTTCGTATAATAATATAATATAATTTTGCTTAACTTAAAAAAGAAAACTAATTTGCAGGAATATATGGTAAATGAAAATGGCAATGAAAATTTACATTAGAAAAACCAATACGCATTCTATTCTGATTTTTTTAAAGTACTAGGACACAAATCCATCTGATTTCTTATTTAACAATATCGTACAGCTTTGTGAGATAGTCAGTCACGGCCTTTAATAACACTTTACAAATTAAAATAAATTTTTATTTAATTAAAACTTTACAAATGTATGTATTAATCAATGGTAAGAATTATTTGTAAAGACCTTTTACTTGTACCAGGTGTACTGGTATGAAATGAACGTAATGCTATGAATACAGCAAAAGCAACGCAGTTACGCAGCATGTGCGTCTAATGCCTTACATTATACAAATTCTGTATGGGATCCATATAATGATGCTTTATGCATTCATGAAGGTCGTCACCAGACATGATATGTCGAACTCACCCACTGGGTATACCGACTAAAAGCCCGCCTTATCTCCTCACCGGGGAATCATTTCACCTCGGAACCATGGTTGTATTACGTCGAGGTGGACCCCTTTTCTGGCATGTGATCCAGTTACATCATCGTCAGCCTGCGTCCAGGCTCCGCTCTATTCTTGTTCTGCTGCGTTTAGGTCAGATTTATTCCTTCGTAGAACGTACTCTACAAATTGTTTCACTGCGTTCCAGCTTTCTCTACTATTCATCATTTTCGTCACGACATTTGTTGGGCTAATGTTGCCAATTTCAGCTTCGAGTCGTTGACGGCTTTCGGCCCAGCGACAGCAGCTCAAAGAATGTGTATTCGGCATCGTCTGAAGTTTCTTTCTCCTCGTTAATACAGAATGGCGTGAGGCATTTACCCATGCGATGCAGATACTCTCTAAAGTATCCGTGGCCGGTCAGCATCTGGGTTATATAGTAATCTACTTCTCCATGTTGCCTGTCTTTCCACACTTTCAATTCCGGAATCAGTTTGTATGTCCATCTACCATGCTGTTCATTTTCCCAGCGAGATTGCCATCTTAGGAAAACTTTCTGCTTTATCGCTTCTATGTTTTGTGGCTGAGTCATACTGTGCCTGGCATTGAAAATCATCCTCCGCTCAATTGCTTGTAGATCGATGGGAACTATTCCGGCTATTACTAGGATAGCTTGTGTTGATACCGTGCGGTACGAGGATATCACTCGTAAAGCGGCTATTCTCTGTGCAGCTAGAAGTTTTTTAGCTCTAGTTCGGGTTTCCAGAGTGGGAGCCCAAATTTCAGATATACTATTTCCAGCCTCCATGAGTAGCTTCCTCCGACTTGGAAGTGGGCCTCCAATGTTTGCCATTAGTCTACTTAGTTGGGTTGTTATTCTAGCCGCTCTTGCCGTAGCATATTCTATTTGCTCTGAATAGGTCAGTTTTGAGTCTAGTCTAACCCCTAGGTATTTGATTGATTTCCTCGTGGGAATGACCAGGTCGCCTATGTTTATGTCAATCTCGACCGGGATATGTCGTTTTGTTAATAAAAGCAGCTCTGTTTTATGCATGGCCAGTTGCAGACCGTGAGATTCTAACCAGCTCTTAGTCCGCATCATAACTTGTCGTAGTCTGCGTTGAACTTCATCTGTGTTTCTGCCCCTAATGACTGCTGCAACGTCGTCTGCGTATCCAACTAGGAAAGTATCTTCCGGCATTTCTATTTTTAGAATTTCGTCGTAAGTCGCATTATATGATGAGACGTTCGCTCTTATTAAACCACATTAATACTCTCTCTTTCGAATAGCCTAAAGGAGTGTTGAAAGAGATTTCTTTTGTAAAGTGAAAATATGCCAAATAATAAGAATACTTATAATGTGATCATATTTTATATATGCTACATACATATGTATATAATTGTATGTAATATTGAAATATTTTACGATTTTGAAAGGATTCTATTTCAAATTAAGCTAATATAGAGCAAATAATGTAATATTTTTATACTTACTTTACGTAATAAAATCTAAATCAGTTCAGAAAACAATTCATTTTCAATGTTTAAATATGATCTTTTTTCAAAGCTCACATTTTAGTTTAGTTTATATATGCATTTATTTATTTTTATTCTTTTTATTTTAAGTTTTATTTTTTTTTTTTCAATTTTCTTTTTATATATATTTTAATTATTATTATTATTATTTTTTTTCTTTCTTTCTTTCTTTCTTTAATTTTATCTAATAATAACAAAAAGTCTTTAATTTTACCTTAAATAATTAGAGAACAAAGAAAAATCTACACACACTCGCTCGTATGTACTCATGCGTTAGTGGTACATATTACGTGTGGATATACTTTTACTCTTCGATTTTCATTAACTTTCCTGTACACTCACAAATTTCATACAATACACATCCTTAAATGTATCTCTTTAAGATTTAATTTAATTTAATTTTGTTATTCTGTTACATCTCTTAAATACAAATATAATACAATGTTGAATAATAATAGATGTATGTATGTACGTATAATTGTGACAATTTTCCTTTTTATTATGTATTTATTCTCATTTAAAATTAATAGTATTTATTACTAATCTGGCTTATAATTAACTTATTTATCTATGGTAACAAAAAACAAAAAAAAACAAATAAAAATTAATAAAAAAAAAAATAAAAACAAAAAGATGATGTTTCAGTCCAAATCGTCCGATAAACGTCATTTCACATTTCATTACAACCAGTGTAAGAATATGTGTGTCACCTACAATGCATCTGTTATTTACACATGTATTTGCATGTACATACATATGTATCTACATACATATGATACATGATACATAAATACATATTTTATGTGTTTGTTTTTTATGTACATTTGGAATTATGAAAATTATGTTTGAATGTGTTGTGTTGTTGTATATTTGTGTGTTTCTTCAAGACCGTTCGGAACATTGAAATCCGAACATGAATAATGTAAATATTATTACATGGGTAATGTAAATATTGAGGAGGCGGATGCTCTTGATGTTCTGGGCATGAGAATTAGTTGTGATGCTCGTTGGAACGATCACATTTTTCGAGTGTCAAAAGAAGCATTCAAGTGCCTTGGTTTTTTGAAACGGTGCAGAAAATACTTCACTCCATCCGACCTTCTTCCTATTTACAGGACCTTTATCCGACCTAGGATGAAGTACAACTCTCATGTATGGGCCGGTGCTTCAAAGTCTATTTTGAAGCTTCTCGACCGCGTACAGGAGAGGGCGAAGGCGCTTATTAATGACAGTAGGGTATCCAACTCTATTGATTCGTTGGAGCTTCGTCGCAATGTGGCGTGTGTTTCATTGTTCTATAGGTACTATAATGGGAGGTGTTCTCGAGAGATAAGGGGCTTGGTTCCCGATAATCACATATTTTTACGTGGTACTCGTACCTCTCGCCGAGCACATCCTTTTGTGGTTGATTGTTCAGTGAACCGCACAATGCATTACAGAGAAAATTCATTTTTTGCCCGCACTGCTCGCTTGTGGAATGATCTTCCTGCGAAAGTTTTTCCCGTCAGTTATTGGTAAATTTAAATCCAATGTCCACAAACACTACTCCCTCTTTCCACCTTCCTATAACCTATTTTCTCAAACCCGCACAATGCACTGCATGAGTAGGGGCCATCCCCTGAGTGCTGGTTTTACACAAAAAAAAAAAAACACAACTTAACTTTTGAATCCTTCAACCTTTAAATCGTTTTCACTGATCCTGACTTAAGAATTTTATTTAAAAAATAAAAAAAAACTTTTCCGTTGGGCATTTAACTTTAGTTATACAAAGTAATTTCAATCATTACGTGGGCAATATGTGGCAATAATGTTGGTGATTAATGGAAGTTCATTTTAATTGAAATTAATTTTCACGAATTTATTTGTATATTTTTTAAGACATTATGTATTTATATCGGGTCCGCCATCTAATGTTTTTTTTTTTTCAACTAGTGCTTATTTCGTGAATGGTAACACTTAACTCATGTCTGATTTGACAGATAATTAGTTTTATCCTTCCGCTGAACGAATATGGTTATGTATAGGCTTAAACAACGCTGGGAAATATTGCATAATTACTTTGAAAATCATGGTAATGTTGCATAATGTGTGCGAAAATTGCGTACGGATTTTGGAAGAAGAGAAGCAACGTCAGCTCCGTATGTTCGTTATCTTGTGAAAAAAGTGAAAGAAACTGGTATCCTCATCGATAAAACAAAGCATGAAAAGCCAAAAAATCTGTGGCAGAAAGTGTGCTTGAAGCGCCATCAACATCAATTCACCGTCGTTCTCAACAATTTAACATTTAGAAGACATCATTGACACGAATTTTGCATAAAGACCTTGGTATGACGCCATACAAAGTGCAATTGGTTCAGAAGTTGAAGCCAATTGACCATCCAATGCGTTTTCGCTTCCCTAAGTGGGCCTGCGATCGACTTACAAAAGATGCCGATTTTGGCATAAAAATCATCTTTTCAGATGAAGCTTATTTTGATCTTGGCGGGTATGTAAACAAGCAAAATTGTCGCATTTGGGACACAGAAAACCCGCACGCATACATTGAAAAGCCAACGCACCCAAAACGAGTCACTGTTTCGTGCGGACTATGGTCCAGAGGCATAATTGAGCCATTTTTCTTCGAAAATGAGCAAGGAGTGGCCGTTACAGTCAATGGCGATCGTTATCGGGCCATGTTGAACGAATTTTTGTTCACAAAAATTGAAGAGGAGGATATTGGCAACATTTGGTTTCAACAGGACGGCGCTACGTGCCACACAGCCGAAGCTACACTCGATGTTTTGCGCCCTGTTTTTGAAGATCGCATTATCAGCCGCAGAGCTGATGTCGTTTGGCCACCTCGGAGCTACGATTTGACACCGTTGGACTATTATTTGTGGGGTGCCTGCCGTCAAAGATAAGTGTTACGCCGACAAGCCAGAGACAATTGACGCTTTAAATGACAATATTTGTGAAGCCACTGGTGAAATACAGCTGCACACAATCGATAATGTGCTTAAAAATTGAACCGATCGTGTAGGCTACTGCATGGCCAGCCGAGGCAGCCATTTGAATGAAATTAATTTCCATTATTAACCGGAAGGATTGTACTTTCAAATAAAAAAAGAAATTTGAGAAAATATTCAATAGTTTTTTTTCAAAAAAAAAAAAAGTTACTTGGCAGACCCGATATTTATTTATTGTTTTGCCTTCTAAAGATAATAAACTATAAATATTAATTTCAAATACATAATAATAATCAAATGATCCTGTATTTATATTCAAATTAATTATAATTATTACAGACAGCAATGTGCAGTCAATTAAGCAACATAGAATATGTACAATTAATATTTATTAATTTAAATAATGCTCTAAATATTTATTTATAACAAATTAATATTGCATTTTTTTTTTTTTTTTTGAAAAAAAAAATGAAAACAATTATTCAAGAAAACAATTCTGTTTGCAGTAATTTCCTTCTCGCTGTTTTCTCTACTTTCATACCAACAATTGACTGCAAACATAACGTTGAAATGCAAAAAAAAAAAAATATTTTAATTGCTAGAAAAAAAATCTCATTTTGAAATGGCAGCAATAATTGCTTTAAAAATATTTATTAATTTACATGAATTTGTTTTAATTAAATATGTTCCAAATACAACATACATATGTACATATTTGTCAGTTGCTTTAATTGCATACGATAAACAGCAAAGAAATCAAGAACAATACATTTGTAATATACATATATACATACATACGCACATACATACATGCATACATACATATGTACGATAAATATTATGTATTCATTTCATGTATTCAATCTCGGAATGTATAGGTAAACAAATGTGCTACGAACGTTTACAGTTATGTTACGATTTATTCAATATAAACATACCGTTATTTGTATGTGTGTGTGTGTGCAGGCGTTTTAATAAATACAATAATTTCATTAATTAACCCTAAAATAATGAATTTTCACTGTGTAACCCAAACGACCAGAAGATGGCCGACCATTACACTAGCCAATGATTTATTGCATGCATTTACACTTACACTCGGGTCTCGTTTTATGCGGATTTTTTTATGCGAATTCGAATTTATGCGATTTTAAATTAAAAAAATTTTTTTTCGATTTTTTATAGATTTTAAAATGTTATGATACTTTTTAAACTTTTGCATCATTTTTAAATTAAAATAAGTTTGCACCACTGATATAATCATTATTGTTAATCCTACCTGAAGGGTTATAATGACCAACGCTGTTGATTTAGAAAGCGGCAGTGATTTCCCTACGGTTTGAAAACCTTTTTTATATGGGAATCTCTTATGAATGTACGCTGTAGTTTGAGCCTGACACCTAATACTATCAGATCTCTATTCCGAATAGCTTGTGAAAATCAATCGTTCTAGTTTGTTTCCAATTGGAAAGCCAATTGATTAGCATCAGATTGCTCTAACTATGCCAATAAAAGCCTTCAAAAGTCAATCCTTACTTATGATTTAAAGAATCTTTTATTTAAAGAAGCAGCTCCTTTTTAATAACTGGCACTTTAATACATACTCTTAGTCAGAAGAAACAATTAAACTTTCTAAAAATTCGTTGATCTAGTCCCCTACATACATATGTATGCACAACCTGATAGGTATGTAATGATAAAAGTGACGTCGAACCAATTCCAAAACGATACAGAATGATTGATCGTACATTCATAATATTTCATATTTTTTGGATCATTTTGGTTTTTTCTGTAAATAATGAATTAATATTTTATTTTTGTTTATTTTTTTTTAGAAGTTTTAATTTTTTTTTTTTAAGAAAATGAAATAAATATACTTTTGTTGATTTTTTTTTATGCGATTTTGCTTGGATTTTTCAATTAAAATTTGAATTTATGCGGTTTTCCAGGATTTTATATGAAGCTAGAGTATCGTTTTATGCGAATTCAATTTATGCGATTTTTTTTTTTTTGCACGCATCTATCGCATAAAACGAGACCTGAGTGTATTTTGTTTTAAATTAAAATAATAATTATTTTCATGTTCATGTTTGCCTAACGAAAATAATCACTAATGAAACAGAAAAAAATAACAGATTTATTACAGAATATCGAATTTAAGGCTGTACATATGTATATGTATGTATGTATATGTATGTATGTATATGGATTTAAAGCGTTGACAATTAAAAATTAATAAAACCGTTAAGCCAATTCAAAGAGATTTGATTTTTAAATGCAGACCTGGCTAGCAAATATATCTGCATACAGTGGCATACAAAATTGCTCTACATTCTCAATAATATATAACGTAAGATTAGCTTGAGAATTTAATTTATTTAAGAACAGGACTCGTTTACTTGTGTCTAATTATAAGAAGATTTTGCATATGCTTTTATTCTCTCTTCTGTAAGAATTTCCGAAATAAACATTTAATTGTAACACATATGTGAAGCAGTGGTGTTGTCGAACCGCAACGTTCCGGAACGTCGTGCCGCTACTTCCTTTTTGGACATGAACGCGGAACTAAAGATGATTTCTGATAACGAGAATTGGCTGACGCTTTGAAAAAAAAAAAACGCCGCCGCCAGGATTATCATGGAAAATCACCCCCGTGGTTAAATTTGGGACTTGAGACCGCACAGAGCGGCCTCCTACCCAGGATCGGCCCTGTCTATATAATTATATATACGCGTTCCGGTAAAAAAAAAATTAGAACAACACCACTTATGTGAAGTGGTATCTCAGTACAAGAGCAATTCTCGATTGTAATGAACATAATAATAAAGATTAACAAAAGAAAAGCAACTTATATTCATACATGCATACATACATAATTGGTCATTACAACCCTTCAGTCAGGATTATTGACCTAGTTTCTCACACCACTTATGTTGTGTGTGTTAATTTTATACATAAGGAGTGCGCACAAAAAAAAATGGGCCTACTTTTAAGCTTATAATTTTTATCATAATTGAAAAAAATGAATACCGTTACATTGTTTTTGTTAGTCATCTGTTTCAAAATCCACGTGCTAAATTTCATTGCAATAGCTAAATTAGTTTTTTGAAAATGGGCACCCAACAAGAATGTCGTAAAAAAATAATTGAAATTTTCAATGAAAAACCGCGCCGCTTACAAAAAACGATTGCTAGGCTCGCAGGTGTTAACCAAAAAACAGTTTCTAAGATAAGAATAAAACAATATAAAGAGTCTTTAAGTATTGAGAGAAAGCGTGGAAGTGGAAGAAAAAAAGGATTTGCCGACCAAAACAAAGCAAGTAAAATAATACGTATTTTTCAAAAAACACCCTAACATGTCTGGAAGAAAAGTGGCTCATAAAGTTGGATGCTCTGAGACCTTTGTCAGAAAAAAATTTTATACACAAAAGAATTCAAATATTATTTACTTTAATTGAAATATAAAACGAAAAAAATCCGCCACTTAGTTGTATTTCTATAACGAAAAGTGTAAGTCCAGTTTTTTTCGTGCGCACTCCTTAAGTGGCGGGGGACCTACAGTTTAAAGTCGACTCCGAACGACAGATTTTTTTTGAGAAACTTTTCATGGCAATTTTATTTACTCTCAGAGTTTTTGCCAGAAATCTGCTGAGAGGAAATCGCCGAAGAAATATTTTTTCTATTTTGTTTTTTCTATTTTGTCTTGCCTGGTGCTCGAACCCTTACTTTACGTCTAATAAGCCAACACACTACCTACTAGACTACGGCAACTTATACGCAGTAAACGCCGTAATTTAATAATTTGTTGAAAAAAAAAAATTAGTATCGGGTTAATTGAGTTCTTTTAGATTGAAAATTTCAAAATTTTTTAATCACAATTACAACGATTAACAACTAAATGCTTAAAATATATTGTATTTCTTTAATAAATTTTAGAATAAATCATATTTAGTTTCTTTCACCTAAGTTCTTTAGGTGAACAACCAAATTATATGAGCCAAGTATAATTTTATTGCCTTTTATGTATATCATATCATATAGTAGTTGGTTGGACAACAAGTTTCTATAATTGTAGCCAATGGGGACTTCCAAACTTTGACTGTTGATAACGGCCAAGTTGTTGAAGTCACATGTGTCAGACTGACTACTAAGTCTGTTTTGCCACATCACCATGGATGGATATAACATCCACACATAGCTGCCAGATTTGACAATTTATCGTCATTTTGACGATTTTGTGGTCAAAAAATATCATTTTGACGACATGACGATTTATGCCCTTATTTTGACGATTTTTAGCAATTAAAAATTTACATAATTTTCTTTACTTTAGTACATTAAAAGCCTCCTTAAGCTTTGTATTTGCTTTACAGTTGTTACTGTTGGAAATTTATGCCAGTAATAACAAGGAGCAAAGTACTAAATTTTTAAGTTATTTTCGAATACCGGTGATGATTTTCCTGTATTTTATGCCTTTTTAATCCACTAAAAACCAAAAAATTACAACTCTTAAATAACATCATAGTTGAGCATAAATTATCATTTGCCGTTCCAGACAATTTTAAAAATTCGATTATAGCTTCTAAAATTACCATCGGAAGAACAAAGGCAAGTGCCATTATTTTTTTTCAAACGAACAACACTCAGGGGATGGCATTGTGTTTGGAACTAGGAAAATATATTATAAGAAGGAGACAAGTACACGTCCTCTAACCTAACCTAACCTATACCATAAGTAACAGGAAAGATCTCAGGAAGGGAGTTCCACATACGAATAGTCAGTCTAACAAACGAACTTTGTCTGTAATGCAGTGTGCGATACACTGGCCAATCGACCACATACGGATGTGCTAGCCGAGAAAGATGAGCGTTATGTAGGAATACATGATTTTCATAAACAAGCCCCCTTATTTCGCTCGGGCAATATCCGTTGTAGTAGCGATAGAACAGTGAAACACAAGCCACATTGCGACGATGCTCCAATGAATCAATGGAGTTGGACACACTATCGTGAATAACGAGCTACTACGGCCTCCCCTGTAAACGGTCGAAAAGCCTCAAAATAGACTTTACCCATACATGAGAGCTGTATTCCATTCTCGGTCGGTTATAAATGGTGTAAATGGTAAGTGGATCAGATGAAAAATGTGTCAGTTCTAACGAATATCACAATGAATTTTCATGCCCATAACGTCAAAGTCTTCTGACTCCCTAATATTTACACCATACATGGCTATAGATGATGATGCAATATTATTGCTGCTTAACATTGACTTTATATGTTTTTGTTTTTAAAACCTTTTCAATTTATTTATTTATTTTTTCTGACGATTTTTTTACGATTTCAATGAAAGTCTTTGACGATTTTGACGATTTTTTCTCAAATATTTGACGATTTGATGCATCATTTATCTGGCAGCTATGCATCCACAAGACATGCAAATAATAAAATATTTATATTAAAATGTTTTATCAAATGTGAATAAATTCGAGTCCACTGATTTAGTAAACAATCGACCAACAATGCGTTCAATGACATAATGCAATATCTGCCGAGAACATTGCTACAGTCTCTGAGAATAAGCAAGAGCCCTCTCACAAGAACAAGAACAACTTGGCGGATGTTGCTTCGGCAATTTGGCTTGCACCCATACAAAAGTCAACTGAACTGGCTATCGAGATCCTTCGATTTGACCTCAGTTAGACAATGTTTCGCAATTCAACGGTATTTAATGGAAATTTCACAGCTAAAAATTCATTCTATAATTAGTATACCAATTAGTATATCCAATTCAAATAATTAGCATTTAAAGATATAATTACGTACAGAATAAATTGAAAATCTGTAGCAAGTATAATGCTGATGAATATGCTTTGCTAATGTTGTAAAAAAAATATGAATTTGTGTGTCAAAGAAAGTCACAATGTAACGAAGGTTCTGCCAACGAAACAGTCTTTAAGTTATTCGTAACAGTTAAAAAAACACAATATGGGAATGGCAGTTCGAAATTATGAAAGATAAGTAGAGACAAGAGACATGGATGGATTCTGCCTAAATAGAAAACTTTCACGTGCCGCATACATACGTTGTACAGTAAAAAAAAAAAAAAAAACAATCCGTTTACGGTTTGATAAACTTCAAACGTATCGTTTAAAACATATTCAACTATATTGTATGAGGTTTATTTTTAACTGATGCAAACAAACCTCTTCTCAAAAAGAGAAAAAATTAATTTTTTTTTCATACAGTTTCATGGTTGGCCAACGAATTATATGCATGAATGTAAAAAAGAACATATGTACACATAAATTGGTTAGCAGACGTATTATTAGCATTAAGAAATTCATATATCCCGATTTTAGAATCCATAAAAATTCTATTCGATATTAAAATAAGACAAAAGCTTAACAAAAATAACAATTAAAAAAAAACAAAACAAAATTAAAAACAGACATGGAAAATTAACTGTGGCGACATTAAAATATGTTCGAATAAATGCATTCACGGAGACCGGAAAATAAAGACATAAATTTCCAAGAAAAATAAATAAAATGCCATGGCGGGTCCAATCCATGAAAATATTTGATGAAACTTAAATAAGTATTCAAAATATGTTGCAGTTACAGCAAAAAGTTCAGAGGGTATGATATTATATTAGCAATTGCAATTTGCCGAAAAGCTATCGGATTCATGTCCAACAGACTGTAGGAAATATGTATTTATGAAAATTTATTTCTTTATCCCCCGATCTGAAACTATGAAAAACTATTCTACTATATGAAACTATTCCTCACCTACTTTGCACATGTCCGGCACTTGGTCGGAGAAGAATGAAACACCTGGTTGCCTACTACATGGAGGACCTAGATGAACTGTCATGCGTGGATATTGGCAGTCTAAGTCGCTTCATCGGAAGCTCCGAGTGGTTCCTAGAATAGGGGAGAAGATGAAACTGTGGTATCAAAATGGGCCCTGTATGCGGCCTAAGTGTGTCCGCTCATCGGGTGGACAGCCACTTCTACCTACCCTACCTATCCCCCGATCTTGAATAAAAATAGTATTTGTTTCTAGACTTAAATTGAATTCTTTAATTATGATTTCTAAATTCTATTTTCGTTCACTGCCACCATTTTGTTGTAATATCAAATGGGCTTTAAATTCATTACAAATTCGAAACATATATTCATACACGCATTTTCTCATTTTTTATAAAGAGAGGTGAGAGAACAAATAGTACCAATGGCGGCAATATGAATGAATGACAATCAGTGTTGAAAAATTCAGTACTTTAGTACTTTTTTAAGTACTTTTCCATTTCAAAAATACCGCAGTACCCCCGCGACGCTTTCAATACTTTTTTATTATTACTCATTTTATGTCGTGTGCTTTTCAACTACTATGAATGCATTAGCAACGTAATGCTAAAGGTAGTATTTGTCCTTAGCCCCGATTAGCCAAACGTCCACGGAACGTACGTTCGTCTTAGAATGCAAAAAGCAATGAGAACGTCTGCCGAACCGACAAATGACTTCGGTAAGCATTAAGATTACTCTTCATATTCTACAAATGAAAGTATATTCCATAACCTTTCGTCGACGTTTGACTACACGGAACTTTTACGTTTTGTTACGTTCAGAATCAGCAGTTTTTGTTTTATATGTGAGGGACACGTATAAGTCGTTAGTTTTTCTGTTCCGTACCGTACGTGCATTAAATATGAAGAAATAAATAGTCTAATAGGTAGTGTGCTGGCTTACTAGATGTGAGCCCGCGGTTCATACTCAATGTCAGACATCTCCAAAATAACGAAAAATGAAAAAAATATTCCTTCGGCGACCTCATTCTGTTAAAAACTCTGAGAGTAAATAAAATTGCAATGAAAAGTTTCTCAAAAATCTGTCGTTCGGAGTCGACTATAGTTTAAGGTCCCGCCACTCATGTATAAAATTAACGCACACAACATAAATGGTGTGAGAAGATAGGTCATAACCCTGATTGAAGGGTTGTAATGTTTGTACATATGTATTTTTTTACAAAAGTACCATTTGATGCGAAAAAGTACTCTTTCAAAATTTTTTAATTTTTCAACGCTGATGACAATTAAACAGTTTATTTAAATATTTTGGAAATTTTTTTGCCAAGTATGGCTGTGTATGATATGATAGGTAGGTGGTATGTGTGAGTATTTGTACATTCTGTATGTAATAATTGTTTTAGTCGAGTCAATATGTATCGATATAGTTTCCTAAGAAAGTCATGGAAATAGCTTTAACAACTCTCAGTTTGTCTGTGTCTTCTTTAGCACTGGAAGATAATTTACAATAAACTAATTCATACATATGTACATAACAGAAATCAGCAATGAGTAGTAGAAAGATGAGTAGAATTGAATCATACTCATAATTTATGATACGTATACGCATTCATACTTATTTGATTATCAAGGAACCTCTACTCATATTCAAAGTTTGAAGTACACCCAACTCTTTTTTTACACGGTTTCTTTTTACAAGTTACACGGTTGAAAAAAAAATTTTTGTAAAAAATATTTAATCTAGTACGGTTTCAAAATCACTGTCTTGTGAATCATTTCTTAAAAAATGATCCTAATATGGAACGTGCCCTGAAATTCGAACGAGATATTAATAATTGTATTGCTGGGTATAAAGAGTTGTATAAAGAACTTAAAAAACCAAAAGTTCAACTTTTTATAAAAGATTTTTTAATAAAAAAGTCGACGACGCAAGATCTTTCGGAAAGTAGTCCGACAGTTCAAAGCTCTATTACTGGACGAAAGTCACCATTGGATAATTTGATGGATATCTCCAGTGATGATACCGACTTTAGTCCAGTTCGTCGCAAATAATTGCGCTTGTTATCAAGTAGCGACGAATAATTATGTAGCTATGTAAATATTTTTTCTTTATTTCTATTCTAATTTTTCTGTTCTTAATTCTGGATTAACAGATTTCTTTTGTTTTTTGCTTGCTCTACCAACTTTTCACCTGTATGAATTATGTATTTTAAGTTTTAATGCTCAATAAAATGCCATATGAACATACAATTTGTATGCACTTCCGAAATTTTATAGTTTTCAACATTTTTTACACGGTATTTCGAAGTAAATATAGTTTTTTATTTCATCTTACACGGTTTTCAGATGACATGGAACGTATCCCCCATTTTACTATAGGAAGCGCCTCTTTTTTTACACGGGTTTTTTTTTACACGGATTTCTGAGGAACTTATCTGCCGTGTAAAAAAAGAGTTGAGTGTACTCATCATACTCATACTTAACAACACGTATGATATTATTGATTTCGACTTTCCATAACTCAACATATACACAAATCACAAAATAAGTATGATTCACGTACGAACACTAAAATATTCACTAAATTGTGGTGTGTGTGCTCTGCTTGCTATTCTGTCTTTTTTTGCTTATGTGTCCTTTTTCTTTTTTTTTTTTTTTTTTTTGTTAATGCAACAACAACCAAGACTGTAAATTTTGATGAATGATTCGAGTCACACAAATCGTTTATAAGTATTTCAACGTTGTACGCATACTCATTGCAACCTATATATTTATAAATCAACGTGGTAATGAGTACGAATGAATCAGAGTACATAGTTAAATTTCAATATTGTTGACTCACTTACAAATATTCAAAATTTCATGAGTGCTTATGAGTAGCACTGAACGATTCATTGCTGATCTCTGATACATACATATGTATGTATGTATGTACAATGCATTTTATATTTATAATATATGTATTGTTAATTATAATAACTGATATTAATGATGGTGCAGTATTATTAACTAAAATATGAAATCGTATGAAATTGTCTAAATAAATTGAAAATAAGAAAATTTACAAATACATACTTATCTCAATATAAATATTGAATTATTTACGATTGCTATATATATATACATACACATCACAAAGTATGTATAATTGTCAGAGAGATCTCTTTTATATACACAGGGTTTATTTATTTTCAAAGTCTGAAATTCATTCTGGTTCATTTCATATACGATTTGATAGTGTGAACAATATTAGAGGAGAAATGTTCACATTTTAAAGTGGACATTATCTGTCCTTCCAATCATTTTTTTTCGTTTTTTTTTTTTTTTTGGTGTTTCTCTTTCCATTTTATTTTATTCTAATGTTGTTTAGTTTTTTTTTTTTCATGATTTTTATATAAAATTATTATCTATTTACGCATACACTATCACAATCCTGTTGACACGCAACAAGCGCGTTCCTTTACATTTTTTTTTTTTTGTTTTCATATTTTTTTATTAATTTTTTATTTTTTTTTTATTTTATTTTGCTTAATTACTATTTAATTTTTTCATATGTATATTGTATAGAATTTTTCTTTTTTTATCTCTTTAGTCAGTCCTCAATCTTATATAATGTTACAACGATATAATGATGATAATGATAATTAAGATGATAATTTTAAGAGCGATAATGACAATGATAATAGCGACGCAGACAATGATTACGCAGATGGGGATGAGGATGATGATGATAATGATGATGATTATGATTATGAGATGACACTATTGATGTAATGTAATGATGACAATGACATTGAGGATGAGAATGAGAGCGATACTTAAGATTAGTGATTATATTGCTTGTACAAGTACCACCACATCGATGATGTATCATCTTATTAGAAGTAGAAGATGCAACTAAATTCAGTCAGGCGCAAATGAGATGCTGATAACAGACATCCACTCTTTCATATACAAAAGCTTTAATTATTTCTATCGTTCTTTTGTTCTTTGCGAAAATTAGTTTTTTTTTTTCATCTTTTATCTTTTGCTGGTTTTGATTAGTTGTCAAGTGTTGTACAGTAGGAAAGAAGTATTTTAGGCTGCGAATGATTGCGTAAATCTATTTATGTTTACACATCTGTACCACATCCCTCTTGAAAGCCTTCGTCGGGTGAGTTGCGACTCGTGCTGATTAAGGCTCGTTTGATGGCAGTAACTGGTGGCAGAACAGGCACACCTCCCTTCTGCCACACTCGTATCGTTTTGGCATTCACTGATGACGATGATGATGGATTCATTAAGACATTATTGTGAACGGGCGAACTTCTGCTGGAAATGTTTGGATCAAAGTTGGCTGTGGGTTTTTGTCTAGGCAGCGTTCGACTTGTAAATGGTGGACTACTGTTGCTACTCGTATTGCTGGACATTAGAGTGGCTCGACTCAAAGGATTACATCCGCTGGACTGTCTACCCAGAGTACCGCCAAACAACTGTTTCTGCAAGGAATTCATTTGTAAATGATGATTAAGTTGCAATTCCGCACCTGGTACCACAGGCAAACCATAATCGTTTGGATATCCACTCATAACAATGCCGGAGCCAGAGTTGGAAAGGTTTGTAGTAGTTGTGGAAGCCGTTGATTCAGTATTGATGTTACAACTGCCATCATTAGATTGGAGATTGTGATTAAAATTAGTGCGTGGAAAAGTTTTGCTAAAATTTTCGTTACTTGTACTGCCATCATGGATATCATAGAGCTGGGTGCCATCCATAATCGGTGTTTTATCGGAATAACGTCGCAAGAATAAATCATCCGCCGATGACGTACAGGCTGCAGATGTTATATCTTCCCATAAACCTGAAGGGTATAATGAATCACAACCGCCAGCCCTTTTGTACTCGCCATTCGTCGTCAGACTAGCCAGATCTGTGGCCAAAGCTTTCGTTAGTGTGGATGGTATTTTCAAATCGGCGAATTCTTCTCCCTCAAAACGCTTGGTATCGTTTATCAAATCTGGATTATTACCGGCCGAAGCAGTAGGTGATATAAAACAGGAGGCTGTGGCTAAAACACTTCCCGCCTTATCATAACTGCTAGTTGCATAGGCCATGTCGGTAAGGCGAGGTGGTTTCTGTAGTGGATTGGTATTTTCGCCACCCTCATTTTCAATATGTATCGTTTCGTCCGAAACGATTTTCGAATCACCACCAGAAGCGTTGTTAGTAGAATTAGCCATTGTGCCATTGATCTGCGTCTTATTTATAATCAAGTTTTGTTGATTTATGCTCGTAATTACTTCCATATGATTTGGCGTTTTACTGGCATTGTAAGGTTCGCGCTTTAGTCGCATCAACAGAAACATAACAAAAAGTAAAACGAAGAGAATTAGTATGACCAATGCAGCACTCAAACCTACTATTTGGCCACTGCCCAGTGAAGCCATTCCAGCGGCACGCATTTTCACATGCAAAGTAAAATTCGCTTCTGAAGAACCAGCCCGATTTTCGGCAACACAGAAGAACTCACTTGAATCAATTTCTTGAGCATTGGTGAGTATTAAGCGAGAGGTTTTTTCAAATCCTCCGTGTTCAAAAATATGCAGTCTTTGATGTGAGCTAAATGCTGTGTTATTTGTTAGTAGACGACCATTCCAATACCAGTTTACAGTGGGTGCCGGTATTGCTTTTCCTCTACACAATATGGATGCATTTTCTCCCATAGTGGCTTCGACATAATGATTTGAGGGCAATATTTCCGGTTTGCAGGCAAAGTCGTCAATGCTCAGTTCAGCAAAAGTTTGGTCTAAAACCCTTTCGGGCCCTCCGGCACACGCTGGTGCCACTGGATATGGAACATTCTGTTGCATTAACCACAACTTGGCGTCGCGTAATCTACAATCGCACATCCAAGGGTTATCGTGCAATTCTATACCATGCAAACGACTTAAGGTTTCAATAGTTTTTGGTACCAGCTCACTTAACTTGTTGCCGTTTAAACGCAACAACGTTAAACCGTCCAATCCCTCAAAAGCCTGAGGAGCTATCACCTGTATATCACAGTGCGAGAGATCTAATTTGTGCAATGCCGGTGTGTCGGCAAATGCATTGGGCTCAACTTTCTGTATACGATTGGAAGCTATGGTCAAGTCTCTCAATGATGATATGTAACTGAGTGCCATAGACGGCACAGCGTTCAACAGGTTCTGTGATAAATCCAATTCGACCAGATTTGTTAGACCCTTAAATGTTTGCGGTTCTATATGTTCGATGCGACAATTGCGCAAATAAAGTTTTTGCAAATTCAAAAGGTTCGATCTGACAAACTGTTCATTCAGCAGAGTTTGCAGTCGATTCCCCGACAAATCCAATACCTGTGTCGACGGATCTATATTCTCCGGTATTCGCAAAAGCAGTCGATCTATACATTCCACTGTTTGCTTACCACCTTTCCACTTGCAAGCACATACCGTCTGGCACGTACTCATTTGTTGATGGTTGATACTTAAAGGATCATTATCCGACGATTGTGGTAGTTGATCATGAAATGGATCCAAGTATTCCTCTGAATGAACGGGACTGTCTATCATCGCATATAGATTACTATTGACGCTATCTATCTGATGTTCGCCATTGCGGTGGCGGGAACTAGTCGTATGCAAATTAGCGTCGGTGGGATGAGATGCTGATATTATTTCCGTTTGATGATGGTACGTATGGCCGCCACCACTGTAATGTTTTACTTTCTGAGTACGGCCGTAATGTGATGTGGAAGAAGAGGAGAATACAAGCGATGTGAAATTTAAAACTAACAGGTAAATAAAAATCGTCATTTTTAAAGTTTCACTCATATTTCTGCCTGTACTGCTTTACATACGATTTTATGTTTTAATCCAAAATTTTTGTGTTAATTTGAAAAAAAAAATAAAAAAAATTAATTTCCTTATAACATTTCGATTTTTTACTACACGGCTGTTATAGACGTTGTCGTCAGATATCATTTGATTTGGATTTGTTGGGACTATTCATTTAGATTTAGATTTAAATTTTAATTTTCTCACAATTATTATTATTATTATAATTTTTTTTTTGTTGTACTAATTATTTGATCAATTATTTTTTATCATTTGAGCATACATTTTAATTTTATCTTTGCTTATGCTATAAAATATGCACTATATTTATTATTATTAATATTATTATTAATATTATTATTTTTTTTTCTTTTTTTTTAATTTATTTTATTTTAGATGATGTTGTTCATTTGATGTTTTTAGTTTTGTTGTTGTTGTTGTTGCTGTTGTTTTGTAGAAAAACAAATTCACACACATACGTACATATAATGTATCCATATGAATATTTATTTACATACATATGTACATACATAGATTTAGAATATCTTGCGTGTTTTGTTAATTAAATATAAATTTTGTTGGTTTTGTTTTGTTTTGTTTGATTTATTTGAATATCGTAATATCGCCTTTGATTGACCTGGTAACGGTAATTAAATACAATCACTTCTTTAGTATTCATCATAACGGTAACAATGAGAATACGAAACTCACTTGCTCACTCATTCATACACACACAAAAACACACTCAGGCTGCTCATTCGCTTTCACGCGCTTCTCTACACTCTGCGAAAAATTTAATTATATTTGACGCAATTTCAATTAATTTATGCCAAATCCGATTTGAAGTCCTTTCAACCGTATCCTGATTTTTGTTTTTGTTTTTTTTCTCTCTCTCTTTCAATTTTCCTTTTCTTTTCTTTTTTTGTATTTGTATTTGTATTCGTTTAATATGTGTGGGTGTGTGTGCGTATGTGCGTGCGTTTGAAATCAAATACCTATTTAACGTAAACTTTTACTAATTGTATCGTTATTTGATACGGATGATTGCGTTTCTAAATTTAATTTGTTTTCTTTCAATGATTCTTCGATTTCACAAAACTTAAAATCTCATTCTCATTTTCTCTCTTTTATTATTTGTTTTTTTTTTCTTTTTTGTTTTCTTTCTTTCAATTTTTGCTATTTAAATTTCTGTTAAATTGTACTCAAAATTAAATAAAGAAAAAATTTGTTCGACACGTTACGTGAACAATTTAAAGCACCAACCATCGGCCACGGCAAATCGAGACGAACTGAAGTCGACAAACTCAAGGCAATCTAAAGTAGAAACGTTTTGCTTCGTTTCATATCTTCTTTTTCGACCAGTCATGCTCAGTACCAAAACGTTCTCCATGAAAATAAACGAATGATTTAAAATAGGCACTAAGAGAAAAAGTATTTAAAATAGAGAAGAGTTTTGCTTTTGTAATATTTCCAGTCAACATGTTAATGCTACCAAAATAAAGAGACTGTTAAGGAGGTTTTTTTTTAATAACAACGTTTTTGGGCTATTGGCATTAAAAAAATTTATTTTTTGAAATACAATTCCAAATCTAATACAGAAGATTTAAATTTAATGCAATATCATACAATATATGAAAATACTCTATACGATGTATGTAGATGTTTGCTATACATATGTACATACATACATATGTAAACAGAAAACAACAATTCAATTGATCTGTATAGTTTTCAAATGAAAGTATTCCATCAACTGTGTTGCAGGATTTGTACGAAAGTGAAAATGTTTGCAATATTAAATTTGTACAAATTCTGTTTTCCATCTTCGGCTTTCATACGTTTCCATAAATCTGAAACATCAAAGGATCGTCATATTGTCATTAAATCTGCTTTTAAAACTGCTTTCGAAACAAAAGTGCAATAAAAACTAAGAAAACAAAACAAAAAAGTTTGAAAATAAAATGTTTTTCGAAGAGTTTAAATAAAAAATAAATTAATTAAAAAAATCCTTTGAACTAAATTGTATTTCTTAAAAAAAAAAAATTACTGTAATGCACTCTAAAAAAAAATACGGCGACCTAAGAAAAAATACGCCAATACAGTGAAAGCTCTCTTTGCGGACAGCTCTTATAAGCGGACATCTCTATTAAACGGGCAAAACTTAAATCTCTAGAACCGTTTCTATAAATCCAAACGAATTACATTCCCTATAACGGACGCTCCCATGACCGTACGCGGACAGGAAAAAAATACTTTCTTTGAAAAAAATGTTGTAATAAGCGGACATTAAAAAAAATTAAAGTTAAATTAAACATAATTTTAAACATAATTTTGTGTAAATATGTTAGTGGAAAAAGAAAAATTATTGGCAATTGGGAAAGCGGCTCGACCTAGAGCATTTAAAAATATGAAAATTAAAGATTTACCAGCATTGTGGAAGCATAACAAGAAGGCTTGGATGACTGGTGATATTATGGCTGAATGGCTCATGCAGTTTGACAGAAAAATGTTAAGAGAAAAATATAAATATTTTGCTGTTTTTGGACAATGCTGCTTCCCACCCTAAAGACATAATCTTAAAAAATATTAAAATTATTTTTTAGTCTCCCAATACCACTTCAGTTTGCCAACCATTAGATCAGGGTGTTATTCAAAACTTTAAGGTGCACTATAGAACTGCTATCATACAAAATTTACTGCCAGGCATTGAGTTTAATGATTCTACAAAAACTTTAAAAGGGACAATTAACGTTTTGGATGCTTTGTATTTTATTAAACAATCATGGGAAAAAGTAACACCCGAAACCATAAAAAACTGTTTTGGGAAAGCAGGATTTATACAAAATTTTAATTCTGTAGAATTAGATGCAGAGGATGACATACATACCTTTGCCTATTCTTTCAAGGTTGGCAAGCCAAAACTTAGAATCTGTTGAGTTTACAACTATTGATGAAAACCTTTTAACAGAATCTGATGATGTAGAAGTTTTCGTTGAAGAAGTGAATTTAAGTTCATCAAAAAATGACATAAGCACCGTAGAAGAACATCCAAACAAAATATCCTCTTTTAAAGAAGCATTAGAAGAAGTTAGATGTTTAATGAAGTTTTCAGAGGAAGACTACACAGCATATTTAGAATGCTATTATGGGAAGCAAATTATGAAAGAAAATGAAGTAAAGTTAAAACAAAAGAATATTCTGGACTTTTTTTCTACCATGTAAAATGTATTGTTTTTTTAAAAAACATAAGCCAATAAATATCAAATAAAACCAAAATATTTTCTTTGTTATTTCTCTCCAACAAGCGGACATCTCCATTTGGCGGACAAAATAGTCGCCGACGGAAGGTGTCCGTTTATTAGAGCTTTCACTGTACTTCTTTTGTTTTATTTTACATATTATTGTTGTTGGTTTTTTAAATTGTGAATTGTAAAATATTTCATATTTACTATTAAAACTGGTTAGTACGCAACAACTGTTTAGAAACAACAGAATTCTTTACATTTTCATATACATATTTTCGAAACGGTTCTCATTCACATACATACAGTGAATCACAGTGAAAATGGCCCACCAGTATTTGGTTAATACATATTTATTAAAAAGGAAAAAAATAAAATAAATATTTTTGTTTAAAATAAAGTTTATTTGGTATTCAATATAAGGAAATAAAAAATTCTTTTTATTACATTATTAAAATTCATTGATTTTTTACATCAGAAACAAAAACAGTTCAAAAAAATTTCTCCAAATTACACAAAAAAGTTAGTACAATCCATTCCTAATCGTTTAAAATCGGTAATAAGTCAAAAAGGCTTTCCTACAAAATATTAAAAATAAAAAAACGTTATTTCTTTAATAATAATATACTGGGGCATTTTCATTGTAAGATAAATTTGAATAAATTAATAATGTAATTAAAAGAATTTTTTTAGTTCCTTATATTAAATACCAAATAAACTTTATTTTAAACAAAAATATTTATTTTACTTTCTTCCTTTTTAATAAATATTAACCAAATACTGATGTAATTTCATGGTGGGCCATTTTCACTGTGATTCACTGTATGTACATCCTAATATATATTATAAATCTTTCTTTAATTTAATAATCTTTAATACTTTTATGCATAAATGCTGTATTTTATCTGTTTTAAAGGTAGTTTTTTACGATTTAGCTTGTTTAAGTTTCCCAAATAGCTACTGGAGGTGTTCCATTTATAAAGTTGGACCAAAAGTTGTCCAAAAAGGGGGAAAGGGGCGAAAAACGGGCAAATTGAGTGAGTATTCAAAAAACTGGGTTGTTTGTTAAACCGGTTTCCGAATAATTTGAAAAATTGCATTTTTTACGAAACCGGCTTCAAAACCGGTTTCGAAACCGATAAACCGGGTTTTTTATTTATTGTTATTTTTAATGCAAAAATGACCCAATAATAATTTTTTTTAATTTTTTAACTAATCCAAACTACATAACCCGCGCAACGCTAGTAAATACTATAAAATCATCAATTACACCTTGATATTCGAACAGGATATATTCATACATACATAATTGGTCATTACAACCCTTCAGTCAGGATTACGACCTAGCTTCTCACACCACTTATGTAGAGTGCGTTAATTTTATACATGAGTGGCGGGACCTACAGTTTAAAGTCGATTCCGAACAACAGTTTTTTTGAGAAGCTTTTCATGGCAATTTTATTTACTCTCAGAGTTTTTGCCAGAAATCTGCTGAGAGGAAGTCGCCGAAGAAATATTTTCATATTTTCGTTTTGATGTCTGACCTGGCATTCGAACTCGGGCCTTCAGTCTAATAAGCCAAGACACTACCTACTAGACTACGGCGATTTCAAATATATTCAGAATAAATTATAAAACTCTCAAAAAGCTATAGAAATACAATAAATTCCTTTTCACCAAAAAATAAATCTTAATAAGGCTCAATATTAAACATTCGATATTTGTGTGCCAAAATAAATATTTCAATTAATCACATCAATGGATAACACTATTTAAATTCCACACATGCATTACTCCTCATAAATGGTTAGCTTTAACAGATAGATCTATTTTAATTTAAAAATATATACAAACACTAGCTGACCCGGCAAACTTCGTCCCGTCCAAAATTGATTTTTTTTATTGCCCAAAAGAGGTCACATTATATATTTATTGTAATACGCTGCATAAAACAGTTATATAAAAATAACTGTGTGGATCTATCTATCTAGTTCAAAATTTAATCGAAGTCGGTACGTTATTTAGGTGAGGCATACAGAGAATACAATAAGAGGCCCGAATCATGGGTAGCGCAGACGAAGTTGTAGTTGTTGTACTCGCTCCAAAAGAAAAACTAACAGACATACATGTTATATACATACATATGTACACATCTAGTTATAAACCATCGAATTAGCCGACTTATAGGTGTCTTTTCAAGGGGGAGAGTTGCCACGCCCATTTTTGGTGAGTGTCGATATCGACTCTACGAACTAACCCACCAAATTGCATTCGTCTACGATCACTATGTCAATAAATATTAAATTTTAAAGGTTTGCCACGCCTACTTTTTGCTATATTTAATTTTTTTTTTAAACCATCTAAACCTGATAAGCTTTCGAACAAAAAAAGAATGGTTAAAATCGGTTCAATAGTTTAAAAGCTATAGGTATCACTTGAAGGGGGAGGGGTGTCACGCCCATTTTTGGTGGGATTGTCGATATCGACTCTACGAACTTACCCACCAAATTTTATTCGTCTACGATCAATATGTACTTAAATATTCAATTTTAACGATTTGCCACGCCCTCTTAACATTCAGGGATATGAAAAACAGATGATGTCCGATTCTCAGACCTACCCGATATGCATACAAAATTTCATGAAAATCGGTCGATCCATTTCGGAGGAGTTTAACCACTAACACCGTGGCACGAGAATTTTATATATTAGATTATAATCTATACAAGACCTCGTATCATATGTCTCATTGAGAGCAAAGTAATTAATCATGACATAAAATATCACCGCAACATTTGTTGCAGCAATGGAAGGATATCAACATCATATTGTTTACAATCCTTCCAGTTGGATGTTGATGACTAAGGACAATTACTATACCTAACTAATATACTTACTTTCACACGTACACATGCATACATAGATATGTATACCTATATAGAGTTTTCCTTGAACAAATAACACTGTTATTTAATGCTTGGAGTATATTTTTTTTTTGCATTCCAAGCTCAAAAAGGAAAACACTCTCAACTGATGTAAACTGAACCTATTAACTAAACTAAATCAAGATGAGCAACTTTATTCAATATGAATATGTTGTTCGACGGAAAATGTTGTTTTCTTAACAACTAGGCTAATCGATTTTAAAATTTTTCTATTTGTTGTCTTTCTCGTTTTATTAAAATCGAGTAAAACAAGAAAAGAAGCACCAGTAGCTCGAATAACAAACGGACCAAATACTTTGAGAATAATCTTTTTCAATGATTTTATAAATCAATATAACGAAAATGTCTATTTCATGTAGAGAAAAAATCAAAACAAAAATAAACAAATACGAGTAGATAAAGAGACGAAGGATGAGAATAAACTGAAGGACTTAAGCATCAATCTAGAGGTATGCACCCACACAAAATACGCACATACATACATACATACAAATGTAACATGTATTTGTCATAGAAAACAAACAGAGCCACATACACCAGAAATATTATCAATACATAAATCCTCGGTATCCATCGATTCCTTTAAATATTTTCGTAAATACTTTTACTATTTTCATATACTATATATGTACATATGTACACATTTTTACTGATTTTATTATTGTTTATTTTTTATTGTTTTTATTGACATTTATTATGCAATCGCTGTTATTATTAAATTTATTTCTACATTAAGCGCCATAACCATAGGAAATGCTCCTACGAATATACAGGTAACCCTTTATAAGCAGAGCATTATTGAACACGACCTTAATAGAAAATTAAATCATACATACATAATTGTTCATTACAACCCTTCAGTCAGGATTATTGACCTAGTTTCTCACACCACTTATGTTGTGTGTGTGTTAATTTGTATACATAAGTGGCGGGACCTACAGTTTAAAGTCGACTCCGAACGACAGATTTTTCGAGAAACTTTTCATGGCAATTTTATTTACTCTCAGAGTTTTTGCCAGAAATCTACTTTTTGTATTTTGTTTTGATGTCTGGCCTGCGGCTCGAACCCTGGCTTTACGTCTAATAAGCCAACACACTACCTACTAGACTACGGCGACTTCTAAAAATTACATCGCATATTTTTAAAGTGGACTTTTATATTGGCACTAGACCAGAGATCAGCAACGAGTATTCAAAACGATGAGTAGATTCGAGTCATACTTAAAATTTCAGCTCCTTATACGCATTCATACTTATTTTAACATCATACTCATACTACTCATATTCAAAGTTAGAAATACTCATCGTACTCATACTTAACAATACGCACGATGTTGTTGATTTCGACAAAATAAGTATGATGCGAGTACGAACACCACAATACTCGCTAGAAGATTGTGTGTGTGCTTTGCTTGCTGTCTTTGTCTTTTCTTTTCTCTTCTTTTGTAAATGCAACAATAACTACTACTGTAAATTTTAATGAATGATTCGAGTGATTCGAATCATTGGTAAGTATTATAAGTATTTTTCTAAATTTATGAATCTGAATGAGTAGGCGTATGAATCAAACAATGAATCGAATGTTGTGAGTTTGATGTCAACGTTGTACTCATACTCATTGCAACCTATACTTATAAATCAATGTTGTAGCGAGTACGAATGAATCAGAGTAGTTGAATTTTAATACTCTTGACTCACTCATACTCAAAATTTCATAAGTACCTATGAGTAGCGAAAATACGATTCATTGCTGATCTCTGCACTAGACTATGATTTATAAACAAAATAGTTTATACAAACATTAGCTAGCGGTTTAAACGAGAGTTACCTGTTCATTATACATGTATTTACAGATTTACAGTAAGCAATTCTGTCGTATTAGTGCGTTTAAAATATTTTGCGGTAATATAATTATCTATGAAAATTCATACATATCTCTATACATACATACATGTATACATACGAGTATGTGTGTGTATATGTCAGCGTTATTTAATGTATCTTGTACCTACAAATGCACTGAAACGAAACATCTTTAGATAGTTACGCTTTCTTATTTGCTGCGCCACCACATAATGTCACTTTTAAATTACATGTTGTTGAAAATAATTTCAAAACATTTTATTTTTGTTTTTGTTGTCATTTTTCATATTTTGCTCTTTTCGCCTGATGCAATTTACGTACATAGCTTTATATCGATGGCTTAATATAGAAAGGTCGTATCTCATTTTTTCAAAATCGGTAGACAAAACCCCCATACACATCCTCTGAATATTTCAGCTTCCTATGTTGACGAATAGTCAACTTACAGTAATTAGAAGAAAAAGCCCTAACTCACATAAATTTGAATAAATATTTTTGACTCTTTGTACCGAGTCAAGAGTTCAACTATAGTATATACTCCGTTACTGATTTAAATGAATTCCTCATTTATTTTTAATAAAAACTGCATTTAAACTTTTTTATAACATTTTTGTTTTAGATTTTATTAAATTTTTTCCTTCTCCTGTAAAGTACTGAAAATTGAAGTTACGACCTTTCTATATTAAGCCATCGATATGTATGTATGCATGTGAATCTGTTTTTCATATACGTACATGCATACATATGTATGTATAAATACATACATGTATATGTATGTAGTCGCTCGCTTTCCGAATTATAAAGTGATTAAAAGAAAACAATTAGGATTTAATTGTTCTATCCTTATTATATATTTTAAAATGATTTAGGAGAATAACGTTGTTTTTAAATAAATATTTTCTAAAATGATTTAAACGGGTATTGTTGTTCTCGTTGTAATTCGTCTTCCTCCAAAATCAATACTTGATCAGAATGAAATATAAATTTTCATATACTATATAGGCAATCGTTTTGATTTCTAATTATCGATCCAAAAAGTTTAATTTAAAGAAATGGAAAAAACTATAAAAACTAATAAAAACTCTACATGATAAAAAATCAACGATCATTTAATCATTGCTGTTAGCACTGTCTCCAAATTCTTCCGTATTGTCAAATTAAATTACATGAGGAAAGTAAAGTTTTTAATGTTTTATCTTAAACACAATCCTTTAATATTGTATTTTGAGTTAAATTTTTTTTTAAATTTCAATCAAATTTAATTTACGCTTATATATGTACATAATTGGTCCTTACAACCCTTCAGTCAGGATTATTGACCTAGTTTCTCACACCACTTATGTTGTGTGCGTTAATTTTATACATGAGTGGCAGGACCTACAATTTAAAGTCGACTCCGAACGACAGATTTTTGAGAAGCTCTTCATGGCAATTTTATTTACTCTCAGAGTTTTTGCCAGAAATCTGCTGAGAGGCAGTCGCCGTATAAATATTTTTTTCATATTTCGTTTTGATGCCTGACCTGGGATACGAACGTCTAATTAGCCAACACAATACCTACTAGACTACGGCGACTAAAAATATTACCTTTAATAAAATGCCCGCACAAGACAAAAATTAACAAAACTACGAGCACTACAATGTAATCGCCGTAGTCTAGTAGGTAGTATTAAATAAAATTTACATGAAAAAAAATTTCTCAAAAAATCTTACGTTCGGAGTCGATTTCAAACTGTATGTCCCGCTGCTCATGTCTAAAATTAACACACACAACATAAGTACAAGTGGTGTGAGAAGCTACATAGGTTGTAATCCTGACTGAAGGGTTGTAATGACCAATTATATATGTACGAACACTACAATGTGGAAATGAAACAACGGAAAAGAGATATGATATGATATATCAATTGTTTTCAAGAAGGAAAAAATGTCTCAATAAAGAATTCAATTCAATTGTTTTCAGTTCCCTAGTATTCAACAAAATACATAAATATATATTTATTCTATACATTTTTTTTTTAATTTTATCGATGGAGTAGAAAAAACAGACTTCATATAACTTTTTTCAGTTCAATTATTTCTCTATTTACACCTTCAGTTGATAACCAAACCGTTTTATATGTGAAGCGTTTATCTTTGTCTATTAATTGTTCAAATTGTCGCAATCCTCCACCTACTCCAAAATAGTATGTTTTTGCAGCAACTAAAGCAACACCATCAAACTTGAGTTTGTCGTGTATACAATTCAATAGTTTCTGCTGGTTGTCAGAATTATATATTGTCTCTGCAGTCAAGATTATATCAAAAGGTTCTTCCTTCTGTGTTAGTTGAGACCATTTTGACCAATCGCCAGAAAAAAACCTAACAGTTCCCTCTTTGAGCATATTGAAATCATACAATTCTTCATCATGCTCGTTTTCCACAGTCTTGATTGTATTCAGCAAAACGTTAGGTATTGTAATTTTTTCTAAAACATCTCTGTTCTAAATCGAAACGAAACATCAAACTATGTAAATAATAATTTGTTACATTTTATAACTTGTTACACTTACATAATCTTGGAAAGTTACTTTAGCTCCACACAAAAATGCATAGATACCTAGAAGACCGGAGCCACATCCTAAATCTAGAACACGTATATTTTTCAGCTTGTCAATGGTAAAATTGTGTGATAAATAGGTCAGCAGATCGTCTGTGCATTCCCATATTTTGGCGCCGCCTTCATATATCCCTGGTATTAAATCAGAATGTTGTTGCTCTGCTTTTTTAATATCCAAATCGCTACTACTGTCGTTATCCTTAATGTCTTCCAATAAGAAACCGGAAATCATATGAGTTATTTTAACATCTGCAACATCTTTTTGCACTGAATTCAATTTACAAATATCAATATTTTCCAAATAGTCGTTCGATGGATATATCTCCTCTGACTCGTACCAGGCAATTTGCGAACCGTCCACTATAAAACTGAATCGCTCAAAAGACTATGAAATCATTGACACAATCGACGAAATGATTTCTTACCTTTTTTTGACCTGTGTGACATTCGATTTATCAACGAATGTATTTTCCGGCTCAACTTCTTCAACATTAAAGTCGAACTTGAACATTTTTAAGCAAATAATAATAAAAGGAATATGCTATTCAAAGCTCTGAATGAACACCACAGGTATAATGAACACAACCATTCATTGTTTTGTTTCATTTACTGCACGTTTCCACGTGCATACGACAGATACCTATACCAAAGCAAAACTCTCTGAAAAGCTCTTAAATAATACGGATTAAGATTTTTTTACAATAAATACTTAATCTGAATAGATTTAACGTAAAGAAAAATACATGTTCGTTCGATTTATATAAATTTTCATTTGATATTTTTATGTTTACTAATATTTAAAAAACTTGACTGCACTTAAAAGTAATTAACTATGTATTGCCGCAATGAAACGTCAAACGTATTTTGGCTGTCAACAAAGAAATAAATTGGAATCGAAACACTTACAAGAAATTGACTTTTTCAGAAAATTGTGTTAAATTGTTTAAAATATTATTCAATAATAAAATATAATGGCCGATCCTTATGGAGATGTAAGAGTTTTTTCATTTATATTCTATTTATTCGATTATTATGATACACATTTTTTTTTACTAAAATACAGATTCCAACAAATATGCCGCCTGGTGGCAGCGGAATTGCACCACCACCAATAATGCAAGTGCCTCCACCTGGCATGAGAGCGCCACCGCCAGTAGTATTGCCTAATGCTCTTAACAATTTTCCAAGTCAACCAATACCTCCACGACAAACGTGGAATCCACCGCCTTCAGTTGTCGACATCAATAAAGGGCCAGCTATGCCACAATCGTTGGCAAACGATATAAATTCCAACGGGAATATCGAAAATACTGAAAATGGAGTTGGAGCTGAAGACAACAAAGAAAAGAAACCCGCAGAAGTAGTGTTGCCAAAGGCTCTGGAAGATGTTTTGGCCTTAAAAGACCAAAGAGCTGCCGAATTTAATATAAATTCAGAAGATTTTGGCAATACAGATGCCAGTAATCAACTGGTAAACGACTACGATGCAGGCGATGATTCTGAAGAAGAAGGCGACATTCAAACCAATGGCGGTGTTGCACCAAAACCTGGGAAGCTTAGTAAAGTTGAGAAAAACAAAAAGAAAAAACGCCGTAAGAAGCTTAACAAGAAACTTAAAAAACAACAGGAACAATCTCGGAGTGAAGATCATAACAAAGATGGGGAACAGGCAGAAGATGCTGAAGAAGTTCCAGAGGAACCAAAAAAGTCGAAAGAGTTAATTGAAGAAACAGGTGTTGGAAAACGAAGTGAAAAATCAAAAAATAAAAAAGACTATGAAAAGGTTTCTACAGAACAAGACGTAAGCACGGCGTCCGAAAATGATGTAACGATTGAGTAAGTATTAAGCAGTATTTCCTGAAGATTTTAATACAGTTCCTCTATCCCTTCTTGAAGATATGTTCCCGAGAAGATAACTATTGCTGATTTGGCTCCTATGTATAGGCAGTTCTATAGAGTATTTGAAATATTTAAATTAGAAAATAAGCCAAAGGTTTCAGAAAAAGATAAAAATTCAGCCGAAAGTGCTGATGGTAAAGCTAATCAAAAGAATTTGGTAAACAAATCGCAAGAGGAAGGCGAAGAAGAAGATCTTGACGAAGACAACAAAGATGAAAAAGAAAAACTGTCCAAGCGTAAACTCAAAAAATTGACAAGATTAAGTGTAGCCGAATTAAAACAGCTAGTATCGCGACCCGATGTTGTTGAAATGCATGATGTTACTGCCCGAGATCCAAAATTACTAGTGCAGTTGAAGGCTTATAGAAATACAGTACAAGTCCCAAGACATTGGTGCTTTAAGCGCAAATATCTACAAGGCAAAAGAGGCATTGAAAAACCTCCCTTTGATTTGCCAGCGTTTATCAAAAAGACCGGTATAATGGAAATGAGGGAATCTTTACAGGAAAAAGACGACGCCAAGTCTTTGAAATCTAAAATGCGTGAAAGAGTTCGACCGAAGATGGGTAAAATTGACATTGACTACCAAAAACTACATGATGCATTTTTCAAATGGCAGACAAAACCACGCATGACCATTCATGGTGACCTCTACTACGAAGGAAAGGAGTTTGAGACCCGCCTAAAAGAAAAAAAACCCGGAGATCTATCGGAAGAACTTCGCATTGCTCTAGGTATGCCTGTAGGACCAAATGCTCATAAAATTCCTCCACCGTGGTTAATTGCTCAGCAACGTTATGGACCTCCGCCATCATATCCAAACTTAAAAATTCCGGGACTTAATGCTCCAATACCAGAAGGTTGCTCGTTCGGTTACCATGCAGGTGGTTGGGGTAAACCGCCAGTAGATGAAAATGGAAAACCTCTATACGGTGATGTGTTTGGCACCAATATTATTGATATAGACGTAAGCACACGTTATGGTATAATTTATATTCTTCACAATGAAAATTTAACCGTAATTTCAGAATGGAATCGATGAGGGTGACATTGAGCGAAATCAATGGGGAGAATTAGAATCTGAGTCAGAAGAATCTTCGGAAGAGGAGGAGGAAGAAGGCGAAGATATGGCTAATCCGGTTGATGAGAGTGGTTTAGTCACCCCTGCTGAAGGACTAGTAACACCTTCAGGGCTAACAAGTGTGCCAGCAGGTATGGAAACTCCCGAAAATATCGAATTGCGTAAAAAGAAAATCGAGCAAGAAATGGAAGAGTAAGTGCACAAGAACTGAAGTTATCTTTTATCTTTCTATTTATTTATTATCTTCCACAGTAATGAAACACCGGTTTTGTACCATGTTTTGCCTGAAAAGCGCACTGATCGAATTGGCGCTTCAATGATGGGCTCTACTCATGTATATGACGTAGGTAGCGTTAAGCCGAATACAGTGAGAACGGTAGCTACGGCAGATCGTGAAGGCACCGTTGAATTGGCTTTAGATCCTTCAGAATTAGATATGGATAATGAAGCCATGGCCCAACGATATGAACAACAAATGCGTGAACAACAAAATCACTTACAGAAGGAAGATCTATCGGATATGTTGGCCGAACACGTTGCCCGCCAAAAATCGAAGCGTAAACGTCAACAAGCCGATCCAGCCAAAACTACGAAAAAGTATAAAGAATTCAAGTTTTAAATTCTACTTGAGACCTTGTAAGTTTAATTTTCAATCATCTGACATAATTCGAGTTCAATTTTGTTAAGAAAAATCTTCATCATTCATCCCGAGATGGTGAGTGTTAAAACACACAATAATAAAGTTTCCAATAACATTTCCAAGTTCGTTTTGTTTTGTATGTATGTGTGTATGTATTTTCCTTAAATACGTTCATTTAATTTGTAGTTTTTTTTATTATTAATCTGAATTATATTTTCTTATTTGTTATTCTAAAGGGATATTTTTCCGGTTTTCCTTAGCGTTTGTAAAAATACAAAATTTATAAAAATGAGAAAAGAAATGACTACAGATTTTTTAGATAAAATTTAAACTAAATTATTTAAAACGATAATTAAGTTCCATGGGAGTTAAACAAATTGCAAAGTACACATACAGTTCAGTTGGTCGGTTTGTCCATATCAAAGAATATTAATAAAAAAAAAAAATCCTAAATAATTGTAAACCTAAAGAGTAATTTAATTTTTACAGTATTTATCAATCGCGTTTAATCATTCTTCCATCTGTTCATTAAGTTGTGCCAACAATGCTGCTCGTTTTGATTCGAGTTCGGATTCACTAAGAGCCTGCTCATCGGCATCGTTACGCGTACTGGAAGGAGAATGTCCACCATCGGAATGATTACTTGCTATCGGGCTGAGAGGTGTCGCGGATCGTTGTTTGTCATGATGATGTCTACGATCCTTATCCTTCTTATTCTTTTTCTCTTTTTTCTTCTTTTTGGAGGGAACTGAACAAAAGTCTTCCATTAATATAGCCGACGGTGAACCACCATCAAGAGAGTGTGGTCGTTCTGATTCACAGGATGACTGTCAACAAAATACCGGAAATAATAAATAAATAACTCTAAAATATTATTTGCAACTTACGTCTCTAGAAGATTTTTTGTTCTTCCTCTTCTTCTTCTTCTTTAATATACGATCGCTTTCCTTACTGATGCTTGAACTAACCGAAATCTAAGGAATTCCATTTTCGTGTTCCATTACTTATGTATATAGACACTATTAAGTTTTATTAACATTCATACTTACAGATCTTGAACGGGACTTTTTCTTACGGCTTCTTTCAATTTCCGTAGGATCGTTTTCAATATCAGACCGGGAACTTGACCGCAGCCGCTTTTTATGTTTCTTGTTCTTCTTCGATTTTTTCGATCTAGAGTGATGATGCGTACAAGCGTCTTCACTTTCACGTACAAAATCTAGCCAAATCTTATGTACACCCAACTCTTTTTCATATATTGCGTAAGCCTCTAAATGCTCGACCAACTTTTGAGCCGACTCATAGGGCTCATGGGGCGAAACATTGGCCTCTAACCACGCTGCTTTAATTTCATTTTCCAATTTTCGCAATCTTTTAGTTTCTTCTTTCAATCGTTCCTTTTCTATAGCTTCTGCTTTTTCCAACAGAGCATTGTATGTAAGCTTTACATTTCCAGCATCCAAAGTCGCAGATCTTTTATCTTCACATACAACAGTTGCGAAATCTTCAAAAGTTGTATTGGCTTTAACAGTAAACTCTTTTTCTTTGAGAATTTCCCGAATAATTTTCTTTTCGTCATGATACCGAGCCTTCAAATCTTCAACATAAAATTTAAATAAGTCAAGAGGTGTTGATCCGTTTTGTCCAAGCATAGCCGAAAATCGAATGTCTGCCGAAATAATCGGATATAATTCAACCCATAACGACATGGATGTAAGTTTTCCTTCTTCATGCAAGGAGTCTAGTAGTGTTAGAAAATTGTCGCGGTTCTTCCTCTGTTGTCTTTTTAGTCTCTTCTTTTCTCGTTCTTTATCTTCCTCCTCTTCCCTTTCCAGAGTTCTTATATGTTCTTCGAAAACAATTAGCGCATCCTCCTTATCCATACCCAACAGGTTTACATCATTTTTAAAAGCCGCATTTTCAAGCAACATTACCTGAGCTTCGGCCCAAGTAGTCGAATATGTTATTGTCGTCATGGATTCCAACAGTTCACCTAAAACTTTCATGTTTCTCTTTTTCATCATACGCGCTTCTTCTTTTTCACGTTTAGCTAAATTGAATACACAGTCCTCATATATGTCTCTGCGGTCTTGTTCAGGCACGGAAGTCCAAATTTTGTTATTGGCAAAAATTTCCTCACATTTGTAATACTTTAAAGTGGAGTTCATTTTATCGGTGGTCATAAGGAATTTCTCTAAATCTTCTTTAGCTTTTTTTGCCCTTAGTCGAGCTTCTTCTTTTTCATCCTTTAGTTTTTGAGTTTTGTACGCATTAAATGTTTGTTTCTTTTCGTTAAGGTTTTTAAATGAATTATAACGGGGATCTTTAGATATTATTTTTACGCACTGATCCCAATTTGCATTGGAAGGTACGTTCTTTTCACGTAGCAAATCTTTAAAGGCTTCTATTGCTTCTTTTTTATCTTTGAACACAAGCTTCGCTTCCTCCGGTGTTTCTTTTTTATCTAAAATGTCACGTTATTAATTTGAATACATGAATTCTAATATTCGATATAGACTTACTTTCCTTATCCTCTTTGTTTGAAGATGGTATTTCAATTGATGCCAAAGTAGCAGCCATTGCCTGGTCCAGAGCAGATGAGGAATTCTCATTACTACCCGGTGTCAGCGGAGAATGTATGTCAGGTGTATGTATTTTTGGAACTGTTGGTAATGTAGCAGGTAAAATATTTGCTAGAGCAGCAGGAGGAACTATACCAGCCAAACTAGATGAAGTCATGGCAGCAACCGCTTTTGCAGCAGCAGCAGCTCTGTCATTAAGGACACCGAATAAAATTAATTATATTCCCTATATCTGACACAATTATATACTTACTCTTCGGCTTTGACTTTTGCTTGCATTTCTAGAAATTCTGGTGGCGCATCCCACCTAGACTCCTTTGTTGTCACATTGTGGTAGTACACTTTACCGGCATCAGAGCGGTATTCTTTCCATGGGCATTGGTGTTGCAAACGTTCAATGGGCGACATTAGGGCTTCTGGCTTCTCCCACGAGCTTTGTTTTGTAATGTTATTATAGAAATATGGTCTTCCATCAGGAGCCTTATGTTCAGTCCATTCTGTATTTGGAGGTGCTGAACCAAAAGCTGCAGCCAATTCGGGGGGAGGGGGACCGCCGAAACCGGGTGGTGGTATATTGAACTGAGGCACTATAGCCGGTGGAAATCCCAGCCCTCCAATTGCTGGTGGTACAGCTGTTGTTCCAGCTGCTGGTGGTACATTCATCTTATTTTCTTACTCTGTATTTAAAGAACTCAGCAATTATTTGATTATTAAGACGCTCTCATAGACTATATTCCACTTTCGTTATCATAACCTCAATGACATTAAAAAGTATTTCTCTTCGAAAGCACACACACCACAAAAATTTGATTTTATTTCCCCACGTAGGACTACGAAAAGTAAAACTTATAAAATTATATTTAAGGTTTTATTTCCCATGTAAAATACAGCACCAATATCCGATGCGGTACTTTTTTACTCTTGGCTTCGAAAAAAAAAATCTCATGTCAATAAAAGAGACAGAGAGATTATCTGTGTTGTTAACGTTATGTTTTACAAAATCGCGCCTATTAAAAATATATGTACTACTAACAGGAATACACTACAAAGAACAGAAATGGACTCGCTCTTATTTCTATTTCCATTTATTATTGCTTTTCTTCAGAAATCGAATATATACGTATGCATTTAAAAAACGTATTAAACAAATTTTCAGACATTTTATTATTATAAATACATTTTAAGATATAATATATTAATGACGAAACACAACAACACAAAAGAAAGTAAGCAAAAGTAATTAACAATTTTAGTACTTATAAATATTTAACAATATATATAAAACATTGAATTTAATATGTTCATTATTTGTTCGTATAACAACCATTTGGGCAGTCAATTATATAGACATAAACAGCATTTCTCCATTTTATGCAATGAATAACAAAAGCTTATAACTATTTGATTTTTTAGGTGGGCGCATGAGAGATTATTCGCCTTTTTGTGTTTTTAAAATCAATTCATAAAATAGTGTAATCATCACTGGGGATAGAGCATGAATGCCAACAACACAGAGTTGTACATTATAACGTGATACTTGTTAACATTGGTGATGCCATATTTATTTTCACTAATTGTACAATTCAATTTTTAATTCCCTGTAATAGGAATTACCTACATTTGATTAAAATTAAATCGTAAATCCACATTATGGAAATGATTTATAAAAGCAATTTTTTACATTTCATATAAATTCCACATTCAAAATATTTTTTGTTTTAAATTTTTCAAATAAAGTCAACATTCTAAATTTTTTTTGGTTTATATATTAGTTCTCCGAGTCCCATTTGCTATCTATAATAATTTAAAAAAAAAAAAATTTAATTGCTATCAATATTTTTTTGTTCCTTTTTAATTATTTGAAACTTTGCACATGTCGAATTCTCTCTTATAGGATTTATGGCCAATTAAAAACACAAATTCAAGCAATCAGGTGATTGAACTGTGTGTATGTGTGTAGGTGAGATACACCGGTAAGTCCGTGTTTAAAATTACTTACTAAAAGAGATTGCGTCTAATATTTAAACATTTTTGAGCAAACAAAACAAACGATTCACATTAAAATCAAAAATTTTATTCTTAATCACATACATTGCACTTGTTGGTAACGCAGACATGCGCCTATATTATCCTCGGCACTTCCTTTGCCAGAACCATCGCCGAAATGTATTCCTACGTAAAACGGTGTAACTGTTGATTCTATTCGACATGGCCATATACCATTAGAACAGAACTGCATACCGCAGTGGACTGGTTCACAACCCGGTAGTGGACCTAAACCAGTACCAATAAAGTCTTCTATAATACAGGGCATAGTGATACGATCACCACAGTTGCTGTAAAACTGTCTCAGTTGTCGTTGTGATAACGGCCTTATTTGACGTGAACTGCGGAATCCAAAGTCAAAAGCACTTCTTAAGAAGCCCAACAAATCGAAGCCACCTCTTGTTGGTCGAGGTTGGCGAGATACATTTGAACCTGCTGTAGTAGGTCTAAATCGAGTATTAACATCGTTTTCATTATCCCATCCGGAGCCCTCAGCGTCATCGCTCAACGGTGTGGATGTGATTGATGCTGTTGTAGTTACTGAAGTTGATGTAGATTCGGCTGAGCCAGCACTTGTTGAACTATCTCCGGTATCGTCTGCTAAAGAGGCGACTGTAGATACCACCATAGCTGTTATAAAAAAAAAAAAATAAATTAAAAAAAAAATAAAATAATCTTCTCTAAAAGATTGATGTTTAGTACTTGTGCTCTCTGAAGGAGTACTTGAAATCGTAGTAGTAACTAATGTAGTAGTAACAGAACTTGTGATTGGTGTAGTTGTAACTCTTACTGGTTCAGGGGTTAAAGAGCTAACAACTGCTGGTACCGACGAAGCTGTCATATTCAGTAAAATTGTTTGAGTATTTTCCGAATCATCTGCTAAAATTTGCATCTGTTGATTGTCTACTTGTGGCATTCCGTTTCCATAATCTTCCTGAAAGACGCCAGTATTAGTAGAAAACTGGCCATTGGAATTGCTAGAACTTCCAGGGCCTATACGAAATGATTGTTCATCGCAGGGCTGATAAACAATCGAACACATGTCCATCTCCTGCCTCATGCATATTCGATAATTTTGATTTGCTAAATGGCGGCCATTATCGGCAAAGTTGAAGGTCTAATAATAAAAAGTATTTAATAGATATGATAGGTGTACATATGTATATACATACTTACATATATATGTAAGAAAATATATGAATTTTGTACTGACCTGAAATAGACCTTCTGTTCCAGTAAAATATTGTAAACAACCTGCAGGTGCCCTTTGACTAAACGGGATCTGGGCAATGCGTATTTCCCATAGCCTTGTTGGCAGAAATCTCGAGGCGAAATTAAGCATTAGATTGATTTCCATTGTAGTGTCGTTGGTATCATTTCGCGGTGGGTATAAATCTTCGTAACGCAATGGCTTTAAAGAACCGTATAATGTTTGACGCGGTAACATTCGACCACCTACGTCGTAATATACTGAAAGAATATGAAAATATTATGTATTATGTTGCAAAAACTTCTAATACGTACTGTGTTGGCCACTATTTTGTCCACACAAAGTAATAACACCCCCTGGTCCACCCGACAGCCTGAAAACGTCGCCATCACATATTCCGGTACGTCGATTCGGTTGTCCCAGTATAAAGTGATGGAAATCAATTCTAAGTTGACTTACGTCGTCGTTCATAAGTTTAATTCTTAAACTGCAATTGGTTACATTGTTCGTCATGAAACTTGGAAAATTTGGTGAAATCAGATAAGTAATATTTGTGTTTACGGTCTCATTGCAATTGGCGATGACTTAAGAAAGTAAATATGAAAAGTGTAAAATATTTTTAAAGTTTCTTTGAAAATTGATTGGCACCCACATATGCAACAAACACCAAAGCCCAGAGCACATTCACCTTTCGATTCGCCACCTTTGTTGCGACACTCGTAGGCATTTAAACAGGAGCCAGTTCGTCGTCCATCATCCGACAGACATTCGCCATCAACAGGTACAGGAAATAAATGTATAACTACAATAGATTA
This sequence comes from Sarcophaga caerulescens, assembly GCA_927399465.1. Classification (NCBI taxonomy): domain Eukaryota; kingdom Metazoa; phylum Arthropoda; class Insecta; order Diptera; family Sarcophagidae; genus Sarcophaga; species Sarcophaga caerulescens. The sequence goes on from OV656866.1 coordinate 1,499,530, forward strand.
ATTTTAACATTAATTAATCTAATTGTAATTAAATTAAATTTCTGCAATTAACTTACCTTTTCCTTGCCTCTTCGATGTTAGTGTATCGTTGTCAATATCAGAATCAGAATCGATAAAATTGTCATAAATATCCTGTGTAGAATCATTCCTACTCTCGGAATATTCTTGTTGCTTCAATATAACGTTTTCGCTCTCTATATTATTAAAATCTTCACTGTCTTGTGCTGACTCCTCGAAATATCTGTTGCCATCATTCCAAATATCGTGGTGTTGCATCGGAGGCCATATTGCGTGATTTAAAGTTACAAACGTTGCGTTATTGACGTTATTGATAGCATGAGGCGCCGCTCGAACAACTGAAGCCAATATCATTATTTTTATGCAAAATATTTGTATGTAGTTTGTGGTGAACAGACGATTTTTAAAGGGAATCCTAATTCTATTATCCTTAAAGTGGTTCGTCACATTACCGCATCGTTTAGAAAACACTTTCGTTATCATCGTTTTAATTTTATTTTTTATTTTTGTTTTTTGTTTTTATTTCTATTACTTATTGTTGTTGTTTCAGTTTTTTTTTTATTATTTTTTTTGTTATTGTTGTTGTTGCTGTTTTCAGGTCATTTAACTTTGGTTTCATAAATTTATTTGAACAATAGAAATGAAATTTGTTTTATTTTTGTTTGTTTCTGTTTGACTTTTTTTCGTTTTTAATTTCCGACCTTTTCGAAATGGCTATAATAATATTTATTTGCGTGCAGCGATGCATCGATGAGAATATTTATTAAAGTAACGAATATCTAGTATCGTAAGTGTGTGCAGTCTGTCTTATGACTCGAAAGAAAATAAGACCAACTTGGATAATGCCACAATGCAATGCAATGCTGCATGCATGCATGCAGCAACGTTTGTTTTGCTTTATCTTCTGGGACAAGTTTGAAAATGTTGCAAAATGACTTTAATCAAAAAGAGAGAGTTGCTGCATTGAAAATAATGTGAAAATTATGTATATTTAACATAGAATTTTGTATTTATGGCAGAAAGAAAAGGAAATAGACTTTGTGTGTCTTACATTTTTAGGACGATCGACTAATAAAAAAAAAAAACACTTAAAATTTGTCTTCTTTGGAGTAGAATTCATTTGAAATTAACTACTATTTAATATCGAAAATCATATTCTAATCGACGCCTCCATTCTATAACTTTCTATGTGTACTTAGAACGTTTTTAATGTTCTTAAATTCTACGTTCTCTAACTTAACTTCTACTTCTACGTTCTCTAACTTAAATACTGTCAAATTTGGTTAAGATCCGCCGATCCGTTCCGAAGTTATAGGGAAAAATCTACTTAGAATACACATATAGTTGTACGTCGCGTGAAAACTTTGAGAGCTCATAACTCAAAACACACTTTTTCGACTTAGAATGTTATAGAAAGGAGGCGTCGAAATTAAAAAAAAAAAAAAGGTAATAAAACAAAGGACTTAAGAAACAAACCTGCAAAATATTCTTGACATTGGTGTACACTCAAACCTCGTTTTATGCGAATTTATTTTATGCGAATTCAAATTTATGCGGTTTCAAAATTCTCAATTTTTTCTTTGCAAAAACGATTTTAAGGAAATATTGAATGTTAAAATCCAAAAAAATGTGTTGTTCGTAACAAAGTTACTACTATCTTTAAATTTTTTCGGCATTTCCGGTTCTGATGTATGAAGTATTATTCAAATGCCATGGACGTGGGGTAATATTTTTATTTTATTGAAAAATTATGTATTTTCTTTATTATTTGGAATTTTGTATTAGTTGTTGTTTATTTCCTATCTTTTTTCTTATTTTGTATGGTCTCAACAAGGTATTCATTTTTTTGTTGATTTTTTATATGCGATTTTGTTTGAATTTTAAGGGTTAAATTTGAATTTATGCGCTTTTTTCTTTAAATCCCTATTAGTGGATTTTGTATGAAGCTAGTGTATCGTTTTATGCGAATTTGAATTATGCGATTTTTTGCGAAACGAATTAATCGCATAAAACGAGGTTTGAGTGTACAATTATAATTCATTTGATTTTATCTTATTGCTCAAACTGCGTATAGGGGACAGACATACGGGACAGACATACAATGTAAATCAATGTAATAAAATTCAAAATCATGAATGAGTGACACGTCTGGGTCGATTTAATTTTTAATAGCAATATGCATGTGAAAATGCTCGTACTAGTCTCTCTACTGCAAAATAGTATAACTTGATGATTATTGCCTATAAAAATAAACCCATTTTCTATTCCACTATGTATGTCATCTTGACCACATTCGCATAAAACAATGCCAACTACGACTATTCGTATAAAGCAAAAAAAAAAAAAAAACAAACAAACAATGTTAAGAACAGTCTTAGTATAAGTCTCCTGTATAAAACCTACTCAACGTCTTACGACGTTACGATGCAAAATAAACTTTCTTTTAAATGGTTTTTCTGTAGCAACAAGTTGTTTAACCTGATTTTTCCCGCAATGACATTTGGTTACACGAATGAATTGCAATGACAACAAAAAAACAAAAACAAAAATAAAACCAAAATAAATATAAAAGAATGAGAACACTTAAGATAACACTACCACTACTAACTACTAATGAATGCATTACTCTGTTATAAAATAAAATTTAAATAGCGATCGTCAATCCTTTTGAAAATAATCATTTACAGAGCAACAATAACACGGTAACACTGTAACACAAGAGGAAGAAACTTTTAAAACACCTGTAATATATGAAATGCGAGTACATATGTATGTACATAGTATCCCATTTGGCCGGATAAAGTAAAAGCAAAGAAAAATAAAATCACGTTCATGGTGTGGTGTGGTGTGGTGCGGTGAATTGAAAGAAATTACATTGTGTCTACAACATTGTGTCTACAACAGTTACATACATATGTGGGAACATCCGTAGATGCATCAAAGTTCATAAGAGAACTGAAAGTAATAGATGCAGTAAAATAATTGTACGAGAAACCAAATCGATGAAAGTAAAATTTATGAAAATAAAAACAATGCAAACAAATTGCTAATAACAATGAAATAAAATTATAAAATAAACAGAAAATCAAAAAATAAAAAAGTAGAGAAAAAAAAAGAAAAAGAAAAGGAAAAACAACTAAATAAATATGTATTACGATCGATGTGTGCTTACTTCATGTAAATAAACTTTTCTTTTTTTTTTTTTCTTTTCTTTTCTGGGAAGATAAATTCGATAGATGTGAGAGAAAACAAAAAAAGTGGAAAAATTTATAGACTAGCATGAAGTTTCAAGCTGAGCTAAGTAATTAGTGTATGTTAGGCATATGAAAGGGCAGCTTTCATTTATGAATGCATTATTGAAAATGTATTGCATGTCACAGAAAACAAAAAATTTCCGCTTATTATTGGAAAGAAACTGAGAAACTCCAAACATAATCTAAAATGTGAAATGGCAATAAAATCTAATCTACCTACCTACTATGCAATAGCATGCACTCAAAAGAAAGTGTACACTATGAATAAAATTCTAACAGTCTCAACTCAAGTTTTCCCCTTAAGGAGAGTGCCCGAAAAAATTTTACAATATTTTCAAAATTTTCTAATTCTTTTCTTCTTGTTTCAATTTTAAAAAGTGGCAATAAAATAATTTGGAAAAAAAATTAACGGTAATTTATTAATGTATATTTTTTTGAATTGTACACTTTCTTTTGACGCTCACAGTATGTAGTATACTTATATGCATGTACAGAATTGCAACACTAAAGTTGGTTTTCCAATTCTTCAAATTTTATTTGAATTCTAAATCCAATCGATGATAAATAATTAAAGCGAAACCAATTGATGGTTAATTTTTCTTTTTTTTCTTTTTTTTAATAGTTACTTTTTTATTTGTATTGGTTATGTGTGATGTATAAAAGAAGTGTTTTTAAATAATAAATTAAATGAGAAAAATATTATAAATATTAATTAATATGTATACTCGTATATGTGTTAGACATTGTTGTAGATAATTTAATCATATTTATATATTTTTCGAAATATATAATTGATTAAAGTTTCCAATGTTATATATAGGAGTGTATATAGGAGTGAAAATGAACTTTATTCAATGTTATAGATATTGAATGATAATGATTAATGGTGTTTTCTTTTCTACCAAAAAATGTGCATTTTATTGACGCAAAATGCAATTTTGCGTTTGTTTCTTAAAAATGTTTCGCCCTCTAAAAGGGTGGTATGTTTTATTCTAAATAATTCGCACTTGCCAATGGTGGAGGGCATTGCATTTTATGCCCTCTACAAATCGAGAGTGCTGCTAATGCCCTGTAAAGCAGATGACTTTTGTTTATTTATAGGGCTACCAGATGAAATTTAAAAAAGTCGCCTGGTATTGTTATCCAATTTGAAGTTAATTTTTTCATTGTTTTGTGGAGTAATCTTAAGGAAATATTACATTATTAAAGCTACATGGTCAGCAGTATAAAAAATTGTATTCAATGTTAGAACAGTGTTAAAATATTTATTTTTTTTTGTTATAAAAAAAGCGTGCAAAAAATGAAGTCGAAAAATTAGCGATCTGGCAACACCTTTAAACAAATTGGCATTTCCTCATTCATTTTCTTAATAAGTGGTAAACACAGGGCATACCCTTTTTTAATATTTGTGTTATGTTCTTCTCAAATAAAAAATGACATTACAACAGGGTTGGTCAAAAATTTTTTTAATGTACCTTGTAAGAGGGTGACATTTTCTTTGTAGAAAAGAAAACACCATGAAGTAAAATTTTCAAATTTTAAAGTTCGTTAGTTTGTTGAAAAGATAAAAAAAATAAAATAAGTATATACCTACTCGTATAAAATATGTAAATGGTTTGTACAAATGCTGCTAAAACTACTTTAAGCAAAGATGGTTTTGGGAAAATTAGGAAAAACACATTCTCATCATACATACAATCATACATACATACAAACGCATCCACTCACACATACATACATCCATACACGTACACTAAAGAAATTGCAACAATTGTTTTTCTCAAAACGAAAAAACAAAGTTCAATTTATGAATGTTGGGACAGACTATTTCAATAGGAGGAGGGGAGGGGGATGTGGCTGAATTGAGGATGATAAATACATAATATACCTAATGTACCTAAGTCTAAAGTGTCTCCAAGGCGGTAGTAGGTCCATTTGGACTACCTTCCAGTTTGCGCCACACAACATTGCACATTTCTCGTACCAATGCCTTTTCTCCGTCATCCATTTGATCGATAGTCTGTCCAGTTAGATTGGCTAACCTATCGCGTTCTAATTGTTCTCGAACTTCTAGAACTTGTAGAGCGCGTACAACAGCTTCCGGCCTGCCCGATATGGGATCGGCTAGAGCATCGGTTAAGGCAGATGTTTGTTGTGCTAATTTTTGGTTATGGTTTGACAACTGTGGCTGTTGCGTTTCTCGAAGTTGTCGCTGTTGCTGCTGCTGGTGCTGTTGCAGTTGTTGTTGTTGTTGTTGTTGCTGAAGGTGATGCTGTTGAGAATTGATTATGGTTGATGAAGTGTTTGGTGTATTGGTAGTATTACATTCACTACGTTCTTTCTCAAGCTGTTGGATTCGCCGTTCCAAGGAACGAACATATTGAAGAGTTTGATCCTGCAGCGTTGAGCGCAAATGCAGATCCTGTTTCCAGAGAAAAGTATTTGAAATTACTTGAAATGTTGCAGCTAATAACATAAAATTTTATAAAATTACCGGTAATTGACTTTCATAGTTTCTCAGAGCAGTTATATTTTCGTCAGCATTCGTACTCGAACTGGAACCATCACCGTCATCTCTTAGAGTATTCCGATTGCTGGCACCACAATTAACACACAATGAGTTGGCCGCTATATGTGCTCTTTCCTCATCCAAATATAAACACAGTTCCTTAAGTTCCAAATTATCGGTTATAAGTTCTTGTTGTTTATCATCCAATTGTCGCAATTTGTTCTATTTTTGAGAATGAACGAAATTAGGAGAAATATTTACAGACAGGGGATATTTTAAATTACCTGGTAGGCTGCCACTTCTTGTCTCATTACACTTGCTGTATATCTGCCAAATCTTTGCCATTCTCTTGCCAATTTTCTACCTTTTTGGCGATCGTCATCAAGAAAACAACACAAATCCCTTAGTTCTTGGTTGTCATCCATCAATCTTTGATTTTGTTCCTTGAGAACACGCAACTCGTTTATTAGCGATTGTAGTTGGCGATTTTGTTCAGCTGTTAAACGTCCAGCTGGAGGTTGTATGGTGCCAGCACCACTAGATGTCACTGAGGCATTTGGCGATGGATGATCTTGATCGGTTTTGCGAACAAATTTCAACATATCCTGATGCTGTGGCTGTTGTTGCTGACAGGATTCGTTAGTTTGAAGCTGTTGCGCTGTCTGACCGTTCGATGTAGTCTGAACAACGTTGCGCAAACGTTGTTGCAATTGCGTTTGATGATTATTTTGTTGCCGCTGCTGCAAGTAACGTAACGAATTCTGCGGATTTTTCAATGAGTCTGGAATGAAAATACTTGAAAGTTGAGGAATATCTGGTGGATATTTGAGATTATTTAAATGTATTCCTGAAGAAGTTTCTGAAGTGAAATATGATGGATATGTCGATTTCGAACTGCTAGGTAATCGTTGAGTATTTAAATTTTTCAAAATACCTGTTGTAGGATTTGAAGTGCTTTTTGGCTGTGGCGGTGGTTGGTATCGTGGCGGTATGGAGTGGGCAGGTGCTTTTAAATTGTTTGTAGATTTTAGGGTTTGCAAATGATAAAAATTCCGTCGTGCAATTGGATTTTCCGAGACACTACTAATGGTTGCTATTGTCGATGTCACTTGTGTGGAACTTTTTGGCTCCGTGACTGTTTGTGCGACACGTTGTTGTGCCTGTGAGGAAGGCTGATGGATTGTCGCCACCGTTTGCAATTGATTTGATTGTAAAGCAGACGAAATTGTTAACGCCACCGAATTTGGTATCGTTACGGTCTGGTGTTGTTGCTGTTGTTGTTGTTGAAGTGATACAGAGGGTATTAATGATCTTCTTTGTTGTTGTTGTTGTTGAGGTGTCTGAAGCTTCGTTGAGACTGTTGGCAATTTTTTGTTCTGTTGGTGTTGTTGTACATGTGCGCTGTTATACAACAGTTGTTGTTGTTGTTGTTGCTGATGCTGATTATTATTAAATCCTAGATTAAGATGGTTGGAAATAGACGCCAAGGATTTATTTTGTGTTGTAGTTGGTCCTATCGCTGCTGTTGTTGTAACCGATGATATATTATCAATATTGGTATTCGCATTTAGAATCAAATTTCCATTAATTTTGTGTGTGCTACTAACGGCGGACATTGTCTTTGTCGTCAATTCACCGATAAAAAAATATTATAAACCAATTACGTGCGATGATAAATCAAGAGGATGTTCAACAAAAAACCTCCTTAACATTTCATAACGGAAATCATTATGTCAGAGAAGCATATAAAAATTTTTGTTTTTCCCAAAAACTTAACAAGGAATTCTGCAAATAAAATAACAATGAAATAATTGATGAAATTAGCTTAAAGTAATATTTATTGGCTAAAGGATAGTGCCTGCGCTTAGCAAATTAAATTATATAGAAACATTTTTTTATTATTTCACGTGAATTCGATAAAATTGTGAAAAAAAAGAATGAAGTGACAGTATACAGTGAGCGTCAAAAGAAGGTGTACACTATGGATAAAATTCTAACAATCTCAATTCAAGTTTTCCACTTAAGGAGAGTGCCCGAAAAAATTTTACAATATTTCCAAAATTTTCTAATTCTTTTCTTCTTGTTTGGCAATAAAATAAATTGAAAAAAAATTAACGGTAATTTATTAATGTACATTTTTTTGAATTGTACACTTTCTTTTGACGCTTACAGTACATATGTAGCTATGAAATTTGTAAATGAATTTATTGATGTTAAAATGTTTTGAGAAATTCTTACAAGGAAATAATTTTATATTTATCCCTTCAGTTTTTAATAAGAAATTTTGCAGTTTTCTTATAATGAAATGCACACACAAATTTAGCCTTCCCACATGTTTTACTTTTAATTAAGATGAAAAGCAAAAAAAAAAACGCTACATAATGTACAACAAAAAACAAAAAACATTTCAAATAATTTGAAATGAGTGTGTATTGTAATGCGACTATCGGATTTTGTCTTAAGCAATTGCAGATAAAGTACGATCATAATACATACAAGCAATTACGAATGCGTGTTCAGTTTATACAACCTCAGTTGTTTACATTACGTAGCGTAGCGTAATTGTCATCCGATTTTAATACGTACGTATGTGTACAAAGTAGAAACTATAGAAAGTGAAACAATATCCAACAGTAGATGTACATACATACGTAATGCTTGCAACACTATTCATGTAAAGCCAACCATAAAAATTAGGTTGACAAACTTTAATATTCCACTGCTTAAAAGTGAGTGATTTAAAAAATATGAATCAAAATAAAGTAAAGTAAGTAAAATAAACGTTGTTTAAATGAAAAGGAAACTAAATTAATTGCAATATGATGAACAAATGTACATATATGTATGTATGTACATATATGCATATTCCAATTATTCTATTGGTTTTGCAAATGAAAATATCATTGTTATACAATTACAAAAAAAAAAAAAATAAATTATAATAATACAAAATTATACACAGAAATATTGTATCACACAAATGTATGTATGTACATACATACATACATATATACAACAATACGTACATAATTCAAAATACAAGTACCGAAAGAAGTAATGAATTACATTTCAGAACACCAAATATTGATTGTAAACCACTTTTTTCGTTATATTGGAATTCAACATCAGTCGTAAGAGAAAGAAAAAAATAAAATAAAAAGTGAAAAAGGGAAAAATAACAACCAAAATACACAATCACTGTTTTGAACGATAACATTGTTGCAGCATGAAATGGAATGATGAAGGATGAATTACTGAATGAATGATCAAAGACAAAAAAAAAAGCACAAAAACAAAAAGAATCCATGTGAAAACCCTCAACATCATCATTATAGAGTTGTAATGTTTGTACAACGAAAACGTCATCATCATCATTATCAATAAACATGACTATAAGAACAGAACTCTAAATCTGTCAAGAGATGGAAGTATGCCGCCACACATAATTTGCAACATACCTCTGTTTCTGTTTCTTTTTACTTTTTTTTTCTTTTTCTTCTTTCAAAGCTGAAGCAAATTAATAAAATGCAAAGAAAGAAATAATATTTATAAAATCATAAAATGCGGTGAATACGAAATGCATGCAACACTCTACCAATCGCTATTCGTCTAGTCAACATTAACATCAACATTTTGGGCAATGGCATTGGACAAAAGTTTTGCCCCACACCTTCAAAACTACGTACAGTATCGGACAAAACATTTGCAACTAACATTCATAATACAAGATTTGATTCGTAAAATTAGAATATTTCTAGTATTTAAATTTAGTTTTGTGAGTTCAAGTTTCTTATTATGTCAGTAATAACTTAATACATTTCTTAGGCTCAGTTATAGCTAAGTGCTATTTTTGCAGTATGGTATGTGAATCGACCTATTATTTTCATCCGACAAAACAATTGCAACTCTTACAGTTTCTGTTGTCATTGTTTAAAAAATCGTTATTTTTCGTTTTGTTTTGTTCCAATTCGTAGTTAATTGGTATAAAACCTCACTTTCCTTTATTTGCAAAAATATTTTACTTAAAATACAAGTTTTATTAATTAGCCATAATTTCGATAAAGATGGCATCAGATAAGTTCGGTAAATATTTACGAAAACGTATTGTTGATGATTTCAATCAAGAAATTTCTCAAAAAGAACTATCCATTAAGTTTCTCGAATTTTATCACGTTTAAAAAAAGTCTGTGGAGGTTATCAGCAAAGGCGGTCGGCCACGAAAAACTGACAAAAGAACCGATGCGTTAATTGTACGAGAGATTAAAAAGTTTCCTTTTAAATCGGCTCCAACATTGGTTAAAGAATTCAATATTCCAGTAAGCGCAAAAACTGTTTCTCGACGTCTTATTGATGCTGATTTGTTAGCTTATTGGCCAGCTAAGAAGCCTCTCATATTGAATTGAAACGACTACAATTTGCTCAAGAACATATGTATTAGCTGGACAGTAAACCAATGGAAAAACGTTCTTTTCAGTGACGAATCAAAATTCAATATTATCGCTAGTGATGGCATAACTCGAGTTAGACGGCCAAAAGGAAAACGAGTACAAAAAGAATTTTGTGTAAAGACCGTCAAACATGGAGGCGATGTTTTTCTGCCAATGGTTTGGGCCCACTTCATCGTATTCAGGGAATAATGGATAAATGGTCCTACAAAAACATCCTTGAGCAGCTGTTGTTGCCATATGCTGAGTGGGATGGACGTTTCAACAAGACAGTGATAAGAAACACACTTCGAAGGTAGTAAAAACTTGGTTTAGGCAAAAAAATATTAATGTAATGGAATGGCCACCTCAATCACCGGACCTGAACCCAATAGAAAATCTCTGGTCAATTGTAAAACAGCGGATAGATCGCAATAACGTCCAAAACTCTGACGATTTAATCGGATTAAAAATGCATGGTATGCTATTCCATAGGTTACTATTAATCATTTAATAGAGTCGATGCCACGAAGATGCAAAGCTGTAATAGATAGTAAGGGTTTCGCTACGAAATATTAAGCAAACAAATATTTTACCGTGGAATATTTTTAAGTTGCAATTGTTTTGTCTTACAGAAGAAGTGACTATGTTTATTTTAAGTTTTAAAAATGTCTTTCTATAGAAGAAATTAAAATAATTTTTTTTTAATATCGCAGATGAGGTTCCTTTTGTTTTGTAAGTAATATAAAAATTAGAATTTGATTACCCCGTGTGTTTTATTTGAGCTAATTATAAAATCGCTATGGTAGTTGCAAATGTTTTGTCCGATACTGTACATACGAGTACATACATATTTAAGGTAATCAAATGTATGATATTTTTAGAATTTTATTCACATTAGCACATATGACATAATACCTCACCGGTTCTAATAGACGGTAGGGTGTATAAACAGAATTAAAAAAAGAAAGATAATTCGTAATAATAAAATTCCAAAAAAAAAAAAAAGAAAAATAACTTCGTGTGTCTGAGTTACGGTTAATGAGCAGTAATGCTACATTGATTACTCGGCTTGGCTTGAAGGCTTTCAATTTCGTGTATGATTTGCACTCTGTGCGACTACCATACACACATATAACGAGCGAGCGGTATGTACATACATACATACATATGTATGTAAGTGCGGAAATGTAAAACTACTCGTACAATAATAAGAAAACAAAGTAAAAATGAAATAAAGTTAAAAGAAGTCCAAAATAAAGAAATGAAAAGAAACAATACCCAAAATCTTTGTTCACATAATGTCAAAAGAGAAGCCATTAAAAGAATACATATTATGCCAACAAAAAAAATACAAAAAAAAAGAAAAATAATATTTATACCTACACCGACGGCATGCAAGTATATGCGAAAAAGTATAAGAATGTCTTAAATTTTTAAGTTCGGGTTCCTAATGAGTTGGAAATGCTATTAATTGCTCTTATTTTCATATACAGAACCATACACACATCATACGTACATATACAGGGTTTGAGGAAAAATTTATGTACAGGTATTCCCCGACTTACGACCGAGATAGGTTCCTGGTCATCGGTCGTAAGTCGATTAATTCGTAAGTCGAATTACATATAACAAAAAAATTAAGAAAAAAATTACATACTGTACTACATACTAACTTTGAGGGTCAGGAAAAATGAAACTACCCAAAATTTATATTTATATTTACTTATGTATATAAAATTTATATTTTAGGAGTTCCTCCCAACTACATATTTGTCTTCTTTAATATAGAATGGAAATTACAATTTGATTATATACCTTGATTTAAGAAGAATATACATACATATACGAATTGGACATTACAACTCTACAGTCCGGATTACGACCTAGCTTCTCAGAGGAATATACATACATACATATATGAATTGAACATAATATTGATAAATGAAACTGCAATAGAACCTCCGAAAAATACTAACATAGGGAGCTATTACCAATATTAAAATATTTTAAAATAAAATTCCAATCCTTTTCATTCATTTTACCTTCACCTATTACCTTCATCTTCTTCTCAGCGTAATAGTCTTTGGCTGACATTTTTATTCATGACAACTCCTCTGTATCTTTGCTTTTCTAAAGCAGCTATCTTACAATTCCTTATTCCCATCTTCTTTACATAAATCAGCTTCGAATTCATCTATCCATCGTTTTCTGAGACGTCCTCTTCTTCTTCTTCCTACAACACTGTACACAAGAGTTCTTCTTACATTTACATCAGCTTAGATTGTAATAATTTCAGGTTGGTGAAGTAAACTCTATTGTCAACCTTTAATTTTTCATTTTAACTTTTCACTGTAAAGGGTTGATTTTATAGTAAAGGGTCCGCCAAATAACTTTTTTTTTTTTTGAAAATGCTGTAAAAAAAACTACTGAATATTTTCTCAAATTTCTTTTTTATTTGAAAGTACAATCCTTCCGGTTAATATTGGAAAATAATTTCATTCAAATGGCTGCCTCGGCTGGCCATGCAGTAGCCTACACGATCGGTCCAATTTTTAATTTCATTTAATTTTAATTTGTATTTCACCAATTGCTTCACGAATATTGTCCTTTAAAGCGTCAATTGTCTCTGGCTTGTAGGCGTAACACTTATCTTTGACGGCACCCCACAAATAATAGTCCAACGGTGTCAAATCGCAGCTCCGAGGTGGCCAAACGACATCAGCTCTGCGGCTGATAATGCGATCTTCAAAAACAGGGCGCAAAACATCGAGTGTAGCTTCGGCGGTGTGGCACGTAGCGCCGTCCCGTTGAAACCAAATGTTGCCAATATCCTCCTCTTCAATTTTTGTGAACAAAAATTCGTTCAACATGGCCCGATAACGATCGCCATTGACTGTAACGGCCATTGACTGTAGCGTGCGGGTTTTCTGTGCCCCAAATGCGGCAATTTTGCTTGCGGCAATTTTGCTTGCCGCCAAGATCCAAATGAGCTTCATGTGAAAAGATGATTTTTTTTGCCAAAATCGGCATCTTCTGTAAGCCGGCTACTGCATGACCAACCGAGGCAGCCATTTGAATGAAATTATTTTCCATTATTAACCGGAAGGATTTTACTTTCAAATAAAAAAAGAAATTTGAGAAAATATTCAGTAGTTTTTTTTAAAGCATTTTCAAAAAAAAAAAAAAGTTATTTGGCGGACCCGTTATAACAGTAGCAAATGTAGTTGATTCACCATTGAATCCAGCTAGATGGATGTCATATTGGTAATGTTTGGGTATTCGGTTGGTCACATTATTATGCGTATTTTTTTTTATTGAGTTTTATATTTTCCTATTTTCAGTTCAATTATCTTAAACAATAGTTTGTATTTAAAGTATATCCATGACAATTAAAGTAACCATGACAATTTCTAACAGATTTAAAGTTAAAACATTTCTATACAGTAATAAAAATGCGTTGGCAGCGTCTTTGCATATGAAATAATAATGCAATGAAGGTGAACTCTATATATTATGAGTAATTATATTGTATATATATACTCGTATATCGTTAAATTTTAAATTTACAGATAGATATTCTTGTATATTTACATATGTATGCAAGAAATTATATTAATTTTTAAGTATTAATTTTACAATTAAACTTGATAAATTTCTTTATTGCAATATTACTTTATTTGGATATTTCCATTATTATTTGTATATACATACATATGTATGTATGTATGTACAACTTTCTGTTTGTGCAACGTTAATTAAAGTTTTAAAAATACTTGCCTATGTATACTTGTAGATACATATACATAAGTACATACATATGTAGTATACCCTATTGGCGCCATATTCGATTCTACAACTAATTTGTATGATCAAAGCAATTTCATGAAAGCTAAATTGAAATGTGGAAATTCTTTAAGTCGTTGCATCATGTCTCAATTAGTTTTGATTGTTCTAGCGTTAGATGGGAAGTGTTTGGGTGTTTTCGTAATTGTATTTTCAAGATAGAAATAAAACGAAAAAAATTTCAAACAGTTTGTAATGGCTTTTGTTTACGGACGGCATTTGCTCTTAGTTTAACTTTAAGCATTTTTGTTTTTGTTTTTTTTTTTTTGTTCATTTCGTTTTTATGTAAATGATTAATAGCCTTTTATCTCCGTTTTGCCAAATTTAACGATTCGTTTTTGTTTTTTTTTTAATTTATAGTAGATGAACTTGTTCCGGTCTCATAATTAAGTGGGTTTTTGCAGCCTATCATCAGACGTTTAAGAAAACATCACTAAGGGCCATTATTACAACTTGCCGTTAAACTTGGGTTTAGTTAAAGGTACCTTTAGCTAAAGGGAACTGTAAAGTTACCTTTAACTTATTTTCGTTATTACAACTTACAGATGAAATAAAATTAACCTTTTCAAAAATATGGCAGTGCCGAAGCAATGTCGATAACACTGCTCAATTAAACAAGTTTTTTTTTTAGCGCAGTGGCAACAGCGGACTTCGTTTTTTTTGTTGTATATGCTCATTTTGTTTAAATTTGAAGTTGCCATATCGAAAATTGGATATGATATGGCAAGTTCAAACATAAAGTGACCTTTAAATGTTAAAGGTAGGATGATCTTCCCTTTAGCTAAACGATCACTTCTATCTTCTTGGCAGTGTTGCCACCTTGTGTGTAATTACACATATTGTGTGTCACTTTTGATTGGCTGTGTAGCATGTGTGTAATTAGTTTCGTGTGTAATTTGTGTGTAATTTTACTTTTTGTTCTACCTTTTTCTTTAATCGCTAATTTTTAACAGTCAATTTGTTAACACTGATTTGTTTTATAAATTTATTGCAATTTCCAACACTAGTTTGAAAAATTAAACACCTACATCATTCTCTTTCTACATGTAAAGGCGCCAGGAGACGATCAAATAAATTCATCAAATAATACATAAGTGTGCGTGTGGTGTGCTTGACGTTTAAATGGAGACGTTTAAATAAATACGTCAATCATTATTTTAATTTCGTAGTGTTTGGATGCCAAAATATTTTCTTCGCATGACGATTTATTGCTATTAACATCATGAAATATTGTAATAAGCTTCCAGTTTTACCTTCCATAAAACTGGTAAACACTGGTATTTCTCAATAAATTGCAAAATATTATTTTTTTCATCTGCAAATTCCTACATGACGGCAATAAAATTATTAGTTATTATCCGCGTATGTCTTCATTACTACAATATCAGAACAAATGAGAAATGCTTGTCAATCAGAAATTTAGGCAAATAAAAAGTCATCAAATGAAAAAATCAAAATTTTTTGATTTTCATCAATCAAAGCCGACAACGTGTACGTGTAGAACGACAACACGCGTCCATATGTATAAGGCGTTGATGATTTCATTTGATCGTCTCCAGGTGCCTTAAGGCTAATGTTTGCAATTACAAGTCTTTTGTTTTATGTATATTATTTTAAGTATGTATATGAGTATATAATTTTAATGATTACATAATATATGTACGCAATATTTGTAAAAATAGAATTTTGTGTGTAATTTTTTTTTCATATGTGTAATTTCGATGCCAGTTGTGTGTAAGTCATAAAGCTGTTGGTGGCAACACTGCTTATTGGGTACTCATAATAATGAAAAACAATTTATCTGCCCGTTAAAATCCTCCCTTTAGTTAACGGCAAGTTGTAATAATGGCCCTTACTGTTTAAAAGTGCGTCGACAAAAAATTTGTTATCTTCACTCTCGTGAACGTACATAGTTCATTCCAGTTAGAATATTAGATTCACTATGTGGATTTTAAGCATTTATAATCATTTGGTCTGTTTAAATCTTCTTTTTTCACCCTAATTGTATGTCACGTGAAACAAGACTATCATCATTATTGTTATATTTTGTGGAAAGAACGTCACAATATTCCCATAAAATAAGAAATAAGAAAAGAACGTAAATGATTAATAATCGCTTTTAATTTTCTGATTCCGATTCTGACTCAGAGTCTTAGCGTCAGAGGTGAAGCTTATAGAGAGGCAAAATAAAAGCAAAGAATTATTATTTATTTTTTTGTTTTTTTTTCTTTTCTGTAACAAAGCCTTAAAGGCTTAAAAAGAGTAACATGAGTCTCTTCGTAAGTGTTTTGTTTGTTGGCAAATCATTGTATAATAAGATTGTGTATGTGTGTGTCTGCTTTATATGGAGTTTCAGTTGTATTTGTAATTTTCAGTTTTATTTCGCCATGCTGTTGTTGGGTTTCATTCATGAAATGCTATACTTCTTATACACGATGTCGTTTTAACTGAATCATCATGAACATCATCCTCATCACAATTGTCATACAAAGTCAACACCGTCTTGTATCATTTGTCATTTGATCGAACCATGAAGGCAACAATTGTCTGAAATATCGTACACATACATACATACAAACATACATATGTTTGTATGTGTTTGTTTGTGAATGTACTCTATTGTATTGTATTATTAGTTGGATATTTATTTCGCTTCAATTCGTTGATGGAAATTGTGAGTGACGTATAGTATCGTATGAATGAATTTCATACCGACTGTTGTAAAGTTTCGCATTATGAATAGCATTTATTCAGACAACAGATTTAAGACATTCAAAACAGCGACTTAATGGAGCATTAAGGAAACCGATCAATGTAGTCAAATATAGTGAATGTATATATGTACATACGTACATACATATGTATATGCACATTCAAGCCTGTGTAGCAATGGAATAAGTGTAGGTGGGGAGACATAGTGTCACATTTCCGGCGCTTGTGGGAGTTTTCATTTCTAAAATAATATTTTTATGACCATCACAATGCATATTTAAGTTTATTAGATTTTTTGAAAGTCAAACAAAATCTTTATAGAAATTTAAAAGAGCTTTAAAACCCTGTACAAAGGGAAAACAAATTTTTAAATATCCCTTTAGATATTTTGAAGTTTGTAACATACATACACACATATGTATATTTACAATACATATTAAATATAATTAGAAACTTTATTTTAATAATACGAGCCTAGTAACCAAGACCATCACCCACTAGACTACCAGGGCAACACATTTAAATTGTTTTTATTTATTTTTAATTTTTAGAAATTATACATTAGCATAATAAACAGTGGTGTTGTGCTAATTTTTTTTTTACCGGAACGCGTATATAAATGTAATTATATAGACAGGGCCGATCCTGGGTAGGCGGCCGCTCTGTGCGGTCTCA
The DNA here is from genome assembly GCA_927399465.1 of Sarcophaga caerulescens. NCBI lineage: Eukaryota > Metazoa > Arthropoda > Insecta > Diptera > Sarcophagidae > Sarcophaga > Sarcophaga caerulescens. The sequence goes on from OV656866.1 coordinate 1,516,968, forward strand.
TGTCCCAAATTTAACGACGGGGGTGATTTTCCATGATAATCCTGGCGGCGGCGTTTTTTTTTTAGGTCTCATGTCCCAAATTCGACGACGGAGGGAGGGAGATTTCCCCCAACCTTCGCCAGTCGCCAGGATCGGCCCTGTATATAGCATAAAAAGGAAAGGAAAAACCATGATTTAACGATAAAAAGGCGGAAATACCCGCTCTTCATTTTTGTATGGAAAAACTAAGTGATTCTCTTGGTAGCAACAGTTAAATTTAAATGCTGCCGAAAGGGTTAAAAAATGGTTTTAAATACTCAAATTCTTAAGTAGTAATTAGTTCGAGTTCGAGTTCACGAATTTGTTTCGGTTCGGGTCGAGTTCCGGTTCACCAGAAAAAAACGTTCCGGACTCTGGTTCACGGTTCGGAAAAACAAGCCGGTTCGTTGCGGTTTTTGTTCCGGTTCGGGTTCGGTTCAAACCCTTGTTTATAAAAATCCATATAAAAATTCGTCAAAAATTAGAAAAAAAATCAGCAATTCTTTTAATTTTTTTTTTTTCAAAACGTCAGCCAATTCTCGTTATCAGAAATCATCTTTAGTTCCAAAAGGAAGTACCGGAACGACGTTCCGGAGCGTTCCAGCTCGACAACACCACTAATAATAAACGCTAAAATTTGCAATTACAACCATACATGGAGATCTTTACGTTTCGAACATATGTACATATGTAAGTCACTATAACCGATTTTGTTCTTCAATTTTTAATCATTTTATAATTTTTCTGTATGTTTCTTTAGAACTACATACATATTTGTTTTTCTTTTTCAATTTTACGACATGTACGAAGAAATATTGCTAATTGACGGAAATAATTTAACTTAGTTCAGCTAATAAATTTAAAAAAATCAAACTGCCAATAATTCTTCCGCTCGATTAAAGTAAACCTATTACACGGAATTATACGAAACACACAATAACAATCAGATTATGTATCGATGCTCTATATGTATGTATGTTTAAATGGAAACAACAAAAGAATACCTAAGCAATGCACACTTACTTTGTAGGTAGAAAATATAACTTCCGGCTTTAGTTTCCACACACTCACACTGTTTCAATAATAATATAAGTTGTGATTTTGTTTTTCCTTCTGTTTTTTTTTTTTTTTAATATGAGACTAGATGTAACCCACAATATATACAGTAAAGATTAAAACATTTACAATCATCTGAAAACCTACTGGATATTAAATAACACAATTAGAAAAGAAAATTTTCTTATTGTGCATAATAAAGTTGAAAAATCAAGTATTTTTACCAAATACACACTAAATAAATCGGTTCAAATTTAAAGAAATTTAAAAACCTGCGGTTTTGATACCTAGTGAAATGGCTATTGAACCAAGGATTCCAAATCAGTTTTCACTATGATCGGGTAACCTTTGGAACCGGAGATATAGCCGATGAAGCTAATTTATTTTTACAAGTCGGTCGAACTTACAAAAAAACTACTTTCCTTTGGTCGTTACAATATACAATTCCACTAGATTTTATGCAAAATAAAAACTACGAAATCTTATCATATATGGATATGAACTTTATGCAAATTGCAATTCGATTAGCAAAAGAAAATTGAATGCGTTATACAATAACATTGTTAGCAATGTACATATGTATAAGACTTATGGTGTTTTCTTTTCTACCAAAAAATGTGCATTTTATTAACGCAAAATGCAATTTTGCGTTTGTTTCTTAAAAATGTTTCGCCCTCTAAAAGGGTGGTATGTTTTATTCTAAATAATTCGCACTTGCCAATGGTGGAGGGCATTGCATTTTATGCCCTCTATAAATCGAGAGTGCTGATAATGCCCTGTAAAGCAGATGACTTTTGTTTATTTATAGGGCTACCAGATGAAATTTAAAAAAAGTCACCTGGTATTGTTATCCAATTTGAAGTTAATTTTTTCATTGTTTTGTGGAGTAATCTTAAGGAAATATTACATTATTAAAGCTACTTGGTCAGCAATATAAAAAATTGCATTCAATGTTAGAACAGTGTTAAAATACTTTTTTTTTTTTTGGTTATAAAAAAAAGCGTGCAAAAAATGAAGTCGAAAAATTAACGATCTGGCAACACCTTTGAACAAATTGGCATTTCCTCATTCATTTTCTTAAGCCCACTTCACACGGTAATACTTTACGTACGTAAAGTCTAATGAAAAAGTAAAATGAAATTCCATTCGTATGACAAAAAAGAGAATAAAAGTCGTATGATTTATATTTTTTGCGTTTACATGATCGGTATAAGACAATAACAAAGTAAAATGAAAACAGCTGTTACACTTTTTTTCTATGTGTATACATAAAAATACATCCCTGATCTAATGCGACTTACTTGTTTTTTGAATCATTTCAAAAAATGAAGAGAGCCATACGACTGTCAAACTTTTCATCCGTATTTTCTCTCAATGTGTGATGGTTTCATTACATAGTACGTTAAGACGATCACATCCGTACTCTTCTACACAAAATTTTGACAGATCATATTACTTGTGGGACCGTGTAAAGTAGGCTTTAATAAGTGGTAAACACAGGGCATACCCTTTTTTAATATTTGTGTTATGTTCTGCTCAAATAAAAAATGACATTACAACAGGGTTGGTCAAAATTTTTTAATGCACCTTGTAAGAGGGTGACATTTTCTTTGTAGAAAAGAAAACACCATTAGGTAAATATGATCATGCCTGCACATTTTATCACAATGCTTTATAATGTTACATTTGATGTAATTTTACTATTACTTCTGCATAAAATTGTCTACTCGAAAACGCCACAATATTCATAAAAATAAAGTTAAGTTTACCACATTACTTATGTACATAGGTGTATGATGTTCATAATTTCCCTACACTGTCATTTTATATCTCACTGGTATGTTTTCTAATGCATGCGGCGGCACGCCTTTTGAAATGTCAACCACATACTGAGCAATGCAATAAAACAAAACTAGTTTAATTAAATTCTTATATAATTATTTTACAATTTAATATAATTGTACAAAATAATAATTTTGCAATAAAGAAATAGAAACGCAATATACTACAATAATTAAGTATTAACCCTGGACGGTTACTCTTCGTCGAATCGACGATGCTCATTTACACTTTATCATATAACTCTTTTATGGTTGACCAGATTTCCCTCTTTTTTTTCAACAACGTTATTTGATAATAAAAGCTTGCAGTCAGTAAACAAAAAAAAATTTTTTTTTGTTTGTCGATTCGACGAAGAGTAACCTTACTGTACAAAAATGACCATCCAGGATTAGAAAAATGGGTGGCCCGGGTACGTTTACGCACTACAAGCTTTCGTAATCAATCAACATTGTTTATAAAAAGAACGAAATTTGGTCAAACATAAAAGAATTTTATGATAAAGAGTAATTTTATATAAAGAGCTTCGTCGATTCGACGAACAGTAACCAATTAGGGTGAAAGTGTTCGTCGATTCAACTAAGAGTAACCTTAATGTACAAAATAGAAGAGCAAACGTCTAGGGTTAAAAACGAATCTGAAAGTGGTGTGGGGTTGAAGATCCGAAGTACTGCGTTAGGTACAAACGTTTTGACCTCTACTGTAATTTCTTTGAAGAAAAGAAAATACTCCATACTCTCTTAAATTACTCTTGTCGGATAAGAATGTGTTTATAATGTTATACACACAGCTTGTGTATGTAAAAGACATTTCCTCAAAAGTATCTGAAATCGTATATTTATTATTTATCGCAATATTTGTTTGGTTTGAATATTTTTTATTATGTACCAGAGATGCAAAAATGAAATTTTGAAATGTTACTGAACAATAACTGAAAGAGTACTTTTTTGCATTAAATGGTACTTTTGTAAAAAATTACATACACACATACATAATTGGTTATTACAACCCTTTAATCAGGATTGTGACCTAGCTTCTCACAGCACTTATGTTGTGTGTGTTAATTTTATACATGAGAGGCGGGACCCATAGCTTAAAGTCGATTTCGAACGACTGATTTTTGTGAAACTTTTCATGGCAATTTTATTTACACTAAGAGTTTTTGTCAGAAATCTCCTGAGAGGAAGTCGCCGAAGAAATACTTTTTCATATTTCATTTTGATGAAGATGTCTGGCATGAGGTTTGAACCGTTGCCTCACGTCTAGTAAGCCAACACAATTTATTTATATTTAATACATACGGAACATACATTAGTTTTTAGCATATGAAGAGCAATGTAAATGCTTACCGAAATGACATTACGATTCGGTAAGCGTTCTCATTGCTTTTCATAGTCTAAAAATGAACGTATGTTCCGTGAATGGGGCTTACGAGTAATCCTATCTTTAGCATTATGTTGAATATCTTGCTAATGCATTAATAGTTGACAAGCGCAAGACATAAAATTTAATAATAATAAAAAGTACTGAAACTGTCGCGGGAGTACTGCGGTATTTTGGAAGTGGAAAAATACTGAATAAAGTACTAAAGTACTGAATTTTTCAACACTGTTATGTACTTATTTGAAATTGCTTATCCCTATACTATGGAAGATAATCACCCTTATTCTGGTTGTCGTCGTCGACGTCGTCTTGCGTCGACAGTTTAAAATTGGTATTCTGTTTGTCGTTATTGACAGTTATAGATGACTGTCGGACACACATTTGGTATTCTGTGAGTCAATACGCCGTTGATATTGTGTTGTGTCGACTCTGATTTTATCGACATCATTTTTGGTAACGACGACGACGGCGACGACGACGACGACAACCAGAATAAGGGTGAATAATTTTAAGCAATTAAAACAAATTAATTTCTATAAAAATTATTAAATTTGTACTATAATAACAAACAGTTTTTCAAACATTATTTATATTTGTACAAACAGACAAAAATGAAGGTTGACACTTTTTCTATTCCTTACGACTGATAAAAGCAATCGTTCTCCTTTATAAATTAAGATTTTATATTCATTATTACTACACTTATTGTTTGTATACTAAAGGGCTATCCATTTCGTGGTTTCAAAAGTATGGGACTGGAATTCGACATCTGTCAAACTAAGTTGTGAAATCAATATTTTTCTTTTCAGTTGAAAGTCTGACATTGACGAAAATGGATCGCTTAACTATCACACAACAACGCATAAAAATTATCAAAACCTACTACAAAAAAGGGTGATTCTGCCACAGCCACGTATTGTGCGTATCGGCAATTTTTCGAAGAAAATTTTCTTCAGCGATGAAACACATTTCACACTCGGTGGGTATGTTAATAAACAAAATTGTCGTATTTGGGGTTCTGAGAATCCTCAAGTAATTGAAGAGAGGCCATTACATCCAGAAAAAGTCACTGTTTGGTGCGCTCTTTGGTCCGAAGGTGTGATTGGACCTTACTTCTTCGAAAACGACGATGGAACGACTGTCACCGTCAATTCGGAGCGTTATGGTCATATAATAACCGACTTTTTTTTTGGCCTGCTATTGAAGAATACGACTTGGAGAATATGTGGTTCCAACAAGATGGTGCCACATGCCACACAACTCGAGCGAATATGGCTTTATTGCAAGAGACATTTCCTGGCCGCGTAATTTCTTGTCGTGGCGATATCAACTGGCCACCAAGATCATGCGATTTGACACCATTAGACTTTTTTTTGTGGGGCTACGCGAAAGACCGTGTTTATGCAGATAAACCTTCAACTCTTGAGAACTTAAAAACCAACATTCGTCAAGTCGACGCCTCCATTCTATAACGTTCTAAGTGTACTTAGAACGTTTTTAATGTTCTTGCAAATTCTACGTTCTCTAACTTAAATACTGTCAAAATTTGGTTAAGATGCGCCGATCCGTTCCGAAGTTATAGGGAAAAGTCTACTTAGAATACACATATAGTCGTATGTAGCGTGAAAACTTTGAGAGCTCATAACTCAAAACACACTTTTTCGACTTAGAATGTTATGGAACGGAGGCGTCGAAGTTATGGCTGAGATACCGCCCAATATGTGTAAAAAAGCGGTCGAAAATTACCTCAAAAGAATCAATGCTTGCAACACTTCGCGTGGAGGTCATTTAAATGATGTAGTGTTTCACACGCATAATGTCAACGTTCAAACTTTACAATAAAAAAGAAATATCATGAAAAAAACTATTTTATATGTGTTTTATTTACGTTTACTTTTGAAATCACGAAATGGATAACCCGAGTCCATACATACATATGTTTTTATAAATTAAATCTGTGTATGTGAATTTGTATTTTTTGATTTGGCACTTCTAACGACTAGTGAGTGGCAAAGCAACATCGAACCCAGAAAAAGGTGTATGATTATTAAACAAAAAAAAAATAATACTCGTAACATGTCTACTACAAAGTGAAAAAAGAGCAAAAAATGAAAATAAAGCGATTGCTGCTGCTGCTGCTGCTGTTATTGTAGTTGTTATTGTTGAGAAATTATTCTACATTTCTAAAAGAGATTTGTTGTTGTCTTATGTTTAGATTTTTAGTTCAAAATTGAGGAACTTGTTTATTTTTATGATTACGGGTAAAAGAGAGTAGAAAACACAAAACGTTAGAAATTAGAAAGTATGTTTCGATTCTCTTTTTGCTGCTGTTGTTGTCTTTTGATTTCTATTTGTTGTCATATGCGATGGAAATAGCGGGTTTGTTGACTACGGCATTAAAACAAGCAAAGATGCTGTCAATATCCATCCACCGAATCTACAATTGGCCTCACCTACTAGAGTGTGACATATTTTTATGTAAACAAATTAATTCAAGACCGAACCCTAGCCGAAAACAGCAACATCGTCTCTATCTGATAGAATATCACAATTGAATAACTGCGTAACATTTCTTTCTAGAGTTTTATTCGCTTTTATTATGTATTTTGTCCTACAAACGATTTGAAGTGGTTTTAACTTGATTTGGCAAGCGTTGAAGAAATTTTATGATCTCAAGTAAACAAGTTAAAATTTTTTGTTTTCGGTTCTTAAATAGTTTACAAATATTACTGTTTTAATTTATTTTTTAGATCGTGCCAAGCCATCAGATAAACATTGCCACGGCAATTTTCAGAAAACTGGTCAAAAAAGACAATTTGATATTTTCACATTATATTACTAAAAACTCTATTTCTAGATCATAGGTATTATCAAAAAGCAAAAATTATGTTTTTTTAGGAGAAAAAGGACCTACGAATGAGTACGAGATAACTCGTAGTTGGCACCCTAAAAGGGAACGCAATCTATGTAGAAGTTATCTCGCAGTTGGCAGTCAACGTGTTAACCAAAATCATTAACGGCAATCAAATGAACAAAAAAGTAAATATCTGTAGAAATTTATTTAAAATATCTACACAATATATCGTAATTATTAATAATATTTTATAATACTTATGTAGTAAATAGAAAACAACTTTTTAAGAGAAATAAGGGAAAAAATAGAAAGTTGTCTGAGTATCTAGAAATTTCATTGACAAATCGAATGAAACTACAAATAATTATTGATGGAGTCAAAGCTTAGGTAATTAGTGAAATTACTTTGAACTATAAGGTTTACTTTTATGTATGTACCCTATATACAGCTGTTATTTATTAACTCATTCAATATAATATTTTTAGAAAATCGTTTAGCTAACATTGTACAATTGAAGAATGTAATTCGATATTCAATTTCCATTACTTCAAACTGTTTAATATAAAAGAAATTAAAATATATACAGCTATGGACATTAAATTAGCACAAAATCCATTTATAGTTTGATTATTATTTTTTTCCTACAAGAATAAAGATCTCTCATTCTGGAAAAAAAATACTTTGGAGTGATGAAACAAAGATAAATCGTTTGGGACCGGATGGTAGAGTCTTTGTTCATCGGCCAAAATCTCAGGCATTTAATCCACGTTACACTCAAAAGACCATAAAGCATGGTGGAGGAAGCATCATGGTGTGGGGATCATTTTCATGGCACGGTGTGGGTCCAATCGTCAAAATTAATAGAAAAATGGACCGTTACAAGTATTTGGACATTATGAGGAGCAAAATGGAATCATATGCTTTTGAAAACATGCCAGTTTCATTCATATTTATGCAAGATAATGATCCCAAACACACGTCTAAGCTGGTAAAGGATAGGTTTTACAAAGAGCATATTCGCGTTTTAGACTGGCCGGCGCAAAGTCCTGACTTAAACCCGATTGAAAACCTCTGGCACGATGTGAAATGTGTAATTGCTCAACAAAAGTACCAAAATTTGGACGATTTGTGGCTTGGAACACGGAACACTTGGTATTCGATTCCCAAAGAACGTTGCCAGAATTTGATTGAAAGCATGTCCCGTAGATGCCACGCGTTGCTTAAAAATAAAGGCTATTCTACCAAATATTGACCAAGTAAACGAAAAACAATAATATTTTTACTATTTATTAAAATATATTATTTTTATTTCAAAAATTTTAATTTTGTGCTATTTTACTGTCCAGCTAAAATCTAGCATTTGATATGTTGCAGGCCTTAATGAGCATACGATCGGCAATTTAGTCAAAATTTTTGTTTTTGCTTTAAAGAAGAATATGCCTTTTATGTTTTTATGTTTAAATTTTTTTGTAAATAGACTTAAAATACTATAAAAAATTAGATTGTTTTTATAACAAATTTTTGTGCTAATTTAATGTCCATGGCTGTATATGTATTTACATATGTATGTATGTATGTTCTTAAGCAATATTTATAAAAAATATTTCACATACCATACTAAAAATAGTCACAAGAAGTAATTGTTTTACTTACGTCCAGTCCAGACTTTATAGTCGTTCTTTATTATTGAACTGGCTAGTTGACAAGAAACGGCTACGCTTTTAATTCTAAATGAAGCCTACAATATCGATTGAAGGGGGTAGGTTTTTATTAATTTAATACAATATACATATATGTATGTATGTAATATAAAGGGTGATTTTTTAAGAGCTATAGGAAAATTTTTCCAAAAAAAACATAAAATTCAGAAAAATGCATGAAATCTTTATTTGAATCGATAGTACGGTCCATATAATTTAATATTTGAAGATTATTTCATGCAAATGTTGACCGCGACTGCGCCTCAAATGGTCCATCCGCTTAGTCCAATTTTGGCATACTCTTTCCAACATTTCGGCTGGTATCTCACGAATAAATGCTTCAATGTTGTCTTCCAATGCGTCAATTGAAGCGGGCTTGTCTGTATAGACATGAGCTTTAACATAGCCCCACAAAAAATAGTCTAGAGGCGTTAAATCGCACGATCTAGGCGGCCAATTGACCGGTCCCGAACGTGAAATAAAATGTTCACCGAACTCGCCTCTCAATAAGTCCATTGTTACGCGTGCTGTGTGGCATGTGGCACCGTTTTGTTGAAACCACATGTAATGCAAGTCAAGCTCTTGCATTTTGGGCAAAAAAAGTTAATTAAACTTAGGTAATTAAACTCATCATAAAATTGAAGAAGCGCGCGATGAACTTTCTTAACAGAGCACGCATTTTGATAATAAAATTCAATGATTTGCAAGCGTTGTTCGTTTGTAAGACGATTCATGGTTAAATTATAGAGCAAACTGAAGATGTTTGACAGTGAAACAAAACACGAAACGTGCTTGAGCTGTTTAAACCAGTGTTGCCAAAAAGATAATAGCTAAAAAAATCACCCGTTATATAACAGTGAATATGCATCCTCATTTATACGATATAGAAAAATAATTTAAATTAGATCGTATTTTATTTAAATTAAACTCGAGATGATTAGAAAAATGATTTCAAACAGTTTTTTTTTTTTTTTTGTCAACGTAACAATGTTCTTATGTAGACAACAACTATACCATTATCATCGGAATGCGTCTTGACAAACAATGAAGTGTAAGGTTTTACCGACTAAATGACAAAATAAATCTATACTCTCTGCCTCTGTGCGCCAGCATGAAAAGTGATCGTAGAAATGTTTCATCGCAATATTAAACCACAGCGAACTTTGCATACCGATCTGAAGTATAAAACCAAACAAGAAACAAGATTGTGTTTGGAATTTTGTTGTCTTCAACCGTCTCGACATCGGTCGTATTGTTAATGTTTTCGCTTTTGTTTTGTTTGGATTTAAAGTGCGTGGACGCTCTACGGCCGGCTTTGCATAACAGAGAGAATAAATGAAAAAAGAAAGGGCTTGCTTGTTATGTACATACATACATATGTATACATACATACATATATAGCATTTGATAGCGTTATTGTGGCTCAAAATAATTCATTAATATGCAATTTCAATTCATTTAATCATTTGTATGTATGAATAACAACATATCGGGTCCGCCATCTAACGTTTTTTTTTTCAATTAGTGCTTATTTCGTGAATGGTAACACTTAGCTCATGTCTGATTTGACAGATAATTAGTTTTATACTTCCGCTGAACGAATATGGTTTTCGTTTTCGCGTTTTCGTTTCGCTAAGTGGGCCTGCGATCGACTTACAGAAGATGCCGATTTTGGCAAAAAAAAAATCATCTTTCAGGATGAAGCTCATTTCGATCTTGGCGGGTATGTAAACAAGCAAAATTGTCGCATTTGGGGCACAGAAAACCCGCACGCATACATTTAAAAGCCGACGCACCCAAAACGAGTCACTGTTTGGTGTGGATTTTGGTCCAGAGGCATAATTGGGCCATTTTTCTTCGAAAATGAGCAAGGAGTGGCCGTTACAGTCAATGGCGATCGTTATCGGGCCATGTTGAACGAATTTTTGTTCACAAAAATTGAAGAGGAGGATATTGGCAACATTTGGTTTCAACAGGACGGCGCTACGTGCCACACAGCCGAAGCTACACTCGATGTTTTGCGCCCTGTTTTTGAAGATAGCATTATCAGACGCAGAGCTGATGTCGTTTGGCCACCTCGGAGCAGCGATTTGACACCGTTGGACTATTATTTGTGGCGTGCCGTCAAAGATAAGTGTTACGCCGACAAGCTAGAGACAATTGACGCTTTAAAGGACAATATTCGTGTGAAGCCATTGGTGAAATACAGCTGCACACAATCGATAATGTGCTTAAAAATTGGACCGATCGTGTAGGCTACTGCATGGCCAGCCGAGGCAGCCATTTGAATGAAATTACATATTTTCCATTATTAACCGGAAGGATTGTACTTTCAAATAAAAAAAAGAAATTTGAGAAAATATTCAGTAGTTTTTTTTTTAAAGCATTTTCAAAAAAAAAAAAAGTTATTTGGCGGACCCTTTATTATATCTGAACTTCAGCTATGAGTTTGCAAAATCTTTACATTTATACCAGTGTTGAAAAATTGAAATTTTGAAATGGTACTGAACTATAACTGAAAGAGTACTTTTTCGCATCAAATGGTACTTTTGTAAAAAAAATACATATGTACATACATTACAACCCTTCAATCAGGATTATGACCTATCTTCTCACACCATTTATATTGTGTGCGTTAATTTTATACATGAGCGGCGGGACCTTAAACTGTAGTCGACTCCGAACGACAGATTTTTGAGAAACTTTTCATTGCAATTTTATTTACTCTCAGAGTTTTTGACAGAATGAGGTCGCCGAAGGAATATTTTTTTCATTTGCCGTTGTTTTGGAGATGTCTGACATTGAGTATGAACCGCGGGCTCACATCTAGTAAGCCAGCACACTACCTACTAGACTATTTATTTCTCCATATTTAATGCACATATGGTACGGAACAGAAAAACTAAAGACTTATACGTGTTCCTCACATATAAAACAAAAACTGCAGATTCTGAACGTAACAAAACGTAAAAGTTCCGTGTAGTCAAACGTTGACGGAACGTTATGGAACATACTTTCATTTGTAGCATATGAAGAGTAATCTTAATGCTTACCGAAATCATTTGTCGGTTCGGCAAACGTTCTCATTGCTTTTTGCATTCTAAGACGAACGTACGTTCCGTGGACGTTTGGCTAATCGGGGCTAAAGACAAATACTACCTTTAGCATTCCGTTGCTAATGCATTAATAGTTGAAAAGCACACGACATTAAATAGTCATAATAAAAAAGTACTGAAAGCGTCGCGGGGGTACTGCGGTATTTTTGAAATGGATAAGTACTGAAAAAAGTACTAAAGTACTGAATTTTTCAACACTGATTTATACCTACTTCAATTTACATTTTCAAAATACTTTCGATTCAGGGTGATACATATTTAATAATAATTACAAAAGGTGACAGATGAATAGTGAGAGATTTAATACGAAGCAATAAATAATAGTAGAATAGTATACATACATATGTACATATATTAAAATTAAATGGCAATTACAAACGAATATAACAAAAGTCTATATAAAAAAGTACATACTGTGGACATACATATGTGCAAGTAAAAGGTATAAAAAGCCATAACATGTCTTACCTGTTAAATTAAGCAGTAAGATGTTATGGAATTTCTTGGCGTTATTGCTTAAGTTATTTTGTTTTTTTTTTTTTTTTTAAATTCCCTAAAACTTCGTTAAACGCTGTCTGCAATGATGATAATGATGAAGATTACAACGAACGTTTTAGTTGCAGTAGTTGTAGCTGTAGAACAATTTTCGAACGCTCTTTTATGCGATCTGCTTGTATAACAAGTAATTTGGAATTTTATCCTCCTACCCTGTTCCTCTCGAACAACGTACACTTTTCCTCATTCACTTACTCTTTTGTTTTGTTTGATACTCTCCTTTCCATACTTTTTATTTTCGTATTTTTTGTTTTTTTTGTTTTTTTTTTTTTGTTTTTTTGTTAACCACTTTCAATGCCAACCATATCAGAGAGACAGATAGTCAGCTATTCAGTCGATTAGTCCTTCTTCAAAGCGGTTTTAAAATCATTCAATTAATGGAATTTAATTCTTTTCTGATTTTCAAGGTTTTGTTCTTTTTTTTTGGAAATTTTACTTTTATAAATCACCAGATAATATCTTCATTTATTCAAATGCAAAAATGACAAATTTTAAATAATTTGTTTTTTTTTTCATTTGTTTTCATTATTATTTGTGTAACATATTATGTACTTATTTTTATTTGTACAGGAAATACTTTTTGGCTTCAATTTTCAGTGCTATTAGCACATACATTGTAGATAAACTGTTTACAAACACTTTATCGAGATAAACATCATCTCAAATCTTTAATAAAAATAACACCAACTGCACATTCCACTATGTGATGAAGATATGTACATATATTTTATGTAAATATGTATGTAAGTTTATGTATGTACATCTATATGTATGTTTATTTACTTTACTTTATACACCACACCACGCAATTGCAAAGTAATTATAAACAATCTGTATACAATCTATATACACAAACAAACATACATACATATGTTTTATGTATGTATGAGTGTGTTTGTTTTTTACTCTCCTTGATATTTCAACTACATACATACATACATATATTATCGAATATCTTTTTTTTTTTTTTAGTTTTAATGAATTCCAGCCGATATATTTAGTAGTACAATTTATGTAATTGATGATTTTGCAAGATTTTACTTTTGATGTTCTAAATATAGATACATTGAACTAAAAAAAATTAAACAAACTTTAATTATAAATTTCATTTAAACAACAAAAATAAAGGAAATAATTTTGTTTATTTAATTTGTTTTGTTTTGTTTTTTTTTTTGCAGAAGATATTTTTCGTCTTTGCTTTTCGTTGTTGTGTGTGTACCTAGACAGAGTCAGTATCTTTTGCGTTTACGAGTACATTTTCGTTTATTTAATTTTTTTTTTGTATTCGTTGCTATTCAAACTTCTATCGGGATAAAATTGAGCTCTTCACTCTTTTCATATATTTTTGTACACCTTTTTCACATTTGTACGTCAATATTCCCGTCAACAAACTACCAACTCGGTCACCAATCTTCCGCGATCATTGCTGAGTAGTAACTGATTTTATGATCCAGTAACAAACTAGTCTCAAACTCAATTTTAAACTTTTAATTTGTCAATGGAGACGAGTGTAGAGATTTAGTACGTACCAAAATGAATTTGAAAATTAGTACCATGTAAAAGATATTTATAAAACTAATAAAAAAAATATTGATATTTTTAACATAGGTTAAGTAAATAAAAATAATTTAATTTTGAAAAAAATAGAAAAAACTAGCAATTTGTATATTTTTTCCTATTTTCGTGATTATTTTTTTGATTGATTGATTTTGTTGATTGACTACAAAATTTTTCCTTCCTGGCAACACTGGTGGTTGGAAAAATTCGTTTATTCGTTCAAAAAACAAAAGTTGATATTAATTCTCACATTCTTTTTTCGTGTCCGATAAGCCCTAACGTTAAAAATAATGAATGGCGTATGTGGGATATTCTTATTTCTGATCAGTGTTGTATTTCATTCTTTCTGATTAAATGAATAATGAATGTCATTCTGTGTAAGTCGTCGGATGAAGGGAACAGGGTTGTGTTGTTGGATGTGTGGTTGGCATCATTTGTGTGGTGTTGGAATTTGGTCGGATCTGACGGGCCGACTCTAAAATTGATTACTTTTTAATGTTTCTTGTATGTTAAGAGTACAGGGTGGCGAGTTTTTGAAAAGTGCGGTGAATTTGTGGTAAGTTTCTGCAAAGTGTGTTGAATTTGTCCGGGGTGATGAATAAAATTGAAATTCACCAAACTGCCGTTAGGTTAGGTTAGTTTAGGTTAGAGGACGTGTACTTGTCAACTGTAATAAGTACAGTACCCGGAGGTCGAATTGACCCATTGTACAACGTCCTAGCTTCTCAATGCCGTTAGTCGAAATAAAGTCTTAGCCATAGAGCACTGTGCTATCAATAGTGAATTAACCGGTGTGAGTCTACAATTATTTCTTTGTCGAAATAATTTATAGTTTTTTATGCTTTGTTCGAAAGGTATATCAGGTCTATATTTAACATCAGCTTAAATTAGTAAAAAAGGAAATAAATAAATTTAGTTATAATTTAGTTATTTTCCTTCTTTGGTGATTTCTTTTTCAGAAGATGGTTACAAATTTTTTTTATCTCCTGGCAACATTGACAATTACAACTGTGCACTGCGACAATACTGGTAAAGCCTTTATATTGTAAAGAATTTAGTTTATAATTTTGTTTTGTTTACTTTTATTGTCAACTTTATGTTTGCAATTATTTTGAAATGTGTTCTTTTAAATGTTTTTATTAATATAAATATTTGTATAAAATTTAATTTTAAAATCAAATTCATACATGCTGGAATATGCTAGTGTTGGTTTAGGCAACCATGTATGGGCTTGGTAATACTGGCCGTTTTTACACTGTCACTTTCGGCATTTTTACTTCATTTTTGTTTCAATGAAATTCTCAGTTTAAAACGAAATTTACAAAGAGAAAGACGTGGAATAGTGTACGAAATAGCCTGAGAAAAATTAAACGAGTTTAGGAAAAACAAACAATAATTGCATTGAATTTTGCTTTTTGATTGTTAATTAATTGCATTTATAAAACGACAATTATTGGCTTCTTCTTGTAATGGTATATTTCTTAATTATGGCCTAATTTAGTAGTAATTAATAAAGAATATTGTCATAAAGTGATTAAATAGTAAAAGAAGCGCGCTTTAAATAAATTTTTATTTCATGTCAAGTGAAGTTACAAAATCAGTAATTATAAAATTCTGCTTATTTGCATATAAATAAATAAATAAAATAAAAAAAGAAAAATAATATACTCTCTATCTGACTCATAAACTAATAATATTATAAAATAAAAACAGCAATTGAAGAGAACGTCATCGACCGATTGTTCATTAATGCTATTTTAAATCAAATTGACGCGTCGCCCGTCGTAGCTGGTGCTGCTGTTTCTGTCGCTGTCTCTGCTTAAGACGCTTTTGTTTTTTTTTTTTCTTATTCTGTTTTACTTCTTGCCGTTCTTACATTCTTTTTTATTTTTATTGTGTGTGCATTTCATTAAGGCAAGAATCCCATATCCATACGGTGGCAAATTTAGTGAGTATGTGAATGGATTTTTGTGTGTTGTTTGGTAAGCAAATATTTGCAGTCTTTAACTCCTTTACATACATATAAGAAAGAGGTCGTCAAAAGGTTCTATTCTATTAAACTTTACACTTTTTTCGCAAAATACTCGACATTGACAATATTTTAAGTTATTTTATGCATAATTATATTCGAGATATTAAAGAAGTGGGTGTGGTTCGCTTGTGTTCTATTATTCATTTGTAGTATAGCGGAAGCGGACTAATTTATTAAAGGTAGATTTCAAAAAGCAATGGTCTAGTGTTTTATATACAGTTTACAAGCACATGTAGGCTCGCATGCACAAATGTATCTATCTATTCACTATGTATTTACATACATAGTTATTTATTATATTTTTCTTTTGGTGTGTTATTCTTCGTTTTTGTTTCCTTTATTTTGTCACCTGTTGCGTACTTTATAGTTTTCCTTACACTACTCATTACAAGTTACAAGTAAAATATTAAATTTTTTTTGTTGTTCTTTATTTTTTTGTATTGTTCATTTCTACGTCAAGGTCATCGTTAAATCGTTAAAAATTTACCTCCTTTCATTTAAAGCATCAACATATAATTTATTTATAAATAAGTTTTAAACAATACCTATTAGAGCACAGAAATTTTGAGTTAAAATCTGGTACATGCATACATTAAATTTATAATAAATACATATTTACATACGTACATATAGATTATGTATTACAAAACCAGAATTATAAATTATATATGCATGTAATTTATGCATTTCTTTTTAACTCATCAATAATGAAAGATATGAAATTTCATTTAATAATGACTTCTGTAGTATCATTTGAAACCATCCCTATACATAACATCTTTCTATACTGTATGTCCGTCCGCTTAGTATCTTGCAATTAAAATTTGACTGAGATGGGCTTTTTCAACATGACGACTACTAAATTTCATAATGATCGTATTATAATCGAACATAGATACGATTCTCGATATTTATAATATTACGTAACAATTTACTGCTATTCTAAATTTGGTGACGTCAATTTTAAACGTATCTAGCTGTCTTACATTTATAAATTATTATAATACATTATTACTATTATTATTACTATTACTTATTGAGCCTTCTTATACTTATAAGTATTTCACTCAAAATTTTCTTCAGGTCATTAAATTACTTATATAATAAATAACATTACCAACATTAATGGCTATTAAAACCATGATTTTCATATAGAGTTCAGAGACGTAAAAATGAATACCAGCAGTAAATTGGATGACCCAAAGTCTGTAGATCGATTAATCTGTTCAAATGTTCAAAATGTTCAATCTTTAAAAAATCTCTTAACACAGCTAAAATACATAGATATTTGTGCTTATTTATTTTAATTGTTTTACGTTACCTATGGCATTATAAGTTTAACAAACATACATACGTAGATACATAATTGTGCAGTATTTCTGGGGAAAACTTATAAATACCAAAACGTTTGTATTACCATTGCTTTGTTGTATATGTTTCAAATATACGTAGCATGTACATTGAAAACTAGCTTGACTTAATATTGTGATATAAAGGGTGATTTTTTAGCTATTATCTTTTTGGCAACACTGGTTTAAAGAACTCACGCACGTTTCGTGTTTTGTTTCACTGTCAAACATCTTCAGTTTGGTCTATAATTTAACCATGAATCGTCTTACAAACGAACAACGCTTGCAAATCATTGAATTTTATTATCAAATTGGGCTCTTGGAAAGTTGGCCGAAGATCCACTTCTTTATCGAAAAATTGTGTTCAGCGACGAAGCTCATTTTTGGCTCAATGGATACGTAAATAAGCAGAACTGTCGATTTTGAAGTGAAGATCAGCCAGAAGCATTGCAAAAGCTACCAATGCATCCAGAAAAAGTGACAGTTTGTTGCGGTTTATGGGCTGGTGGCATCATTGGACCGTACTTCTTCAAAGATGCTGCGAATCGTAACGCCTTTAGACTATTTTTTGTGGGGCTATGTTAAAGCTCATGTCTATACAGACAAGCCCGCTTCAATTGACGCATTGGAAGATAACATTGAAGCATTTATTCGTGAGATACCGGCCGAAATGTTGGAAAGAGTATGCCAAAATTGGACTAAGCGGATGGACCATTTGAGGCGCATTCGCGGTCAACATTTGCATGAAATAATCTTCAAACATTAAATTATATGGACCGTACAATCGATTCAAATAAAGATTTCATGCATTTTTCTGAATTTTATGTGTTTTTTTTTTGAAAAATTTTCCTATAGCTCTTAAAAAATCACCCTATATTTGTACAGGCATTATGCTGGTTCTTGTAATACATACATTAAAATTTTTTTTTAATGTATTGACTTATAGATATTTGTAAATTTGTCCATTTTTTATGCGTATTCGTATTTTAGTTGATACATATAAATTATCTTCTAGACTCCTCCTCAAATAGAGTAATTTTAAATTAAATCAT
Source organism: Sarcophaga caerulescens (assembly GCA_927399465.1). Taxonomy (NCBI): domain Eukaryota; kingdom Metazoa; phylum Arthropoda; class Insecta; order Diptera; family Sarcophagidae; genus Sarcophaga; species Sarcophaga caerulescens. Next base: position 1,535,479 of record OV656866.1, read on the forward strand.
TATCAATTGTCCTTTCATTTATTTCCACCATTTTGTAATTTTCATCTACACTCGGCTTCATAATAATAATAATAATAATGTTTCGATAAATCACATTAAACCACAAAATGATTATATTACATATTCATATGATATTATATATTCATCTGAATATATGTACATACATACATATGTACATATTTAAATGATATTGGCATATAAAAGAATGTTGCTGCAGTAAAACAGTAAAACAAACTGTAATTGTGTATGTTACCACAAAACTGAAGAGCCAGACTAGTTACGGAAAAACCAGTTTCTATGAATAGATATTAAGGCAAACAATTGGGTAGAAAATAATAGTTTGGATTTTATTTTCTTAAAATGCTTCTAATTTACAAAATGGTTGTTTTTTTAATTTGCAAATCTTACGCCCTCAGATATTCAATAATAATTCATATTACAAGTTCTTGAGTATGGATATTTACGTATGTAAAATACAGCTTGCATCTACATATTTCTTGGTTTACAATTTTTATTTGCTAGTTCATGGAACTAATATTAACGATTAATATTAAATTCTCTGCTTTGTTTTTTTTTTTTGTAGTATTAAAGTGCACACTGTCATCAATTTATGCAATCTCTAATTGAGATCAAAAAAAATATCGAAATATATTGTTCTGCTTAAACTGGAATTGACAACATGCTAAAATTTATACGTGGCAAAGGACAACAGCCATCTGCTGAAAGGCAACGATTGCAAAAGGAATTATTTTCATATAAAAAGGTAAATTTATAATATAAAACTAATACAAATACATATGTATGTATGTATCTAATATTTAATATCAAATATAATATACTTTTCTAATAAATAAGTACATTTCCATTTACTTGCTTCTGATTCTGATTATTAAGCAGACGAATCGATGGCTCTCTTTATTTATTTATATATAATTCTAAAACAGCGGAAATTAAAACCAAAAAACAAAAAAATTAATATAAAATAAATTACAATAACACAGATTAACACGAATTCAATATGTCTTATACCAAATACAGTCGAACTTCTCTAATTTGAACTTCTATTACTTGAATTTTCTGTAAGTTGAAGCACATCTCGTGGCAACAGCATCTTGGAGAGAAATTCTATCAGGTTTTACTTCTTTAACTTGAACTTCCATAACATGAATTCCTCTATAACTTGAAGAAAAACGGTAGTACAACGTTTCTATAATTTGAATTTTTTCGAAAAAAATTTTGTTTTCCTGGCAAAAATTACCGAATTAGCCGCCAATAGTGAATATATGTTCCTTTCAACTTAATTTGCTATAAAAATCGCAACATTTTATGCAAAATTACATTAAATTGCCAACACTGAAATTTATACATACGTAGTTCGAATTAAAGGAAATTGTAAAAACGATAGTAATGTGCTGGAATACATTCACAACTTATCACGAGCTTGGGATATTGATGCCACTAGCCAGACAATTTCAAACTGCTTTACAAAGTCTGGATTTAGACAGCATTCAGTGTGGGAGGTAGAAGATAACATATCTTTGGTATTATTAAATGATTTTAACGACAACGAGAATGTTTTAAAAGATAACTATGAAGTCTGGCTACATTTGAATGAAGTAGAATCTATAAGTTGTACTGTTCAAGACTTTTTGGACATCGATAATGAATTGTTTACTTCTGAATTTCCAACTGATGAAGATATTATTGACTGAATATGTCATCGAATCAGAACCACACTCTGGAGAAATACAGTTAGACTACCGTCCAGACAAGTTATAAATGATTCATTTAAGACTTTAAATGTACTCTTGAATACAAATGCAAACGCAAACGATGACCATACAAAGCACTACACAAATTAGAATCACTTTTTGCTCAAGCAAATGTGAAGAAATTCAATCAAAAATTACTGAGTATTTTAGTAAATAATTATATACCTTTACAAAATTACAAATAGCTGTTGTTTATTTAATTTGGATCATTATTAAATTTTATTCCCAAAGTTGAAGTTTCTATAAGTTGAGTTTTTTTCTGGATAATGGTGATTCAATTTATAGAAGTTCGACTGACATGATATTTTTATATACATAAGTACATACATACTTCTAAATTTGTCACATTCATTTGCATTGTTATAAAAAATCTGCATTTATTTTGAATAGAAATTTTTTTTTATCATAAATTTTTCTTTTCAAACAAGATAGGAGAGTTTAACGTGTACAAATATTTGGTAGTGATTCAACATTTTAACACAAAAAAAAAAAAAAAAATCGTATACACCTTGTAATGGTGGTAACAGGTAAAAATTAAAGAATGATAGCAAATACATACCAATATTTAATATAACGATACAACACCCATTTACACCCTATGAATGACTTCATTTTATTTATTTCTTATCATTTTTTTTTTTTTTTTTTGAAATGGGCCATGAATAACATAAAGTTTCTACTTCAAAACAATAAATGATATACTGTATACCATACATGCACGGTTTTTTACTCTTCGTTATCTCCTTATCAGCAACACCATTTCATTTTGTAATTTTGAATTTCGAAATGTCGTTGTATTTTGTATTTGTGAAATATTTGTTTTATCAAAAGAAATTCTTGTAATGAGATCATATTTCATGATACATATTACTTATGTTTTTAAAAAAAATTTAAATGTGAAATAGTTTACCATGCAAGGGTTTATTTGAGAAGGCAGTATTTCCTATAATATATATAAATTTCGCATATTATAATTAGATCAATTGTATTAAAAATAAATCGATGTCAATGGTTTTTCTATATTTTTACAAACTACGAGGGCGGTTCGGAAACTTCTTAGCCTATCAATGAAAGAGAATAGTTAGTTTTTCAAAAATATTTTTATTTTTCAATATAATCTCCTGAAACTTCAATACACTTAGTCCAAAGCTTTTCTAGCAATTCTATGCCTTGATTAAAATAGTTTTCCTCAAGGTCTTCAAAATAGTGGTTTACAACTGTAATTGCATCTTCATTTGAGGTAAAACGCTTGCCAGCAAGGAATTTTTTTAGATTTGGAAATAGGTAAAAGTCACTGGGAGCTAAATCAGGAGAATAAGGTGGGTGGTCAAGCAACTCGTACTTTAATTCGTTGATTTTAGCCATTGTTAAAACACTCTTGTGCGCTGGTGCGTTGTCTTGATGAAAAATTATTTTTTTGTGTTGTAAGCCAGGACGTTTTTCTCGAATTTGTACATTTAATTGATCCAAAAGGTTGCAATAGTACTCTGAATGTATTGTTTTACCCTTTTGCAGATAGTCAATCAATAAAATACCTTTGAAGTCCCAAAAAACCGTTGCCATAACCTTACCAGCCGATTGAATTGTTTTTCCCTTCCTTGGGGCACTTCCTCCAGCTTCAGTCCATTGTTTGGATTGTTCTTTTGTCTCTGGAGTATAGTGGTGGATCCATGTCTCATCAACAGTTATGAAACGACGCTTAAAATCCATTTTATTTCGCTTAAAACGATCCAAACAAGCTTGAGAAATGTTCATTCTTATGCGTTTTTGGTCGACTGTTAACAAATGCGGCACCCATCTTGCAGAAAGCTTTTTCATCTGTAGTTCTTCACACAAAATTAAATGGACTCGATCATTTGAGATGCCCATGATGTTAGCAATTTCACGCACTTTTATTCGTCGATCATTTAATACCATATCATGCACTTTGGCTACAATTTCTGTTGTTGTTGCTGTTTTTGGACGTCCACTACGTGGTTCATCTTCAATGCTTGTACGACCACGTTTAAATTCAGCAACCCAATTTTTTACTGTTGCATATGAAGGAGCACTTTCACCTAACACATTCACCATATCATTATGAATTTCTTGTCCCGATAAACCTTTTTTATGGAAATATTTAATGACAGCACGCATTTCTAATTTTTCCATTGTAAAAAAATCGCGGATGCGTCTTTTTTGAACACCTGTTTCTATATGAAGGAGTTGCCAGATCGAAACAAAATTTAACATGTGTTCATAACAGAGATGGAAGTTTCCAAAACACTTAACTTTTTTCTGTTTATACCGCGCTTTCTGTGCTAGGCTAAGAACTTTCCGAACTGCCCTCGTAAAATAAAAATTTTGACTAAAATAAACAATAAAAAGGTTAGATGTTCAATTTCATATTGTCATGTTTAAAATGTCTGAATGTGGGTGTTATATACCTTTTTTTTTTACAGTGTTGAAACAATATGAAAAATGTAGCAGTGAAAGTGTATTCCGGTCGTTTTAAAGGTGTGGTTTCATGGCCACGTCTACGTTCAAAAGTTTGTTGTCTTTGAGAACAAATTCATTAATCCCTTGCGTGAAATTTATCCATATTCATTAAAATGTTTTTCTTCAACCAAAACAATTTTCTTTTATGAAATAGATTTGGTGAACGTACTTCTTCAGGCCAGTCAGTATTACTGAAATAAATTCAATCACTTACACAAAACTTCCTGCAAATCTGTTAACTTGCCCATATTGTTGATTTGCTTTTTCGCTAAATATGTAAGAATTTAGGTTTGTGAAAGGTTCTTATGAAAGAAAATATGACACGTGATTTTTATATGAGATCATCACAACCAAAACCTATGCTCTTAAAATGTGTTTATGTATTTTCCTTTGTTTCAATATTACCTATGATGCCTGGCGTTTGATTAACGTTTGATTGTATTTATTATAAATGTAAATTTTTAGTTAAAAATGTATTTTTTTTTTTTTGGTGTTTTCATCTGGACAGAGTTTAAGGGAGTTGGTTTTCCATTAAAAACCTAAACTTAATGTTATTGTAATATGTTTGTTTCTGTTACAATAAGAATGTTATGTTAATAATTGTAATGTACGTTCTACTTTAATGTATGACACTATAGCTATGTCTATGTTTTTTTTTCATTATTTTAGTTTAATGCTCTCTGCACTATTTCTGAATTTAAATTCATTTAATATTTTGATACAATGACCTCATCAATTAAAGTAATTTTTAAATTTCTTTAATTTGTATACATGCTCGAGTTGAGTTTCTTTTAAACATCTCACATAACGTATGTATACAAATGCGTATATTTAATTAAATTGGCCATACCCTTTAGATTCTTTAATACATTTCAACTTTAGGAAGGAAATATAATTAAAATATTACTTTTTATTTTTTCTAGAGAGAATCCATATTTATGTAAATTTGAATACTAAAGAAAAAGCAAGTAACTACAATTATTTCAAAGATTTTTTTAAATAATTGTGTATTATTTATTTATTTATTTATTATAATTAACATAACACAACAAGATTTTAATCTTGTAAGTTATAGTGCTATGCTTAGGATCAATAAGATATAAAACATAAAAAAAAATAAAAATAATTGTAAAGTATAAGAAATTAAGCAAAAAAAATAGCAAATTAATATAAGAAAAAAATTAATAAAAATATTAAATTTAAGTAGAAATATGATTTCAAGCAATTTAGAAAACAAACAGAAATAACTAAAAAAGTGAAAAGAAAGAAAAAATTAAGAATTATAAAAATATAAAAAAGAAATATTTACAAAAATCAGAGTAAGAAAGTAAGGATAAATATTTAACCGATATAGTAACCATACTAAGGAAGTAACATACTTTTCATTAAGAGAATAATTTAAATAACTCCTTTTTGAACGCATTTGCATTGCCTAACTTTTGTATGTAATTCGGTAGGGAATTCCAGAGACTTGTGGTGTGTATAAAAAACTGACGCTGTGACAGAAGAGTCCTGTACCGTTGTTGAATAATCTTTATGCCCCGGAATGACCTAGCAAACTTGACTCGGCCCAATAAATATTCCGGCTGTCCCGTATTAATAATCTTATGGAATAGAATGAGGCATTTAATTTTCAGAAGATTATCAAATTTCACACCAGATATCTGGTACGCTAAATGAGAAATATGATCACGGCGACCTTTAAGAAACACGTATCTTGCTAGATTGTTGTATGCCAAGTTTAGTTTGCGGTTGTCATTACTATCGCAATTTGCGAAGATTTCGCACCCATACAATAGCACAGGAATTAAATAAGTTTTAGCAAGTTGCATACGAATTGCAAAAGGAGTTGAATCAATGACCGCCCATAAGTTCCGAAGCATGCTGTATATTCTGCCAACAACAACGCTTATATGGCCAGACCACGATAATCTGTCATTAAATACAATACCCAGATTGGTAGCAGACTTGACATAGTCAATTTTATTTCCCCTGATACTCAAGCCCGGTATGGCAACCGAAATGTTGGCTTTCGAAAGCACTATACATTTGGACTTTGAGGGATTAATGCATAGTCCATTTGCCGAAGCCCAACTGTCAATCCTATCCAAATCACGGTTAACAGAGTGTAAACAAGAAACAATATTCTCCTTACGAGTACTGGTATAAATCTGCACATCATCAGCATACATATGAACACGGCAGTCAACCAAAACATCCGGTAGATCATTAATATACATACAGAACAATAGAGGCCCCAGAATTGATCCCTGGGGAACACCTCTACTAATATTACGCGAATCTGAAATATTACCATTCAGATGAACCTTCTGACATCTGTCCAACAAGTATGAAAAAATTAGACTAGCGGCAGAATTAGAAAATTTAACAGTTTCCGGAGCTTATTCAGTAATATTTTATGATTGACTGTATCGAAAGCCTTGGTGTGATCGAGAAGAACTAAAAACGCTACACTATTTACATCTAGCTCCAACCTAAGGTCCTCAACTACATTTAATAGAGCGGTAGTACAACTCCTACCTTTCATGAAACCCGACTGATTAACTGTTAAATAATTGTGACATTCCATATTACAATTGTAAAAAATTAAAAATATTGCAATTTAATTTTATATTTGATTGCCATGCTCTAGTAAGCAATGTGTTGCTTTCTAGACGAAGGCTCGGGAGTTTAAACCTCTGCTGAGCCAGTGAAAAAAGCAATATATTAGGTTATCTCTTCTCAGCAGTTTTCTGGCAAAAGCCTTAAGATTAAACCAATTACTATGAAAAAACTTCTGAAATCTTTCGTTCGGAATGGATATTAAACTGCATGGACAACATACGGGATGTGAGAAACTAGACCGCAATACTGCAATACTAATGGGCTGTAAAGGCTAATAATGTGTGTATACTTATGTATATACAGTTTATACACTGTTTGATAATTTTATTCGTTCAAGCAAAAGTAATTATTAAAACTGAAAATTATTCTAAATTATTACTTTTATTAAGTTATACGTATGCAGTCGCCGTAGTCTAGTAGGTAGTGTGTTGGCTTATTAGACGTAAAGCCAGGGTTCGAGCCCCAGGCCAGACATCAAAACAAAATACAAAAAGTATTTCTACGGCGATTTCCTCTCAGCAGATTTCTGGCAAAAACTCTGAGAGTAAATAAAATTGCCATGAAAAGCTTCTCAAAAAAACTGTTGTTCGGAATCGACTTTAAACTGTAGGTCCCGCCACTTATGTATAAAATTAACACACACAACATAAGTGGTGTGAGAAACTAGGTTAATAATCCTGACTGAAGGGTTGCAATGACCATTTATGTATGTATGTATGTAAGTTATACGTATTCAATTGACTGAACGATCTAAATAGTGAAAACAGTGCTTTATGAAAAGATTTGAACAACAAAATACAACCTGTAGTATCTTATCATTTATTACATGTTCATAACTCACTAAGAAGGAGTTGTACAAAGCTTCACCATCAAAAACACCTTTGTTAGTGCGTTGTTCGTTATCAGAATAAAAGGTTCAGCAATTTGCGATAAGTGTAGTCTCGATAACACTCAAATCTAAAATAAACAGAAATTTCGTATGAACCACTAAGTCAATAAGTACAACATAAAATGATTAATACAGGTTGGGTTGATAAGATTTTCAAAATGAAATAAAAATAAAAATGAAATAAAATAAAAATCATAAAAATTACTTTATTCTCTCTTTAGTATTTAGTATCGGAACTTAACCTCTTTTCATATTTTGATTTTGTGGCATATCATTTTGTAACTTAAGAATAAAACTTTTTATTTGCGAAAAATCTTTATATATGTATTACCATACCATAAATAATTCTAGACTTGACTTTCTTACGTATATATTACATACATACATATTTTATTTACTTGCCATTATTTATCACAAAAGCTCAGCGCATATAAAACTGTTGACCTTATTTTCAAAACTTTGTTAAAAGAAAATATCATAATTGATAAATAGGAACACAAGTTCAATTGAATGTCAATGAACGTTTTTTCTAACGTTTTTTTTTCAACTAGTGCTTATTTCGTTAATGGTAACACGTAGCTCATGTCTGATTTGACAGATAATTAGTTTTATCCTTCCGTTGAACGAATATGGTTGTGTATACGCTTGAACAAGTGGGCCTGCGATCGACTTACAGAAGATGCCGATTTTGGCAAATAAAATCATCTTTTCAGATGAAGCTCATTTTGATCTTGGCGGGTATGTAAACAAGCAAAATTGTCGCATTTGGGGCACAGAAAACCCGCACGCATACATTGAAAAGCCGACGCACCCAAAACGAGTCACTGTTTGGTGCGGATTTTGGTCCAGAGGCATAATTGGGCCATTTTTCTTCGAAAATGAGCAAGGAGTGGCCGTTACAGTCAATGGCGATCGTTATCGGGCCATGTTGAACGAATTTTTGTTCACAAAAATTGAAGAGGAGGATATTGGCAACATTTGGTTTCAACAGGACGGCGCTACGTGCCACACAGCCGAAGCTACACTCGATGTTTTGCGCCCTGTTTTTAAAGATCGCATTATCAGCCGCAGAGCTGATGTCGTTTGGCCACCTCGGAGCTGCGATTTGACCACCTCGGGGTGCCGTCAAAGATAAGTGTTACGCCGACAAGCCAGAGACAATTGACGCTTTAAAGGACAATATTCGTGAAGCCATTGGTGAAATACAGCTGCGCACAATCGATAATGTGCTTAAAAATTGGACCGATCGTGTAGGCTACTGCATGGCCAGCCGAGGCAGCCATTTGAATGAAATTATTTTCCATTATTAACCAGAAGGATTGTACTTTCAAATAAAAAAAGAAATTTGAGAAAATATTCAGTAGTTTTTTTTTTTAAAGCATTTTCAAAAAAAAAAAAAAAAAATAATTGGAGGACCCTTACAAACATACATACATCCATACAATCGTAAATGTATTATTTATGATCAATCGCAGAGCATTAGAAGATATTGTTATTGTTCTTATTTGAAAGAATATTTAAGTGTAAAATTAAAAAAAATATTTATTTCTTAAAATTGTTTACTTAAAATTATTCGTTTGTCAGAATTTAAAATATTTAATTGAGTAATGAATTGCAAAGCATGCCACTCCAAGTGAAGTTTGAGATTTTACATGTGGGGACTATTCACAATATCAAACAAACTCTTAAAGAACTGAAATTTATGGTTTGAAGAATTATAAAAAATTCATTAAATTGCTGAAGTTTATGTTGATAGTTGTTATTGGTTTTTATCTCTTTTTGAAACCGACTACATTACATGTGAGGAAATAATTAAAGGACAAAATGAAATTAATGAACTACACCCAACTATTTTTTACACGGATTAGAAGTTACACGTTGAAAAAAAAAATTTGTAAAAAATTTTTAATCTAGTACGGTTTCAAAATCACTGTCTTGTATATAAAGAACTTAAAAAACCAAAAGTTCAACTTTTTATAAAAGATTTTTTAATAAAAAAAAGTCGACGGCGCAAGATCTTTCGGAAAGTAGTCCGACAGTTCAAAGCTCTATTACCGGACGAAAGTCACCATTGGATAATTTGATGGATATCTCCAATGATGATACCGACTTTAGTCCAGTTCGTTGCAAACAATTGCGCTTGTTATCAAGTAGCGACGAATAATTATGTAGCTATGTAAATATTTTTTCTTTATTTCTATTCTAATTTTTCTGTTCTTAATTCTGGATTAACAGATTTCTTTTGTTTTTTGCTTGCTCTACCAACTTTTCACCTGTATGAATTATGTATTTTAAGTTTTAATGCTCAATAAAATGCCATATGAACATACAATTTGTATGCACTTCCGAAATTTTATAGTTTTCAACATTTTTTACACGGTATTTCGAAGTAAATATAGTTCTTTATTTCATCTTACACGGTTTTCAGATGACATGGAACGTATCCCCCATTTTACTATAGGAAACGCCTCTTTTTTACACGGTTTTTTTACACGGATTTCTGAGGAACGTATCTACCGTGTAAAAAAGAGTTGGCTGTACTAACTGAATGTTGAATTTTAAGTAATTGATCATAAAACTATTGCCCTTAAATATTTGAATTTACATAGTATTATTATTATTATTATCTTTATTAGTATTCTTGAATACATTGAAATATCACAATAATATAAATATAGATTTTACATAAAATATTTCTCTAATTTACATCATTTTTAACAAAATTTACACATTGTCTTTTAAATTCATGATCATTCAGTTCATTTTTAATATTATTTGACAGAGAGTTATATAGTTTTAGTCCTTTGTAAAAGAGTGATAGTTGCATTGCCGTTGTATTAACTTGTTGCAATCTGAAGTCTTTCGCATTCCTCAATCTATAGGGTTGAACATCTCCAACATATCTTATTTGTTCGCATAAGTATTTCCTCGTTTAAGTTTTCGGATAAATATAAGTGTGTTTAATTTTAACCTCTGTTTTATGCTCAACCACTTTAGTATGTATATTCAACATGAGTCGAACAGACGTGTATCTGGTACATTTCAATATTGTTCTCATTGCCTTGTTTTGTAACTTCTGTAGTCTTTCGATTTGAGATTCATTACAGCATGTGTAGAGGATTGTTGACCCAAACTCAACATGTGGTTTTATTATTGTATTGTATATATTAATTGCCGTTAGTGTAGAGATATTCTTTCGGATTCTTTTGAAAAATCCTATCTTCTTACCAATTTTTTTGCAAATGTACTGTATGTGCTCTTTAAATTTAAGTTCTTTATCCATTATAAATCCCAGGTACTTAATTTCATTAACTTTTTCTATAATTTTCTCATTTATTTTAAATTCTGTTTCACTAGTCATGTTAATTTCTATGATTTTTGTTTTGATTTCATTTAATTTTAATTTATTCATTTTCAGCCAAACATTAATATTATTCATATCATTCATCAATTTATTTGTGCATATTGTTCTTTAGTGTCTCCTATTGTGTATATCAGTGTGTCATCCGCATACAAAGTAATTTCGCTTCCAGTTAAAATCTGGGGCATATCATTTATATAAATGCTAAATAGTAAAGCACCCAGAATGGATCCCTGTGGATGGAACACCGTGTTCATTTTCAATAGGCTGCGATCTTACTCCGTTTATACTTGTTATTTGATTTCTATTGCTCAAGTATGATTTAAACCATTTGAGCTCAGCACCTTGCACTCCATATAAATACACTAGAGCCCCGACTTGCGTCGTTAATGGGGACCGGAGAATTGCGACGCAAATCGAAACGACGCAAATCGAATCAAATTTTTCTATACAAATGCATTGAAATTCATCAAAATGAAGCAAAAAAACTTAATATTTCGGATAAAACAGAATTATGAAAACATTTTTCATTATTTTATTAAGTTCAGTAAAGTTCTCTCTAATTATTGTAAAGAAATAGCAAAAATATAAATTAACAAAAAAAAAAACTTAACAAAAATCAATAAAATTCAAGAAATTGTACTTTGTTTAGTTTATGTGGTGCTTTCTTCAGATAATAAATTCAAATCAACAACACTCCATTTGATTACGTGGTCTTACAGGTTTGTTAACAAAAAGGTTTGTTGAATTTTTAGAGATTTTTTTGCTGATATGTTTCCTTGTAACAACTAATGGCTTGGTCAGCAGATGCTGCTACGCCTTCGCTACGATTTTCGAATATATCCAATGCATGGGAAATTAATTGCATAGCTTTCGAAATATTGGAGATTGTTTAATTGTTTTTTCCTCTAATGTATTATCAATTATCATAACATCATCTTCTAAAGCATGCTGAATATTAATGGATAATAAATTTTTATTATCAAGCTCCTCATCGTGAGACAGTAAAAGTTCATTAATGTCATCCTCTTCCATTCCTTCAAGTTCGGCTAAATTTAATCGACGCAAGTTGAAATTGCAACAACGCAAGCTGAGTTTTGTCAATTTTTAAAAAGCGACGCAAATCGAAACGACGCATATCGGATCGACGCAAGTCGGGGCTCTAGTGTACAATTTTTCAATCATGATTTTTCTGTCGATTGTCTCAAACGCTCTCTTAAAATCTAAAAATATTGCCATTATTTTCTTACTTTTTCCTATTTTCTTCCATCGATTAAATACAAAGTTGACTGCAGTTTCACATGAAAACCCCTTTCTATATCCAGATTGGAACTTTGAAAGAAGTGAATATTTTTCAAGATACTCTTCTAATTGTTATATAAATGATGATTTTTCAGAGGATCTAGTTCAGCTTATAAGATCTAGTTGGAAACTGGTCAGAGTCGACAGCAACATTAACTGGCTGACAGTAGAGGTAATAACATAGATGAAGAGCAAAAAAAAAAAATGCCAACTGGTTTTAAAACTTAAAACTTCAACTCCACTCTTTTTCTCCGCGAAATTAAAAAAAAAAAAGTAATTGAGTGAGTGCTGGCTGGTTCGTTGGCTGCTTGTTTGTGTAAATAATGGATATTTATGTTTCTAGCAAATGAGCAAATAGATATGAGCTATAGCGAAAATAAAAACAAAAAAACCAAAAAAAAAAAAAAGCACTCCAAGTTTAAGACTTTGAAAATGAAAGAAAATAAAAGAATAAAATAAATAGAAACCACAATTGTTTAACTATAACATTATGATGGTTTTCGGTAAAAGCATTTTATTATATTTTCATTTCTTTTTCTTCTTCTTCTTATGCGACTCAAATGAACTTTGTGTGGTGAGGGGCTTTTCAGTTTTGTATCATAAACCATGCGAGTTAGTTAAACAATGTTATTATATACAGAAGGTTTTTATAATATATTACGTTTTGTCGCTGGCGAAGAAGGCGAAGATGCTAACAGCGGTCACAGAGTTCAAAAGGTACAAAAGTTACAATTCACAATACACTTGAATGAGAGCTATTGTATGCGTGTATCTGTATCTGTATATGATAGAGTAGATGATAAAATTGATTTTCATTTCAATTATGATGCTCTAGCAGTGTCCAAAAGTGAAAATCAACTTATAAATCGAGCAAATAATTTGTTCTTTAAAATGCAACCCGTTAGAATTTGATAGAAGTTTTCTATAAAAGTTGACAAATTAGATTTTGAGCAAATTTCCATTTTGCTTCAGTTCCGGTTTGTGTACCATTAAATTTAAATGGAACATGTTTCTCTGTACATATGTGTGCATGTATGTATGTGTATGTAAAAGTTTAAAGAGTTTGCTGTTTAATATACAAAATTTTCCAGTTTATAATGATGGTTGGTAGTCGGTTCAATTCTTCTCTGTTCGTACATACAGACATAGATCAGATTCACAATTAGTGCAGAACGATTGAAAATTACAATACACTTTTGTGAGTTGATACAAAAAGAAATATTAGTTTACAATAAGTAAATATTTGCTTTCGCTAATTTTTAATGTTTTTTGTTTTGTTTTTTGTAACTTTCCATTTTAGACAACACAACATGGATTTCCATATAAACCTTCTGCCCTGGCATACGATCCAGTATCACAACTAATGGCTATTGGAACTCAAACTGGAGCGGTGAAAGTGTTTGGGCAACCAGGTGTAGAGTTTTATGGACAACAAACGTTTGAAAATAATTCTGGAGCAGAACTTAACATCCAATTAATCGAATGGGTTTATGGAACTGGTCGCCTCTTAGCCTTAACTGCGGCTAATCAGTTAATTTTGTGGGAACCATCGGGTGCAACGTTAATGGCTATAAAAACATTACCTTTTGATGGTAAATTAAAGAAAGTATCTTCTTTGTGTTGTTCTTTAAATAAAGATATAGTTTGGATTGGCACTGAAGGCGGTAATGTGTATCAGTTTGATTTGCAAACTTTTTCGGTCAGAGAGCCTGTCATTTATCATGATGTTGTATTAGAACAAATCCCATCGACTTACAAATTGAATCCGGGAGCCATTGAATCTATACGCCAATTACCCAATGAAAGAAATAAATTATTGATAGCTTATAATAGAGGGCTTTGTGTTCTATGGGACTTGGAAACATCATCCGTTGAAAGATCGTATATCGCACCTGGACATGGTCAAAGTGTTGGATTGTTTGTAAATTCTTCTGGTTCACAATTTACTTGGTACCATGCTGATGGTTCTTTTGCAACGTGGAATGTAACCAATTCTGATCCACCAAAAACTGTTAATTATGTTCCATATGGTCCCGATCCCTGTAAGAGTATTAATCGCTTATATAAGGGCAAACAGGGGTAATTCAAAGATATTGTTTTTGCGAAAACTCTGAAATTTAAGTTTTATTCTTGTTTTTTTTTTTATAGATCAGTTGATTTGTCTATTTTTTCCGGTGGAATGCCAAGATCAGCTTATGGTGATCACAATTGCATATCAGTACATGCCTCAGATGGTAAAAAAGTTTGTTTGGATTTCACCTCCAAAGTAGTTGACTTTTTTGTAACGTATGAGGAAGAAACGGACGATGCAAACGTATTGATCGTTCTACTGGAGGAAGAATTTTGTGCATATGATCTAACAGATCCGAATATACCTCCGATCAAGGCACCATATTTACATTCTGTTCATGCATCAGCGGTAACATGCAATTATCTGTCGTCGCAAGTGACACAAGAAGTATACGATAAGATTGTGAAAGCAGGTGAAGTACAAGATCAACATTATAGTACAATTGAATGGCCCATAAGTGGTGGAATATTGCTGGAGAATGAAGACGATGAAAGTGAATCAACTCGATACGAAATTATGCTGACAGGTCATGAAGATGGCTCCGTTAAATTCTGGGATTGCACAGGAGTTGTACTAAAACCGATTTATAACTTTAAAACTGCTGGACTCTTTGGGTAAGTCTTTTGATAAGGAAAAAAAAAAATAATAGATGTAGTTACTGGCTGTTCGAAAAAAAAAGTTCGGTTACAAATTCTCAATGGATAGGTGTAAACGTAAAAATTAATGTACTAAAGATTTATTTTTGCTTGTTGACAGAATTGAGAAACAGAAACAAGACAATTGTTATGCACTATCAAACAGCGCTCATCAAACAGTCAAATTGACTTTAGTGCGTCCACCATAAAGCAAGACCTTCAACCTTCAGATTATCATTCGTTTCAACTCTGCAGAGTTTGCATTTTAATGTTGGTTTCTGCAGAAGCCTACTAAACGCAGAAAATCCAAAAATGGCAAAATGTTCTCGATCAAAATGTCACTCATTTGAATTATAAGGAAGAAGAGTTTAATTTTTGATCAAATAGTAACCGAACTTTTTCCAACGCGCAATACCATCATTCAACTACTAACATTTTATTTTTAAATTGTATTTAAGTCACGAAAATCAAGATGACGCACCTGTTGAGAACTCTGAACCTTTAGATGAATCTGAACCACCGTTCCGTAAGGCAGGTTTGTTTGACCCGTATTCGGATGATCCTCGTTTAGCTGTTAAAAAAATTGCATTGTGCCGCAAAACTGGCCGTCTTATAGTTGGTGGTACAGCTGGTCAAGTTGTTATCGCTCATTTTGAAAGTGATGATGAAAACAAGACGCCATTAAAAGTGAGCTCTATGAACTTGGTTAGTGATCGTGATGGTTTTGTTTGGAAAGGACACGATCAATTGAATGTGCGTTCCAATTTGTTAGATGCTGACGCTGAACCCGTTGGCGATGAAGGCGTTCATATAACGGGAGTTTTGCAAGTATTGCCACCAGCAAGTATTACTTGTTTAGCTCTGGAGGCTTCTTGGGGCTTAGCTGCTGGTGGCACTGCTCATGGTTTAGTATTGTTTGATTTCAAGAATTTCCTTCCTGTCTTCCATCGCTGCACGTTAAATCCTAACGGTACGACTAATGAATTTTCCTCGAAGATTTAAAATTAATCTTTTTTTTTATTTGAAGATCTTACCGGTGCTGGTGAGCAACTGTCGCGTCGCAAGTCATTTAAAAAATCACTAAGAGAATCATTCCGCAAACTGCGAAAGGGCCGCTCAACACGCAATAACCCATCGAACCAACCTCCAACTACGGTACGCTAACTGATTTGTATAGATTCGATATAAATGTATAAAAACCTGATCATTAACATATTTACTATTACATTTCATAGTTGGAAGCACGTCCTGTAGAACGACAAGTTGAAGCAAGATCATCAGCAGATGATGGTATGGGATCTATGGTCCGTTGCTTAGTTTTTGCTAAGACTTACATAACAAACGGTAAATCTAATTAATAAAGAACATGTTTACGAACTCTAAATAAACATATAAACATATATATATATATTTCTAACGATATAGTAAATATCACCTCGCCTACTTTGTGGTCAGCTACAAATGCCAGTACGGTGTCAGTATTTCTTTTGCATTTACCACCCTCACAATCGGCAGCTACTGCTTTACCACCAACAGGAGTAGATGCATCACCTGCACCACCTCGCCGGGTATCTGCTCAGTTGGCTAAGGAAATTCAACTTAAACATCGGGCGCCTGTTATTGGTATTGCTGTAATCGATTCAGCTGGATGTCCGGTAGAACAACTGGGAGAAGGAAATGGTATTCCGCCTCATCGTGTCCTTATTGCTTCAGAAGAACAGTTTAAGATTTTTTCACTTCCACAATTGAAGCCTATCAACAAATATAAATTGACAGCAAATGAAGGAGCTCGTGTTAGACGTATTCACTTTGGCTCTTTTTCGTGTCGAGTAACCAGCGAAATTATAGAAGGTGCTATGGCTAATAATTCGCCAAGTAAATCTATTCGATTACAAGAGAATAATGAACCAGCGAATACAAGTTTAACGTCTGCTGGAAACCTTGGGGGACATTATTATGAAATGGCTTTAATATGCTTGACCAATTTGGGGGATGTTATGGTACTTTCAGTTCCCGATTTAAAGAGACAACTAAATGCTGCCGCCGTCAGGAGAGAGGATATTAAGTATGTGATTTTTAGCTTGTTTAGACAATTTCTTTAATGAATACTTTTCTTTAGTGGAATTTCCTCATTGTGTTTCACAAATGCTGGTGAAGCCTTATATATGATGTCTTCGTCGGAACTTCAGCGTATTTCTTTATCAACATCTAAAATTGTAATTCCAGAGGGTACCATTACTCTAGAACCAATACAATCAAGTGAATCTAGAAAAAATGATAATGCAGAAAATAAATCCACGAAAGAAGATGGAGATTTTGAAGCTCCTAACGCCGCAAAACATTTTTTTACTTCCACATCAACTGCCACTACAGCTAAAAGAATTGATACAAGTACTGATCATGCTGGTGGGTTGACAAATGGCATTGATGAGGGAAATTCACCCAATCGAGCTAATGAAACACTTACAAGCTCAATGGGAGATATAACTGTCGATTCCGTAAGAGACCACCTGAATTCAACAACAACTACATTATGTTCTACCACCACTGAAGAAACAGTCGGTAAGTAATTGTAAACATTTACTTTTATTATCCTTCAAATAATCATTCATAAATAATTTTAAGGATACATTTAGTTTTTTAAATTCTTTCTATGTAAAAAAAAGGAATTCAATTTATTTTGCCTCTATTCGTTTGCTTTTTTGCATGCTCAAAACAATTTAACTAACTAACTTCCTTACATATTTGTATTCAATTTATTTCAATTTATTGTTGTCTTAACTAATTAAACAATTTGGTTTACGTTGTAATAAAGCCAAAACGTTTATAGTAAACAAAACTACACTTTTCTTTCATTAAGATTAACTTAATGAAAAATTAAAAAAAAGATACGTTGCGAATTAAAAATGTATAACAAAATCTATGTATATATACTGTGAGCGTCAAAAGAAAGTGTACAATTCAAAAAAATATACATTCATAAATTACCGTTAATTTTTTCTTTTTTTTCAAATTATTTTATTGCCACTTTTTAAAATTGAAACAAGAAGAAAAGAATTAGAAAATTTTGGAAATATTGTAAAATTTTTTCGGGCACTCTCCTTAAGTGGAAAACTTGAGTTGAGACTGTTAGAATTTTATCCATAGTGTACACTTTCTTTTGACGCTTACTGTACATATCATTCATCTGAATATAGTAAAAGGTTTATCATTTGCGAATATGAATCGCTTTCAAAGCGAATAATGTGTAAAACTAGTTAAACCTTACTAGAAAAGTGGTGATTCAAACGTGGTCAATTTTCGATTATTACAGAATGATTACAGGGTCGCCAAAATCGACGTATGTATTGTATAAGAACTTAGCAAGATTATGAAGAAATTTGTAGAGAATGGAAGCGTACAGATCAAGACTGTGCATCACTGCAATGTACGGACTGCTTCTGTTACAGAAGATATAGCGAATCTGAATTTACAAATCCCTCGGGGTTCTCAGAAATTAAATCTCACGGCTCATTATATCATATTTACTTATCCTTCCATATAAAATTAAACTTACCATTCATGCCGCCGAAGATTTGATGCTAATTTCTCATTGAATGAGGACATCAACAAAGAAAATTGTCACACAAGGGTCTGGAAGATACTAAAAGTGATCATATTTACTTATCCTTCCATATAAAATTAAACTTACCATTCATGCCGCCGAAGATTTGATGCTACTTTCTCATTGAATGAGGACATCAACAAAGAAAATTGTCACACAAGGGTCTGGGAGATACTAAAAGTGATTTTGGGAAAATTATTGCATCCGGAAAAAGCATAGTTTTCTAGAGCATTATGATCTGCAGCTTTCATTGTACCGTATCTTTTTTCGATAAACCTAGAAGACCTATTACCGTCAATTTAAAACGGTATGGCCGTTATGGCCTGCATTTGAAGATTATGAACTGGACGATCAGAAGTCGCCGTAGTCTAGTAGGTAGTGTGTTGGCTTATTAGACGTAAAGCCAGGGTTCGAGCCCCAGGCCAGACATCAAAACAAAATACAAAAAGTATTTCTACGGCGATTTCCTCTCAGCAGATTTCTGGCAAAAACTCTGAGAGTAAATAAAATTGCCATGAAAAGTTTCTCAAAAAAAAAATGTGTCGTTCGGAGTCGACTTTAAACTGTAGGTCCCGCCACTTATGTATAAAATTAACACACACAACATAAGTGGTGTGAGAAACTAGGTCAATAATCCTGACTGAAGGGTTGTAATGACCAATTATGTATGAACTGGACGATATTTCGATTTATCGTATGATCATGCGATTTTTGACTATTTTGTGGGGCCACGCCAAAGACCGTATCTACGTGTACAATCCTCAATTGATGAAACATTTTAAAACCCACATTTGTCAAATTATCGCCTAGGTAACGCCCAAAATGTGCGGAAAAGTGATTGAGCGTCACCTCAAACTGATCGACTGTTGAGAGGAAAATGTCGAAATAATATGTATTTTGTTCGAGATGTCTCTTTAATACTATGTTAATAATTAATAATTATATACATATGTATATGGTATATAATAGCATTTATGTGACCATGTGTAATTGCTGCTAGTCTACTTAATTCGTTTGTAGGATTATTGAATAATAGGGTTTATTTAAAATATAATTAAATGCTATATTTTTCTTTTATAATTACTCAGTTGATTGAAAATATTTATTAAATATGTATCGGGTTATTCATTTCGTGGTTTCAAAAGTAAACATAAATAAAACACATATAAAATATTTTTTTCATGATATTTCTTTTTTATTGTAAAGTTTGAACGTTGACATTATGTGTGAAACATTACATCATTTAAATGACCTCCATGCGAAGTGTTGCAAGCATTGATTCTTTTGAGGTAATCTTCGATCACTTTTTGACACATATTGGGCGGTATCTCAGCCATAACTTGACGAATGTTGGTTTTTAAGTACTCAAGAGTTGAAGGTTTATCTGCATAAAGACGGTCTTTCGCGTAGCCCCAGAAAAAAAAGTCTAATGGTGTCAAATCGCATGATCTTGGTGGCCAGTTGATATCGCCACGACGAGAAATTACGCGGGAAATGTCTCTTACTATAAAGCCATATTCGCTTGAGTTGTGTGGCATATGGCACTGTCTTGTTGAAACCACATATTCTCCAAGTCGTATTCTGCAATAGCAGGCCAAAAAAAAGTCGGTTATCATATGACCATAACGCTCCGAATTGACGGTGACAGTTGTTTCATCGTCGTTTTCGAAGAAGTAAGGTCCAATCACACCTTCGGACCAAAGAGCGCACCAAACAGTGACTTTTTCTGGATGTAATGGCCTCTCTTCAATTACTTGAGGATTCTTAGAAGCCCAAATACGACAATTTTGTTTATTAACATACCCACCGAGTGTGAAATGTGCTTCATCGCTGAAGAAAATTTTGTTCGAAAAATTGCCGTCCACCGCCTGTTGTTCAAGCACCCATTCCACGTATCTACGACGTTGTGAATGGTCAGCTGGCTTCAGTTGTTGCCTGAGCTGGACTTTATATGGATGTAGGTGTAGATCTAAATGCAAAATACGCCATAATGTGCCGTAAGACAGTCCTAATTCCTGAGAACGACGAGGAATCGACACATTCGGGTCTTCGGCAACACTTTCACTTACAATAGCGATATTTTCAGCGGAACGAGCGAAACGATGATGCACAGGCCTTTCAATATTTATAACCACTCCAGTCTCTTCAAATTTCTTCACAATTTTGCCAATTGCTTGCGTAGTTGGACGATTATGTAAATCATAATCTCCTCTTTAAGCACGATACGTGGCTGTGGCAGAATCATCATTTTTGTAGTAGGTTTTGATAATTTTTATGCGTTTTGTGTGATAGTTAAGCGATCCATTTTCGTCAATGTCAGACTTTCAACTGAAAAGAAAAAAATTGATTTCACAACTTAGTTTGACAGATGTCGAATTCCAGTCCCATACTTTTGAAACCACGAAATGGATAGCCCTTTATATGTGTTGTAGTATGTACATATGTATGTATATGTAACATTTAATAACTTTACGTAATAAGATCCATGTAGAAATTGTATAGACGAATAACTTTGTGTTTTCAATAAGTACATATTTCTTTTCATCACACTCATACGATTTAGTTGGTATTTTCCCTATTTTTCTGTTGGCTTACACACACCTATACTTACACTTAATATAATTTGCTTTGCAGGTAGCAGTAGAAGAATGATTTAATTGCTTTAATTTTAATGTTGTTTAAATAATTTCTCTGCATGCTAAATTTTCTATTTAAGTTCACATTACAAACTTAAGGTAATTGAAATTTTTATTTTTATTTTTTCTTTGGTTTTTTAAATTATTTGCTATTTATTATATTGCATTATGATGATGATGATTTATGAATTTCATTTCATGATAAAATATTGACTAAAATTTAACCACTTTCTCACAGGTCGTCTGTCCGTTCTGAGTACTCAGACAAATCAAACGCTCACAAGTGTTAACATGAAAGATATTAACGACATAAATATACCTAATCTAATGGATTTGGCACCACCGTTAAGGTGAGTTAAAGAAACTGCATAATGGATTATGTATATTTTATTGAAATACTCGTATTTATGAATTTTATTTCTTTTACTCTTTAGTAATACAACTGAGACCAGCACAAGTTCTGTAGTAATAAAATCCGTAATTACCAGTATGTCACATGAGAAAACAAACGGTGAAACCGAAGTTATAACTACAAAAACAACAACCCATGAAGAAAGCCAATTCTAAATTATATATTCAATTTTATTTATTTCACCTTTCAGACAGACACCTGCATGATAATGTATTATTCTACAATATGTTACAGTTATACATACATACATACATACATATATAGTATGTTTTTCTATATCAAATATTTTCCATTAATTCTACTTTATTCCATAGGATATACACATGCATTTACATTCTTAGAATTAGATTGTTTGCCTTTTTCACTTTCAACTTTTTTTAATTTTCTTTTATATTATGTACATGCATATACTATACTATATAGTCTTTTATATTTAAATTTATGGATAATGATCGTTCAAAGTGTTTTATAGCAAACTTGAAGTGAAGATCCTTAGTCTTATTTTGTTCTGCTATTTTTATTTCCTTTATAATATGCACATTTCATTTCAAACACTCATTATGTATTAACAAAACTATGTATTAAATTAAAAAAGAGAAAAGAAAACAAAAAAAAAAAGGAGCATTTATCACAAAAGAAAAATACTAAAAACATAGAGTACAACTCCACAATTGCCTTATGTACTTTTTACAAAAGATTTTTTAAAATTAAAATAACCGAAATAGAAATGAATGTGTGTGAACAGCAAAGTTATCGTTGTTATTATTATTATCGTTGCATTCGATCAATCAAGCAGTATATAAAATTCATGTCTATTGTTACGTATGTATTTGACTATTATTATTATTATAACTTTGGTCCGAGCCTCATTTACATACATTATTACTTATATTAGTACGCATTTTAAAAATGTATTTTCTTTTAAAGTATTTTATTTTGTATACTTACGAAAATCAAATATATTTTTAAATATACAAACTACACAAAATAATAATTTAAATCAATTTTATATGTGGAATAATATTTTTTGGACTTTTTATGTATTTTAAAAAAAATATATATAATTTTTTATATTTATATTATATAAATAAATAAATAAATAAAAAAAAAACTTTAAATTCCAAACAATTTTGACTATATTGTTTCTTAATGAAATATATTTTAAAATATGTATTCATAAATGTAGATGTAAAAAAATCAAATCAAAATCTCAGTAATATCAGTGACTAAATCGAAAGAAAAAAAACCATGCTTAATACAACACATTGTAACTTCTCTTCAAAAATAAAGTTTCCCGCGATTCCACAACTGTAAAAAATATGTCAATTTTATAAGAAAGAAAGAAACATAAAACGTTGATTTAACCTGAAATTCTTAATTCGCTAATAGAGTTCTTTTTGATCAACAAGTAAATCGGCCGAAGAAAATAAAATTTTAGCGTTGCCGTCTTTAATACCATTTTAGCAGTAAGCAGTTCCCATCAAAAAATTTAGCAACTTTTTTTTTTACAATAAAATGACAGAAGCAATTTTGATCGATTCATTGAGGAGTAAAGGACTCATCAAGGCATATTCAATAGGTAGTCGCATCTCAACAGCTGACTCTCTTTCGAATGTCAAAATTTTGTTGTTTTTTTTTTTGTGTTTTGTTTCGATAATCATTTTCGCACACATCTAACAGGTAACCGTAAGTGTACAACAAGTACAACAATGCAAAAACAACAGGCATTTTGTTTTTGTTAAAGCGTACGCGTAATGTCAAAAAAATTAACCCTCAAACCTCTATAGGAAATTAATAAAAGCAATTAAAAAAACTAAATACATTTTATATATTGAAATTTCTTTTGATTTTTATGTCATGTTTAATTACGCAATAGTGGGGCACCTATAAATTAAAAAAAAAATTATTCCATGCAGTCAATAACATTTCCACTTTATCTAAAGAACATGTTTTTATATGGCCATCGATAAAAATGGCAGATGCTAACGTTATTTGTTATTGGTCAGAGTTTTGGCACTTAGTTGGAGAGACCGAAATCTTTTTTTGGGTAATTCATCACTCTCGTCTAAATAAATATAAATATAGTAAATCTAGGTTGTAGTTTAAAAGATATATGGATTTAGTGTTAAAGGCTTAAATATTATTAATCATCTTGCAAAAATTTTAATTAAATTGGCTTTGAAATAGTAATCCTGAAGAATTTCTAGAGTGCGTATCGTTAAGGATACATCCGGTACATATGAGGGTTTATAAATGCGAAAATGATTATCGAAACAAAACAAACAAAAAACAACAAAATTTTGACATTTAAAAACGCGTCAGCTGTTGACATAGGTTTACCTATTAGATTTGCCTTGCGACTACCTATTGGATATGCCTTGGGACTCATTTTAGCTCGTGAACTTCTACAGAGGGACTTAAGTGTAATACTTATTCAATAAGAGACAATGGAACACACTAGTCATATTTGTGATTGATCACGTTCATGATTTATTCGTTAGAATTATTCGGCTAAAATGGATAAAACCGTAATCTTACTTTGGATATAACTTTTTAGAATATTAAATAATAAATGTGTTCAAGAGTGTTTTACAAAGCCGCAAAATAAAAATTTACAATAAAAAAAACGATAAAAACTCGCTACCAGGCTTTATTTATTTCTTTATACGTGTTTTTTCTTTTTTTTTTACATATAAAGCGTTTTTTTTTCTCTTTCATATGTACGGCATTAATATCTAAATTGTGAAATACATTCACGTCGGCATTCTTCGTATGTAAGGAAGTTATTCTGTGTAGCACCACAACCGGAATAGTAGAAACTTATGCAATTTTTGGTTTTTTCATTGTATGCATATCGTAGCAATTTGCCACGACATAAACCTGAAGATTTTGGTTCCAAACAATCTAAAAATATTTAATTTGTTAAAATCAACAAATGAAGAGGTAAACAAAAATATTACAACATACTTTTACTCGTAACTGTCTCACTTGTACTGGCCCAGCTTTGTATTGGCATTACAAGACGCCATAGGTTAGCGGCGTTCATCAAAATAACGATTATTGCAAATGACAATATTTGCATGTTTTTCTTTTATTTTATTTTCTTTAAGAATTCGAAATATTTTTAAATAAACCGTTCTTTTGACTGTTTAAACTTAACTTTAACTTAACTTGTCGCTTGCTTAATAATAATGATAACAGAAGTTTTAAATTCTGAAGCTTTCTACGTGTCTTTTGCATTTATTTAATTTTATTTTAAATATAATTGAAAATTGTTTAAAAAAAGAAAAAGAAATTACTTGTTGTTATTGATTGTTTGTTTTTACTACATATATTCAAAGTCACGTAGAGGGGAGTGAGAAACAGTGACGAGTGAATAGTAACATTTTACACGACATTCAAAAATAGAATTTATCAACAATGCCATTTTAAGATAACAAAACCTTATAAATGTTAAAAAATAAGAGTTCAAATTTTATGAAATGGTTATGAAATACATATGTATACAAGCGTTATTAAAAATAAAATTTAAAAGTTTGACGCTCTTCGCGAATGTTTTATCTTAAACTAATGAAACCTAATGCTCATTACGTATCTATGTAGTTTTGGAGCCAAAATGTCTTTTTTAGTTTCTTAACACAACAACTGAAAAATTCTTTTTTTTTTTTTATAAATTTTATTATTTTTTTATACGAAAAAAATATACAACATATGCTGATATGGATATAAAAAAAAATATGGACTATCGTTCGTTCTATTATTTATACATACATAATCATTTATTAAACATTTCGTTTCATAAATTCTAATTAAAAAGCCATTACACACACACAACCTTCCAATGCAAGTTACAATTGCCTGTATTACAAAGACATAAAATAAAATTAGAGAAGCAATTGCATTCAAAAAGGTTTAATTTTATCACTAATAGTTTATTGCATCCATTCTTTAAGGATAAATTGGAAGACATTTTTAAACAATAATCCTTATTAAAGAGAAATTAATAAACAAATAGAAAATTACAACTTAATTAAAATATGGCTTTAGAAAATAAATCCGTTTTGTTTATACATTTCTTGTTTCTTGTTTGCTTTCTGTTTTTCTTTTCTTCTTTTTTTTTGTCCGTTTAGAAATCTTTATCCCATCCTGTAATGTCATCTGGTGGCGGTCCTTCTGGATCAGGAGGATAATCATCGAAATTAGTTGTATCGGTCACACTCTTAACCGTTGGTTTAATAGGAGGCTCAAGTGTACGATTTTGTAGTCCCCACCAGTAAAATCCGTCAAACCACCTGAAATGAAAAATAATGAACACAATAAACTTTCACTAGAATCGCGTTATAAGCTTTTGAGCTAATCATTAACTCTCATTAAAAAAAAAAGAGAATATTTTTTTTAAATCTCTTATCGAGTTTATGTGTATAGACAGTGGTGCTCAAAACATATGCAATTAAAACCACATTTTAATATAGTATCTTTTGAATAGATTTGCTTAATAAATAAAATGATGCGAGTGAGGCATGCAGAAAATGCTCTTTGGTAACGGGTATACCGTTGACCATACCCTACATACATACATATGTAGTACATACAGTAATCCTTCGATTTACGTCGCCTCGATTAACGTTGTTTCGATTTACGTCGTCAAATTTTTTGTTCCCTCTAACTTCAATTTTCGTCGTCATTCGATTTACGCCGCCTTTTTTTGGAACCAACTGCGACGTAAATACATGAGATTTCAGCAGATTGAATCCAGCGATGACAGCATTATAAGCAATTTATTTGCTGATTTTTTTTCCACAACTTATTCGGATGCAACTTATAATGATTCCATTGAGTATCCCTTTAAAATAAATACAAATTCCACTGTGTCAATATCTTTAATCAACGTTCCTGCTATTTCTATGGAATTAAGAAAACTGAAGTTCTCCTATAACTTTGGGCCTGATAACATTCCTAGTAGCATTTTAATTAATTGCGCCGACGCCATAGCTGTTCCACTATCATACTTATTTAACAAATTGATTAAATGTGGTCATTTTCCTAACGTTTGGAAGGATTCATTCATTATTCCGTTGTTCAAATCAGGAAATAAATCCGATGTTACAAATTATCGTGGTATTGCAAAACTGAGCATAATTCCAAAATTATTTGAAAAAATTATTACTGATGATTTATGTTATCAAGTTTCTACCTTGCTATCTCCTTATCAGCACGGTTTCAGAAAGAAGTGTTCTACAACAACAAACCTGCTTCATCTTTCAACAGTTGTTTATCGAGGATTTTTTCATCAACAACAAACAGACGTTATCTACACGGATTTCAGCAAGGCTTTTGATAAAGTCAATCATGTACTTTTGAGGAGAAAACTTTATTTAATGGGTTTTACTGATCTTAGTTTAAAATGGATTTACTCATATTTAACCAACAGAAAACAAACCGTACTTTTCAAAAACTGCAGCTCCAGAAGTATTGAAGTCCTTTCTGGTGTACCACAGGGTAGTCATCTTGGACCGCTTCTGTTTTCATTGTTTATTAACGACTTACCTGATATTATTTACTATTCCAACATCCTAATGTACGCTGATGACGTAAAAATTTTCCTAAGTTATCGCCAAATTTCCGATCAAAAACTTCTTCAAAAAGACCTAAATTCGTTTCATTTATGGTGTATAAATTTAATGCAGCTTAATCTCAAAAATGTAAATACATGAGATTTGTAAGTAAGAATCCGATTCCTGTAAACTATGCATTTGATGGATATGAGCTTGAGCTTGTAGATAACTTCCTGGATCTAGGAGTTCTACTTGATCCGAAACTAAATTTTATTCCGCACATAGCTATGACAGTAAATAAAGCTAGGAGTGTACTTGGTTTTATAAAACGGTGGGCAAAAGAATTTAACGATCCTTATGTTACTAAGTCGCTCTACACATCTCTTGTAGGGCCTATACTCGAGTATGGATCCATAATATGGGATCCTCTATATAAAAAATATTCCGACGTCATCGAATCTGTACAAAAGCAATTTCTGTTGTTTTGTCTCCGAGGACTGAATTTTAATCCCACAAGTTTACCATCTTATTCTGCCAGACTTGCATTAATCAAACTTCCGACACTTAAAAGCCGCAGAACTATGTTAAATATCTCGTTCTTATTCAATATAATTACTGGTGATATTGGCTACAGTTTTTTAATTCATAACATCTCATTTAATGTTCCTCAACGTCCGTCACGTCATTTTTCCCCATTATCAATTCAATTTTTTAGATCCAACTATGCTGGTGCTGATCCAATAAGGAGAATGTGTTCTGAATTTAATAAACTGTATATAATAATTGATTTTTCATTATCAAATAATGTTTTAAAAAATAATGTAATTAAATATTTAAATTCTTAGTTTTTTAGTATTTTAATATTGTAATGTAACTTAATTGCCTGCAAGGTGCATTTCCATAGGCAAAATAAATAAATAAATAAATAAAAAAAAAAAAAAATCGAGGGATTACTGTAAATTCACACAAGCCGTTGTATCGTTGTATTGAGTGTATTGTTGGATGATTATACAACAGTGTATGCTTGTTGTTGATAATTTTCATGTAAAAATCCGATACACTTATACACATTTTTTTCATATGTTTTTTAAAAGTTGTATTGGTTTCGTTCTATCAAATGAATGAAAAAAAAAATACATTTGGAATACGAAATACACAATACAGCATAGCATTGAGCGTTCACAAACAACCAAGTGTATTCAATACAACATACACGATACAAAGTCGTGTGAATTGTCCAATAACTTTTTTAAGTTCTTTGTTAAAAACCTACTACTTTGTAGTATGAGCAATATGAAATTCGATTTACGTCGCGTCTTTTTTTTGGATCCAACTGCGATGTAAATCGAGGAATTAGTGTAATTCTCAAAAGTTTTTTTGGAATTTCATGTATTTTTGCCTTTGTTAAAGTTTATCATAAAATATTTTCACTTACTTATGCTTCTGAATCTCACTGATACCACCACGTTGGTATCCTAATCGTTCGGCAGGATTATCGCGACACAATTTCTTTATAAGATTGCGGGCGTTACTCGTAATATTACGGGGAAATTCAATAGCGTCGATACCTTTCAATATTATATTGTACGTGCGCATGGGATCCGAACCAGTGAACGGGGGTGTACCTTTAAGTAACAGACAATTTATTTACATTTGTTGTGTTGAACTGAAATCTTATGAATGCATGTACATACCTGTTAATAATTCAAACATTAAAACACCCAATGACCAGTAATCAGCACTAATGTCGTGGCCACGATTTAATATGACTTCGGGCGCTACGTACTCGGGAGTTCCACAAAAGGTCCATGTTTTACGACCAGATTGAAGCTTCTTTGCAAAACCGAAATCGACCAATTTCACGTAACCCTTTTCATCTAGTAGAAGATTTTCTGGTTTTAAATCTCTGTAGATAATATTACGTGAATGTAGATAATCGAAGGCTTCTACTACACAAGCTGTATAGAATCGAGTAGTTGAATCATCAAAGTTGCCTTTGTCGCGTAAAATTGTCCACAGCTCACCGCCCAGGCAACTTTCCATAAGCATGTACAGATACTTTTTGTCCCTGAATGTTTTAAACAACTTTACAATAAATTGACAATTTGCTTCGCCCATTATCTCTTTTTCAGACATGATATGCTGCTGTTGGCGTGTCTCCACAATTTGAGCTTTTTTCATTTGCTTCAGAGCAAATGAACGATTACTCTCACCATTGATTTGCACTAATTCCACACGCCCAAAGCCGCCTACTCCCAACGTTGCAATAACCCGTAGATCAGTAAGTTTGACATCACGAAACTCTTCATTGATTCTTGAATGAAATAATAAAATCAGTATTAATGGATCTTGACTTTGCTTGATTTGATAATAGGTTCACTTACTTTCTTCTCTCAAGGGTGCCTTCATCATCATAACGATGTTTAATTTCATCTAAATTCGATATCAGCTGATTAAATGTCTCACGATCAATGACAAGACATGTTACGCCTTCCGGAGAATCACAAATAATATTCGCTGTACGCAAATCATCTCTGAAAGAACAAGGAGAACAAAAAAAAAAACCGTTTCAGACAACCTCCTATAACACAGAGACAAATTATTCTTGTGCCGGACTTACCCTTGTAAAGCCTTCTCACCGAAGAAATCACCTTTTGTTAATGTACGTATGAACTTTTCTTCCTGTGTATTTGGCTGTTTAATCGTAACTCTAACTTGACCCTTTGAAATTATAAAGAATGTATCACCTCTAGCTCCCTGACGTACTATGTAGTCACCTTGTTGATAATGAGTCTCTTCCAATACATCGGAAATTTTAATGAGAGTGTCTTCCTGAAGATCTTTAAATATTGGTACGCTGTATTTCGTTGGATGGAAAAAGAAAAATAAACAGGAAATTTTATTACAAAATCACAAATCATTAATCCAATCGAAACAGATAAAAGAAAAATATAGAAAATATAGAAAGAAAAGAAAAAAAAATAAATCATAAAAAACTAGGAACCAAAAACTGTAGTCATCATTTGTTTATTTGCTTTTGGCACAAACGATGATCGTCGTGCATTATCTCATACATTGATAACATCCTCAGTCATCGAACTTTTTCTATTTCAAGACTATCATCACCTCTAGATAGATCCGTTGTGCAAGTTTTTTTTTATATTTTATTAATGAAATTAAAAAAAAAAAAAAAACAGAAAATAATAACAAATACGATAGAAATGAGAGAAAGTTTTTATTTGTGTAAACATTTTTAACCATCATTGCTGTCCGTGGTAACCAGCTATTCGTGGATGCCTGTATATGGTTGGGCTGGCTGCCTTCGACTTGTTGCTTGTTGTTCAGTTTCATTTATTTGGTTGTTTACATGCACATACAACAACAATACACGTGTGTATGATTCGTGTGGTGGTAGGCTTATAAGCAAACTCTATACGCTCTACTAATGTTTAATCATGATGTTGTTTAGAGGATAGCGCAGGGTTTGCTAACGAAGAGCGAATGCTACAATTCCCGTATGTATGCATGTGTGTATGTATGTATGTATAAGACGATAAAATGACATCAAATACAAATACAAATAAACAGCATTTAACACCAAATATTTAACTGTTACAGTCAGACATTATTTATGTTATTTATTGCAGAAAACATCTATGTATGTACATATGTATGTATGTATTGCAATAAATAATTTACGACAATTTTGATTTTGGTTTTAAGGGGGGGGGGGGGTGGTTTCTTCATTAATTGCTCAAGTCATTTGTATATGGTGGATAAATTGTTTGTAAAGGGTGATTTTTTAGCTATTATCTTTTTGGTAACACTGGTTTAAACAGCTCACGCACGTTTCGTGTTTTGTTTCACTGTCAAACATCTTCAGTTTGGTCTATAATTTAACCATGAATCGTCTTACAAACGAACAACGCTTGCAAATCATTGAATTTGGCATCATTGGACCGTACTTCTTCATAGATGCTGCGAATCGTAACGTAACTGTGAATGGTGAGCGCTACCGTGAGATGATATTCAACTTTTTTTTGCCCAAAATGCAAGAGCTTGACTTGCATGACATGTGGTTTCAACAAGACGGTGCCACATGCCACACAGCACGCGTAACAATGGACTTATTGAGAGGCGAGTTGGGTGAACATTTTATTTCACGTTCGGGACCGCTCAATTGGCCGCCTAGATCGTGCGATTTAACGCCTTTAGACTATTTTTTGTGGGGCTATGTTAAAGCTCATGTCTATACAGACAAGCCCGCTTCAATTGACGCATTGGAAGACAACATTGAAGCATTTATTCGTGAGTTACCGGCCGAAATGTTGGAAAGAGTATGCCAAAATTGGACTAAGCGGATGGACCATTTGAGGCGCAGTCGCGGTCAACATTTGCATGAAATAATCTTCAAACATTAAATTATATGGACCGCGTACTATCGATTCAAATAAAGATTTCATGCATTTTTCTGAATTTTATGTGTTTTTTTTTGAAAAATTTTCCTATAGCTCTTAAAAAATCACCCCTTAGTTTTTTTTTTTTTTGTTTTGTTTATTTCCTTTAACTACAAATAATATTTAATAATATTACACCAACCACCCCCCTCTAGTTGTAGTTTGTTTATTTGTTTATAAATGTTTACTTGATTTCACTTTTATAGGTTTAATGTAATATTGTTGTTGTTGTTGTGGTTGATACAAAACTGAAATGCGAATAAGTAGACAATCAAGCACCCAGTAATTTAAAGAAATGTCATCATAAAAGTATTTAAAAAACATGTTTACGCTTCAAAACATTGATAAAATGGTCGTCGTACATAATTTCATTACTTTTCTTCGTACTCAGTTTTTATTTTTTTTTTATTTTTTTTTTCAAATTTTTATTTAATACTAGCTGTACCCTGCGCGCGTTGCTACGCCTCCAACTAAAACAAATTTGAATCATTTTATTGATTTTTTTCATTTAAAAAAAAAATTGACATAAACTTTAAAAATGTAGAGGTTTTCGATTATGAACATTTAATGAAGTGCTGTCGGAAATTAGTAATACCAACTTATAAGCCTTCGTCGGCTCATGCGCAACAACTTTGCTAAAGATCATAACATAATCAAATGCACAGTTTACGATTTAATTCATTTTTATTAATTTTCAGTGGCGCCACCTGTCGGAATTTGGTCATACCAACTTAGAAACCTTCGTCGGGCCATGCGCAACAACTTTTCTAAAGATCATAACATAATCAAACACACAGTTTACGATTTAATTCACTTTTATTAATTTTCAGTGGCGCCACCTGTCGGAATTTGGTCATACCAACCTAGAAACCTTCCCCGGCTCATGCGCAACAACTTTGCTAAAGATCATAACATGATCAAATGCATAGTTTACGATTCTATAAGGTACATACAAACATACATTCATTTTTATATATATAGATTTGTGAACAGTCCTCCTATAAATTGCACAACGAACGATTACACGGTGCGACAGTGAAAATACACCCGAGTAACTACATAGTCCATGTTGTTCAGTTAGTTGAGAATAACTCAAAAATACCTTTTTTATATTTCTCGAACCCTCCAAACTTTTTTTATTTGACAAAAACTGTTTTTTTAGACTTTCCGCGCAAATTTCTGTATTACTCAAACATTTCTGACCCGATTTCCAAAATTAAAATCTTGTTGGAAAGGGAAGAGATGGACCTTTAAAACGGTATACATATATCTATTATTTGACTTAATATGCTATGGGTTTTGATGAGGTAAACTTGGAAAATTCGAATTTTTTTCATATTTTTTCAAGTTTGTCCATTCCTAGTAGCAAACTTTAATAAAAAAATATAAGATAAGTGATAATATTCTTAAAGTTTGTTCTCTTCTGAAGTGATTGAGTCATCATTTGATCAAATCGGACAAAAATTACCGTAGTTATTATTTAAAGAGTCTAACAGTCGAGTGATATTTTTTATATATGTCATCTCATCAAATGAACTTTTAGTTCAAAAGTTTTCAAAATTTTTGATGGATCTTAATTGTTTATTACAAAATGTGTCAATTTCACGTTTGCACAACTTCCAGAAGTCGGCTAATATTTGTGTTTTTTGCAAATATTATTATTTCTCTTTGCGCAAACATTGGCCAACTTCTGGTGGTCGCTCAAACGTGAAATTGACACATTTTGTGATAAACAAGCAAGATCCATCAAAAATTCTGAAATTTTTTGAACTAAAAGTTCATTTGATGAGATGACATATATTAAAAATATAACACGACTGTTATACTATTTATATAACTCCGGTAATTTTTGCCCGATTTGATCAAACGAAATGCCAATCTCTTCAAAAGATAATGCACTTTTAGAATGTAATCACTTATTTCATATTTTTTTATTAAAGTTTGCTACTAGGAATGGACAAACTTGAAAAAATATGAAAAAAATTCGAATTTTCCAAGTTTACCTCATCAAAACTCATAGCATATTAAGTCAAATAATAGACATATGTATACCGTTTTAAAGGTCCATCTCTTCCCTTTCCAACAAGATTTTAATTTTGGAAATCGGGTCAGAAATGTTTGAGTAATACAGAAATTTGCGCGGAAAGTCTAACAAAACAGTTTTTGTCAAATAAAAAAAGTTTGGAGGGTTCGAGAAATATAAAAAAAATAGTTTTGAGATCTACTTAACAAAACTCATAATCTACACTAAGTCATTAGCCGGGTGTATTTAAGTTTCTTTATTTTGTCGCATAGTGTTATTATATTGATCGTCTGAAATCGTAGAATTTATATCAAAAATATGCTGTTGATAGAAAATCTGCAGCTTAAAATTGTTAAATCTGAAATTCCGAGCTTCAAAAAAAGTTACAAATGACTCACTCACCTCTTAAGAAAATCGGTGTATTCCGCTTGGCGTATAAGACCGGTACGCATCATAATAGTTTGAAAGCATTGTCGCTCGATGGCCCATAATTTGCATTCGGATATTGCCGTTATAGTTGCTGTACGCTGGCAATTGTATAAAATTGCCAATTCACCCAAAACTTTAGCTCCGGATAGAGTTGACAAATATTTACCTTCTCGGGAAACTTCAACACGACCCTCTTAAAAAAGTAAACAAAATAGAAATAGAAATAAAAAAAAAAAAAATAAGAATTAAAAATTAAGTTGCATTGTGTAGTATTTCGAGGAGATAAGATGTTTAAGAAACAGTTCGTTTAGTTAGTGAAAGTTTTAAGCCAAAAAGTCTTACCATCTGAAGGTTTACTATCTTCATTATTTATTGTTTCTATATCCTGATCCTTAAGGTTACCGGTGCGTCTTTTACGAGCGTATGTGTGTACTGGCACTATAAGTCGTGGCCTTGGTATTACAAAATGATCATGTAATTTCTGAGAACTTTTCGAACTTGTGCCTGACGATTGGGCAGAAGAAGTGGAAGAATCACTACCTTGCCGCACATGTAATGTTGTCGGAGTCTGAGAATTTATATGGAGTTTTTTCTCAAATGACGATCCTAATAGGTCAGTATATGAATCTTGTTTAACATCCAACGATATTTTGCGTGACCCGCTTTTGGTCATTGTATTTATCGAATAGCCATTATAATTATTACTGGCGACATGCGAGGATGCATATTGCCGTTGGGAATTTACCGGGAATCGTACCGATTTGGAACGATTAACAGTTGTTGAAGTCGGAGAGCGAGGTTTTGGAAATGCTTTGCATTGTTCTTGTTTTGAATGTTGATCATCAGTAGCAAAAGTTCTTAAATTACTATCACAGGTATTGGCAGGTAACGATGTTGTTGATAAATTATTTGTCTTTTGGGGTTGCGGTTGTTCTGATATCACAGTTGGATTTGTTTTACTAACTTCATCAGGCGAATAATGAAAAGACAATGATGATGACGATGACTGTGAATAGAGTGTATTTTTGTTATTCTTTAGTCTCATATTATTTAAATTCGGATTAGAGGCCCGACTACTGTAAATCATGGTTTGTGATCTCTTTAAAGAAGGAGGTTGAATAGAGATTTGCTGTCTGGGTCTTTGTTGTCGTTTCTCTGTTCCATAACCACTAATAGTAAGGGAAGTATCTTGAGATTCCTCTTTGTCCGCCAATGTTGACTCTACTGTTGAAGAATCATCCCAATCAAGATTAAGTTTTATACTTTTTCTTTTTAATGTTGAAGGCTTATAACCATTTAAATCTTTCAGAGTATTAACTACAGATTCATCATGACTTTGTCTTTCTAATGCTCGTATCTGTTCCAGATTCATTTGATATTTACTAAGCGTTGACACTCCATCTTTGAGGTAGCTGCCTCCACTGTATATGCCATTTGTATTTGTCGAATGGCTCTGTATTGAGAGCAAATCTTCGCTCTGTGATTGCTGATCGAAATTGTTTCCATTAGAAACACGCTGCTGAGTGCCACTTGTTCTCGACTGTCCGAAGTTCTGGTGGGCGTGATACCAGTTAGCTTCATATAACTCAACCATTACATTGTTGCGATCTAATGATAAACTAGCATCTACCGCTTTGCCAGGATATCGTTGAATTTTCATTTTGTTGATTCGTTTTTTTTTTTCTTTTTTTATTTCTTAAATTTATTCATGATTTTCCAGCCATTATAGGAAATTTGTAGAAATCAAAAATAAAAGTCTAATTTCTTTCAAAAAGAGATAATGACGTAGGTATTGTAATATCTTAATAATCATTATTAACAATCATTTTTAATATTTTCACTACCGTTTTCTATTTTTTTTTTTTACATATGTATATATATACAGTGAGCGTCAAAAGAAAGTGTACACTATGGATAAATTTCTAACAATCTCTACTCAAGTTTTCCACTTAAGGAGAGTGCCCGAAAAAATTTTACAATCATTAATATTATTTCTAAAGCACTTTTTTTTGTCGGTTGCAAATATCTCCCATACCACCGCATCAAATTTAATGAATGATATCTCATTTTAAAGCTTATATCTAACACTAATGACGAAAAATAATTAAAAATTGAAAAATTAATATTTTCATTGATAAAAATTATATTTTATATAGAACTGCATGATAATACTGTTGTCATTATGATTATATGTTTTTGTTCAAGTGTGGTAATACAGGGTCGCTTAATAGTAATGCAGTTCTACATAATATAGTATGTATTAAAAATCCATTCTGGCAATACCACTATTTACTATAATGCCGTTTATTACTAAGTCAGTTATATATAATATGCATATTAAGTTGTAAAAAGCTGTTTTGGCAATACTTTGCGGTAGTTGTTAGATCAAGTGCGATAAACAGGTTCGCTTAATTGTAATGCTATTCCACATAATATATAAAGTTGTAAAAGCCATTTTGGTAATGTCGTTATTGTCATGGCATTGTTTGTTTTATGAAGTGTAGTAATACGGTGTCTTTTAATATATACATATATATAGTGTCAGCTGATATTTAACAGTTAAAAAGGTTTTAAGAAAAACAAGGTCAAACCCTTCAAAAGGTAAGATTGTATTTACCAGAACCGGTCTTTTCACATGGGCAGTTATACGTGGCTTTTTCTCGAGTGCGTACGTTTAAAGATATTTTTGTTTGTATTAAGGATTCGTACGGGCAAAAAGTTAACGATGATCATGTCATTACCTCTAACATTGTATTCAAAGAAGTATTATAAAAGCATTTAAACATATGTATGTATGTATGTAAATATGTATGATATATTATGATTTCTAATATTTTTATACTTTTAATAAAATTTCTATTAATTATTTTCATTTTATGTTACAAAAATGACAACTAATGGTGCGAAATATTCGCACGGGTCATCTAGTATTTCCAAAATTTTCTAATTCTTTTTTTCTTGTTTCAATTTTAAAAACTGGCAATAAAATAATTTGAAAAAAAAAAATTAACGGTAATTTATTAGTGTATATTTTTTTGAATTGTACACTTTCTTTTGACGCTCACAGTATGTACATTTGTATACATATATACATATATGCTAATCCCCAATAATTTCTATGTTATATTTGTTTAGGTTAGAGGACGTGTACTTGTCCGTTAAGACAAGTACAATACCCGGAGGTCGAAATTGACCCATATTTGTTTAATATTCGCTTTTTTTTCTTTAAATACTTTTAATTGTAAATGCCTTAAACAACGCTATAAAAAGTCTACATACACCACTTTATATGTATGAATATACATACATATGTATGTATGTACACTGACTCAAACAATTGCCAATACACCAGATATCTCCGGTTATCTATTTTCAGAATATTTCTAAAACTACTTACCAGATATCGATAAAGTAAAATTGTTTTAGAAGTTTATTTTGGGTTTATATCTTTTCAAAGAGTTTCATTTATATTTTGTATTACAAAAACGTAGAAAACAATTCAAAATTGTAACTCAAAAAATGTTTGCTTAAATTGATTTGCTCAAAATTTATTTTTAATTAGGGTTTTGAAGTCCTTTGGCGGTTCAAACTTCTTCGAAATCATTTTTCATAGCCCAATATCAGCTTTTGTGATGTCTATTCCAGTGTTACAAACATCTACAACAATGGTATCTTGCTGCATTTGTCTATTAGATATTGTGTGCTGTAAGTTTATTTTTTTTCCCGAAAATATCCCAAAGAATGATTTATGTATGCATGTAGTTCTAATTTGTGGTCTGAATCGTGAGATATTAATATATAGAGCTATTCATTTCGTGGTTTCAAAAGTATGGGACTGGAATTCGACATCTGTCCAACTAAGTTGTGAAACCAATTTTTATCTTTTCAGTTGAAAGTCTGACATTGACGAAAATGGATCGCTTAACTATCACACAACAACGCATAAAACTTATCAAAACCTACTACAAAAATGGTGATTCTGCCACAGCCACGTATCGTGCTTTAAGAGGAGATTATGGTTTACATAATCGTCCAACTACGCAAGCTATTGGCAAAATTGTGAAGAAATTTGAAGAGACTGGAGTGGTTACAAATATTGAAAGGCCTGTGCATCATCGTTTCGCTCGTTCCGCTGAAAATATCGCTATTGTAAGTGAAAGTGTTGCCGAAGACCCGAATGTGTCGATTCCTCGTCGTTCTCAGGAATTAGGACTGTCTTACGGCACATTATGGCGTATTTTGCATTTAGATCTACATGGATCATTATGGCTTAAGTATTGGACATCGTATTGTATCCCCAAATTTACAGCGCTGACTTTAAACTTTCTTTTCAAATTGTAAAAAAATTAAAAAATTTGTTCGCAAACAGATTGATTTTCGGCACTTACGGACGTCACCCCTAAACCACCATGTTAGACGGTTACCTGTAAGTTCATTAACTGCAACGCAATGTCTTCGTTCCGTGACACAAATAGTCATGCTTCTGATTCAAAAACATTAAATATGCTCCTGTCAGTCAATAAAACTATTTACCAGAAGTTATCTGATTTATTAACATGTTCAGTGCCATAATCTAAACGTAGTTTTTTATCCTTGCTGAGATAAAGGGCTTCTTATGTGGAAAACATGCTTTAGATTTGTTTATAATCCGAAAATTCTGTAAGATTTGTGAATTTAAAAAAAACCTTTTCATAAATTGAATTTGTTTGTTTTATTTCTTTAACAGAATTAGTTTCTCTTAATCAAGCTATCTGTTTGATTTCCCTCTCTAAAGAAGCATCGTTCATTATTGCTCGAACTCTTCCTGGGGAAATTAAATGTTAACGCGTACTCCTGTCACTAGAGATGAGCGATCCAGTGATTTTTGAAGAACGTTGTTCTTAGTGAACGTGATTTGTTAATCACTGTTCTTTAAAACAGTGATTGTGATCACAGTATTCCAATAATACAATAATGACAATAACGTATTTTATTAAGTCGTAAGAAAGAGACAACTAGATGATACATACTACGAAAAGACTACTAAACAAAATCAAAGTGGTGTCATCAATGTTATTATTTTTAATGTAATTTTTTTGTTTATATGAAGTTTGACAGAAAGTTGACAGAAAGTTCATGTATAAAAGACAAAAGTAAATAATCAGCATCATACATACATAATTGGTCATTACAACCCTTCAGTCAGGATTACGACCTAGCTTCTCACACCACTTATGTTGTGTGCGTTAATTTTATACATGAGTGGCGGGACCTACAGTTTAAAGTCGACTCCGAACGACAGTTTTTTTTTTTTTTTGAGAAGCTTTTCATGGCAATTTTATTTACTCTTAGAGTTTTTGCCAGAAATCTGCTGAGAGGAAGACGCCGGAGAAATATTTTCATATTTTTGTTTTGATGTCTGACCTAGGATTCGAACTCGGGCCTTCAGTCTAATAAGCTAACACACTACCTACTAGACTACGGCGACTTCAGCATAATCAGCATCTTTTAATAGTAATTCTGCCTCGCTCAAAATAAAATGAAATAAATTTGAGTATGTAAAAATTTTGAAAGAACGACATTATTAGTAACTGTTATTTGGCAATTTCAATCACTGTAGTTACCAGTGATTGTAGTAACCGTGATTAAATCACAGTTTTGAAAATATAGCTCATCTCTACCTGTCACACAGTGAACTGACGATCTTGATCAATATGCAGTTTAACAATCAACTCTGTGTCGTCAATAAGAATTTTTTTGTGAATTTTATGTGCCATCAAACCGATTAACTATAAATTTAGAAGAATTATTAGATTTTGTGAAAACAATACAAATTTCATAAAATCGTTATGTTAGAGCGGAGTACGTTTGTCTCTATCTAAGCAGTGCAGATAATTCTTTGAGCTTATTTGCAGAGTATTTTTTAGTTTATTGTGTTGCCCCAGTTATTAAAGGATTTTTTCATCACTCGAAAATTTCTTAATTGACTCAAATCGAACTGCTGTTCTATGAATAACATTGTGAAATATTTTCAATAGCATGGTGGGTGTATGGACTATTGTTTGAGTCAGTGTTTTTGGTAGTTGTTATTTTTTATATCGAAAAAATACTTCTACCATTACCAGGGTAGAAGTATGGCCTTAATTTTTTTTTTTTATTTTTTATTACAATCAACGCCACCGTTGCTACCATTCGCACATCTACACTGAGCGCCATAAGTGAGTCAACACCCACTATAATTTTAAATTTTCTATTATAAAAAAATATACATGTAGCACAACAATAATTTTTACGATCTTTTTGTTTTAACATTTTATAAGTAATAAATAAACGTTTTTATTTTTGGAAATTTATTCGACTATTCTCATTTACTTTTCTCGCTATCCTAAGAAAATGAATTATTTCAGTGGTGTTTACTCACTTTTGGCGCTCAGTGTATGTGTGTGGACTTTTTCATTATATTTCAATAAAATGACGAGCACTACATACCAATGTATTATGTACTAACAAAAATAAAAAATAATTCATCGACCAAAAAAAAAAAATATAGTAAAAGCCCAAACAAAGTTTGCGTAATGTAAAGTTCGTATGTACATGGATTGCATACCAAAATTCTCTTATTGTGACTGAGTTAGATGTGTTCATTAATATGCAGCTCTCTCTCTCTTTCACTCTTGTTATTATTGTTGTTGTACAATTTCTTTGCTTTAGTGCATGTATGAATTTACATACATATGTACATACATGCATATATGCATATGTACATATGTACATACATATATGCATGTGCAAATCATTATTTTGTTTTTGCAGAAATTCATTGTTACAACATCATGTAATTGTAATAATAATAGTAACGCATCATCAATTTTACAACAATAAATAGAGAGAATAAAATAACTCAAGAAATTCATGTAAAATGCACATACATACATACTATGTACATATGTATGCATATAAATAAAAATGTATACATACAGCCATGGACATTAAATTAGCACAAAAATTTGTCATAAAAACAATCTAATTTTTTATAGTACCTATTTTAAGTCTATTTACCGAAAAATTTAAACATAAAAACATAAAAGGCATATTCTTCTTGAAAGCAAAAACAAAAATTTTGACTAAATTGCCGATCGTATGCTCATTAAGGCATGCAACATATCAAATGCTAGATTTTAGCTGGACAGTAAAATAGCACAAAATTAAAATTTTTAAAATAAAAATAATATATTTTAATAAATAGTAAAAATATTATTGTTTTTCGTTTACTTGGTCAATATTTGGTAGAATAGCCTTTATTTTTAAGCACCGCGTGGCATCTACGGTGCATGCTTTCAATCAAATTCTGGCAACGTTCTTTGGGAATCGAGTACCAAGCGTTCCGTATTCCAAGCCACAAATCGTCCATAATTTTTGTACTTTTGTTGGACAATTACACATTTCATATCGTGCCAGAGGTTTTCAATCGGGTTTAAGTCAGGACTTTGCGCCGGCCAGTCTAAAACGCGAATGTGCTCTTTGTAAAACCAATCCTTTACCAGCTTAGACGTGTGTTTGAGATCATTATCTTGCATAAATATGAATGGAACTGGCATGTTTTCAAAAGCATATGGTTCCGTTTTGTTCTTCATAATGTCAAAATACTTGTAACGGTCCATTTTTCTATTAATTTTGACGATTGGACCCACACCGTGCCATGAAAATGATCCCCACACCATGATGCTTCCTCCACCATGTTTTATGGTCTTTTCAGTGTAACGTGGATTAAATGCCTAACATTTTGGCCGATGAACAAAGACTCTACCATACGGTCCCAAACGATTTATCTTTGTTTCATCACTCCAAAGTATTTTTTTTTTTCAGAATGAGAGGTCTTTAATCCTTGTAGGAAAAAAATCATAATCAAACTATAAATGGATTTTGTGCTAATTTAATGTCCATAGCTGTATGTATGCACATAAATAAAAATGTATACATATGGACATACATACATATGTATTATGTATTTGTTAATGTATGCATAAAAGTGTGTTAAAAAGGATCACAACAACTCTCTTCATTATTCTAGAGATTGTTTTTTTTTCATTTGATAAAAGAAAAATTAAAAAATAGAAAACTGATAGACATCATAGACATCATTCATGGGTTCTCAAATTGTTAAATTATTTTACTATACATATTTATTTAATAAGATGACGCCATTAAGGGAAATAAAGCATAAAAATGCTTAAAGTACTCGTACACGTCGCATCCTAAGAATACAATACACCTATCCCCCGCTTTACACGGAAGATAGGTTCCAGAAAAAACCGTGTAACTCGAAAAATTCACTCTTATATGGAAAAACCGTGCTAAACGAAAATCACTATAAAAAAGCCCTTTTTGTCAGTTTTTAATATGATGAATAACAAACACATTTTTATAAATTATAGATTTTGTAAAAAATAATTCTGTTATTTGTTCACCTTGAATAAATTTACGCCATCAATTATATATAAACACTAATTAAAAACAATGATGCTCTTTGGTTTGGTATTTCAAACAAACTAGCTTATACACACATAAAATTTAGTTTTGATCATAAAACGGGGAGTTCCCATCTTATCTATTTCCATCATAGACATAGACTACTAAGAATTCGTAACTGTAACATACATTTCGTAGTGTTGTATTTTGACAGTAAAATATTTTGACAGTAAAACAATGAAAATGTTATTGTAGATATAAGCAAATTATAGTTTAGTGTTTATAATTTCGTGTAAATGCAAAATTAATAAATTTCGTTCAAAAAAAATTTTTATTTTCAAAAACCGTGTAAGATCGAAAACGTGTAAAACGAATACCGTGTAAAACGGGGGATAGGTGTATTATGTATTTGTTGACAATATTAAACATTGTTTCATACATATAAGAAGTGTTTAAATTAGAATTTATTCATTTTATTCATTCGAAAGGAGTGTATACATATGTACATACATACATATGCACATACAATAAATATTTGAATTAATTAGCATTAGAAAAGTAAAAAAATTAAATGAAGAAAAAATGAAATCAGATTTTAATTTTGAAGCAAGTTTTTTGAATTTTTATATTTTTGATTGTATATATAACTCGATTTAATATGACTAACAACCATGAATGTGACGACGAGTAAGACAACTAATTACTGGCTGGACAGTTTTGTGAAACCAAAAATACTAAAACTGATACGAACCACAATATCATGCAAGAGGCAGAAATACAAATTACCAAAAACAACAACAACAGAAACAACAACAACAATAATAATAATATAATATATATTTTGCAAGGTCAACAAGTCAGTTAAAATAAAAATAAATTGTACAAGAGTAACAGAAAAATTCGTTAAAAGTTGTGACGAATACACACACACAACTTGTACGATAAAGAAAAAAAACCTGTTTTCAGTTTAATTTACGTGTGGATACGACTGCTCAACATCATGATCGTTGTTGTTAGTAACGGTTCTTAAGTTGCTCTCTGTTACAGAGTTGGCACCACATCCATTCTTACGTAACAATTATGAGTGGTAAGTTTTATTACGATCGAAATGTCGCTATCAATGCAACTCTAACTACATATTGTAATTATTGACCGAGATGACCACTTGAAAGAAATATAAAATCATACAGTCTGTCTACGATCAGTAAATTCAAAAGATGATTGATTTTTTCTTTTATCTTTATTTCAGTGAATGTTCTTTTATGAAGTAGTTGGTTGGTCTTAAAGGAATTAAAAATGCGTATGTTGCATTTGTTAACATACATACATACGAGTATATAACAATTGAATTGAATTTAACAGGTATATGTATATGAATTCCATATTATGCTTGAAGATTCTTCCAGGTCAATAATTTGTTCAAAGTTTTTTGTCTAAACCGAAAGTGGGCAATTCATCTAAAATTATGTCGATGTTGAGATCAGAATCATACGATGTATGTACATACGTATGTACATACCAACGTTGATGGTATCGATAGGTACTTTATTTTAAGTACAAAAAAA
Source organism: Sarcophaga caerulescens (assembly GCA_927399465.1). NCBI lineage: Eukaryota > Metazoa > Arthropoda > Insecta > Diptera > Sarcophagidae > Sarcophaga > Sarcophaga caerulescens. The sequence continues at coordinate 1,579,741 of OV656866.1, forward strand.
TTACAAACTGGTGTACTTATAAAGGGCTATCCATTTCGTGGTTTCAAAAGTATGGGACTGGAATTCGACATCTGTCAAACTAAGGAGTGCGCACAAAAAAAAATGGGCCTACTTTTAAGCTAATAACTTTTATCATAATTGAAAAAAATGAATACCGTTACATTGTTTTTGTTAGTCATCTGTTTCAAAATCCACGTGATAAATCTCATTGCAATAGCAAAATTAGTTTTTTTGAAAATGGGCACCCAACAAGAATGTCGTAAAAAAATAATTGAAATTTTCAATGAAAAACCGCGCCGCTTACAAAAAACGATTGCTAGGCTCGCAGGTGTTAACCAAGAAACAGTTTCTAAGGTAAGAATAAAACAATATAAGGAGTCTTTAAGTATTGAGAGAAAGCGTGGAAGTGGAAGAAAAAAAGGATTTGCCGACCAAAACAAAGCAAGTAAAATAATACGTATTTTTCAAAAAACACCCTAACATGTCTGGAAGAAAGAAAAGTGGCTCAAAAAGTTGGATGATCTGAGACCTTTGTCAGAAAAAATTTTATACACAAAAGAATTCAAATATTATTTACTTTAATTGAAATATAAAACGAAAAAAATTCGCCACTTAGTTTTATTTCTATAACGAAAAGTGTAAGTCCAGTTTTTTTCGTGCGCACTCCTTAAGTTGTGAGACCAATTTTTTTCTTTTCAGTTGAAAGTCTGACATTGACGAAAATGGATCGCTTAACTATTACACAACGCATAAAAATTATCAAAACCTACTACAAAAATGGTGATTCTGCCACAGCCACGTATCGTGCGTATCGGCAATTTTTCGAACAAAATTTTCTTCAGCGATGAAGCACATTTCACACTCGGTGGGTATGTTAATAAACAAAATTGTCGTATTTCTGAGAATCCTCAAGTAATTGAAGAGAGGCCATTACATCCAGAAAAAGTCACTGTTTGGTGCGCTCTTTGGTTCGAACGTGTGATTGGACCTTACTTCTTCGAAAACGACGATGGAACGACTGTCACCGTCAATTCGGAGCGTTATGGTCATATGATAACCGACTTTTTTTTGCCTGCTATTGAAGAATACGACTTGGAGAATATGTCGTTTCAACAAGACGGTGCCACATGCCACACAATTCGAGCAAATATGGCTTTATTGCAAGAGACATTTCCTGGTCGCGTAATTTCTCGTCGTGGCGATATCAACTGGCCACCAAGATCATGCGATTTGACACAATTAGACTTTTTTTGTGGGGCTACGCGAAAGACCGTATTTATGCAGATAAACCTTCAACTCTTGAGCATTTAAAAACCAACATTCATCAAGTTATGGCTGAGATACCGCCCAATATGTGTGAAAAAGTGGTCGAAGATTACCTCAAAAAAATCAATGCTTGCAACACTTCGCGTGGAGGTCATTTAAATGATGTAGTGTTTCTCACACATAATGTCAACGTTCAAACTTTACAATAAAAAAGAAATATCATGAAAAAAATATTTTATATGTGTTTGGGTACGTTCGTAAATGCAGTAGTTGTGCAACCTGCAGCATAATAAAAATGAAATGTTCAAAAATGCAATACTTGGCAGCACTGACTTGCGTCGAACGTTTTTTTTTGCAGACAAATTGCAATACTGTCGCAAATTTTTGCAAATATAGCAACAGTTAGATTTCAGTTGCAATAGTTTGCGGTAAACCATTTCTTCGACAATATTGTAGTTTCGTGATATAAAAGCTATTAAACAAAAGGAAATTTTGCTTTATTTGCAGAAAAATGGAAAACTAATAAAATTTAACCGATATTGTTATAGAAAATTTTAATTATTTATATTTTTAGTTCCGAGGAAGATTTCACATTTAATATACAAAAATTAATAATACGGACTAGACTGGATATGGAGTCGGTCAGTATTGTGGTGAAAAGTTTTATTAAAAATTAAAGAAATCAAATCGGACTTTGAAATGACAAAGGAACAAATAAGCCGGAAATTTTTGAATTTTCACACCACATATATGGTACAAAACACTCTATTAACCCACCGTCTAAATTTTCAATAATATTTGTTATTGTTAATTTTGATAAATTTTTTTTAACTTTTGCAGAACGTTCTAAAAAGCAAATTCTGTTTAGTTTTTGTGCAGTAGCAAAGCATTTGCAACCGCTGATCACGCATTAGCAACAAAACTTGGCATTACTGCTGCAGTCGTGCACAAATTTGCTGAATTTACGAACGCACCCTTTTATTTACGTTTACTTTTGAAATCACGAAATGGATAACCCGTTATTTCATTAGACCTCAGCAATATGGCACCAATTAAAAATATGGTCTATTAAGATTCTGTAGTTTATCCGCGGAAGTTTTTCACTTAAGTTAAGTCAACTTTTGCACACAGGTTTATGACTACAGATAGTTTCGTTACAGTTTTTGCACGTTTCATAAACACAATTTTGGCAAAAGGTAATTTGTTTATTGCAAAATTTTCATTTTATATCTATTTTGTAAATGTTGTAAAATGCTATCCAAAGTATGTATGTATTATTATTACATATACAGTGTAATCGCAATAGAGTGAACACTTGATAATATGAACTACTCGATATTACGAACTCCCGTTTTTTTTCATTAGTTACTTTATAGAGTGAACAATGTCCAACTCAATAGAGTGAACTTTTGTTTTTCTTATACAAAATTGCAAAGACACAAAAGTTATCGTTAATAAAGACACAGAAGTTACATATTGTTTTATGAAACCGTTAGATTTCCATTGAATTTGCAAACATTTTTGTTTTCTTGTCTTTTTTTTGAAGATTTTTCAAAAGTGTGAGCTAGATTACTTTAGTGATTTTTGTTTTCTCGTTGTGTTATGTGCAGACCAAAAGTTATAAAATGAGTTCTAATAAATGTAAAACATTTCTTTCTATTGGAATAAAGCAAGAAATAATTAAAGAACTATCCAAAGGTGTGGGAGCTACAGTTCTTGCAAAAAATATGGAGTAAATATTTTAGTTTTGCATAAATTCCGGGATCTAGCGGTGCAAAAAGCTAAAAATGTTCGTACAAAGCAAAAAACTCTTGAAAATGACTTTACTTCTTTGTAATTCATTAATAATAATATAATAAATATGGATTCTTTTATATAAAAAAGTGTTTTTTATAGACTCTTTAAAGTGAATACCTATCCCTAATAGAGTGAACTGGCCTTGCACGAATTTGTTCACTCTATTGCGATTCCACTGTATTATTATGAATAAACAGACCTTCAATGCTTGAATTCAGATTTAGTAAAAAAAAAACAAAAACAACGATAATCGTTACTTATATTTTGTTTGTGAATAACTTCTCTCGGTGGTAATTAAGCGATACAAAGCCAGTAACGACAAAAACAAATTTGAAGATGCTTGCAAAAGTCAAAGGTTGTTCAAATTCTATTCTGTTGTATATGTATTTGCATGTACATACATACATACACACATGACGGGCAAAATAAGGAGAGAGATATATACATACATACATAGTATGTATATGTACATTTGTGTATGTGTTTTTTATGTAAAATATTTTAATAAATCAAACATTAAAGTTTTTCAAATTACCACTGCACTGATCACCGTGCTGAAAAGTGCAGGAAGAAGCGTGAGGGATAGATGGAATAAAATGTATTATTGTTGAAGTTTAGATTTGAAACACACCTTAAAATATATCTGTACAAATTTTGCCATTTTTAATCTCTTACTAATGTCTGCTAAAGTTGCTTTTGGCTTTGGCTTGTTTTTATAGTCATGGTGTTGTTTGTAGCATTTGTGTTGTTAAGCCGCAACATTATAAAATTTCCGAACAATGACCGAAATATTGATAGAAAACCGGAATTTAAATGCTACAGTAACTCGAAATGTTACAACAAAAATCCCACAATTTTATTTGTCTTTTATTTCTTAAATATTGTTATTGGTTTCTCTCTCTCTCTCTCTTTCTCTCCTTATATTTCGTTACAATCTATCAATCGATCGGTGATTGAATAGAGGGAGGAAGGTTGGGGGGATTCTCGAAAAAGTAAAGACAAATCAGAAAAAAAAAATAAAATAAAAACATAATTTGATGGTAGAAGAACAAGAAGAACGAATATGAATATGCATGGGCACAGATAGACAAGCGAATAGATAAGAAAATACACAGAGAAACAAACAAGCAATACAATAGGACAAACCAACTAAGCTCACATATACATACCATACATATATAGATGATATATGTATGCATGTATATGTATACAAATATATTTCCATTTTACACTTTCACTTTTTTGCTTTTTTTTTTTATTTTTCGCAAAGAATCAATTACCATGTTGAGTAAGAAAATATTCCGACCAGAATTCAAGCCAAAACTCAGAAACGTGTTGTGTTAATTGTATGGATCACATGTACACAATTGTATTCATCATACCAACACACATTTACATGCACTATCAACGAAGATTACGTTTAAAACGGTTTTGAATAACAGCTGTTGCAGCATGCATTGTACTGACTGAAGCCATAATGATTCTTCAGTTGACGGCAGCAATAGCGAAAACAATAAAATCAAAAGACTAAAGGAACACAATGTAAATCAGAATTTTGAAATCAGGAAATTTTATACTTTAATTTTGTAAATCAACACCAGGTAAGAAAGCATCCAGTATGTATGTAGAAGAGTATACACATTCAACGGAGTCATATATGTACATATATACATACATATATATATATTTATATACGTGTGTAGAGTACATATTTTATAACCATTGAAGTTTAACAATTTCTGTTTACGTATACATACAAACACAAATATACATATGTATATATATATATACATATATATGTAAACGAGCGAATAATTTTTTTTTTTTTTTTATTTCACACATACAAACAAATGCACTTAAAACACTTTTAATTTCATTATTCAATTTAAATTTTTTGCTTCCGTGATATTTTTTTTTTCCTTTTTTAATTATTTTTCAATTTATTATTTACAATTTTTTTTTTCTTATTTTTGAAAATAATCAAGAAAACAAAATGCGTCCGGTTGGTAGCCTTAAAAAGATTTTTCAATTCTTCTTTCACTTTCAAACCGAACCGTTATTTAAAACTCCGAAAACACGTTACACGTCAGGCAGTGATCGTCAAGCGACTGACTGACTGATTGAAAATAAAACAGATTTCGGATTGCTTACAAACAACAGCAGAACTCTTCGAGCAGCGTATGAAGACCAAAACAGACTAGGCCAGACAGATCAGAGAAGACACAATAACAATAATAATTACTGCAAATAATTAATGTTTTCATGCCGTTTGTATTTGTAGTTTGAATGTGTTTCTAATTTGTGTTGTTTGAAATTGAGAGTAATACAGAGACAAATAGAGAGAGAGAGAGAGTAAGTAAGAGAGAGAGAGAGAGAATGAGGAAGAGTGAAAATAACAAAACAGTTTGAGCATTCTCTTTATATTTTGTTTACAACGATCATCAGCGTTGCCAGATATATTTTCTTGTTGGAAATTTATAAAATTCCATAAATCATTAAAATCATATGAAATATACAAACATCCTCTATATTATTATCTACATATGACTATTAAGACCAATATTGCCAAAATTGCCGATATGAAGAGTTTAGATCAAAAAAAATCTTAAACAAATCTTAAAAATCTAAACTTAGAGTTTTATAAAGTAAAAAAAAACTTATAAATAGATACATACTTTAGTACTTTAGAAGTCAAACTTCTGTAAAACAGTCATATTAGATCAGATCTACATACTTATACTGTTATCTTTTAATATTTATGCGTAAACTGTCTATATGTTAAAAAAAAATGTTAATTAATTGGTTATAAGTCATTATACATATGTGTTAGGTATACGAGCCCGTACACAGATCATTTAACATCAATGTGCTATTGAAATATGTATATTTTCGGAACTATAATGACTCATCAATCATTTTATTCTGTTTAGAAATACATACATTAAAAAGTTACATATTATAAAAAGGACTTTTTAAAAAACAAACAAAACCGAAAGTTCATTATTTTAAACAAAAATATTGTGACCACTATTAATTCGTACAGTCGCCAATTTTCATAGTTAGAATTTTGTTACGCCACCTTTGTTTTTTAAAACGGTCTCGACACGTTTTGGCATGGTACTGACTAGTTTTTGGCAGTCTTCTGGGGTTATCGAGTCCTGAATTTTTGACTTTAACCTGTCAAGAGTCCGTTGAGGTTCATTTCAAAGTTTTCTTTTCATAAAAGCCCACACATTTTCTATTGGATTAAGGTCTGGACTGGAAGATGGCCAATCCAGGACCTCTATTCCATTTTCTTCAAGCCACTTTTTCTTTTTTTTCGCAGTATGTGAAGAAGCACCATCCTGTTGGAATATGTATTCCCCGCAGTCTGCTAATTTCGATACAGATGGTATCAGATTTTCCTCCAGGATTTTTATATATTTTTCTGCATTTACGATTCCATCTATGAAATGCAGCTGACCGACACCTTTTGAGGACATACATCCCCATACCATAACGCTAACTGGAAACTTAACTGTACGTTTTAAGCAGTCTCTATTGTATGCCTCGGTGCTTTTACGTATTACCCTTTTTCTTGCATCACCAACACATACATCAAACTTGGATTCATTGCTAAAGATAATGCTGTCCCATTGCCGTTGTACCCAAGAGCGTCTCTCTTTGCTCCATAATAGGCGCTTTTTCATTTGAACCACGGTAAGCAAAGGCTTTTCCTTGGCCTAAAAAATTTTTATAAATTATTAAGTTGATCTCGAAAAACCGGGTTAATCTTTAACTAACTTTATAAGAATAATAAACTATGCTTTTCATTTGCAGTCGGGTCCACTCACGTTTTACGGGCTTTCCAATTACTTCAGACCACTTTAAGGATATATCTCGACATTTAAGGATATATCTAGTTTGATGATCTTTGCCAAAGCTCTTTTATCGCGATGACTTATTCTGGAAGTCCGGCATCTGTTTGGAACATTATTGCTTAAATTTCCACTTATTTTATATTTCCTAACAATTCTTTTGTATTGTAGATCTTGGGATTTTTAGATCAGTCGATATCTGCCCATATGTCATTCCCGATTTGAATTTATCGATGATTAATATTCGAATTTCCTCACAAACAAAATAAAATAAAATGTAAAAGTTTTTTTTTGCTCCTTTACATTCCTATTCTCCTATTGTAACGGTACATTCAAAATTTTTTGTTTACATTTTGATTTTTTATTTAGCTTGAGCGCAATTTATACACTGAACGAATTAATTAATAGTGGTCAAATATTTTTTAATAAATAATAAAGCCCTTTTAGTTTACTTAATTTTCTTAACATTTTGAAACAGGACTTAAGAATATTTCTAAATCAGTTTATAGGAAATAAAACGACCTTTCAGAAAAGTATAAACTTGTTGGTGTAATTAACATAATTTATTCTGGCGTTTGGTGCTAAAGAGCGAAAAAATACATGGTGTACGAATTAATAGTGGTTAGGGCTCGTATACTATGCATATGTATTATTAATAAATTATATAAAAGGTGGCCGCAGTAGAATACAGTAAAGTTCTAAAAGTGACACTTAGCCGTAGTGTCTAAAAACGATCTTTTCGTTTTCTGACGTTAGCAGTATACTTCACTTTGACGGCTATAACCGCAAATGTCAACGCCAACGTGTTAAAATTAGTTTTTTAAACAAATACGTATATATAGAGTACAAGGGATTTTAAAATTGATGTGGTATTTTATCAAAGGTTAGGCATTAAAAATCCTTCCGCTATTATTAATGTTATACATTGTGTATGAACATATTTTCATAAAAAGATCAAAATATAGTCTAGTTACTAGGTTTTCATACGATGATAATAACTTTTTGGCTTAAACAAAATATTTTGTATTTTTCTTTGAATCATACCTTCCATAACGTAAACAATACTCCCGACATCTCCCTCCTTAATGATAAGACTCTTTGCGGCATATTTGACTGGGTACATACAATCCACAATCTCACGTATTTGTGTGATATCAAGATTTTTCATAAAATCATTATCCAATATGGCAGATTTGATAATTTCTCGAGATCTGAAAAGAGAATAAATTTTGAATCCGATTAGATGGAGTGGATAACATTTATTTATCGAGCTTAGGGATAATATTGTAAAAATTTATTATTTTCTTTTATACATATGTGTACATGCATGCCTGTGGTGTCTTACTTTGGTGATTTTGGAATTTTCATTAGTTTATCTTCAGCTTCGACTAAATCTATTAAAGGCTCCGCACTATAACCTTGACGTTTGATACGTTTTGGCTCAGTGGTGGAAGGAAAAACTCTTGTGGATTCCATGCCAATTGTGGTACAGTTATATTCGTCATAGTCTGCTTTGTGGTGCTGCAGAAAGACCTGCGTCAGTGGTTTCACCACTTGACGAAATTTATCAATTTCATTTTGCAACTCTACAACTAAGGCATCTTTCGCTTGACATTCTTCCTGCAAACGTGAAATGCTTTGGCAAAAGAAACGATTGCGCTCTTGACACTCAATGAGAGCGTTTTCTTTTTCTTGTAAAGCCAAACGCAAATGTTCAATGAGGTCAGCCATTTGCTGGTACTCCTGTGTCTGATTGAAATTACATATCGCTGCATGCTGCTGTGACTGATGATGATTTTGCTTGTGATGATGGTTCTCGGGGCCATCACAATGGGACAATGAAATCTTTCCTGAGCAAGACGTCTGTAAAAGTTTCTTCAGTTCTTGTATTTCGCTTTCTTTATCGTCTATCAATAGACGTGCAAATTGTAGTTCATGTCGCAATTCTGCGTATGATTCTCCCATTTTACAACATTCTTTGGACAAATTGACGTGATGTTGATGCGTTTGGCTCATGTTGGCCGATTATTACAAATAATATTTTTAAAAACAAACTGATCGAAAATAAAAAAACAAACTACATTCATTGAAGGAATCATACGAGTACGTAATAAATATTTTAGAAGAGGAAGTTTTTAATTATTTTTTTGTTTATTTGACTTGTTTGTATATACTGTACGTAATTCTTCTGTATTTCAATATTATTCAACATTCACTCTCTTAATTAAATTTTTTATACGGAAGTATAAAACATTTTCTAATAGTAACAATGACTGTCTGTCTACTTTATGATATTGTATACATACATGCATAGCTATCCTTTGAATATATACATGTATGCATGTACACGATTAGCTCTGAAGGACTGTATGTTTAATTGATTAAATTAAATAAAAAAAAAAAAACATATTTTTTTTGTCCATTCTAACGATCAGGGGATAAATTATACAGGGTGGGGCAAAAGTCGCGAAGGGATTTGAAAAATTAATAACTTTTCTAGTTTAATTTTTTTTTATTTTTCTTTTTAGGACTTGGAAAATAAATCTGGGAGATTAATTTTGGAAGGTTACAACGTTATCCAGCGAACCAAAATCATAGAACTTTATTTTGAACATCATCGATCAATAATTCAAACTGAACGAGCCTATCGTCGTCATTTTAATGTGCGGAATTCACCATCCAAATTAATTAGTGACACGTTTTCAGGAACAAGGCTCAGTAAGGGATCTTCCACGAAGCGGAAGACCACATTCTGTAATTAATGAAGCAAATATTCAACGCGTTCTGGAGAGTGTTGAGGAGAATCCTGAAACATCAACTCGAAGGCGCTCTGCTGAGCTGCAAATGTCTCGGCGGTCTTTACGCAGAATATTAAAGGGAAATTTACATTTTTTCCCATACAAGCTGCAGTTAGTGCAAGAACTAAAGCCACGAGATTCCCAAGAACGATTAAACGATTAAACCCCTTCGTGACTTTTGGCCCACCCTGTATAAAACATTGTAAAGGGCTATCTATCCATTTCGTGGTTTTAAAAGTATGGGACTGGAAATCGACATCTGTCCAACTAAGTTGTGAAACCAATTTTTTTCTTTTCAGTTGAAAGTCTAACATTGACGAAAATGGATCGCTTAACTATCACACAACGCATAAAAATTATCAAAACATACTACAAAAATGGTGATTCTGCCACAGCCACGTATCGTGCTTTAAGAGGAGATTATGGTTTACATAATCGTCCAACTACGCAAGCAATTGTCAAAATTGTGAAGAAATTTGAAGAGACTGGAGTGGTTACAAATATTGAAAGGCCTGTGCATAATCGTTTTGCTCGTTCCGCTAAAAATATCGCTATTGTAAGTGAAAGTGTCGATTCCTCGTCGTTCTCAGGAATTAGGACTGTCTTACGGCACATTATGGCGTATTTTGCATTTAGATCTACACCTACATCCATATAAAGTCCAGCTCACGCAACAACTGAAGCCAGCTGACTGACCATTCACAACGTCGTAGATACGTGGAATGGGTGCTTGAACAACAGGCGGTGGACGGCAATTTTTCGAACAAAATTTTCTTCAGCGATGAAGCACATTTCACACCTCGGTGGGTATGTTAATAAACAAAATTGTCGTATTTGGGGTTCTGAGAATCCTCAAGTAATTGAAGAGAGGCCATTACATCCAGAAAAAGTCACTGTTTGGTGCGCTCTTTGGTCCGAAGGTGTGATTGGACCTTACTTCTTCGAAAACGACGATGAAACGACTGTCACCGTCAATTCGGAGCGTTATTGTCATATGATAACCGACTTTTTTTGCCTGCTATTGAAGAATACGACTTGGAGAATATGTGGTTTCAACAAGACGGTGCCACATGCCACAAAACTCGAGCGAATATGGCTTTATAGCAAGAGACATTTCCTGGCCGCGTAATTTCTCGTCGTGGCGATATCAACTGACCACCAAGATCATGCGATTTGACACCATTAGGCTTTTTTTTTGTGGGGCTACGCGAAAGACCGTGTTTATGCAGATAAACCTTCAACTCTTGAGCACTTAAAAGCCAACATTCGTCAAGTTATGGCTGAGATACCGACCAATATGTGTCAAAAAGTGGTCGAAAATTACCTCAAAACAATCAATGCTTGCAACACTTCGCGTGGAGGTCATATAAATGATGTAGTGTTTCACACATAATGTCAACGTTCAAACTTTACAATAAAAAGAAATATCATGAAAAATAAAATATTTTATATGTGTTTTATTTATGTTTACTTTTGAAACCACGAAATGGATAACCCGGTATATCCAAAGATGTTGTTCAGTTTATTAAAAAACTGTACGATCAAGAATCTATTGAATGAATATTTTTATAATTCAATGAATGGTAACGAAGATAGTAATGTCTGTGATACTAATTAATCGAGTTTACTACACTTTCTTATTGTTATATTCATTTCTGGTCTATTCAAAACATAATTTTGACAGATGTTGATAAATATTTCTGACCTGTTAGATTCCGATTAACGTTAACTACAACAAGTCTAATGCATATAACAAACTACGAATTAATTTATAAGGGCAACGATTACATTATTATTTGTATCACAACGTAATCGTGTCCGAGCATTTATTTAGTTGAGCTTCAATATCAATCATTGGCATCATTGAGGGAGGCCGATATATTTATTCAAAGTTTTCGTAAACGAAACCTGTAATTAACAGCTTAATCTACGCTAATCATGATCACTTTATATCCATGCAAAATTAACGAAATCGTTATTAGTTCAGGTAAGAACATAATTTTTCATCATTCACTAAAGTTGTTTACTATTTATTCGCTCATTACGTTTATCTCTTCAAATACAAACAAACACATTATTTGTTGATTTCATTTTGACTTTTAATTGATTAAACGAATTAAAATTACTCGTAAAGCTGGCAAAAATTTAAAATTTAATATTTTTAACACGTATGTATATTTATTTGTTGGCATTTTCATTTCATTGCCTTTCACGCCACATACATACATATGTATGGATGTATATACATATGACGATGTCATTTACGATGTGCACTCTTTATAATATTTTGTGTCAACAAAAAAACAACATTAATATTCGGAAAATTCACACCCCCATGATTTTCAATCACCATCTACCATCTACAAATGAACAACAGCAACAATAACTATGTAATTGGAATAGCCTTGTGATCGATCAAGACCCTTGCGACGACACGACAACAATGAGAAGGTACACGAACAATACGAATCGTTAAGGAAAAAATGATTTACGCACGATGAAAAGTTACAATTCGAATCCGTCCATTAGTGTTACCAACGAAAGCGACTGTTCAACTGGTAGATCGACTATTTTGCGACGATAGACTTATTTGTTTGTATGTTTGTTTGTGCATCGGTAACAAACAAGGCAGCAATAATCTGGCAGCAATATGAAGCGAAACAAACAAATAAAAATATATTTGCGTTTGATACGTTCGTCAGTGTTTCAGGAGGAACGTGATTTGAAAATTTTGTCTTACACACAAAATGGCTCTCATACTCTACCCAACAAACAAAAATTCTATGATTACGCTCGCATAAAAGACTTAATATTTACCTTGATCTACATATGTACGTACATATACAGTAGGACCTTGTTTATCCGTGATTCGATTATCCGGCAACATCAATTATCCGGGATAGAAAAAGAAAATTTAATCAACTTAATTTTATTTTGGATCGACTTAAATTTTTCAGCATCGTTTAACCGTGATTACCTCTATTATCCGTGATTATAAATAAGCAAACAATTTTTTCTATTATTTTGGACAAACAAGCGAAAAAAACTTTAGTATACGATGAGTCGGGAGCATACATGTAAATCTTATCTACTGTTTTCTGACAAAATTAATTTTTTTTTTATATTTTTGAAACATGTACATATGTATGTATGTATATAAAATCCTTGAATTATTTAGTTTTTATATAAATATGTACATATTCATTTATTAATTAATAAAAATATCTATTAAAAAAATATCTAAAATTGGTACTCAATTAACCGGGAAAATCGATTATACAGAATGCTTCCGGTCCCGACCATCACGAATAATCGAGGTCCCACTGTACTATATAAGTACAAAAGACATTTCTGATCTTATAGAATAATTAATAAATTATAATTATGAAAACCTTAAAATTGTATGACTTCACTAATAAAATATGAGTGAATAAGAATTCTATCTATTTTTATAGCCTAACTAGCTGACCCGGCGAACTATGTACCGCCCAAAATTGATTTCTTTATTATTGCCCAAAAGAGGTCACATTATATCATATCTATTGTAATACGCTGCATAAAACGGTTATATAAAAATAACTATGTAACTTACTATAAGTATGTGGGGATGTGCTTATAATCGAATGCGTTATAGTTATAAACCATCCAAACAGGGGGAGGTTGCCACGCCCATTTTTGGTGAGTTTGTCGATATCGACTCTACGAACTTACCCACCAAATTGCATTTGTCTACGATCACTATGTCCCTAAATATTCAATTTTAAAGGTTTGCCACGCCTACTTTTTGCTATAACGAATTCTTTTAAACCATTTAAACCTGATAAAATTTCGAACAAAAAAAGAATGACTAAAATCCGTTCAGTAGTTTAAGAGTTACAGGTATCACTTGAAGGGGGAGGAGGGTTGTCACGGCCATTTTTGATGGGATTGTCGATATCGACTGTACGAACTTACCCACCACATTTTATTCGTCTACGATCAATATGTATGTAAATATTCAATTTTAACGATTTGCCACGCCCTCTTAACATTTAGGGATATGAAAAATAGATGTTGTCCGATTCTCAGACCTACCCGATATGCACACAAAATTCCATGAAAATCGGTCGATCCATTTCGGAGGAGTTTAACCAATCACTAACACCGTGACACGAGAATTTTATATATTAGATTATCTTTCGATTGGACTGATAGCTGTGAAGTGAGTAATATTTTTCATTCATACATAGTCCTTTCATCGGATCACTCGCATCCGACCCATAGCTAATCTCCGAATGGGGTAGTGTGAATTTAGTCAATTCTTATTATTCTTTACTAATATGCGTTCTGCAATTATGGCTAGTGTAAATAATAATGAGTCAGAGGCTCATGATGTTCTGTAGAACAAACATGTTTTTTAATTATCGAAAAAAGCACTTTGGATTCTTAAGATGATGCAAGAACACTATATCTGAAGAAGAAGGTTTAATCCGGTTATACACATAACCGAACTAAGTTGTCACAAAATCTCTTTTAAGGCTTCTCAATAGTGTTCAGAACAGGGAGAAGGATTTTATTAGTAACGGCAGCGTATCCACCAACTCTATTAAATCACCATTACAATGTGGCTAGTGTTTCAAAGCAAACAGCAAAATGTTAACAAAAGCGACAACTAAATGATGTGATTTTCTAAAGAATTACTCTCTGTACTTATTATTTTTAACATTCGTTATCTAATTGAATTGAGAATTATAAATGATTTAAATGACACTCATTTAAATGCTTACTGGGTATGCTTGTTTACATTGTACAAGTACGTACGTATTAAAAATATTAATGCACAATTAATAAATAAATGATGTTCATGGTTTCTTTTAAGCTTTTAATTTTCAAAAAATACATATACTATTATATACATATATATATAATATATATAATATACAATAGTATATATTATACATGTATATATACATATACATATACGTATATTGTGTATATGTAAGTATGTATATTCAAATGGGCACGAATACGAAAAGAGTCAGCTGGTGTAATCAAGTTTTGAAAGTTTGTGCGGTCTAGCTCAGTGTTGAAAAATTTAGTACTTTTGTATTTTTTTCAGTACTTTTTCATTTCAAAAATACCGCAGTACCACCACCAAGCTTTCAGTTCAGTTTTTCATCAAATTTGTGTTTTTTTTTGTTCGTTCAAAAAATAAATATATATTTTAATAAATAATTCGCACATTCTTTTTCCGTTTCCGGGTTTATTAAGTAAGAATTAACCCCCGTTTATTTAATGGGGGTCTCTCCGTCTAATACGTAGTTACAAGTTATTTAGATAGACGTCCAACGGCCACTGTTCAAATCCAGGTCAGACAAAACGAAAACAATAACCGACCGTTATTATTAATGTGTGTGAATAAATAAATAATGTATGTTGTGTAGGTAGAAAAAAAGTAGGTGGGGTGGTAAGTAAAAAAAAGGTGGTTAGTTTGTTTAGGTTGCTCACCAAAAAGAAGGCCCCGGTTCAACCCCTAGGTTCGGACAAAACGAAAACAAAAACAAGATGGGAGGATGGGATCGCTGCTGGTTGGAAGGAAAGAAGAACAAAAAAAATTTAATTTTTTTTGAAGTTTTCGTTTTTATAGCTGTGGTGAGTTTTTACAAAATGTGGTGAATAAAATCGAAGTATGGTGACTTTCTAGTGCGGTGAGTCTTCCAAAATGTGGTGAATTTATCCGGTGTGGTGAATAAAATCGAAACTCACCAAAGTGCCGTTACTCGAAATGAGTACTGTATTACTATAAATACATATATACTGTATATCGTGATTTGGACGGTGTGTGTCTAGAATAAGTAATTTTCACATTTGTTAGTGCAGGCATTCACCGATATGTCTGATTACCGCATTAAAACAATGTTGCCATTGTGTCATTTATTTCTAATTCTAAAAAATTAAAATTAGAAAACTGCGAAATATTTACGAAACAAAAAATAATTAAATTATTTTGTAAATGTAAATAAATTCTTTTATGTTTTATTCCCAAAATGCTTTTGCAAATTGGAAATAATGGGGTTAGGCTAATAATAATGGTAAAGGGGCCTTTAGCCCCGGTTAGCCAGGGGCTTAAACTAACACGTATGTTATTACGCTTTTAGATTGATTACGAATGAACCCGTTGCGTCGACATTTTTGACTAAACCTTACGTTTCGAATCTACTGTTTTTGTTTTTGTATATGAGAAACATGTAGGTTATTTAGTAGTTAGTTAGTTTTTCTATTATTACATTCCGTACGTAAAGTATAATAAATAAATATAATTTTAAGTATAATAATTTAAAATAATAATAATAATTTAAAGTATAATAAATAAATATAATTTTATATTTGATGCAAAAAAGTACTCTTTCAGTATAGTTCAGTACTATTTCAAAATTTCAATTTTGCAACACTGGTCTAGCCTTTACAGTTTGGTATAATAAGCTTTGGTGTAATAAGCTTTTATTAATTGAAAACAAAAGCTTTTTCAAGCAGTGCATTTCAAAGTGTACATTAAGACCGATAAAATTTAACAAGAGTGTTCTGATTAACACTATTTCTACCAAAGTTGGCACCTTTGACACATTTTAAAATTTTAACTTGAAATTTATTTCTAAGTTTAATAATTTTTTCTTATTTAATGTTTTGACTTTTCGTATAATAATTGTTAAATTTATTTAGCGTTATCATTTTCCTCCAGCTAATCCTGGATCAGTATAAGCGTACATGATACACCTATTTCTACCATGAGGTGTCTTTTGACACCTTTACGATTTTTCTTACATCAACAAATAAAAAATATAAAGAAACTACGCATGACATATGTACATTTGGACTGAACTATTATAATTTGTTTTTGGTTTTTTTCCTCTTCGTATTATTATACCAAGCCATGGAAATTCTGTGCAATTGGTAGTTCTGCGAAATGTCGTGCCATGGAAATTCTGTGAAATTCTGTTCAGCAAGTTTTCGAAATGCCAGAAATTTACACTACTCTAAATTCCCCGTTATAATTTTTATATCCGATTGTTGTTTGGAAACAATAGGAATAGGAGTAGGACATGTTTTAATAATTATTTGCATCCAAACGCAAAGGTGTCAAAAGATACCTTTTGGTCGAAATAGGTATACACAAAATCGTGGTAGAAATAGTGTTAAAAAGTAAATTTAATGCGGTCTATAGGTATTTAACGCTACAATTTCCATTTAATCTGTAACTTTTTTTTTTTGTTTTTACGGATATTAAAATGAATTTAGATGTCCTTTAATGCTATTTGCGGCCTAGAAATATTAGAGAACGCCTTGTAATCTTATTAACTACATAAATGTATAACGGGTAACTTTTTAGGCATATGGATTTGGAAAATTGAAAAGTACATACAAAATTTTAAAAAAGTTTACTGTGGTCAAATCACATCATTTTGGCGACCAAACTCGCCTTCAATGGGTCTAGTCGGGTGACACGTGCCGTAGCGTATTTCGCCGTTTTATTAAAACGACATGAAAACCATGTCAATTTTGGACAAATATAAGATAGAAATCATTGCACAATAGTCCTTAACACATTGCTTGCCAAGCTGTTTATGCGAGAGTTGTCATTTTTAGGCCACGTGTGTACCATTTTCGGTACATGATAATTACCTTTATAAATTTCTATAAATACATGTTCTTTTTTAAGTTTTGAGAAAATGTATGGTATTTTCATAATTATTAATATTCAAACATCAAAATGCATAAAATAACAATAAAAAATTAAAATTATTTCACATAGAATAAGAGACATAAGGATGATGTACAAAAGAGAATACATATATGCAAATGGTAGTCCAGAGAGTGCTCTTTTCAACTGTGATAGTGGGATAGCTGAAATAATTTTGTGAGTCGAGATTTTGAATTTTAAAAAAATTGATTTTTGGACAAAAATTATCTGAAAATTCTCTTGAAGATCAGTGGCCGTTTGCGAACATATAAGACACCATACAGACTATATGCAAGTGGTAGTCCAGAGGGTGCTCTATCCAACCGTGGTCGTTTTTGATAGCTGAAATAATTTTGTGAGTCGAGATTTTGAATTTTAAAAAAATTGATTTTTGGCCAAAAATTATACGAAAATTCTCTTGAAGATCAGTGGCTATTTGTGAACATATAGGAAATAGTACACAATACAGACTACATATGTATATGTATATTTTACTTAAGTTTGATTATACTATAATTTTTCACACTTTCTGCATACCATGGTTTGCAACGGTTTTGTGTCAATTTCACGTTTGCACGACTTCCAGAAGTCGGCTAATATTTGTGTTTTTTGCAAATATTATTATTATTTTGCGCAAACATTGGCCAACTTCTGATGGTCGCTCAAACGTGAAATTGACACATTTTGTGATAAACAATCAAGATCCATCAAAAATTCTGAAAATTTTTGAACTAAAAGTTCATTTGATGAGATGGCATATATAAAAAATATAACACGACTGTTATACTATTTCACTAATAACTACAGTAATTTTTATACAATTTTATCAAATGATGGCTCAATCTCTTCACAAGAGAACATACTTTAAGAATATTATCACTTATCTTATACTTTTTTACTAAAGTTCGCTACTATGAATGGACAAACTTGGAAAAATGTGAAAAAAATTCGCATTTTCCAAGTTTACCTAATCAAATCTCATAGCATATTAAGTCGAATAATAGATATATGTATACCGTTTTAAAGGTCCATCTCTCCCCTTTCTAACAAGATTTAAATTATGGAAATCGGGCCAGAAATGTTTGAGCAATCCATAAATTTGTGCGAAAAGTAAAAAAAAACGTTTTTGTCAAATAAAAAAAGTTTGGAGGGTTTGAGAAATATAAAAAAGGCATTTTTGAGTTCTACTCAACTAACTGAACAACATAGACTATGTTATTAGCCGGGTGTATAAAATTTTTTCTATTTTGTCGCATAGTGTTATTTTTGATCTGTAAGCGTTGTTCATTTGAAATGACTCATCCCTTCTAGCATTGCCATCTGTCACAAATATTTGTTTTTTAAACTGAAAAACTAAGTAGCAAAACATCTTTCACGCATACACCGATATTTTTGATAATTCACTATTACCACAGAAATCTCGAGAAAATAAGTTGCATTCTGAAGAAAATTCATTACTTGCATTCATTCTTCTCATAATAAAATCATAAAATTGAATTTGTTGTTTTATAATGCAGTTTGAGTTGCAACAAAGTTTAAGAATTAAGATACGACCACATTTAGCAAAATAATTGACAAAGAAATCCGTAACTCCTATGTTTGCTGAATATATACGTGGCGCTAAAGACAAGAATTATGTACAGTGAACTCGCGAAAACGTGAACACTCGAAAGTGTGAACATCTCAGAAACGTGAACAAATTTATTTTTTCACAGAGTATTCTAAAACGTGAACAAAATCTCAAAGTTCTAAAACGTGAACACTTTTTTATATTTTGTTTTTTTTAATCTGTTTTTAAATTGTGAAATCTTTAGAAATTCACAATCAAATTAATGAAAATGATCGTGGTTTTAACACCAGTGACGGATGGCTTCAAAAATTTAAATAAAGGTTTGATGTTCGCCTTCTTCAAATTTCCGGAGAAAAGCTTTCCGCGCAGCTGCAACATGTTGACCCACTTAAGAAAAAGTTAAAAGCAAAAATGAAAGAAATCTCTCTTTGTGAAGATCAGCCTTATAATGCTGATATGAATCCGGCTTATATTGGAAGCAGTTGCCATATAAAACATATTTGTCATCACTGGAGAAAAGTGCTCCAGGCGCAAAGATGGAGTAACAACGATTAACTTTCAAGGGCTGTTCAAATGTGTCGGGGACTCACAAACTTAACTTAATTTACTGGTAATTGGGAAATCTAAAAATCCTGGAGCCTTGAGAGTATTCGAGAGAAAAGTCCTACGTAAGATCTTCGGTCCAGTGCGAGTTGGCGATGATCTCCGCATCCGATTTAGCAGTGAGCTGTATGAGCTCCTCAACGACATAGACGTTGTACAGCGTATTAACATCCAGCGGCTGCGCTGGCTCGGCCATGTCGTTCGAATGGAGGAGGATGCTCCGGCGAGACGGGTATTTGATGCGGGGATCTGCGGAAGTCGGCGAAGAGGACGACCTTGTATCCGTTGGAAGGACCAAATCGAGGAAGCCCTGTCATCGATTGGTGTGACCAACTGGCGTAGGCGCGCAAGAAGCAGAGGCGCCTGGAAGGATGTGTTGCGGCAGGCCGAAATCCGTTAATCGGGTTGTTATGGCCAATTAAGTAAGTAAGTAAGTAAGTAAGTAAAAATCCTCGAAGTTTCAAAAACTTTACTTGTCCAGTCAATTACAATTTCTCCAAGTCTTGATAAAAAAAACGGCTACCGGTAAACGGCCTTCTGTTAATAGACAATGCCCCTTCACATCCGGCTGAATCCCAATTGATTTCTGATGACGGATTCATTTTTGCAATGTTTTTACCACCCTACGTCACATCGTTAATTCAGACCATGGACCAGAATGTTTTCAAAATAACAAAACTGTATTATAGAAACAGTCTCTTGGCATTAGTGGCTGAAAAACAAACCGAATTGCTAAATTCTATTAAGATGTTAACTATAAAAGATGCAATTAATCTTTTGGACTCAGCATGGAGTAAAATTTTCACAACAATTTTTAAACAATTACTGGAAAAGTATTTTAAATTTAGTTTCGGACAAAGATGACACCGATGATTATTTACTTATCAAAATATCATTTTTCATATTAAATAGGGTCCTTTTTTTGTTTTAAATTTGGGTACTCGATAACGTGAACAAACTCGAAAATGTGAACTACTGCCTTGGTAAAAATTAGTTCACGTTATTTCAAATTTATTTATTTTATTTATTTATTTATTTATTTCAATTTATTTCAAATGCAAGTAATACAGGAAGGACGCTGTTTTTTTTCTCTTACGTAACTGCCACATGAAGTCGCCGTAGTCTAGCAGGTTAGGTTAGGTCGGAGTGGTAGCTCTGATTTCACAAAGCACACTTGAGCACGCATAGCGGCCCGTTGTGATGCCACGGGTGAACGCAGTCCCTGTACTGACGAAGTTCCACCACAGTGAGGGAAAAGGAAGAAGTTGGTCAGCGCAAGGGCTGCACAACGGAAGCACGACTACCCCGCACTGGAAAACCAGCCAGAAAGTTTGATGAACGAGCCTATATCCTTGATATCAACGGATGATAGCTCCGTTAAGCTAACAAGAAATGGGGAGCCAAATAACCTATATCTACACCTGGCGAGAGACGGGCACCGACAAAGAAAGTGAATGACAGTCTCCTCTTCCTCAGAGGACCTGCATCCACGGCAGAAGTCGTTAAAGGGGAGCCTCATTCTTTCCGCGTGTCTACCCATGACGCAATGACCCGTAAGCACGGCCACTGTAGTCGAGATGATGTCACGACCAAGACCAAGTAATTGGTTGGTACGCCTTTTATCCATCGAGGGCCAGGTGAGCCTAGCGGTGGAGCAGGACTCCTCATTGACCCAGGATAGGTTGGCGTCCCGAAAGAATTTCCGTGCAATGGTCAGCTTGACCGAGGCAAGTGGTATACCCACTTCAACAGAAGAGGATTCCGGAAGGAGCGCACCAGCTCTGGCGAGCTCGTCGGCCCTACAGTTTCCCGGAATTTCACTGTGCCCGGGGACCCACACCAGAGAGACACTGGTGAAGCGCCCCGAAAGAAGGTCGAGACAGCGGCGACATTCCCTAACGATCCTAGAGTTATTCACGAAACCCGATAGAGATTTTATCGCGGCCTGACTATCAGAGAAGACCGAGACGCGAGAGAAAGGAGCATCGTTGACGAGGATCCATTGAGCGGCCTGGTAAATCGCCATCACCTTCGCCTGAAACACGCTGCAGTAGTCCGGCAAACGGAGAGAAATATTCAGGTTCAGTTTCCCAGAGTAGTCTAGCAGGTAGTGTGTTGGCTTATTAGACTGAAGGCCCGAGTTAAAACTACAGGTCAGACATCAAAACGAAAATATGAAAATATTTCTTCGGTGACTTCCTCCTCTCAGCAGATTTCTGGCAAAAACTCTTGAGAGTAAATAAAATTGCCATGAAAAGCTTCTCAAAGATCTGTCGTTCGGAGTCGACTTTAAACTGTAGATCCCGCCACTCATGTATAAAATTAACACACACAACCATAAGTGGTGCGAGAAGCTTGGTCGTAATCCTGACTGAAGGGTTGTAATGACCAATTATGTTATGTAACTGCCGCAAGTTTTAAATACATAATATTTGGCCACGATTGTTTATTCACATGGTCTATGTTTCTTATTGTCAGTTATTGTTTTAATTGTGCTTTAAATTTATCCGCATTAAATGTAAATCGTAAATTTAGAATATGAAATTATAAACTTTTAAAATTTATGAATTTTTTTCTCCAATTTTACATGTATTTAACTTTAATGCAGAAAAACTTTTCTTTTACTTTGAAATAACAACTGCATCCGTATAACAATTTTCTTTGCATGAATTAAACGTACTATGTAAGCCGCCAACTCAATCATTTAAATTCAGATTGAGTTGACGTGATAAAATTAAAGCAGCCTGCTTGCTACACTGTCTGTCCGAACATCAATACCAACAATTTAGTACTACGCTATAATCATTTTATCCACTTAAAATAAGCCCATATCATTCAATCAAATCATATAGAGCAAGTTTATTAAATATTTTACTTGGAAGTATTTAAACTCGCTTCCGAATTTGAAACTTAACGAAGCATTTTCAATTCCCAGCGGTAGCAATACTCAATTAAATAAAATTTACCACATAAACCGGAGTGCAGACGTACGTCATATGCACACTCTCAAACACACCCAGAATACTGTTTCTAACGACTATTGGGTCTCTCATGCGTATAACGGACAGTGACGGTGCCGATACAACAACTGGTAATTGAAACCGTGAAGAAAAATTAACTTTAACTTTATAAAAAAAAATCTTAAAATTAAAAAAAGAAAAAACGGTATCAGCGTGTGAGAAATTTTTTACCCAATTTTTTCGAATTCCTTTACATCTGTTCGATGTGACTGCGATTAAAGCGAAATATAGTGTAAAATACGAAAACGGCAAAGGTTAGACACTTTTTAATATTTATGTACCAGAGATCAGCAATGAATCGTTTTTTCGCTACTCATAAGCACTCATGAAATTTTGAATATAAGGAAGTCAACAATATTGAAATTGAACTACACTCTGATTCATTCATACTCACTACAACGTTGATTTATAAGTACAGGTAGCAATGAGTATGAGTACAACGTTGACATCAAACTCATACTATTCGAAATATGTTTGATTCACAACTTTAGAAAAAAAAAATACTTATAATCTTAGAAATGATTCGAGTGACTCAAATTATTCTTCAAAGAAAAAAGACACATAAGCACAAAAGACAGAGCAGCAAGCAGAGCAATCACACAACTTTCTAGTAAGTATTTTAGTGTTCGTACGCGAATCATACTTATTTTGTGATTCGTGTATACGCTGGGTTATGGAGAGTCGAAATCAACAACATCGTACGTATTGTTAAGTATGAATACGATGAGTACTTCAAACTTTGATTGAAATAAGCATGAATGCGTATAAGTATCAGAAATTATGAGTATATTCGATTCTACTTATCTTTTTGAATACTCATTTTTGATCTCTGCTACATACTTTAAGTTGTTAAGTATGAATACGATGAGTACTTCAAACTTTGAATACGAGTAGAGGTTCCATTATATTGAAATAAGTATGAATGCGTATAAGTATCAGAAATTATGAGTATGATTCGATTCTACTCATCTTTTTGAATACTAATTTTTGATCTCCATTATATTGAAATAAGCATGAATGCGTATAAGTATCAGAAATTATGAGTATGATTCGATTCTACTTATCTTTTTGAATACTCATTTTTGATCTCTGCTACATACTTTAAGTTGTTAAGTATGAATACGATGAGTACTTCAAACTTTGAATACGAGTAGAGGTTCCATTATATTGAAATAAGTATGAATGCGTATAAGTATCAGAAATTATGAGTATGATTTGATTCTACTTATCTTTTTGAATACTCATTGCTGATCTCTGCTACATACTTTAGTAGTCTTTTTTATTTTTATTGCTTTTTTTGTTGCATCTAATTACTAACGATCTTACACTTCTTTGTTGTCGTTATTTTTATCGTAATATGTTGTAGTATTTGTTGAAACGATGGAATATTTTTTAATCTTTTTAACAACTAAATTGACAACCTGCACACTTGCGATTAATTGGGAAGACAAAACGGACGTGGTAGACACGACCAGACCAAGAACAACATAAGTTGGCAATACGCATTTTTGCACGCTTTATGATCAAGCTATAGAGAGTATGTGTCAAATATCGAAAATTGCAGCCGCCTATACATATGTACATTCATTGTGTACTATCTATCTATTTATAGTATGTACTCTGTATAAACAATTTGTATCAAAGCCTTAATTCACAATTATATTGACAGTTTATTTAATTTACAAAGAAAATAAATAATAATAAAACAATAAAAATAAAAATAAAAAGCCATCAATAATAATCAAAATAATTTAATGGTTCCTTCCATATAGTCTTGAAATGCCGTTAAGTATTTACAATTTCAATAAGAAAAAAAATGCCTTCGATAATATTGTACGCACGACCTTAAAAGTTTGCCAAATGTTTCGTGTTTCAGGTACTTTTTATTCTAAATTTTTCTTGTTTAATCTAAACATTTCAATTATTGCATGGCGGCATATACTCACTCGTACATATGCAAGTCTATTCGTTTGTTGGTTTTATTTTAGAAAATATATTTTTGAAAACAACTAAAAGTCTATGCCCATACGCGATTTAAATATGTTACACAATAAATTAACGTAAAAACACAGAGGCAGGCAGGCAGGCACATGGGCATTACGTCACATAAAATATTGAACATCCATCGGTTTATTGTAAAAATCTGTTCATTGTTCTCAATCTACGATAGGATGCAAATTTATATTAAGCAACTGATAATGAATTCAAATATTAATGATTTCATTTGCTAGTGGACAACAGTTACTACTTTTCCTAATAATTACTTAGATTCATAGCGAAACAATTACGGAAAATTATTCATAATACCATTTGATCCCGCGTAATATTCATGAAATTAATGGTGTTTTCGTTTCTACCAAAAAATGTGCATTTTATTAATGCAAAATGCAATTTTGCGTTTGTTTCTTAAAAATGTTTCGCCCTCTAAAAGGGTGGTATGTTTTATTATAAATAATTCGCACTTGTCAATGGTGGAGGGCATTGCATTTTATGCCCTGTATAAATCGAGAGTGCTGATAATGGCCTGTAAAGCAGATGAGTTTTGTTTATTTATAGGGCTACCAGATGAAATTTAAAAAAAGTCGCCTGGTATTGTTATACAATTTGAAGTTAATTTTTTCATTGTTTTGTGGAGTAAACTTAAGGAAATATTACATTATTAAAGCAATATAAAAAATTGCATTCAATGTTAGAACAGTGTTAAAATATTTTTTTTTTCTGTTATAAAAAAAGCGTGCAAAAAATGAAGTCGAAAAATTTGCGATCTGGCAACACCTTTGAACAAATTGGCATTTCCTCATTCATTTTCTTAATAAGTGGTAAACACAGGGCATACCCTTTTTTAATATTTGTGTTATGTTCTTCTCAAATAAAAAATGACATTACAACAGGGTTGGTAAAAATTTTTTTAATGCACCTTGTAAGAGGGTGACATTTTCTTTGTAGAAAAGAAAACACCATTAATTTCAATATTTTAATGAAAATTATTAAAAGGGACATGCAAAGACTACAAGGTTTGTTGAAAAAGTTACGTGACTATTTGATTTTTCGTACAAAACTGCCTCAGTTTGATGCCTGAGGCGCCTGACTATTCTGTATCAAATTTTTGTGTACAAAATGGAATTAAGGAACCCCCAAAACATTTGATACTATATAGTAAATAAAAGATGAGTAAGAAATGTATACAAGTGTTGAAACTCTTTCAAGAAGATACCAATTAATCAGCTGTTATACTAACGAATTGAAGTCGCCGTAGTCTAGTAGGTAGTGTGTTGGCTTATTAGACGTAAAGCCAGGGTTCGAGCCCCAGGCCAGACATCAAAACAAAATACAAAAAGTATTTCTTCGGCGATTTCCTCTCAGCAGATTTCTGGCAAAAACTCTGAGGCCCGTTTTCTCAATGTGTCGACAAACTGCCAGTTGCCAAATGTCGACATAAATTTTTTAGACTGATAAACTGTCCGTTAACAATTTTGGTTTTCTCAATATACCGCCAAAAACATTATTTTCATTTGGCAATACCTCTCAAAATTGTTGTGAAAGTTGGAAACCCTGTCTTCAAATTACAACTTATTAACATAAATCAGCTGTTTTCCAATAGTGAGAAAAATAACACAAAATAAAATCTTTTGAAAAATTTATTATCATCCATGTCAGCCAGGCAGTTAGGCCTCTTTCAACATTTACTTAGAACTCATGTTCTTCGAGTTCATCCTCCATCAAATTAATTCCTCTATTAAAATTTTTTTCTAAAATCTATTTTATTTTTTCTAAAACTCAAGGTATTGCCACATAAAAAATATGAACAGCAGTCAGCTGATTGAATTTATCTGTACAACAAATAAATAACCGGCAGATGAGGGCTGGTTAGTTTTGCGACAAAATAGCAGCAAATGAGACATTGAGAAAACCAAATTTCTTTAATCTGCAGTTTTTCGTTGGGAAAAAAGATAATCGCCTAATGAGAAAACAGCCCTGAGAGTAAATAAAATTGCCATGAAAAGTTTCTCAAAAAATCTGTCGTTCGGAGTCGACTTTAAACTGTAGGTCCCGCCACTTATGTATAAAATTAACACACACAACATAAGTGGTGTGAGAAACTAGGTCAATAATCCTGACTGAAGGGTTGTAATGACCAATTATGTATGCATGTATACTAACGAATTTCTTCTACAAACACGATCTGATGGCAAACTAACCATTTCGTGTAGTAGGACAAAATTCATTTTCGCAATTTTTGATATTTTGCTGGATAGTGTAATAGCAAAACACTCTCTCCCATTAGGTCGTGTTTGCACACCGAGTTCGCTAGTGTAATAGTTGCTTCAAAATTTCGTTCGTTATGATGACTCTATACGTCCTTTATCATTGGCACAGTCAATTAACGATATTACGTGAAGTACAGATCAAGTACTTATCAGACGTGCTTCCAGGATAAAAGGAAATTTATTATAACTAAGTTGGCTTCGCGGCCAACAAAATACAGTTCCAGACCAAAATTGTTAGGCGCACTATAGCGGTCTATGAAAAATTTTTTTTTTATTTATAGGACCAATGCTTTTTTAGCACTTGAAATATAGGACTGTTCCCAATTTTGGAATTGAAAATAATGATTCTATACTAGTGTGTTATTTTCCTAATGATTACGAATGACATCTTTATTTATTTCTATATTTTCTATTAATTTTTAAGAAGACAACAATAACTTAAAAAATATGTTTGAGACTCTGACTATATTTTTAAAATTGTTTACTTTATTTTTAATATTTCTAGGTGGCGATATGATTTTATTTTTACTTAATATGCCACGAACTTGTCAACGTTTTAATTTTTGTTTTTTTTTTCGTTTTTAATTTTCCAAATATTTGTTAGGGTGTCCAAGACTTACAAATGTGCAACTATTTATAAAATTACAGCATTTTTAATTTTTTTATTTTCGATATATGTACATATGTATGATTGTGCGTGTCAGAAAAAAAAAATAAAAAGTATATGAATTGTTTCAGATCTGGATATACATTCATGCAATTTAGGCAACGTTCGCCCTGATCTGTTCCTTCTAAAGAGAGAGAGACAAATAATATTATTGTATTCGAATACAATTTTAAAGCACATGAATGAACACCCTACATGCATAAATGTTTTTTGTGTAGTTTCCTTAATCAATTTATGAAGATATTTTTGAACTGAGTTCGGATTATTAATTTGCGATTGCAAAATAAAATTTGTTAAGCAAAAAAAAAAAAAAAATGTAACATACGTGTATGTATGTATGTTCATATGTCAATATACTATATATATATATATTTTTAAATATATACGAGTATGTACATGTACATATGTATGTCAAATACGATATATGGTATGTACATATAAATGGTATAAAATATGCGCATGCGTATACAAATCTCTGCATGTCTATATGTGATATAGTACACTAGTATGTACATTTTTTATTATCTTTGTTGTAGTTTATAAAAAAAAATTATTAAATTTATTTCTATTCACTGATACATAAATATTTTCGACAATAGTCAAGAGTACATGTTACATGTGTCGTGAACGAGATAAAATATATTTCTTAACTTAACTTGGAGATATACAGTGGTCGTCAGAACATTTGCAACTGAAACCACATTTTAACTGGCAGCTATGTTCCTTCAACCAGGCTTTAACAACCCTGTCCATGTGTTTAGGATCATTATCATGCTGGAATTTTTACGTATGCGGCATTTCCCATTGAGTGTAGGAAAGCATAACTGAGTTTAGGAGGCCTCTGTCCATGCTTAACTTTCGCGGTTGTATACCTCGGATCAGACTTTTTACTTCAAGGATCTTCCATCTGTCCAATTTATTTATTTATCTTTTTTTTATAGTGGATAGACAAAGTCTGGGGAATTTCTATTTTTGCTTCTCTGGAAACGAGTTTTTGACATGATCAATGAAACAGTGAATAGAGTTAAGTAATAAACAAAAAATTTTTTGAAAATAAGTAATTGAAAAAAAAGAAATAAATAAAGCAAAACACATACATACATATGTGTTCACAGTTGCAATTATTTTGACCATCACTGTATGTACTTATGCCGAAATTCGAGGAGATTAAATAATACAAGTTTAAGCTATACTTAGTTTTATAAGCTTATTTCTTTCATCATTATTATAAAAATCAATTTCTAATTCTATTCTATTCTTCATTTTGATTACATACAACCAAGTTTGTTATCAATAAATACTATTAACCACGCTATTAAAGCGAAAATAAATTCTATTATGTAGTTTGATAGATAATATTATGTTGGTTGATTAAATGGTGCATAAAGAATAATCCATAAAACACTTGTGTTTTCATTCCATATGTAGAAGTTTGTAATTCAAAACGAGTTTAACAGAATAATTATAAGGTATTTGATTTGAGGATAAGAAAACAAAAACGCCTAAAAACACAAAAAAACGATACACACATCGATTGCAGGTAGTATTATACAGACATTAACAGGCTATTAACAGTGGTTATTATAAATTAAATTTTTTTATTCGAAAGATTGAATTTCTAATTTTGAACAGTAACAAAATGATACCTATACTTATAAATCAAGTATGAATGAGTCAGAGTACTTTTAGTTAAATTTCAATATTTTTGATTCACTTATATTCAAAATTTTATGAATGCTTATGAGTAGCGAAAAAACGATTCATTGTTGATCTCTGCTATGTATATACATACATACATATTGTGGAAATTGAAGATACACCAATATGATTTATGATATCAACCATCTCTATAATAATTTTATTAATTTATATAATAATACTAGCTGACCCGGCGAACTTCGTCCCGCCCAAAATTGATTTTTTTATTGCCCAAAATAGGTCACATTATATATTTATTGTAATACGCTGCATAAAACAGTTACTATATATAAAAATAACTAACTTACTATAAGTGTGTGGATCTATCTATCTAGTTCAAAATTTAATCGAAGTCGGTACGTTATTTAGGTGAGGCATACAAAGAATAACAATAAGAGGTCCGAATCATGGGTAGCGCTGACGAAGTTGTAGTTGTTGTACTCGATCCAAAACAAAAACTAACAGACATACATGTTAGATATGTATGTACATATGTAGTTATAAACGATCGAATTAGCCGACTTATGGTATCTTTTAAAGGGGGAGGGTTGCCACGCCCTTTTTGGTGAGTTTGTCGACTCTACGAACTTACCCACCAAATTGCATTCGTCTACGATCTCTATGTCCCTAAATATAAGGTTTGCCACGCCTACTTTTTGCTATATCGAATTTTTTTAAGCCATCTAAACCTGATAAGCTTCCGCCACACGCCGATCAAGCACCTAACGCCTTCAGCAAAACATGATTTAGGCTTATTGCGCAAATAGAGTTTAAAAAAGAGTGATAGATTGATATTTATTTACTTTTTTTTAATATATTTTTTTCACAAAAAGATGTTAGGTTTCAGTCGGTATCGGGCTAATTAACGCCACTGCACGCTGATTAACGACCCAACGCCTTCAACGAAACACAGTATAGTGCAGTAGTTCCTGAGTTACTGTGCAAAAACACAAAAAAAAACTAAATATTGCGCCATCTGTCGGACGAACTTCAAACTACACAGAAACACTCCTCACGCCCCATAGAACATGTATATTAAGTTTGGTCCAAATCAGTTCGTGCGTTCTGGAGTTATAGCGTCAGGAAGGAAAACCAGACTTATTTTTATATAGTAGATTTAATTAATGGTTAGCTAATCGATAAAATTTTAATTTGTACGTTTCTTTGACTCAAGTAATAATTTTTGAGATTTTTTCTTTATACAAAATATAAAAATTTACATACAAAGTATGTGCATATGTATGTATACAACAATATGTTTACCAAAAAGTGTGCTGTTCAGCATTTAAGCCATGAAAAAATGTCGGTCGATGCAAGTACACATATTGTCATTAATATTTAGTAATTATTTAAATTTGTCAATTTGTTTTAGTATTCAAAATAACTTGTAATGATTTGTAATTTGTATCATTACAAAACAAAGTACAAATTACAAAAGTACTGTTATTTAAGACCACTGTAACGGAAAATACAATATTATATGCCGTTGCTTAAAGGTGCAGTTGTGTGAGATAACGAAATTAAAAAAAAAATAACACACAAAATATACTCCATAGGCATTTATAATTAAAAACATTTCCATCTACAATGTATTTTTTGTAATATCGTTTAATAACAATAATAATAATAATAACCTTCAATAAAAAAAAAAAATTCAATTACTTCCTAATGATTGTCAACTACATTTTCCAATAAAATACAATAAAAAAAATTGAATACATATTGTACATGCATGCATGTATGTTTGCAAATGGCAGTAAATTTCTTTAAATATTTTTATTTCATGTGGTCAAGAACAATTATTCTTTTTAAATCGGTGGTTCATATGTATATATATGTATATATATATATATACATAAATGTATTTATATAAAACTAGTTGCGTTTAATCTCAATAATTTATTGCAGACTATTAACACTATTTGTGGCCAAGAAAATTTATCTTGAGCTTAAATTACTCAAACTCCATAATGTTACCACAAATTGGCCGTTATGCGTAGCAACAGCTAAGCCAAGAAAGAATTTTATGGATATTATCGTGGTCGTGTAGTCGTTTATCTACAATCTAAGTCTCCCACAGAGTTGCAGGCACGTTAATTTGACGCTCATCAGTTGTTTGGAACAATGGCGTTCAATTAATAACGTATGTATTATTAACATACTGTTACGAAAATGGAAATGGTGTTGTTAAAATAATAAGCAAAAGCTACAAAAACAACACAATGGACTTGATCACACATAAAATGATAAACAAAAGCTCCAAAAACAAAACAATGCAGTTGTTCACGTGATCAACGAATAAGTAAACATATAGCAACAAAAACAACAGGCTTGTTTACAAGATCGATGAATAAACAAAAATATAGCAACAACGTCCGTGTATGAAAAATATAGCAGAAAGACAAACAAACAAAACAACAACAACTCTGCCTGGACGAAAGTAAACAAGATACACGAACAACAAAAATGGAAACAAGTTGTTTACATTTTTGGATTGTTCCCGAAGGTCGTCATCATCCTTCAAGGGCATTCATCACACTGTTGATCCAGTGATATAAAAGGCAAGATAAAGCGAGCAACGAGGATTCAGTTAGAATTTAGTCAGTCGTGTATGAAGACACGTGATTCTCGGAGATCGAGTTAAGTTAATCGTATGACGACGTCGCGTTGAATTGAGTGAGAATTCAACCAGTGGTGTGTGAAGATACGAGATCGAGTTATAATTCAGTCAGACTTGTGTGCAGACAAGTTGCGTGAAGAAAACAGTTGTTACAAAAAAGGTTGTGAGCAAAGAAGAATAACTAACAAGTGTTGTTGTTGCTTACAAAAAAGGTTGTAAGCAGAGAAATATCACGAATAAGCACATATTGTGAAAGTTATCATTGTATACGTGAAATAAGTTCGAACAGTGGCACAATATGCAGATAATAAAGAATTGATTAAAAAATAAACACAGATTTATTTTTATTTTATTTGCAATCTACGAACTCATATTTTTACCGTTTTTAAAAGGTAAAAACGTAACAATACATATCGTCGTTGAAAATCCAAAAGTACGTATCATCAAAAAAATCAAAATCGAGTTTTTGATTGATTATGATTCGTAAGGTTAGATAACCTTTTTAGGTTTTTGCGACCAAATATAACGTTTTTATATCAAGAATTCAAAATGATGTACCATATGGAGTACTTTTAATTTTATAACGTTTTTTGCTTCTCCTGTAAAATTCGAAAAATTGCTGTTACGTACTTTTGGATTCTCGACGACGATATGTAGTACATATTCGTACATACATATGTACATATGTAAGTGAATAGAAACAAACTGTAGTCAATCAAATTTGGAAAACCGTGCCGGATCCAAAATAGTGCGGGAATCAATAGATTATTATTTTATGTTGCTGTTGTTGAAGACAACATAGATTACATTTAACGCCAAGACCCCGTTTCTGTCCACTAGCTCTCTCTACTCTGTTTATGTTCTAAAGTCGGTCCAGTGTTGTAGTCATAAGAACAATTAAAGCCGGTGTTAAACATGACGTGGTAACTGCTCCATATTAGACCATACACCTCATGGGCAAGAATAGTAGCTTCGAGGGTGGACCGTATCGAATAAAAAGTAACAATTTTAAAAACTAAAAACGTGTGGATAGGTGCGCAATCTTAGCGTCAGTCCTCAAGGGTTCGTCACCTAAATTAGATATTGCTGGTACGTTTGCAATCTTCACAACGTGTGTTTCGTCTATATCTGAGCCACTTATAGCAACATGAGCGCTATCCTATCGTGAGGATCGACTACCCGAATCATTTCTAAAGCGCTAAGCTAAATGCTATTCCGATCTGTTTCTGTTTCAACCTCCACTATTGAAACTAAACTCCAGATCTTGAAGTATACCAACGCCGATCTACTCTGCGATGATTGGTGGGTAGGGAAAGTAAGGAGTACGTGGCCAGCTCAGACATTTCGAACAAAAGGAAATATGAAAAAATATTCCTTTCGACGACTTCCTCTCAGCATTTTTCTGACAAAAAACCTGACAGTAAATAAAATTGCCATGAATAGTTTCTTAAATCTTGCCATTCGAAACCGATGCTAGCCATTAATATAATTATAACACACACTACATGATTGGTGTGAGGTCTGACTAAATTCGCATGACTAGAAACAAATCCTTCTGTCATCCAAAATGGTGAGAAATTTATTCTTTAACGGCTGGAGGCTATTTTTTATTGTTCTAAACTTGAAAATAAAGTAGGCTGTGGAATTTTAAACGACAGGTTTGCTCTCAATACATATCTCCATCTTTCATACTATTGTAGTGTGGTTCAAACCAGAGATCAGCAACGAGTATTCAAAACGATGAGTAGATTCGAGTCATACTTATAATTTCAGCTACTTAGACGCATTCATACTTATTTTAATATCATACCCATACTACTCATATTCAAAGTTAGAAATACTCATCGTACTCATACTTAACAATACGCACGATGTTGTTGATTTCGACTCTCCATGATTCAACATATACACAAAGCACAAAATAAGTATGATTCGAGTACGAACACCACAATACTCGCTAGAAGGTTGTGTGTGTGCTTTGCTTGCTGTCTTTGTCTTTTCTTTTCTCTTCTTTTGTAAATGCAACAATAACTACTACTGTAAATTTTGATGAATGATTCGAGTGACTCGAATCATTCGTAAGTACTATAAGTATTTTTCTAAATTTATGAATCTGAATGAGTAGGCGTATGAATCAAACAATGAATCGAATGTTGTGAGTTTGATGTCAACGTTGTACTCATACTGATTGCAACCTATACTTATAAATCAATATTGTAGCGAGTACGAATGAATCAGAGTAGTTGAATTTTAATACTCTTGACTCACAAAATTTCATAAGTACCTATGAGTAGCGAAACTACGATTCATTGCTGATATCTGGTTCAAACTGAATATTTTTCTTTTTCGGACACAACCTTGGCTTTCATGTGCAGCGAGTCCAACATGAGAAAATAGGTACATCTCTAAACGCTGTTAGGCTGTACATTAGGCAAAACTATTTATTGGCTACTGGCAAATTATAGGCTAAGGAACAATCTTCATTCACAACTTGAACTATTGAACTATTTAAACTGAATTGTACGTATGTATGCCTGAGTCACAGTGTCTATCATACACTACCGGTTCATTGCATCATGGATACCCAAGCGGAGAGACTTTGCATACCTGCTAATGACTTCTGAAAGCTTGTACATGGGCTGCCTTCCAAAATGTTAGTTGCTTTGTGTTTGAACTAAGTATCGTGTTTCATAAAGCCGCTGTACAAAATATATACGAAGTATTCTATTTCAAAATGTCGTCAATGTGTATTTTTAACGCAGTCAAAAAGCAATCAGGCATCGGATTTATAGTTGATGCTTTGAAATTCGTTTGTTTGCGCGCACAATTAAAACACTAAAAATAGGAGAATGGCCGACTCACAGATGTAATATGACGCGTTACAGTGCGTACGTTTTGTATTGTAAATGTAAACAAAGCACATAGTTGCATTGTTTGGTAACTTTTCATATGAACATAATTTAAATACCGCAGTAGAACTGCATACAAACTTTGTATTGATACATTTTGGAAGGCAGCCCATCTGTTGAAGCCTAGTATTGCCTTTTTCAATTGCCAATATCTGTGTCCATCTCGGTACAAACTAGATTGTATCATATCCTATCAATTGAATTACTTAAACTTTTGACAAGTTATTTCAAAATTGTACTTCGGGGTCATAAAGGTCGGTCTCAAAGGCTGAAATAGACTACAACATGATGCTATAGATTTCTATAAACGTTAAATACTAGTCATATGCATACAATATTATAATTTTCTTTGTCTACTGAAATGGATGCAACTAATGTTGATGTTGACGTTTATATTTAAATTTCAAATGACGCCGTTAACACTTTGCCGTCAGTTTTAGATTTTTCGCGGTGGCTGGCTTGGTTAAGACATGATTTAATGATTTATTAAAACGAGTATGTGGCAATTATATCCTGAGGACAAAGCCAGAAACGACTGGATATTGTGGTATAAAATGAAAACTGGATTTTGTTAACTGGAGGTGCACAATGTTCCACGAATTAGCATTTGCTGTGTAGGTTTCTATGTACATATGTATGTACGAGTATTAAAGGCCTCAATTGTTTTTTTTTTTTTGTTTTTACTACTGCAACAATTCTATTGATTTATTTATTAATTGCCGTTTATTTAATCAATATTTATCCACGTGTCATATAATAAAATATCCGCTTTTGTCAGTTTATTTACCTTGGCAATGTTGACTGCGTCGAGTAACAGTTTCTTGTGATATCGTTTCGTTGATTCACGCCTTTAGTCCGGCAGACCGTTACACGTCATCACAATTCAATTGTTTATTATTGACTCTTAAAATATTGATCTTTTAAGAGTCAAAATCAAAACAAATAAATAAATCGACAAGGAAAAAAATCTCAAAATTGTCTTTTTTAAAAACCCCACAAAGTATTTTATGAGTATCATTTGATTTAATATGTTGATAATAATAAAAAAAAAAAATCAATTTGCAAGTGTCAAATTTATTACAAATCCAAATAAATTGATAAATAATTTATAGACACAGTCATGGAATGACGTTAACAGACAAACGGGCAGACAGACGGACGCATTGGCATATGTATGTATGTACATATGTATGTACCTATCCGAAGACATGAGTAGTGTCGAGCGTTAACACATACAATTTGACAGGCAAAAAACAAAAAAAAAACGTCACGTCAAAATATCTGACAATTAGTTTGATTGCTTACTGATTGTTTTTTTGGTTTTTTTGTTTTGTTTCTGGAATTTTTTTTTATTGAGTTTCATTTAAAGTGATTTAATTTTTTTATTAGGCATAAATTTGAAAGGGAGGAGGTACCCTTTACGCACCTTAAAGAGAGCATTCCGCCTGCTGCGCATACTACAATTGGCACACAAACCAGACAACAACAGAATCCATTATATGGATTCATGGACAGATTTATTGAGAAAAGCAAAACGGTTTGCTTTTATTCACAATTCAAAGCACTTGCTGACAGTCAGGGAGTGTTAACGCCTACATTAGCACGATGCGTTGCGCTGTGTAGCGGAATCAATGCGAAATTGTGCGTTTTTCTGCATTTTCTAATGACTTTTGCTTGCAAATGTTTTACAGTTAAAACAACGCTTTTTGAAATGAATGAATGAATTGAGAAAAGGCTGAATGCTGAAAATGAATGGATCGATGGCTGATGATGGGTGGATAATTATATGGTTTAACTAAAGTATGCGATTAATGACGATAATTTATAAACGCTTGTAGTTGCAAATTGTTTTAAAAAAAAATAAGACATACTTTTCCTATTAATTGCGTGTTTAGTGTGGGGATAATTGCACTGTTGATAATGTAATTAGATTAACGCTAACGCTTACTTTAATTAAATGTTAGAGACCATAATACAAACGACCATAATATGTACTACGTTAGTGACAATATTGAATTCAATACATTTTTTCTCAAACTCAAATGAAATGTATTAAAACAAATTAGTAATCTTTACATGGCAAATAATTAATCGGTTTCTCAATTTTATTTACAGCCTATTAGAAAAAAAATTTTTAACTATTTATGTTCCAATGATGACCTAAATTCGTCATGAAAAAAAGAATGTAAGTAGAAATATACAGGACAAGTTTAAGTTGCGGTGCAATTAGTTTATAAAGGGAAAGAAAATTTTAATTACAAAGCTGTAATACGAGTATATTATATTTTTGTTTAGTTAAATAACACGGTGCGACAGTGAAAATACACCCGAGTAACTACATAGTCCACGTTGTTCAGTTAGTTGAGTAGAACTCAAAAATACCTTTTTTATAAAGTGCTTTTCATAATTATAGCACCACCAGCATTTCAATAATAACAAACAATGAATATAAAATTGTCTTCAGGTCATATTCTCTGATGAAAAAAGCAGAACTTAGATGGACCAGATGGCTATCGATACTACTGGCTTGACCTTAAAAAGGAACCAAAGTATTTTACTAAAAGAAATTTTGGGGGAGATAGTCTCATGGTTTGGGGCGCTATTTCTTTAAGTGGTTGCCTCGAATTTCAGTTTCCATCTACGCGAATGAATATTAGTAGCAAACTTTAATAAAAAAAATATAGGATAAGTGATAATATTCTTAAAGTCTATTCTCTTGTGAAGAGATTGAGTCATCATTTGATCAAATCGGACAAAAATTACCGTGGTTATTATTTAAAGAGTCTAACAGTCGAGTGATAATTTTTATATTATTATATTATCACTTATCCTATATTTTTTTTTATTAAAGTTTGTTCCTATGAATGAACAAACTTGAAAATACGAGTATATGAAAAAAATTCGAATTTTCCAAGTTCACCTCATTAAATCTCATAGCATATTAAGTCCCCTTTCCAACAAGATTTAAATTTTGGAAATCGGATCAGAAATTTTTGAGTAATCCAAAAATTTGTGCGTAAAGTCAAAAAAAAAAAAACAGTTTTTGTCAAATAAAACAAGTTTGGAGGGTTCGAGAAATATAAAAAAGATATTTTTGAGATCTATTCAACAAAACTCACAACATATGTTATTAGCCGGGTGTATTTAATTTTTTTATTTTGTCGCACAGTGTTATTAGATATGTATGAAACAAAATGAGTTTTCTTTTTTCTATTGCACTATTAAGCACTTTAAATGGGCAAGAAAATGTTTCTTATTTTATTGTGATATGATAATACCTACAATACAGAAGACCATTCAAGATGGGAAGTTTTAAATTTGATTTGATTTGTTTATTTGTCTTAAAAATTCAAATAATCATTTGTTTTTTGTTAAGAAACCATTTAATTTTTTTTTTCTGGAAACACTTTGAAAAACATAAAACAATAAAGAGTGCGTGTACATACAGACATACATACATACATACGTTTGTATTCGATCGGTTTGTTTTGTTTTCGAAAAAAGAAAAAAACGAAAATAAACTCTCGTGTTATGGATTTTTCGTTTTCAAATATTATTTTTCCTATTTTTAATTATACAGAGTAGCATATTATTTTTTTTTCTTTC
This sequence comes from Sarcophaga caerulescens, assembly GCA_927399465.1. Classification (NCBI taxonomy): domain Eukaryota; kingdom Metazoa; phylum Arthropoda; class Insecta; order Diptera; family Sarcophagidae; genus Sarcophaga; species Sarcophaga caerulescens. Next base: position 1,618,137 of record OV656866.1, read on the forward strand.
TTTCGAATATCTTTATTATTTCCGATTTTTCTTTTTTCTGTTTACCTACATACATATACATACATACATACATATGTACATACATGTCTATATATTCCAAATGAACTATGAAACAAACTATGCTCTATGAAAAAGAGCAAAACTTTTATTTTTATGAAGCATTGAGCTATTTAGGTGTGACCCTTATTATGTGACCTATTTCCGATTTTATTTTCACAAAAATGTTTGACTAGCTTATGTTGAATCAAAGTTACTAGAAGGCCTGGCGGAAAATAATTTAAAAATGAATAATAATTTCTACTTACTTTTCGTCTTTTTCGTATTTCGGGAAAGTAACATTGTCCAATAGAACTGATGACTCATTTTGGGGCTCAGCTGATATACCCTGAGCACGTTGACGTTGAAACGATTGACCAGACTTTCGACCACCGCCTGCTATTAAGCCGCCAGTGGCGCCACTGGCCATACCACCGCACGGTGTTGTCGCCCCACTGCGGGAGAATGGAAAGACACTCTGAAATTTATCCAGATGAGATTTAAGTTCAGCTATTTCCGTATCTTTGTATTGTAAGGCACGTTGCATTTCCTGGATTTTGAGATCCTTTGCATGAATTATCTGTATGAGACGTTCCTCTTGCGGCGTGGCCGGCACATACGAACTACTAAGTAAATTAACGCCGCCTGTGGTAGGATCCATAATGGAAGTGGCAGGTGCGGCATTTGACTGGTTTGAAATGCACAAGCCTTGCATTTGCGCTGCCAAATTGTATTTCTGTTGAGCGCAAAAATCTGCCTGGTTGGGGTAGACAGCCGTTGGCTGTCCAGATGCGGTGGGCTGGATGACTATAGGATTACCGGTAGGTGACGAGGCAAAGAGACCCTGAGTTTGAGCTTGTAACTGTTGAAGTTGCTGATAACGTTGTTGCAGCTGTAACTCTTGCTGGTGCAAAATATTTCTAGTTTGTAAATTGGGATCAGCGCTAAGTTGTTGAGCGCCCGATGGTAAAGTACCGTAAATAAGCGTATGCGTTAACACGTCTGTAGTATGTAAGGGCAATGATAAGCGAATAGCTCCCGGCGTATTACTGTCTATTATTGTGCCACCTAGCGCTTGCAAATTATTGTTGTTCACTAGACCCAGATCGGGTTGAAACTGTATGTTGGCGTTCGGTTCTTGCTGCATTTTAGCTGTTTTTAGCTCTTCTGCGTTTGTACTGGTGGTCGGGCTCTGCTGCTGTCGCTGCTGCTGCTGCTGTTGTTGCTGCTGAAGACAATATTCGTTGCGACGCAATTCAGCGTTGTCGTGGTAGTGATCTTCTTGTTTATTAAAAGTCTCTTCTTGATCTCTTTGCTTTTGGTTCAGTTCTTGTTGCTGTCGATTTCTACTGTCAATATCAGCAGATATTGTTTGATTTTCTATTCTCTTCTGAAGAAATATTTCCGCCTTTTCGTTCGTTTGTTTTTCCAAAATATTTCTAATTGACGTGGGTGTTACTACTGAGTTTTTCTCAATGCTAAGGGAATTTAATGAATCGCCTTGATTTTGCCTCTGACAACGTCTACTACATTCAGTGGCTGCTGCCACTATTGAATTCTGTTCGTTATCGCTGTATTGATATTGTTGCTGCTGGTTTTCTACGTCGTCTCGTGTCGTATTTAATTGTTTATTTATATTGTTTATATTGTTTTTTGAATGAGAATCGAGTGGATTTATTAAAGCACCATCAGTTGGTATAAGTGCCGCAACAGATCTGTGGTTATTAATCAATGACTCGCCGGTTAAGGTAGAACAAGTACTTTTAGCGGTTGATATTTCTATATCGGGTTCTGGTTCTCTTGTATTTCTATTTGTTGTTGTGCAAGAAGGAATTGTTGTGATAACATTTGTTGATGCTGCTGTTTTATTTGTTCCAGTTGCTGTTGTAATCTTACTAACATTATTTGTATTACTGACGTTGTGATTTGTAAATGTACCATTATTGGCTGTATTGTCTGATGAGGCTGGCCTCTGTCTAGCGAAGCACAGCCGATCAAAACAAATACGCATCCAAGCGATTTTGGCGATTAAACGCTGGCAATGAGTTTATCAACACAAAAGCCCTACAAATAAATAAGAAGAGAGAAATTAATGTATGTAATGTATACAAAAATAGGCTAGAAATAAATACAATTTCCATCACCAACAAACCAACGGTATGAACCAGATTTCTGTATATTAAGAAGTATACATACTTATCATATACAGTGGCTCCCAGCTTATTTCAATCGGCACCTTTAAGACAATTAAACTCATATGCTAATTTCAAAACGAAGCAAAATATTGAAAACAAAATTGAATAACGGCTTATAAAGGGTGATTTTTTAGCTATTATCTTTTTGGCAACACTGGTTTAAACAGCTCACGCACGTTTCGTGTTTTGTTTCACTGTCAAACATCTTCAGTTTGGTCTATAATTTAACCATGAATCGTCTTACAAACGAACAACGCTTGCAAATCATTGAATTTGGCATCATTGGACCGTACTTTTTCAAAGATGCTGCGAATCGTAACGTAACTGTGAATGGTGAGCGCTACCGTGAGATGATATCCAACTTTTTTTTGCCCAAAATGCAAGAGCTTGACTTGCATGACATTTGGTTTCAACAAGACGGTGCCACATGCCACATAGCACGCTTAACAATGGACTTATTGAGAGGCGAGTTCGGTGAACATTTTATTTCACGTTCGGTACCGGTCAATTGGCCGCCTAGATCGTGCGATTTAACGCCTTTAGACTATTTTTTGTGGGGCTATGTTAAAGCTCATGTCTATACATGTCTATACCGCTTCAATTGACGCATTGGAAGACAACATTGAAGCATTTATTCGTGAGATACCGGCCGAAATGTTGGAAAGAGTATGCCAAAATTGGACTAAGCGGATGGACCATTTGAGGCGCAGTTGCGGTCAACATTTGCATGAAATAATCTTCAAACATTAAATTATATGGACCGTACTATCGATTCAAATAAAGATTTCATGAATTTTTCTGAATTTTATGTGTTTTTTTTGAAAAATTTTCCTATAGCTCTTAAAAAATCACCCCTTAGAATACGTTCAAAAATTTAAAAATAAAGATTTAATCAATCTCAAATGGAATGGAAATGAAAGAGGAAGAGGGAAAAAATAACCCTCGAGAAGAAAGTCATTGGAATCATGAGTATGAAGTTAGCTACGAAAGTTATATTCTTTACATTACAGGGATCGTTAAGTTAACACAGTCTCGTAGCTAACTTCAAACGCATAGTGGAAAATATGAAAAAGAGCTGAAATCTGTAATTGAGCAACAAGGAGGTCTTATTAATTGTTGAATTGTTGAATAAGAAAAATTAGTTTATTAATCATTTAATTGTTTGTTTATAGTAAGCGATTGAAATATGTTGTGAATAATTGTGCTTCTATGGGATTGGTTTTTAGTTTATAAGTTTTTCAGAGTGTAAATTTTAGATGGAATAAAACTTTTTTTTTTTTTAAATTTGAATATGTTCTATAAACTCTGATTCAATTTTTTAACTTTTTTTTTTCGTTTCGAACTTCGATGAGTTTAATTTGCCTACAGGTGCTGGCTGATATCAGCTAAAAGTCACTGTATACATACATATGTACGTACTTAGTTTTGCATTAGAAATTTTCTTTAAAAAAAAAAATAAATAATTGAATTATATTTTTGTGCTACTTTAAAGCCAACATTATCATTTAAATAGAAAAGCCGACTCTACTTTTAATAGGAACATGCGTATGTATTATGTACACTATCAGGTTAACCTGAATTTGAAGTAGCAAGTCAATGACAGCTATGTAAAATGTTAAAATTAAAAAAAAAAAAAAACAATAAAATAAATGCAAATAAATTACTTGATTAATATGTGCTTGTAAGTATATTTTATTCACTAAATTGTACAAATGTATTTCTAAAATGATTACTTTAAACTTTGAAATCTAAAGAGCAATTCATTTGACATGTAATCTTAATTGCCAGTGTCAATTTAAGAAGTTATCACATTCAATCAATCATTAAATCGTTATAATTACACACACCTATTTATAATTCGCTACTCATAAGCACTCATGAAATTTTGAATATTTGTGAGTCAACAATATTGAAATTTAACTAAGTACTCTGATCCATTCATACTCACTACAACGTTGATTTATAAGTACAAGTTGCAATGAGTATGCGTACAACGTTGACATCAAACTCGTACCATTCGAAATATGTTTGATTCATAAGCCTACTCATTTATGGTGTTTTCTTTTCTACAAAGAAAATGTCACCCTCTTACAAGGTGCATTAAAAAATTGCTGACCAACCCTGTTATAATGTAATTTTTTATTTGAGAAGAACATAACACAAATATTGAAAAAAGGTATGCCCTGTGTTTACCGCTTATTAAGAAAATGAATGAGGAAATGGCAATTTGTTCAAAAGCAGTTCAATGTAAATAATAATATTTAAAATTAATTTAAAAAAAGTGTTTTGTACGTATTAAATGTTTTATATTTATAAAAGTTAAGGTTTTAGATTCAAAAATATGTTGTATTTTTTGATTTGTTTTCAATAAAATATGTAAATATGAGAAAGGTGTTGCCAGATAGCTAAATTTTCGACTTCATTTTTAGAGCGCTGTTTTTTATAACCAAAAAAAAATTTTAACACTGTTCTAACACTGAATGCAATTTTTTTAAATTACTGACCATGTATCTTTAATAATGTAATGTTTCCTTAAGGTTACTCCACAAAACAATGAAAAAATTAACTTCAAAATTGGATAAAGATACCATGCGGCTTTTTTAAATTTCATCTGGTAGCCCTATAAATAAACAAAAGTCATCTGCTTTACAGGGCATTATCAGCACTCTCGATTTATAGAGGGCATAAAATGCAATGCCCTCCACCATTGGCAAGTGCGAATTATTTAGAATAAAACATACCACCCTTTTTGAGGGCCAAACATTTTTAAGAAACAAACACAAAATTGCATTTTGCACAAGCACAATGCACATTTTTTGGTAGAAAAGAAAACACCATTAGACTCATAACTTTAGAAAAATACTTATAATACCACCAATGGCCCCCGGGGGCCGAACTTCTTCGGCTTTTTACACACATAGGACACGAACATCAACAATTTTCGTTATAAAGAGCGTAAAAATGCATTCAGTTGCTTGTCAGCTTTGAAAGAAGAAGGTTCATGTCGCTTTTTTTCAGGTTTGAATTATACATCCAAAGAAATATTACAATAGGATTCACTAATATTCAATGAGATTCACTAATAACAATGAGAAATGATCTCGAATTTTGGAAGCATATTTGTCAAGTTAAATACGCAGTCTTTAGGGATTTGGCACTGTACATTTTGTCTATATTTTCAACTACATATACATATTATTAGGTTACACTTGAAAATATTATTAACAATTTTCCTCTGGGTTATACACATGCTTCTCACAACTGCAGTCACATTTTTATCACGTTCTCTTTGTGCCGACGTCTGCTTATAAATGATTCGAGTGACTCGAATCATATGTATGTACTTATTTTGTGATTCTTGTAAATGTTGAGTTATGGAGAGTCGGAATCAACAACATCATACGTGTTGTTAAGTATGAACAAGTATGATGAGTACTTCAAACTTTGAATATGAGCAGAGGTTCTTCCATGATATTAAAATAAGTATGAATGCGTATAAGTATCAGAAATTACTAGTATGATTCGATTCTACTCATCTATTTGAATACTCATTACTGATCTCTGGTAGTAATAAAATAAAAGATCAAATTCAATAATAATGTTAAATATTTGCATAAAGACACAACTTTAACAAAAAAAAAAAAAATAAAATAGGATAAGTGATATTATTCTTAAAGTCTGTTCTCTTGTGAAGAGATTGAGTCATCATTTGATAAAATTGTATAAAAATTGCCGTAGTTATAATCTAAATAGTACAACAGTCGTGTTATATTTTTTTATATGTCATCTCAACAAATGAACTTTTATTTCAAAAATTTTCAGAATTTTTGATGGATCTTGATTGTTTATCACAAAATGTGTCATTTTCACGTTTGCACGACTTTCAGAAGTTGGCTAATATTTATGTTTTTTGCAAATATTATTATTTCTCTTTGCGCAAATATTGGCCAACTTCTGGTGGTCACTCAAACGTGAAATTGACGCACTTTGTGATAAACAATAAAGATCCATCAAAAATTCTGAAAATTTTTGAACTAAAAGTTCATTTGATGAGATGACATATATAAAAAATATAACACGACTGTTATACTATTTATATAATAACTATGGTAATTTTTGTCCGATTTGATCAAACGAAATGCCAATCTCTTCACAAGATATTGCACTTTCAGAATGTCATCACTTATTTCATATTTTTTAAGTAAAGTTTGCTACTATGAACGGACAAACTTGAAAAAACATGAAAAAATTCGAATTTTCCAAGTTTACCTCATCAAAACTCATAGCATATTAAGTCAAATAATTGATATACATATGTATACCATTTTAAGGGTCCATTTCTCCCCTTTCCAACAAGATTTAAATTTTGGAAATCCGGTCAGAAATGTTTGAGTAATCCAGAAATTTTTGCGTAAAGTCTAAAAAAACAGTTTTTGTCAAATAAAAAAAGTTTGGAGGATTCGAGAAATATAAAAAAAATATTTTTGAGATCTACTCAACAAAACTCACAACCTACACTATGTCATTAGCCGGGTGTATTTAATTTTTTTATTTTGTCGCATAGTGTTATTATGTAAACAATTTCGTTAGATTCGTTTTTATTTTCTTTTATAAAAAACATAAAAAAAAACCAAGAAACAAGAGAAAATATTTTGCAAATACAATTATTCAATAGACGTCCATTGAAACAACATTTTCTTCGAATATAATAATTTACTGCTGTATTTGAAAAAGGAGTACAAGAGGTACTGAAGGTATGAACGTGTTCCATAGGCATTTCATATTCTCATTTCTTGTAATTTGATTGTAGATTTCCAGACATTGCATGTTTTCAACACACTTTTCATTAGCATTCAGCTTCCGGTCGAATATTTTTGTTTTTTAATTTGAGTTTTAGCTTTGTAGACTCAATATATATTCAATGTTATCGCCATCGGATAAAACAATGAATCTGTAGATATGAGAATTTGAATATTAATTGAAAAATATAACCAATCAAATGCTATTAATAAATATACTAAATTCTGATTGGGTGCAACAAGGCAACAATTACATTTTATTGCAGCCACAAACAACAGCAACATAAAAATAAACATGACAATCGAAACACTAGACACGCTGTGACAAAGTTTGTAAAATTCTAAGCCAGAGTTTCTCAAATGTTTTAAAATAATTCAAAATAAAAAATATATTATAAAACAAACGAGCGCCAATTTGAGAATAGCTAAAGAAAATGTTACACATAAAGTGAATAGACATACATACAAATGTATGCATTCGATTCAATTATTGATGATCGATAAATGTAATCGATTAATTACACAATGCGACAAAAAAAAAAAAAAATTAAATACAGCCGGCTAATGACATAGTGTAGGTTGTGAGTTTTGTAGAGTAGAACTCAAAAATATTTTTTTTATATTTCTCGAACCCTCCAAACTTGTTTTATTTGACAAAAAATGTTTTTTTAGACTTTACACACAAATTTCTGGATTATTCAAACATTTCTGAAACGATTCCCATAATTGAAATCTTGTTGGAAAGGGAAGAGATGGACCTTTAAAGCGGTATACATATATCAATTATTCGACTTAATATGCTATGAGTTTTAATGAGGTAAACTTGGAAAATGCGAATTTTTTTCATATATTTTCAAGTTTGTCCGTTCAAAGTAGCAAACTTTACTTAAAAAATATGAAATAAGTGTTGACATTCTGAAAGTGCATTATCTTGTGAAGAGATTGGCATTTCGTTTGATCAAATCGGACAAAAATTACCATAGTTATTATATAAATAGTATAACAGTCGTGTTATATTTTTTATATACAGTGTTGGAAAAAATAATAGAAACGATTACTAGTTTATCATTAAAATATTGTATACTTTTTCGTAATAAACTTTTATTGTTGGAAATCGCTGTTAAATTCTTGCTTTTAAGTTTATGTATATACCTTTTTTTATTTACTTAAAGATAAATAAAAATTTAAGAAAATAATAAAAATTTGATGCGTTTCTATTATTTTTTCCAACACTGTATGTCATCTCATCAAATGAACTTTTAGTTCAAAAATTTTCAGAATTTTTGATGGATCTTGATTGTTTATCACAAAATGTGTCAATTCCACGTTTGAGCGACCACCAGAAGTTGGCCAATGTTTGCGCAAAGAGAAATAATAATATTTGCAAAAAACATAAATATTAGCCAACTTCTGGAAGTCGTGTAAACGTGAAATTGATACATTTTGTAATAAACAATCAAGATCCATCAAAAATTCTGAAAATTTTTGAACTAAAAGTTCAGTTGATGAGATGACATATATTAAAAATATAACACGACTGTTGTACTATTTAGATTATAACTATGGTAATTTTTATACAATTTTATCAAATGATGACTCAATCTCTTCACAAGAGAACAGACTTTAAGAATATTATCACTTATGCTACATTTTTTTATTAAAGTTTGCTACTATGAATGGACAAACTTGAAAAAATATGAAAAAAATTGGAATTTTCCGAGCTTACCTCATCAAATCCCATAGCATATTAAGTCGAATAACTGATATGTGTATACCGTTTTAAAACTACATCTCTTCTCTTTCCAACAAGATCTAAATTTTGGAAATCGAGTAAGAAATGTTTGAGTAATCCAGAAATCTGTGCGTAAATTCAAATAAAACAGTTTTTGTCAAATAAAACAAGTTTGGAGGGTTCGAGAAATATAAAAAAGGTATTTTTGAGTTCTACTCAACTAACTGAACAACATAGACTATGTAGTTACTCGGGTGTATTTTCACTGTCGCACCGTGTTATTAATTTGGGAGATTTTATTGGTAAAACATTTTAAATAATTTATTATATTCTGTTTGAATTATTACACCCATTGAAATGAAATTAATTTATTAAATTAATTAAAAATTTTCATCTGAAGACTAAATAATATAAATTAGGTATGGTTTAAATGTAATTGTTAATATTTAGAAACGACGGAAACATTATTTTTTAAAAACAGTTACAGACGTGGTTATTTATAAAACTCGTAACAGCAATATTGAATATTGAATCGCTGAAATGTGTGGCATAGATTTTGTCTTGCCATTGCGTTTATTTTTAAGATAAACCTGTAAGACGAATAAATTTTATAATTCGGTTAAATCGTTATTGCCACAAAATATATTTATGGCAACAGCATGCAACACAAGCTAGCTGTACACTTTGTGTATGTATAAACAATAAAAGAAAAATAAAAACGCGTAGAGGATCACACATTCACTTAAACCAATAGGAGGAAGGAGGGATTCTAAACTTTAACATAAAATTTTAATAATTTTTTTTTTTTTTTAATTTGTCTTATGTAGCAAACTGCAGTGGACAAGAAATCGAAAGTATAAGAAAATGTTTAAATAAATGAGTATATTTTTATTTATTTTTTTCAATACAATGTAGTATGTGTATAAAGATTTGTAGTCATATGTATATACAAATTTCATATAAATTAACATTTTAAAATATCATTACAACCCTTCAGTCAGGATTATGCCGTAGCCGCTTACACCACTTATGCTCTGTGTGTTAATTTTATTCATAAGAGGCGTATAGGCGTTTCATAACAATTTTTAAATACTCTCAGAGCAGAGCTTTTGTCAGAAATCTGCTGGCTTCACGAATATTGTCCTTTAAAGCGTCAATTGTCTCTGGCTTGTCGGACAAAAGAAAGTGTATCGAGATGATAAATCCCTTTGACTTTTATTCTGTGTTATGATGGCTGCTACTATACATACATATGCATGCATGCATGCATGTATACGTAAGTAAAAGGATGTATTTTTACTTTGTTCCCTCGTATACATACGAATATATTCGCTTGTACAAGCAAATGATTAACTGAGTGAATGGGCGATCGAATGAATCAGTGAATAAGTGAATAAATGAAGACATGTATGCGATTGTGCATATAGGAATATTGTTGAGATTACATATTTTTTTTTATACAACAGAAATTTTGTGTACTGCTATATGGGGCATAATAAATTTCTTACGACATTTCCACGAAGATTTTGTTTTTAGGTTTGTGGAAATTCATTTTTTAAAATATTTTAAAAAGCTCTGATTTAATCAGGTTGAAATAAATTTTGACAAATTGAATATTTACTAATAAGAATCAGCATTTTTTTTTATCAGAGCACTAATTGGATAGAGAAATACATATACGCAAATCTTTGTAGGTTTGTATCAGTGATCAGCAATGAGTATTCAAAAAGATGAGTAGAATCGAATCATACTCATAATTTCTGATACTTATACGCATTCATACTTATTTTAAAATCATGGAAGAACCTCTACTCATATTCAAAGTTTGAAGTACTCATCATACTCATGCTTAACAACACGTATGATATTGTTGATTCCGACTTCCGTAACCCAACATTTACAAGAATTGCAAAATAAGTATGATTCGCGTACGAACACTAAAATATTCACTAAATTGTGGTGTGTTTGTTCTGCTCGCTGCTCTGTCTTTTTTGTAAATGCAACAACAACTAAGGCTCTAAATTTTGATGAATGATTCGAGTTACTCGAATCATTTATACCTATTTTGAGTATTTTTCTAAAGTTATGAATCTGAGTAGTGGGCTTATGAATCAAACATATTTCGAATGGTTTGACGTCAACATTGTACGAATACTCATTGCAACCTGTACTTATAAATCAACGTTGTAATGAGTACGAATGAATCAGAGTACATAGTTAAATTTCAATAATGTTGATTCAATTATATTCAAAATTTCATGAGTGCTTATGAGTAGCGAAAACACGATTCATTGCTGATCTCTGGTATGTAAAGGGTCCGCAAAATAACTTTTACTTTTTTGAAAATGCTTTAAAAAAAAACTACTGAATATTTTCTCAAATTTCTTTTTTTATTTGAAAGTACAATCCTTCCGTTTAATAATGGAAAATAATTTCATTCAAATGGCTGCCTCGGCTGGCCATGCAGTAGCCTACACGATCGGTCCAATTTTTAAGCACATTATCGATTGTGTGCAGCTGTATTTCACCAATGGCTTCACGAATATTATCCTTTAAAGCGTAAATTGTCGCTGGCTTGTCGACGTAACACTTATCTTTGACGGCACCCCACAAATAATAGTCCAACGGTGTCAAATCGCAGCTCCGAGGTGGCCAAACGGCATCAGCTCTGCGGCTGATAATGCGATCTTCAAAAACAGGGCGCAAAACATCGAGTGTAGCTTCGGCTGTGTGGCACGTAGCGCCGTCCTGTTGAAACCAAATGTTGCCAATATCCTCCCCTTCAATTTTTGTGAACAAAAATTCGTTCAACATGGCCCGATAACGATCGCCATTGACTGTAACGGCCACTCCTTGCTCATTTTCGAAGAAAAATGGCCCAATTATGCCTCTGGACCAAAATCCGCACCAAACAGTGACTCGTTTTGGGTGCGTCGGCTTTTCAATGAAGGCGTGCGGGTTTTCTGTGCCCCAAATGCGACAATTTTGCTTGTTTACATACCCGCCAAGATCAAAATGAGCTTCATCTGAAAAGATGATTTTTTTTTGCCAAAATCGGCATCTTCTGTAAGTCGATCGCAGGCCCAGTTAGCGAAGCGAAAACGCATTGGATGGTCAATATTCGTTCAGCGGAAGGATAAAACTAATTATCTGTCAAATCAGAAATGAGCTAAGTGTTACTATTCACGAAATAAGCACTAGTTGAAATAAAAAACGTTAGATGGCGGACCCGATAATATACTATAATGACAATTATTTTTATTCTGCATACTTTTTGATTGTTTGTTTGTTTTCATATTAAATGTATCGAAAATTCGGAAAACATAAATGTTTTAAACGCTTTTTTTAGCACATTCTTGTCATATGCTTAATATGAATGATAATAATTGATAAGCGTGCTTTTTATGTTCTTCATTATTTTTTTTTTTTTTTTTTTTTGTATAATTTATAAACGACAATAAAAGTTTAAAACTTTTTTTATTGCCGTTGCTTTGCAATTTGACAACGAATGCCATTTTCCATATTGAAAACTTCTTCCGCTATTTATTGTCAATACCTATGTAATTTGCATTTCGCTTAATTTTATTTCAATTTAAACAGATACGACTAAAAAAAAAATTAAATTACGCCTTGAGAGTTGGTTATTTTTACAATTGTAACCTCCACCACCGCATACATCGAAATTCCCACTCACGATAAAAATGAAAAAACGAAAACCTTTTTACATGGATTTTACACTCGAATTAAGACGATGATTTATGTGCATGTGTGTGTGTGTGTATGCGTGTACACATAAAATGTCTAGTGGCGTATGAACAATTTGAAATACAAAAATGTTTAGCACGACAACAACACGAACATTTGCCTTTGTAGAATCATAATATTTTAATTTTAATTTATTTATTGCAACTAATTGTTATAAATGTTTTTTGTTTTCCTTCAATTTACATTGTGTTCGGATGAATTAAAAAATGCATTCAACTAAGAATAAAGAAAATTTGAAATTAATAAACAAACGAGCACAACAATTGACATCGTATTCGGATTTTTAAAGTAGTACATGCCAAGAAAAAAAAGAAACAGAAATAGATTTTTTTAGTTTTCAGAAAAATTTTAAAAACAATGATCATAACTTATTATGGTCGCATTGATTTCAAACTTTTTTAACCAGTAGGAAATAAAGAGAAGAGTGGTAGAAAGTAATTTGATTGAGAAATAGTGAAAACCACAGTAGATATACTGGTAAAGTAAATAAATTCAACGATTTTCAATAAAGGTGAGTCAAGTCAACTAAATACCCGATTCATTAGTGATGTTTGATGCGATTGATTATAAAAATATTATCGTTGTAAGAATGAGTTATGTGATGTACGTCTATTTATTTATTTATTCTATTTATTTATTCTATTATTTAAATTCCTATTTATTCTATTTATTTACTATTCTATTTATTTAAATTCCTAAGATAAGGTCTCATATATACCAGAGATCAGCAATGAATCGTTTTTTCGCTACTCATAAGCACTCATGAAGTTTTTAATACAAGTGAGTCAACAATATTGAAATGTAACTTCTCTGATTCATTTGTACTCACTACAACGTTGATTTATAAGAACAGGTTGCAATGAGTATGCGTACAACGTTGACATCAAACTCATACCATTCGAAATTTGTTTGATTCATAAGCCTACTCATTTAGATTCATAACTTTAGAAAAATACTTATAATACTTATAAATGATTCGAGTGACTCTCGAATCATTCATCAAAATTTTCAGCCTTAGTTGTTGTTGCATTTACAAAAAAAAAAATAAAATAAAAAAGACACATAAGCAAAAAAGACAGAGCAGCAAGCAGACAATCTTCTAGTGAGTATTTTATGGTGTTTTCTTTTCTACAAAGAAAATGTCACCCTCTTACAAGGTGCATTAAAAAAATTTTTGACCAACCCTGTTGTAATGTCATTTTTTATTTGAGAAGAACATAACACAAATATTAAAAAAGGGTATGCCCTGTGTTTACCACTTATTAAGAAAATGAATGAGGAAATGCGACTTTGTTCAAAGGTGTTGCCAGATCGCTAATTTTTCAACTTCATTTTTGCTCGCTTTTTTTATAACAAAAGAAAAAAAATATTTTAACACTGTTCTAACATTAAATGCAATTTTTTATATTGCTGACCATGTAGCTTTAATAATGTAATATTTCCTTAAGATTACTCCACAAAACAATGAAAAAATTAACTTCAAATTGGATAACAATACCAGGCGACTTTTTTTAAATTTCATCTGGTAGCCCTATAAATAAACAAAAGTCATCTGCTTTACAGGGCATTATCAGCACTCTCGATTTATACAGGGCATAAAATGCAATGCCCTCCACCATTGGCAAGTGCAAATTATTTAGAATAAAACATACCACCCTTTTAGAGGGCGAAACATTTTTAAGAAACAAACGCAAAATTGTATTTTGCGTTAATAAAATGTACATTTTTTGGTAGAAAAGAAAACACCATTAGTGCTCATACGCGAATCAAACTTATTTTGTAATTCGTGTATATGTATGTCAGTGTTGCAAAATTGAAATTTTGAAATGGTACTGAAAAAGTACTTTTTTTGCATCAAATGGTACTTTTGTAAAAGATACATACGTATATACATAATTGGTCATTATAACCCTTCAATCAGGATTATGACCTAATTTTTCTCAAACCACTTATTTTGTGTGTGTTAATTTTATACAAAAGTGGCAGGACCTACTGTTTAAAGTTGACGCCGATCGACAGATTTTTGAGAAACCTTATCGTGGCAATTTTATTTACTCTCAGAGTTTTTGCCAGAAGGAAGTTACCGGATAAATATTTTTCACATTTCGTTTTGTTGGAGATGTCCGCCATGGGGTTTGAATCGTGGGCTCATGTCTAGTAAGACAGCAAACTACCTACTAGACTATTTACATATTTATATCTAATAGACATTTAAGAGAAAAAAACAGTTGATTCGGAACGTAACAAAACTTAAAAGCCCTGTTTAGTCAAGCGTCGATGGAACGTAATGTGATATACGTTCGTTTTTAGCATATAGAGAGCAATGAAAATGCTTATCAAAATTACATTACGGTTCGGTTACATTGCTTTTCGTATTCTAAAAACGAACGTAGGTTCCGTGGACGTTTGGCTAACCGGCGCTTAAGTTTAATTCTACCTTTAGCATTGCGTTGAACATGTTGGTAATGCATTTGTAGTAGAAAAGCGCAAGACATAAAATATGTAATAATAAAAAAGTACTGAAAGCATCGCGGGGGTACTGCGATATTTTTGAAATGAAAAAGTACTGAAAAAAGTACAAATGTACTGAATTTTTCAACACTGATGTATGTTGAGTTATGGAGAGTCGTAATCAACAACATCATACGTGTTGTTAAGTATGAAAGCGATGACTACTTCAAACTTTGAATATGAGTAGAGGGGTTTCATGATATTAAAATAAGTATGAATGCGTACAAGTATCGGAAATTATGAGTATGATTCAATTCTACTAATCTTTTTGAATACTCATTGCTGACTTCTGGTATGTAACGATGTATACATTTCGAAAAAAATAAAAATGATTATTAAAATTTATTTTTTAAAAATGTATTTAAATTTCAATTTAAGTAAAAACGAATGGAAAAAGGCTCTTTAAAAGACCCAGAGTTGAATTGCTATACTCGTGTATATATTCAAATCAATTAAATGCCAGTCATTGTTAAGTCAAGAACAACAAGCACATCACTTCAGATCTTCTTGTAGGACAGTGCGCACACGCAAAGTGTATGGTGAGGTGAGAAGCAGTTTTATTTTTAACTTTAAATTTAATTTGTAATTTTCATTGAATTTTAACTGAATTAAGTTCAACGTACTCATACAATTAATATTTTAAGTAATTGCTGTGAATAAATTGGAAATGTTTAATAATAATTTCATAATTTTTAATCAGGATATTGACTTATTTATTGTAAGGAAAATATTTTTATTAAAATGATTGACAGGAAAAATCAATTTATTTTTGTTTCATTTTCGATTGCCCTGGTAATAATAAGTAATTATTTGAACATATCATCATCATATGGTCAATTTCGATTACGACGACTATATTTTATAAAATTTATTGTAATTCCATAAAAGATAAACAATAGAAAGATAAACAATGTCATCGCTCAGCGTTTTTTCAATAATTTGAAACTGATTTTATATTTCAAAAAAAAAAAAAAAAAAATCTCTTATTAAATAAGTAATGAAATAGCATACATTTTTACTAATACACAAAATGCCAATTGAAATCGTATCCAATTTGTTGCAATAAACACTTTAAATAACCAATCGACCAACTAACAATCCATTTATTAGGAAAAATTGCAAATGTTGACATCGTTAATGAGTAAAACAGGCAAAAATGTTTGCCAGGCTGGTTGTTAATTTAAAATAAATGTTTTACAAACAATACGGAATGCGGATTAATTTCCAATTGTATTTCATGATCATATTTTTACATTTTATTCTATATTTTACTTTGAATTCAGTGAATATTTGGTTTGACAATTACTTGCAATTTGCAACATGTTTCGTTTAAAATCAAAAAGAGAGCAAATTTATTACATAATTAGTTTTCATCGCAATCGCACAGTCAAATACAAATAAAGCAATTGAATTGAATTGCATTCATATTTTATACTTTTTAGAATGAATGTATGTAACTCCTCAAATGATTTTACAAAAAATTATTTGATAAAAAATTCAATTTGAATGTCTGTCTAGAAGGATATTGTGAATAATTTTGAACTTCCAGAAAAATTCAGTACATATATGAAAATTGTCCGGAGAGAATGTCAAATATTATGGAAATGGTTCCTGCTGGAAACATTTAACAATAAACATTTCAAATTTATCGATTTAGTAAAACCCTACAATTAATTGGAATATTTTTTACATTTTATTTGTGAGGGATCTAATGGAATTTTAAATTTTCCATATATGTAGAGTGTGTGTGCCGTAGTCTAGTAGGTAGTGTGTTGGCATATTAGACGTAAAGCCAGGGTTCGAGCCCCAGGCCAGACAACAAAACAAAAATACAAAAAGTATTTCTTCGACGATTTCCTCTCAGCAGATTTCTGGCAAAAACTCTGAGAGTAAATTAAAGTGCCATGAAGAGCTTCTCAAAAATCTGTCGTTCGGAGTCGACTTTAAACTCTAGGTCCCGCCACTCATGTATAAAATTAACGCACACAGCATAAGTGGTGTGAGAAGCTAGGTCGAAATCCTGACTGAAGGATTGTAATGGACCAATTATGTATGTATGTATATACAGTGTAATATTCTTTACATGTACGAATTTTCCACAATAGTTACATATATCCCCTCCAGCGAGACATTCATCAAATTGTGAATCCTTTAGCGCGAGTTTCTCAAATTGCAAAATCACTTAAGTTATGCCCGCTAAAAAGGGACTTAGGGTTGCCAGCCTGACTGGACTTGGCTGGATTGTCCAGCTTTTTGATGCTTGTCCAGCTTTTTGATGCTTGTCCAGCTAAAATTTCATTTGTCCAGCTAAACAGAAACTTTTTTGGTACACTGCGATAACTTGGGCAATAATTTTCATGTTAACTTTGTCAAATCATGTTAGCCAACACTGATTGTACATGTATGTTTGTATGTACCTTATAGAATCGTAAACTATGCATTTGATCATGTTATGATCTTTAGCAAAGTTGTTGCGCATGAGCCGGGGAAGGTTTCTAGGTTGGTATGACCTATTTCCGACAAGCGGCGCCACTGAAAATTAATAAAAATGAATTAAATCGTAAACTGTGTATTTGATCATTTCATGATCCTTAGCAAAGTTGTTGCGCATGAGCCTACGAAGGTTTCTAAGTTGGTATGACCAATTTTCGACAGGTGGAGCCACTGAAAATTACAAAAAATTAATTAAATCGTAAACTGTGCATTTGATTATGTTATGATCTTTAGCAAAGTTGTTGCGCATGAGCCGACGAAGGCTTATAAGTTGGTATGACCAATTTCCGACAGGTGGCGCCACTGAGAATTACTATAAATGAATTAAATCGTAAACTGTGCATTTGATTATGTTATGACCTTTAGCAAAGTTGTTGCGCATGAGCCGGGGAAGGTTTCTTAGTTGCTATGACCAATTTTCGACAGGTGGCGCCACTGAGAATTACTACAAATGAATTAAATCGTAAACTGTGCATTTGATTATGTTATGATCTTTAGCAAAGTTGTTGCGTATGAGCCGACGAAGGCTTATAAGTTGGTATTACTAATTTCCGACAGCACTTCAATAAATGTTCATAATCGAAAACCTCTAAATTTTTAAAGTTTATGTCAATTTTTTTTTTAAATGAACAAAATCAATAAAATGATTCAAATTTGTTTTAGTTGGAGGCGTAGCAACGCGCGCAGGGTACAGCTAGTACTTTAATAAAAATTATATTTTAGTAAAAATTATTTACACAAAACCAAAATTAACATTTTCTCAGTATTTTTTATGTCCAGCTTTTTTTTGTTTTGTCCAGCTTTTTAAAACCCAATGTCCAGCTTTTTGCGAATCGGAATCTGGCAAGCCTACTTGTACTACACTTTTCATAACTATAGTGTGTTGTTTACACCTTGACTCTCTTTAGGCATTTAAAAAAAAAAAAAGTGTAGATTTTAAATCTATTTTTCTCAATTTTGAAAATCATATTAATTGTATCTGTCACTGAATCTGAATCACTGTTTTGTTTAGGAATATCTACATAAATGGTAGTTTCCTGGTACCATGATCATAAACACTTAAGAGTTCTCTGTTAACTTTAAAATTGTTGGTTTACGTTTTTACTAGACAAGTTTAGATTTATATTCACACACAACACTTAAATTTTTTTATTAAAACCGCGTAAACCCTTCTTAAGGTTTAATTTTTTTTTTCAAATATTATAATACGAGTACAGATTTGTAAAGTTTTTAAGCAAAACCTTGGTAAACTTCATTGTAATGACGTTTGTGCGTGAGTTGGTGTAGAGAATACCTGATTTGTATATAATACATGATCGTAAGCTGCATCAGATCAGATTAAATGAATGTTTAACGAAGATCTTGCAAAGTAATTAAATTTATTTTTTATTTAACATCTCATCATGAATACATTGTTACTACTACCTACTCAACGGAATCCTAAAATGAACATTTAATTAAATGTATTATTTATTAATGAATAATATGTATGTATATGAAACGGAACGTAATACTTGCATTAAATTTTTTATAATTTAAAAAAAAAATAAAGAAAAAATAAAACTTGTTGAAATTAAAATTATACACAACGGAACGAACTTAACTGCGAACGACGTACGCTGATGGTGGTTTATTGCTTTTCACTAAATTTATAAAAACAAAAAAAAAATACTAAACTTTAATGAAAATTTTTAACAAATATAGCGTAGAAGACAAAAAAAAAAAATACGGAAAATATAATTGAAAAAAAAGTGTTAAACGTTTATCAAAATGTGTAACGTTTGCAAGCATTTGCCACGACAACAAACGAAACAAGCGAAACAAATGATCGATCTGGTATAAAGTGCCCATAAAAATTGGCAAAAATCGCTACTAAAATACACAGTGGTGTTGCTGTTCTGCATTCTTCTTAGTGATATTGATTATACTTTGTACATAAATAGTACATATATAAAGAAATTTAATCAATAATGAATTAATAGACTTTACATGACCAGAAAGAATAAATGAATTGCTGGCTGCAACACCAGACATGGTCCACCAATCGAACAGTGCTTATATTTAAGATCAGATTTGAACACTGGCTGTGTTAAAATTTAATTTTTTTTTTTTTTTTTTTGTACACCTGTAGTCATGTTTTTTGTACATTAAGACTGTGGACGGACGCATGTGTATACGCACATTTGCTCTCATACATTGCATATTAAATATGAACTGAGTAAACATCTATTGAATATATGTACATAGGTACCGTTGCCTAGTCGATTGGTCGTACCATGGCACACACAACAATAAGCGCCAGAGGCTTAAACATGAATATTTTTGCTTTGGCATACCGTGAATATTTTTCTGGTTGTTTTTATCTTGCTTGTAGCCATTCCCCTCCCAGTACCCACAATTTGAAAATAGACAAAATCTCTATTTGTAGCAATTACTAGGTTTGACACAAAAATATAAGAAAACAAAAAGCAAATGATCGATCGAAAGAGAAAACAATCGATAACTCTACGACACCTTAGTGTTAAAATAGAGATAGGCAGAAAAAGCGAATATGAAAAATTATTCGTAAACAGATATTGACAACTGAAAAAAAACCAAAAAAAAATAAATAAATTTAAAAAAAAAAATCGAAGAAACACTCCCTCAACAGCTTAGTGTGTATAACAGAGTCATATTAAATCTACAAAATTTTATCGAGCAACAATCGTTCTTTAAAAAATACACTCATGTATAAAATTAAAGTCGCCGTAGTCTAGTAGATAGTGTGTTGGCTTATTAGACGTAAAGCCAGGGTTCGAGCCCCAGGCCAGACATCAAAACAAAATACAAAAAGTATTTCTTCGGCGATTTCCTCTCAGCAGATTTCTGGCAAAAACTCTGAGAGTAAATAAAATTGCCATGAAAAGTTTCTCAAAAAATCTGTCGTTCGGAGTCGACTTTAAACTGTAGGTCCCGCCACTTATGTATAAAATTAACACACACAACATAAGTGGTGTGAGAAACTAGGTCAATAATCCTGACTGAAGGATTGTAATGACCAATTATGTATATGTATAAAATTAACACACACAACATGAGTAGTGTGAGAAGCTAGAACTGAAGGGTGCGGGCTTCTTGGGGACGATTGCCGTAGACTGTCTAATGGTGAAGGTATAGCACTGGCCATTTTATAGTCACCTAGCAGCAACTCGTTTCCTTGCCGTTCGCATCTTGAGATGTCCACAAATACTACTCCCTCTCTTCCACCTTTCTATAACCCATTTTCCTAAAACCTGCACAATGCACTGCATGAGTAGGGGCCATCCCCTGAGTGCTGGTTTCACCAAAAAAAAAAAATTTCATATTTCATGGCATAGAAGAAGCATGGTTAAAGATAGGATACTGCTCTAATGAATGACTGAATGAAATAATAATATTCGGTAAAATAATGATTGGCAATAAATTTTCACTGTGTTCAATGTGTTTTCTAGTTCGTGCAGTTTAAATTTGATTCCTGTTCAGAAATTTCCCCAGCTCTGACCGTTTCGACAGCCTTTAGGTTGTTAATAATTCTATTCTAATTTATTTTTATTATTTTAATTTTTCCCTAGCTACCAAGTTACTTGAATTTGAAACATTCTAAAAGAATACACTCAATTAAATAAGATTAAAGAAGATCATTCCTAACACTCTACATATGTATGTACATATAAAAACAAATTCCTTGGATCTTCCAATCAAAATTTCAAACAGTGTGCAAATAATTAAAAAAGAAAACAAAAAAAAAAAAAATAAAACAAAAGAAAATTTAGTTTTTATTGTTTAAATAAAACTTTATTACTTAGTTTTGTTTATTTGTTTATTTATTCGATTTTGCACATGATCCCGAAATAATTGAATGAAATTAAAATCAAACCCCATTTATTTTATGGCGTTAAGTACAGAGATATATGTATGTATGTACATAGTATATACATATGCATATGCTCGACTGATAGGCATTAATGTGAACGAGTATATCGAGGATATCCATTAGAGCTCATTTAAAATAAATGCTAAAGTAAAGAAAGAACAAAAATAAATAAATTTTTAAATACGAAACACTTGTCATAAAACAATGATTGCCGATAAGTAATCAAATCAAAAAAAAAAAAAACTAAAGCCCTGAGCAACAACAATACAAATGACAAGAAATTAATGAATGAACCGACAAACATACGGACAAGCAGACAGGCATTGATACGATATTCGTGTCTAATTGTATGATTACAGTTCTAATGATTGTCATTCTCCTTTTTTTTTCTTTTTTTGTTTTTTTTTATTAATTCAAGTTGTTGTCATCTTTTTGAGCAATTTATAGAAAATTTATCGCCAATACATACGATAATTAATTTAACGGTCGTCGTGTATTTAAATTGAGTGTAACACAACCACCACAATAACTAAGGAAGAACGAAATGAAATGAATCACATGATCTTCAAGTATAATATTGTTATTGTTGTAGTTGTAGTTGTAATTGTAGCAATCACTATCGTTTATAATGGTATTTAAGGGAAGCTTAACTATTGTTTTCATTTCTGTTCTCAATGTTATCGGAATTTCTATTTGTATTAGTGTACGAGTATGTACATATTTAAATTGCCTGACCGACAGTGTTGCTGTTGCTATTGTTGGTGTTGTTGTTGCAATTATAGTTTTGCAAACAAACATTAGCCGTAGATAATAAATAATTTCATTAATTTCTGATTTCTGTTGTATATTTTGCATGCATTTAGGAGTTCTTTATTCACATTTTTAGACAAGACATGTAAGATACCTTTTAGAAGAGCTTCTTTTATTCTCTCCGTTCTTACTTTTTAAATACTGTGATGGCGATTAGAAATTATTTGTCTACAACAGTCTGATATGGTTGCTGCACATTTAATTGATTGATTGATATAGGCGTATGACAATTGGTTTGTTTGTAAACACGCGATCACAACTTTATTTCAGTTATCGGTTGTAGTTGTTTTCCGTCGTTACAAAAAGCTTTTTTGTTTTTCAATTTTTTTTTTTTTGATTACAAAATTGGAAAATATTCAACAAAAACTTTCGTAAATATTTGAATTATCACGTACTAAATGATTTTTTATTTTTTTTTTTTTTTTGTATATTTTTTACACTTTTTTACTTTTAATTGATTTGTTTAAAGGCGGCATTTATTTATTATTAAATATTTATTAATTCTAATTGATGTTGCATTGCTTGCATTTAATTTCTTTATTTTGTATTGAATTTATTTTTAAATTTCTTATTATTTATTCATATTTATTTATATAAACTTCTGATCTTTCTTGTTATATTTCTATCTTTTTTATATGTACGTTGTGTTCATGAGGAGGGCTAAAATGATACTGTTTTTCCATACAATATTGACAGAGAGAGCCAATCAGCAGTAAAACAACACAAACGAAGTTAATGTGTATCGGCAACAGGCATTCTTACTTACACACACACACACACACACACACTTGCAAAATCATGAACACAACAAAACAAAAAACGAAACAAAACATTGCATATGAAGTATTTTTAAGTTCGATCACTCTTTCGGTAATGCTTTAATTAAAATTAAAAAAAAAAAAAAATGGCATTTAATTTCTTCTTTACAAACACGTTCGTTCGTTTATGCACACAATTACAATTCACGGATACTAATGAGAACGTGTTATGTTGACGAAAGTACATATTGAAGTTATTGTTTGTAAAAATAAGTTGCACAGTTATTCCCTTAATTTTTAGCATGAATCTTTAACTATGTATTGTTTATTAATCTAAAGTGACAGTATTATATGGGGGAAAATGGGGGATTTTCATGAAGAGTGCCCTATTTCTGTAAGAAACTTTAATTGTGATGTTTTTGTAACACAGGCTATTTCACTTGCTTGCCTGTTTGCATGGAAATACAAACAAAAACACTCAATTTTGTTTGTGTTTCCCCATATAAACAGGCAAGCAAGTGAAATAGCCTGAGTTATAAAAACATCACACAAATCTTAGAGATCTTTTTCCTATTGCGATGAGAGAATGAGTGCGTGGGGAGAGTATTGTGAGTATTTGAGTCTGTATGAGTGAGTAGTTTGTTAGCATCACGTTAATTATGTTATTGTTTACATTTAACGGTATTTTTTTTTATTACTTGTTAAATATTTTTAATATGTATGTATTAAGATTTATTTTCCAGAAAATTTATTAAAAACTTTAAAGGCATTTTTTTATCGCTCTAAGAACGCAACAAAAAGTTTTTTTTAATAATTAAAAATTTGAATTAATTTTTTTTGTTGTTTCGTTTTTGCATAAATGCGAAACAAGAAAAGAAAAAATATTTTCGAAACATATTGTAGTTATTATTGTTTTTCAATTTTTAAAATTGCACACGCTTTTTTAACAACAATTTTTTACTGGTAAGTACATATGTATTTAGAACTTGACCAAAACACGTACATAGATGCAGTTGCGAGAAGTTAATTTTTAAAAATGTCCACATTCCGAACTTAACTCTCACGACATAATGTTGAGTTCATATCTACTCTATTTGTATACTTAGGTTACAAAGTTACAAATCCAACGGAATGTATTTTTAGTACATATTGAATTAAATACTCAATCTTATCAATTTTCTATTACACAAATAAGAAGTCTTTTGCACGTTCTTGAGTTTGTTGAAGAGAAGAGCTAACCAAACGGGTGAAATCAGTTTGATGTACTCAAAGCAAATTTGGTTTGTTCTTCATTCCTCGTTTATGAATGGTTGTATACCCAGCAACAAAATAAAGGGCTATCCATTTCGTGGTTTCAAAAGTATGGGACTGGAATTCGACATCTGTCAAACTACATAAGTTGTGAAACCAATTTTTTTTCTTTTCAGTTGAAAGTCTGACATTGACGAAAATGGATCGCTTAACTATGACACAACGCATAAAAATTATCAAAACCTACTACAAAAATGGTGATTCTGCCACAGCCACGTATCGTGCGTATCGGCAATTTTTCGAACAAAATTTTCTTCAGCGATGAAGCACATTTCACACTCGGTGGGTATGTTAATAAATAAAATTGTCGTATTTGGGGTTCTGAGAATCCTCAAGTAATTGAAGACAGGCCATTACATCCAGAAAAAGTCACTGTTTGGTGCGCTCTTTGGTCCGAAGGTGTGATTGGACCTTACTTCTTCGAAAACGACGATGGAACGACTGTCACCGTCAATTCGGAGCGTTATGGTCATATGATAACCGACTTTTTTTTGCCTGCTATTGAAGAATACGAACTCGGGCCTTCAGTCTAATAAGCCAACACACTACCTACTAGACTACGGCGACTTCGTCCCAGGTCAGACATCAAAACGAAAATATGAAAATATTTCTTCGGCGACTTCCTCTCAGCAGATTTCTGGCAAAAACTCTGAGAGTAAATAAAATTGCCATGAAAAGCTTCTTAAAAAACTGTCGTTCGGAGTCGACTTTAAACTGTAGGTCCCGCCGCTCATGTATAAAAATTAACACACACAACATAAGTGGTGTGAGAAGCTAGGTCGTAATCCTGACTGAAGGGTTGTAATGACCAATTATGTATGTATTGAAGAATACGACTTGGAGAATATATGGTTTCAACAAGACGGTGCCACATGCCACACAACTCGAGCGAATATGGCTTTATTGCAAGAGACATTTTCTGGCCGCGTAATTTCTCGTCGTGGCGATATCAACTGGCCACCAAGATCATGCGATTTGACACCATTAGACTTTTTTGTGGGGCTACGCGAAAGACCGTGTTTATGCAGATAAATCTTCAACTCTTGAGCACTTAAAAACCAACATTCGTCAAGTTATGGCTGAGATACCGCCCAATATGTGTCAAAAAGTGGTCGCAAATTACCTTAAAAGAATCAATGCTTGCAACACTTCGCGTGGAGGTCATTTAAATGATGTAGTGTTTCACACATAATGTCAACGTTCAAACTTTACAATAAAAAAGAAATATCATGAAAACAATATTTTATATCTGTTTTATTTACGTTTACTTTTGAAATCACGAAATGGATAACCCGGTATCAAGAGTTTACCAAAGTAATACTTCAGTGTATAAAAGGATTATAAAACAGTGCCTCTGTATCTTTTTATAAAAATTGTATATTTTTCATATCTCCTTTGAAATAGAAAATATCCAAACAAAGCATGAAGCGTTGAAAATTTTAACAAAAAACAAAAATCAGGAGTGCAGTATCACCGGCTATCTTGTTAAACTTATTTACTTTTCCAACACTGTATCGGAAAAATACATTCATTTTCAGGCACATTGTCGTATGCAAACTCTTAACTAAACTGCACCAAAGTAAAGAGAAGCCACTAAGAGCAACACAATTTATAAAAGAGAATTTAAAATGCAATGTGTGTGTGCTAGTAATTATGCACGTACATACATACATAGTACATACATGTACATAAAAGTTTTTTTTTTTTGTAATTTCAAACTGTAATGGAATGTTGATCAGCTGATGTCGTTGTTGTTGCCGTTGTAGATGACATTCCAATATTATAATAAAATAGGAAATACATTGTAAAATTGTTTTAACGACAATCATCCGTCCGTTTGGCTGACTGTTGTTGTTGTACTGAGTGAATATAATACTGGGGTGTGCGTTTCTACAAATTCCGTTAACGCAGTGAATAAATATACGAGAAGCATTCGGCCAGTTTTTCTATTTCCCCATAGAGGACAAACAATATTTATTATTATTTTATAATGAAACCAAATTAATGTCGCAAATGTTTACATACTCAGTTACATACATATATATGTACATATGTAATGTATTTATAATTGTAATAATTCAACAAATTTGAATAAATATGCATTCATACTACTTCCAACGCATATCCTCTCTTAAACGATTGCTTCTGCAGAAGCAGTAACTGCAATAAGTAACGACCTAAAAAGTCTGGTAATTAAATCGAATTTGTAAGGAGAAAAAGAGAAATAAGTAATCGATCGATCGATTTGAGAAAAAGAAGAAAAAGAGAAATAAATAATCAGGGACCGAAAATAACTGTTATTTTTGAATTTTTGATTAAAAAAAGCAACTGCAAGGAAATGTCGGAGAACAAAACCAAGTATACCATTTTGATTGTCTTGAACAAAATTTTTATAAAATGTGATGCTTTTTAAAAATCTGATTTTTATTTTTTAGAAAAAAAATAATAGTTATTTTTTTATTTTTATTTTTTCGAGCAAAAATAAAAGTTATTTTTGACTTTTATTTTTTCGAGCAGAAATTAAAGTTATTTTTTGACTTTTATTTTTTCAAGCAGAAATAAAAGTTATTATTGTTTTAATTCATGATGAATTCATAATATTTATTAATATTTATAGCAAAACTTAATTCTAATAATTGTTTAACATAATTTACTTTAATTGTTTTAAAGAATTTTTTAATAAATTTTATGAATTCATCATGAATTAAAACAATAATAACTTTTATTTCTGCTCGAAAAAATAAAAGTCAAAAATAACTGTTATTTCCACCCGAAAAAATAAAAGTCAAAAAATAACTTTTATTTCTGCTCGAAAAAATAAAAGTCAAAAATAACTTTTATTTCTGCTCGAAAAAATAAAAGTCAAAAATAACTGTTATTTTTGCTCGAAAAAATAAAAGTCAAAAATAACTTTTATTTTTGCTCGAAAAAATAAAGATCAAAACATAATTATTATTTTCTGACTTTTACGATAAAAGTTATAACAGTTACGGTCCCTGTAAATAATCGATCGATCGATTTGATGAGAGATAGAAAAATGCATGTTGCTGTAGTCGTAAAGGAACAATTTTCAAATTTCAATTCTATCGGTATTTCACAATGATATTGCACTATGGATGGATGTAGGAAACAAAACGATCAACGAATTATAGTTTGCTAAGTAAATAAGTCGCCGTGGTCTAGTAGGTAGTGTGTTGGCTTATTAGACACGAGGCCTTGTTTCAAACCCCAGGTCAAGCGTCTGCAACTAAACGAAATATGACAAAATATTTCTTTGGCGACTTCCTCTTAGCAGATTTCCGGCAAAAATTCTGAGAGTAAATAAAATTAACATGAAAAGTTTCTCAAAAATCTGTCGTTCAGAGTCGACTTTAAACTTTAAAAAAAACCCACCCCTCATGTATAAAAATAACCCACACAACATAAGTGGTGTGAGAAACTAGGTCATACAGGTATGTGCTGAAAATCGATTCGTTTTCAAGTAAAATCTAATTTGGAAAACGAACGTTTTGTTATAAGATGTGATGAAATCCGAACGGTTTTAGTTTCCATTTTTTGTTTTATTCTAGACCGTCTCATGTAAAATAACAAACTTTTTAGTAAAAAAAAAAAATATTTTTTAATTTGTAAAGCGTAACAAAGGCATTTGTTTTATCAACCTAAATTTTTATAATCAACAATTCTAATCGTTTTGAAAATATTGAATGAAAAAGGTTAAGGGATGCATCAAACCCGGATCTAGTCATGATTGGAATCTCAGTTTAGCACGAGACGTTTATAGTAGGAATTTTTAAAATGGAGGTCGTGGTTCATGGCTCTTAGCTGATTCCGGATATGCGTTAGAGCCTTTGGTACTAGTTCCATTTAGAAACCTAAGTGCGTGATCAGCTCAACATATATTTAATAAAACCCATGCATCAGCTAGAAATCTTATTGAAAGAACAATCGGTGTTCTCTAAAGCAGATTCCGTTGCTTGTCTGGCGCTTTATGGTATAAACCTCAGAAAATTGTTAAAATAATAAATACCTATATGCTGTGCACTTCACAATATGTGTAACTTTTACAAATTAGACTACAATTTTGATACTACGACTACTCCACTTGAAGAACCTGATTCTAGTGAAATCGAACTTGACTCAAGTAATCCAAACAAATACTGAGGCAAGCAGAAACCGGGATGCAATTGCAGAAAGCCTATTTTTAAATAATTTTATATAGTAAATAAATGAGAAATATAAATAAATAATTACATTTTCGCTTCAAGATTTTAATCAAACAATTTTTTTTATTATTAAAACAGAAAAATTTTAGCAAATCGTATACAAATGGTTGCTCGATTTAAAAACGAAAATCAAACTAAATTTTCGTTTTCTATCACATTCTTATTTTTTGAAATTTTTATAGAACAAAATGAGAAATGAAATCGAATTCGAATGCGGTGCCATCACAACTATTTCTGATTTTATAGCGTTTTTTGATCGAAATCGTTTTTCATCACATACCTGATAGTCCTGACTAAAGGGTTGTAATGACCAATTATGTATGTACATATGTATGTAAGTAAATAATCAAGAACCGACTGTAAACACGGAGATCAATAGGTGATCGATGCGAGGTGTAATTTTTTTTTTTTATTTTTTGTTGTTTACAATTTACATGTTATTCGTATGCATGGATAGATAGTTGCGATCTATTTTTCATTACTTCTTGTTAAGGACCGAAATGGAAATGCAAAACAAACAATTACCTTTTGAAATATTCTAACAATGATTCGGATAATCGAAGACAAGCATGACAGTTCATTCCTTAACTGCCTCCGAAACCGAACCAGTAAACGGAGTAATAAAAGTGAATAGAGAAACTTCCACGATTAGGAACATTCAATGGAACGGATGGATCAAAGGCAGACAGTGGGACAGAAACGGCGGTGTTCGGTCTCAGAGCAAAATATTCAAATTGGAAAACTCGATAGTTGCTGCTATTTAAAACGAGAAGACTAATGGTGTTTTCTTTTTTACAAAGAAAATGTCACCCTCTTACAAGGTGCATTAAAAAAATTTTTGACCAACCCTGTTGTAATGTCATTTTTTATTTGAGAAGAACGTAACACAAATATTAAAAAAGGGTATGCCCTGTGTTTACCACTTATTAAGAAAATGAATTAGGAAATGCCAATTTGTTCAAAGGTATTGCCAGATCGCTAATTTTTCGACTTCATTTTTTTATAGCAAAAAATATTTTAACACTGTTCTAACATTGAATGCAATTTTTTATATTGCTGACCATGTGGCTTTAATAATGTAATATTTCCTTAAGATTACTCCACAAAACAATGAAAAAATTAACTTCAAATTGGATATCAATACCAGGCGACTTTTTTTAAATTTCATCTGGTAGCCCTATAAATAAACAAAAGTCATGTGCTTTACAGGGCATTATCAGCGCTCTCGATTTATACAGGGCATAAAATGCAATGCCCTCCACCATTGGCAAGTGTAAATTATTTAGAATAAAACATACCACCCTTTTAGAGGGCGAAACATTTTTAAGAAACAAACGCAAAATTGCATATTGCGTTAATAAAATGCACATTTTTTGGTAGAAAAGAAAACACCATAAATTATCTCTTCATAATCAATTAATAATATTAATTAATTGATTAATTAATTAATTAGTATCAATTCGTTAATTACTGAAAGAAAGAAAAGCTCTGCAAATGCCTAAAGATATCATTACCCATGTTTTGTTTTTCTTTTAATGTTGTCTTCGGAGTGAAATGATTCACAAATTTAAAGAAAAAAAAAATAGAGAAATTTATTTATTTTATTTTTTATTTTAGCGGGCACAATGTAATGTAATGTAGAAAATACTACAAATTTTCAATTAAACTACGATAGAGTAAAAAATATTTGTAAAAATATTACAATATTTTATCATAATATCATATAATAAAATTAATGAAAATTAGTACTTTGGAAACAAACAAAAAAGTACTATTTACTAAATCCGTTTTACCATACCCGTGTGAATCGTTATTTTTCGTCTCTCCTTTATTATATTTCTCTTACCGTGGATTAGTATAGATATTCTCTTAAAAAATTGCTATCTCCAAGTTTATGACTATGACCAGTGTTGAAAAATTCAGTACTTTTGTACTTTTTTCAGTACTTTTTAATTTCAAAAATACCGCAGTACCCCCGCGACGCTTTCAGTAATTTTTTTATTATTACATATTTTATGTCTTGCGCTTTTCAGCTATTAATGCATTAGCAACATGTTCAACGGAATGCTAAAGGTAGATATACGGCTTAGCCACGGTTAGCCAAACGTCCGCGGAATGTACATTCGTTTTTAGAACACGTAAAGAAATGAAAACGCTTACCTAACCGTAATGTAATTTCGGTAAGCATATGCATTGCCCTTCATATGCTAAAAACGAACGTACGTTTGACAAAACGAGGCTTTTACGTTTTGTTACGTTCCGAATCAGCTGTTTTTGTTTTATATGTAGGGAACACGTTAGTTTTTCTGTTCCGTGCCATATGTATATTAAATATAAATAAGTAAATAGTCTAGTAGGTAGTAGGCAGGCTTACTAGACATGAGCCCACCTTTCAAACCACATGTCAGACATCTCCATAAAAAATATGAAAAAATATTTCTCCGACGACTTTCTTCTGGCAAAAAATCTGAGAGTAAATAAAATTGTCATGAAAAGTTTTTCAAAAATCTTTCGTTCGGAGTCGGAAAAAATGGACCAAGTGGGGCAATGGACCTTGTCGACTGCATAGCCATGACCTCAAGGATTCCAAAACCGGTTTTCTTGCTGTCGGACGTTACTTGGGACCGCAGATATAGGCGATAAAGCAAAAATAAGTAATATTCTCTATTTTAATCGCGCAAATTCGGAAAAAAGTTAACCAAATAGGGCAATGGACCTAGTCGACTGCATATCCATGACCTCAAAGATTCCAAAACAGGTTTTCTTGCCGTCGGACGTTACTTGGGACCGCAGATATAGGCGATAAAGCAAAAATAAGTAATATTCTCTATTTTAATCGCGCAAATTCGGAAAAAAGTTAACCAAATAGGGCAATGGACCTAGTCGACTGCATATCCATGACCTCAAGGATTCCAAAACAGGTTTTCTTGCCGTCGGACGTTACTTGGGACCGCAGATATAGGCGATAAAGCAAAAATAAGTAATATTCTCTATTTTAATCGCACAAAAGCGGAAAAAATGGACCAAGTGGGGCAATGGACCTAGTCGACTGTATAGCCATGACCTCAATGATTCCAAAACAGGTTTTCTTACTGTCAGACGTTACTTGGGACCGCAGATGTAGGCGGAGAAGCTAATTTAAAAAAATGGAATTGTGGGTTTTTAAGTTCAAAAGTAAAAATTTTAATAATTCTCATTTAGTTCATGTGCATTTATACAATATATATCCAACATAATGTCGTATTTTTCGATTTTCTTTGGTAGATGACTTGGATTACCTTGGTTGATGACTTGAATTATTCTGGTTGATGACTTGGATTATTCTGGTCGATAACTTGAATTTTTTTGGGTAGATGAGTTGCATTTTTTTGGGAGATGACTTGCAGTTTTTTGGTAGATGACTTGCATTTTTTTGGGTAGATGACTTTCATTTTTTGGTCAATGACTTGCATTTTTTTGGTAGATGACTTGCATTTTTTTGTTTAGATGACTTGCATTTTTTGGTAGATGACTTGCACTTTTTTGTGTAGATGACTTGGGTTTTTTTTGGGTAGATGACTTGGATTTTTATAGGTATATGACTTGCATTTTTGGGTCGATGACTTGCATGTTTTTGTGTAGATAACTTGCATGTTTTTGGATAGATGACTTGCATTTTCTTGGTCGATGACTTGCATTTTCTTGGTCGATGACTTGCATTTTTTTGTTTAGGTGACTTGCATTTTTTGGTAGATGACTTGCATTTTTTTTGGTAGATGACTTGCATTTTTTGGTAGATGACTTGCATTGTTTTGGGTAGATGACTTGCATTGTTTTGAGTAGATGACTTGAATTTTTGGGTAGATGACTTGCATTTTTTTGGGTAGATGACTTGCATTTTTTTTGGGTAGATGACTTGCATTTTTTGGTAGATGACTTGCATTTTCTTGCTCGATGACTTGCATCTTTTAGATGATAACTTGCATTTTTTTGAACGATGACTTGCATTTTTTATTCGATGACTTGCATTTTTTGGACTATGACTTGCATTTTT
The DNA here is from genome assembly GCA_927399465.1 of Sarcophaga caerulescens. Lineage (NCBI taxonomy): Eukaryota > Metazoa > Arthropoda > Insecta > Diptera > Sarcophagidae > Sarcophaga > Sarcophaga caerulescens. The sequence goes on from OV656866.1 coordinate 1,650,695, forward strand.
ATGCTCGATGGCTTGCATTTTTTTGAGTATGACTTGCATGTTTTTGGGTAGATGACTTGAATTTTTTTTTTTTGATCGATGACTGCAATTTCAGTATTTTTTTATTATTACAATTTTATGGTTTGCTAAAGGTCTTTAGCCCCGGTTAGCCAAGGACTAACTAACGTATGTATGTTCGCTTTTAGATTACGAAAGGTTGCCGAATGCTAAATTAATGAAAAAGTTAGTTCCGTACAGTCCGTACAGTATTAAGTATAAATAAATATATTTTTATGAAAGTACCATTTGATACAAAAAGGTACTCTTTCAATTATAGTTCAGTACTATTTCAAAATTTTAATTTTGCAACACTGAGAATGGATGAATAAAACAAAGAAGAGAAAGACTGTTGTTGTGTTATTAGTTAGAAGAGCCGATTGAATGAGAAAAAGGGCATAAAACATAACAAAACAAAACTAATAAAAGATCTAAAAATAGAAACAAGTGGTTGTGTGTGAATAAAAATGCAAAAACAAAAAATTGGTATAAAAATGAAAACACTATAATAAATAAACTAATGGAATGAAAGAATAAGAGAATCTAGAGTTGCCATGTTTCTATCAAATAATTAATTGCTTTAATGCGATCCCTACACGGTGCGACGTGGTAGCGATGCTACCAATACGATGCTAAAATAACAATTTATAAGTAAATTTGATTCAACATATTGCAACTACTAATCGCAAAGTGTAGGGGCCTCGTAAAAATATAGCGATGGAGCATTTGTTTTGAATTGGAAAACAACGATAATATTTCATATTTAGGATTTCTTTCTGTTTTTTTTTTTTTTAAGAGCAAAGTATTTTATTGCAGATAAATAATGGCGTCAAGATTACTTATAGAACAAAAGTACTTTTTCATTTCGGGGGAGAAGAAAAAAAACACTAATGGTATTTTCTTTTCTACCAAAAAATGTGCATTTTATTAACGCAAAATGCAATTTTGCGTTTGTTTCTTAAAAATGTTTCGCCCTCTAAAAGGGCGCAATATTCGCACTTGCCAATGGTGGAGGGCATTGCATTTTATGCCCTGTATAAATTGAGAGTGCTGCTAATGCCCTGTAAAGCAGATGACTTTTGTTTATTTATAGGGCTACCAGATGAAATTTAAAAAAAGTTGCCTGGTATTGTTATCCAATTTGAAGTTAAGTTTTTCATTGTGTTGTGGAGTAATCTTAAGGAAATATTACATTATTAAAGCTACATGGTCAGCAATATAAAAAATTGCATTCAATGTTAGAACAGTGTTAAAATATTTTTTTTTTGTTATAAAAAAGCGTGCAAAAAATGAAGTCGAAAAATTAGCGATCTGGCAACACCTTTGAACAAATTGGCATTTCCTTATTCATTTTCTTAATAAGTAGTAAACACAGGGCATACCCTTTTTTAATTTCTGTATTATGTTCTTCTCAAATAAAAAATGACATTACAACAGGGCTGGTCAAAATTTTTTTTAATGTACCTTGTAAGAGGGTGACATTTTCTTTGTATAAAAGAAAACACCATAAAAAAAAACGTGCCAAAACGTCTACAAGGATTAATATATAATTTTAATATGCATATACCATATAAATACACTGTACGTATTGGAAATATGTACGATATATAATATCAATTAATTATTATTACACAACATAGGTATAATCAATTTTAAGAAACATCTTCTGTAAGAGGTTTAATGCTATCAGTGCTTTAATTTAACATTACTATGAGATTACATGAGTGTCAGGATTGCGACGGATCTATCTGCTTGAGAAACATACACCAAAATGAGTTATTAAATATTCTGTTGAAATAAATCTCTCTTATACCTACATACTGTATCGGTCATAACTAAAGCACCTCCAATAAGGTTTTTAAAAATCATCATTTTTTATGAAAATGGATTCTATACTCATACACTCGGGTCTCGTTTTATGCGGATTTTTTTATGCGAATTCGAATTTTTGCGATTTTAAATGAAAATTTTTTTCTTTAAATTTTTAATAGATTTTAAAATGTTATGATACTTTTTAAACTATTGCATCATTTTTAAATTAAACTAAGTTTGCACCACTGATATAATCATTATTGATAATTGTACCTGAAGGGTTGTAGTGACCAAAGCTGTTGACTCAGAAAGCGGCAGTGACTACCCTGCGGTTTGAAAAGCTTTTTTATATGGGAATCGTTTGTGAATGTACGCTGTAGTTTGAGCCTGACACCTAATACTATCAGATCTCTATGCCGAATAGCTTGTGAAAATCAATCGTTCTAGTTTGTTTCCAATTGGAAAGGCAATTGATTAGCATCAGATTGCTCTAACTATGCCAATAAAAGCCTTCAAATGTCAAAAGTCTTTTATTTAAAGGAGCTGCTCCTTTTTAATAACTGGCACTTTAATACTCTTATTCAGAATAAACAATTAAACTTTCTAAAAATTCGTTGATCTAGTCCCCTACATATGTATGTATGGACTACTTGATAGGTATGTAATAATGAAAGTGACGTAGAACCAATTTCAAAACGACGCAGAATTATTGATCGTACATTCATAATTATAGACTTCAGTTTATTACTTATTTATTATTTTTTGGATAATTTTGTTTTTTTCTGTAAGTAATGAATAAATAAATTATTTTTGTAGAAGTTTTTGTTTGTATTGTTTAAGAAAATGAAATAAATATACTTCTGTTGATTTTTTATGCGATTTTGCTTTGATTTTTCAATTAAAATTTGAATTTATGCGGATTTTCAGGATTTTCGAACGAATCATTAATTTTTATATAAAGCTAGAGTATCATTGTATGCGAATTTAATTTCCATTTTTTTCATTTGTTATTGGCGAACACTGATTTTTTTTCCGTGTTATTTTCATAACTTATTTCGACAATTTTTCCATCTTTTTTCCTTTTGAAATCTCAATTGTATTGGTATCTCTTCATGAGCACATAATGGTATCATATAACAAGAACTTAGATATAAGCATGAAAATTATTAATCATTAATTTGGAGTATTTTTTACTCATTGTATACAGTGATATACCAAATTTCGTCAATAATTTCCGTTTTAAGTTGACTTTAAACTTGTTTCTTGTCATTATTAGGTTTTACAATTAACCCTTTCGGCAGTTATGCGGGAATTCCCGTCATTCACTATTCTCGCTGATATTGAAATTTCATTGGATGAAGATTTTTCAGGATATTCAAGCTCTAAAGACACCGACGATGCAAGAGATGGTAACGTTGCGAGAACTCCCGTCATCGCGGGAATTCCCGTCATTTGACCCACAGTTAAAAACCATGATTTAACGATAAAAAGGCGGAAATACCCGCTCTTCATTTTTGTATGGAAAAAATAAGTGATTCTCTTGGTAGCAACAGTTAAATTTAAATGCGGCCGAAAGGGTTAAGATCTAATTCAGATACTGTGCACTAATTCTTTAATAAATTTGCGATTTGCTGATTTACAAAATGTGTAGACATTGTATCGTTAATTTAAATTTTAAGTAATCAGTAGCGTAGTCAAGTTCCTCAAATATTATATTAAGTGACACGATTGTTAGTTTTAACTATTTCATCTTGATCTTTTTATAATTTTTATTTATTAAAAGTTATAAATAAAATGATAGCTTAGGTTAGAGGACGCGTACTTGTCAGTTAAGACAAGTACAGTACCCGGAGGTCGAATTGACCCATTGTATAACGTCCTTAGAGAGGGAAGGAAATAAAGGGAATAGGATGAAAGGAGGGTATGTTGGTAAGGGGGGAATGGAAGCGGAGGAATCACACAGATACGAGGGCGGTTCGGAAACTTCTTAGCCTATCAATGAAAGAGAATAGTTAGTTTTTCAAAAATATTTTTATTTTTCAATATAATCTCCTGAAACTTCAATACACTTAGTCCAACGCTTTTCTAGCAATTCTATGCCTTGATTAAAATAGTTTTCCTCAAGGTCTTCAAAATATTGGTTTACAACTGTAATTGCATTTTCATTTGAGGTAAAACGCTTGCCAGCAAGGAATTTTTTTAGATTTGGGAACAGGTAAAAGTCACTGGGAGCTAAATCAGGAGAATAAGGTGGGTGGTCAAGCAACTCGTACTTTAATTCGTTGATTTTAGCCATTGTTAAAACACTCTTGTGCGCTGGTGCGTTGTCTTGATGAAAAATTATTTTTTTGTGTTGTAAGCCAGGACGTTTTTCTCGAATTTGTACATTTAATTGATTCAAAAGGTTGCAATAATACTCTGAATTTATTGTTTTACCCTTTTGCAGATAGTCAATCAATAAAATACCTTTGAAGTCCCAAAAAACCGTTGCCATAACCTTACCAGCCGACTGAATTGTTTTTGCCTTCCTCCAGCTTCAGTCCATTGTTTGGATTGTTCTTTTGTCTCTGGAGTATAGTGGTGGATCCATGTCTCATCAACAGTTATGAAACGACGCTTAAAATCCATTTTATTTCGCTTAAAACGATCCAAACAAGCTTGAGAAATGTTCATTCTTATGCGTTTTTGGTCGACTGTTAACAAATGCGGCACCCATCTTGCAGAAAGCTTTTTCATCTGTAGTTCTTCACACAAAATTAAATGGACTCGATCATTTGAGATGCCCATGATGTTAGCAATTTCACGCACTTTTATTCGTCGATCATTTAATACCATATCATGCACTTTGGCTACAATTTCTGTTGTTGTTGCTGTTTTTGGACGTCCACTACGTGGTTCATCTTCAATGCTTGTACGACCACGTTTAAATTCAGCAACCCAATTTTTTACTGTTGCATATGAAGGAGCACTTTCACCTTTTTATGAAAATATTTAATGACAGCACGCATTTCTAATTTTTCCATTGTAAAAAAATCGCGGATGCGTCTTTTTTGAACACCTGTTTCTATATGAAGGAGTTGCCAGATCGAAACAAAATTTAACATGTGTTCATAACAGAGATGGAAGTTTCCAAAACACTTAACTTTTTTCTGTTTATACCGCGCTTTCTGTGCTAGGCTAAGAACTTTCCGAACTGCCCTCGTAATATGATAAGCTCTTAAACTAATTTTTTTTTTTGAATAACAGCCATGTAATAGGCAGAAAGAAGTATTTCCTTATAGAGGTGGAAAACTATCGATAGTCGGCGCCATCGATAGTCGACGATAGTAATTTCACAACCATCGACGATAGCCCCGTTGAGCACATTCCAATGATTTAAAATATCTTTCAATATTTTGCGCAGAGTGGTTAGTTGTATTCAAAAGTTTTCTTGTGACTAATGACGCTGTTTTTAAATTATAATCATACACGAAATGGCATGTGACGGTCAAAAAGATATCGTTGGCCCTCGATGTCCACAAATCACATGTGACCGATATATCAGAAATACCTTCTAGCATTGTTGTTAATTTAGCTGAAGGTTCCTTGAACATATTAAGCATCAGCAAATCTCTTCAGTGTGTTTTGCTTGGGAGCTTATATCGGGGATCCAATACCTGACTGTAGTTTACAAAACCTTCGTTTTCAACTATGTTATAAGGGTCTACATCTATGGCAATTATTTCCGTCAAAGCCTTGTCAATCTCATTCTTTCGCTTAGAGTTTGTGTCGTACAAAACGGCTCTTTTAAAGTAAGAAGCTACAGAATGCATCGACGATCTACAATTGCCGCTTGTCGATGCGATGTCGTCAGTATCCGCAGAAATAGCTGGAGTGCTAGAATCTGGGACATGAATTTCCAAGCCAGAGTCGTATCTTTTCAGATGATCGTGCAAATTTGAAGTATTTCCGCTGGTTTTGTACTCCTTTCCCCAGTTAATGCACTTTGAAAATTTTTTTGTCATCTGAACTTTTAAAGTATTTCAATACTTGTGAGAAATTACTTTTCTTTTTTTGTGTTTGCCTCTCGGTCGCCAAATCTTTCTCCGAGTCCGTGCGGCTGCAATCGCATACCTGCCTTTCAGCGCTCGACACACTGAGTGTGAGGGAGCTCCGACGTTTACCTTAAATTCAACACATAGTCAAAATACTTCATAACTACTTTAAAAGTAAACATAATACCACTTCGAAGAAAGTGATCCATTTCTCTTTATTGCAGTATCACTATTTTAATAAATTTTTTCACAAATATTTTACTTTTTGTTGATGTGAAAACCAAACTATCGATGGTACGTCGGGCAGTATCGAAAATGTCTGGCTGCTACCGATGGTAGCTCGATAGTGCCCAACATCGATAGTGCTATCGATAGTTCTCTACCTCTATTGCCTTATAAAACACATTGTTATAAAAAATCTTACAAGTGAGTTGCTTTAGTTACGACCGAAACTGTACATAAGTACTGTGCTTTTCATACGCGTTCGTTCAAAATTAATTCGCTTAATTTCAAGTGCAATTTATTCCCACCAAATCGTGGCAACCTTATTCGAAAGAAAACAAGATCTCAAAGAAAAAAAAAACTATTATTGAGAGATTTATTTAATGACATGCAATGAACAACAACAAAAATAAAAATTGAAAAACAAATCATGCAGGAATAAATGAATTGATGTTATTTTCTTTCTGTTATTGTTTCGTTTAGAAGGAAAATTTTTAAATTTTTATGGGGTCTTTAAATATTTTTAATAGATTTTTGGCAACAAGTTAAGGAAATTGTTGTTGGTTTGGTTTGGTTTGAAAAAAAATGAAAAAAACAAAGAAATATAATAATAACAATAGTAATAATATAAAAACTTACATGATTGTAGTGCTTTTCAAAATAAATAATAATTATTGAAACTTATAATTTGTGAAATTATAGATGATATTGGCAAGAGCAGCAGCAGCAGATTCGGGTTGTTGGAGGGTTACAATGAAGGAATTTTAATAGTCTCAAAAGGGTCAAAAAAATGACGTATTTCAGGTAAAAAGCACTTTAAAGTATTTTCTATTTAAAGTTTTTAATTGATCTTTTATTTTAATTATTTACTATGTATGTAGGTATATTGAATAATTTAGAAATGATTACGTTGTTAATTAGTTACACTATATTTTTTTAACTTTTTTCACTTTTTTATTTTTTTTTTATGTTATAATAGTCAAATAAATTTGATTCTCTTTTTATTATAATCTCTTTAGTATTTTTATAATTGTTTAATTTTATAAAGCAGGAAATGCAGCCTTCGAAATGTTTTTCTCTTTTTAAGAATCAGAACAGAATGCAGGCGGAAAAAAATTATATTCAATAGGTACAACAATAAAAAAAAGAACTTAATTCATTCATTTAAACTATTTTTTAATGAACACAACAAAACAAACAACACCCATTATAATGAAGTTTTATTGCGGTTGGTTTTTTTTTTTTTTTTTTTTGTTGTGCTTAAAAAATAGGAGTTTTTTTTTCTTTGCTTTCAATCAATTCTGCTTCCAGACTCTAGAAACAATGTTGTCGTCAGCCAAGACCCAAGCGTCTTGCCTTCTTTATTCACAATATTGAAGTAGTGAGGATCAAGTAAGTACGTGAAGCAATAATGAAATGAAATGTTCCGGGCGGGACTGCACGACGACAAATGTAGGAGATTATTTATTAAGCATCAAAAATAGCGGCAATGTAATAAATATTTTAATAAGAATTATTTGTTATTATTTCTGTTTTTCTAATTGCGTATTAAAATCAAAACTTTTTAAAATTCTCGTCGCCGTTGTTAAGAATTGAACATTTTTTGTAAGTGTGTTTGTTGCTTGTTTTTGTTAATTCTTTATTATTGTTTTTAAGACTATAAATTTGTTGTAATTTTTACAATTATTTATAACACATACGAGAGGTTGATTGCGGTGCTAGGGTTACCATTGCGAATTTCCAAAACATTTAAAGGCTTTTTTAGAACGGTTCATTTACTATATTTATTTATTATTTGTTATATTTATTGGATTCTCTTTGATATAATATATAAATATAGATATCCTAATATATTATAAATCTTTCTGTAAGTCTGTTTTTTTGTTTGTTTGTTAGCCAATCACGCCTGAACGCCTGGACCGATTTTCTTGAAATTTGGGATATTGATCGAGCTTTTGTCGGTGCAGGTTATAGGCAATAAATCTTTCAAAATTTTGACCAAAAGGGTAGAAAAAATGGGACAAAGGGAGAAAAAATGATAAAAAAAATTAGTACTTTTATGCATAAATGCTGTAATTTATCTGTTTTAAAGGTAATTTTTTACGATTTAGCCCGGTTAAGTTTCCCAAATAGCTATTGGAGGTGTTCCGTTTATAAAGTTGGACCAAAAGGGGTCCAACAAGGGGGAAAAGGGCGAAAAACGGGCAAATTGAGTGCATTTATATTTAGGACTTAGAGTATTCAAAAAACTGGGTTGTTTATTAAACCGGTTTCCGAATAATTTGAAAAATTGCCTTTTTTAAGAAATCGATTTCGAAACCGGTTTCGAAACCGATAAACCGGTTTTTTATTTATTGTTATTTTTAATGCAAAAATGACCCAATAATAATTTTTTTTAATTTTTTAAACTAATCCAAACTACATAACCCACGCAACGTCGGGTACAATCTGCTAGTATAATTATATAATACAGTGTAAATGTACTCACTATTCAAAATACTCCCAGACAAGTACGATATTTTTCAACCCTGCCGCCCCTATACGTCGCGATTTGTTGTACAACTGGATCAAGTAGTGGTAGTCGGTTGGATGAAAATTTGATTTTCGTTCTTCCGACGATCAAATTAACCCTTTCATGCCCGTTGTTGCCAATAGGCAACATTGTACATATTTGCTCGTAAATTCCGTTATTTTAAATTTTTGTAAAAAATTTATTTTTTGCAAACAAGCTTGATAGAAAATGCGTATTCTAAAAAAAATGAATGAGTTATCACTACAGGTGTTCAGTTAATCGGTATTTAAATTTGCGTAGGCACGTGCCAATGCCAAATTGAAAAAATATAATTGTTTCAAACTTATAAAATAACGGTAAATTTTTGAATTTGGTCATATATGGTCCATAATGTATAAAATTTACATTAAACTTTTTCTGCATTAGGTATGCGTCCAAAAGGATTGTCTTAAAGAGAAATACAAAAAATTGTGGAATTTGACTGGAAGAAGTCTGAGGATGATGCTGATGGTGACAGCGAGGAAGAAGAAAATACATAGCTGATTCACCAAAAGCCGTACGTTTTGATGACAAAAGTCATTGGATAGAATGGGGAGCAAAAGGCCGATGTAGACTACGCAAAACCGGAATTCCAAGATCCAAATGTACTAAGTGTAAAGTACATTTGTGCTCAAGTCCACAAAAAACTGTTTTCTTTTCTATCATAATAAATTAGAATCAAAATAATTTAAAAATTACGAATATATAAAAATAAGTCTTTCATTAAAAATTTTCCACTACTGCCCAATGTTGCCTGTAGGCAACATTTTATAGCGGTAAAACCAGAATACGTAGGACTCTGAATTTAATATACACTTCATATTTATGCCATGACTAACAAACACATGTCCTTAAAAGTATTTTAGCTCTGGCCGAAAAAATTCGGGCATGAAAGGGTTAAACAACCAAATTGGTAAGTGTAAGAACGATTTTTTATATCGTTCGCCATTTTCATTTTGATACCGCAAGTGAATCATAGCAGGCAAACGATATTGCAAACAACAAAATGAGTTAAAATGAAAAACAAATGTGAATGTAGTTTCATTGAGGCATACAACAATATGTTGAAATTTTCAAATGCTAAAAGCAATCCTCGTAAAAATATAAAACCATTAATGAGAAAACTACCACTAATTTTGAATCATAATGCCACAAGAATAATTTATTAATAAAGTTGGATAAACTGTTGGCTGAAAAACCGGAAAGTGTGACCACGTGTATTGGCCGCATAAGAATCTGGACGAATTGCTGTTATTTTTAATTATCGTCACAACTTAACAGTACTGCATATTTATTTAAAAACCATAAACTGCATTTTGTAATTTCGATTAAAAGAAGAATAAGAAAATAGGCACGAAGACGCTTAGAAATTTATTAACTTATTTTATAAAGTTTTTTTTTTGGATTTTGACAGCAGCTACAATAGCTGATGCACATGTCTGTTTAGGACTTAATCGGAAATCTGATTGGAATGGTAACCCTGTTTAATAAAGAGAGAGACAGAGGGAAAAAGCCAAATGTGGCAAAATGACTGTTATTTTTTGTTTTATTTTTTGGTTTTGTGTTTTGACATAAACAAAGCAATAATGGTGGGGACAAATAAGTAAGAAAGAATAAAAACAAAAATCAAATAACAATACAAAACATACATACACTATTTTTATTCATTTATTATGAAAAATATATTCAAATTAAAAGCAAAACAACAACACAACAGAATTGACGGAGACAACTTACTATAGTACAAGAGGAGCTGAGACGGATAGATCACTTGTAGCTTTGTTTATTTTTTTTTTTTTTTGGCTGAAACACAGCCATAGTTGAAAGAAAGAAAAAAAAAAAAAAAAAAAGATAAGATACGCGTTGTAGTTGTTATTAATCCACGAAGATTTTCGAGGGGGGCTGGCTGGCTGGCTGACTAGCTAACTGCTCTCTTCTTTATCTTTTGTTTTCGTGTAAATATTTTTCGTTCTACAAATTCTCTGAAAAAATATTCATTCATTTCTCATCTATTTATTATTATTTTATGTATTTATGTATTTTTTTTGTCCTCTTTAGTTTTTGGACATTTTTTGCCTAACCATTTTCCTATTCACCGGGTGGAAAATTTAAGGGCCGTTTTCAATAAGTCTTAATTGCAATTTCCTATTTATTTTTGTTCTTTATTCTCTTATTTATATTCAATTATTTATTTCCTTACACAAAAATATTATAAAATTCCATTGGAAATAATGTGCTCTTTTTTAGAAGAAATGTAAAATAAAAACACTTGTTTTCTTCATTTTCTTTATTATAATTCACTTTCTTTCACACTCACATTTTTTTCAGTTTTAATGAACTTTGAGTTTAAATTCAAAGATTCTTTATAAAATTATCACTTGTGTTGATTTTTGCATAAAATTGTAAGAATTCTATATTTTTTGCGTTTTTATATGGTGATCTACCGATCGGTCTTTTTTATTCCATTAGGGTTTCGATGCACATTAAAAAATTCCACACCTTCAAAATACACAGAAGACCCGTTTGTTCTAAAACGATGTTGTTAAAGAGGCTTTTCGTACTGAAACTAAAAAAATTCCTCTGATGATGGGGGCCAGTAAAAAAAAAAAAGTAAAGAAGAAATAAAAAGAAAGAAGCAAAAAGAAACAAACAAAACAACAACAACAACACAGAGGCTTTTTAATTAATCATTGTGTGTGTTAAATTATATTCTTTGTTTTCTTTCTACACATAGCACGAATGCACCAGTGTTGCCACCTTGTGTGTAATTACACATATTGTGTGTAATTTTTAATTGTGTGTGTAGCATGTGTGTAATTAGATTCGTGTGTAATTTGTGTGTAATTTTACTTTTTGTTCTACCTTTTTCTTTAATCGCTAATTTTTAACAGGCAATTTGTTAACACTGATTTGTTTCATAAATTTATTGCAATTTCCAACACTAGTTTGCAAAAATAAACACCTACATCCTTCTCGTTCTAATTTAAATACATGTAAAGGCGCCTAGAGACGATCAAATAAATTCATCAAATAATACACAAGTGTGCGTGTGGTGTGCTTGACGTTTAAAAGGAGACGTTTAAATAAATGCGTCAATCATTATGTATTTTAATTTCGTAGTGTTTGTTTGCTTAAATATTTATTGCTATTAACATCGTGCAATATTGTAATAACATTCCAGTTTTTTATTCCATAGAACTGTAGACACTGGTATTTTTCAATAAATTGCAAAATATTATTTTTTTCATTTGCACATTTCTACATGACGGCAATAAAATTATTAGTTTTTATCCACGTATGTGTTGATTACTACAATATCAGAACAAATGAGATTTTCATCAATCAAAGCCGACAACGTGTACGTGTAAAAGGACAACGCGCTTACATATAAGGCGTTGATGATTTTATTTGATCGTCTCCAGGCGCCTTAAGGCTAATGTTTGATATATGCATTTACATGTCTTATGTTTTGTGTTTTAAAATAAAAGTTGGAAATGTTATATGTATATTATTTTAAGTATGTATGTATATGAATATATAATTTTAATATTTACATAATACAGTAGGACCTTGATTATCCGTGATTCGATTATCCGGCAACATTAATTATCCGGGATGGAAAAAGAAAATTTTTTGCATCGACTTAATTTTATTTTGGATCGACTTAAATTTTTCTGCATCGTTTGACCGTGATTACCTCTATTATCCGTGATTATAAGCAAAAATTTTTTTCTATTATTTTGGACAAACAAGCGAAAAAGGGGAATTCCCTCTTTAGTATACGAAATCCTTATCTACTGTTCACTGTTTTCTGTGAAAATTATTTTTTTTTTTATTTTTGAAACATGTATGTACATATATAAAATCCTTGAATTATTTAGTTTTTATATACACCTGTACCTCGGTTTACGCGGAACTCGGATTACGCGGAACTCGGATTACGCGGTTTCGAATTTACGCGGTTTTTAAAATGAAGAAAAATTTTTTTTTACTTATATTCTATTCAAACTGAAACTAATTCAACCCTTGCACAATCTAATGAGATGACTTTATACAGTAATGAGTCGGAAATCATAGAAATTAGTAAAAAAGACTTGTTGTTGAAAATGATAGCGATTAAATTAGCTTAAAAATTCTATGTTTTGTGTAATGAGGTACATAGTATATGTATGTGTATTTTTTAATGGAATAAATGTTTATGTTTTTTTTACTTAAATCATACTTTAATAAATTATTAACAGTTTAAAACTATATTTTTTTTCAATGAAAAAGCTTTTTTGCAGTAGGTATTCGCTTTACGCGGTTTTTCCATACAAAAATGTAAATTTCGATTTACGCGAATTGGCCAGGAACGTATCTACCGCGTAAATCGAGGTACAGGTGTACATATGTACATATTCATTTATTAATTAATAAAAATATCTATTAAAAAACTGGCCAAAATTGGTACTCAATTAACCGGGAAAATCGATTATACAGAATGCTTCCGGTCCCGACCATTACGGAAAATCGAGGTCCTACATATACAGTAAAAATAGAATTTTGTGTGTAATTTTTTTTCATATGTGTAATTTCGATGCCAGTTGTGTGTAAATCATATAGCTGTTGGTGGCAACACTGGAATGCACACTTTTTACTCTCATCCATTCATTCTCTTTTGTAGTTCTCATGTTATTTTTCTCTTGCTAGAAAATGTCTCTCGCTCTTTTATAATTTTAAGAGACAGGAAACAAAACAACAATCATCAATTTTTACCACTCATTCACATTTGCTATTTCTTTTTAGATAGATCAGTGTTGAAAAATTCAGTACATTTGTTTGTACTTTTTTTAGTACTTTTCCATTTCAAAAATACGGTTACGGTTTGAGTACTTTTTTATTATATTATATTTTATGTCTTGCGCTTTTCAACTATTTATTTATTAATGCATTAGCCACACATTCAACGCAATACTAAAGTAGAATTAGGCTTTGTACGTTCCGAATCAGCGGTTTTTGTCCTGTATGTGTATTAAATATAAATAAAGTAGGTGTGTGTGTGCTGGCTTAATTAATAGACGTGAGTGAGTCCACGATTCAAACCCAATTCAAACATCGCCATCAAAACGAAATATGAAAAAATATTTCTCCGGCGACTTCTTTCTGGCAAAAACTCTGGCAAAAACTCTTCGGAGTCGACCTAAACAGTAAGTAAGTAGGTCCCGCCAACTCATGTATAAAATTAACACACACAAAATAAATAAGTGGTGTGAGAAGTTAGTTAGGTCCTAATCCTGATTGAAGGGTTTTATAATGACCAAATTATGTATGTATGTAGTATGTATTGTATGTATGTGTGTATCTTTTACAAAAGTACTATTTGATGCAAAAAAGTACTTCTTTAGTTATAATTGAGTACCATTTCAAAATTTCAGTTTTGCCAACACAGCGAGTTTTTAGAAATTTTTTCTTTCCTGGCAACACTACTTACTACTGATGCAGTTGAGTACCACCAACATTTTTTCCTCCTGGCAACAACACTGGTGGTTGGAAAAAATCGTTTTTGTTCGTTCAGAAACATAAACAAAACGTTCCTTAACTAATTCGCACATGCTTTTTCCGTTTTTGGTTCATATAAGTAAAAGTTAAGCCCCTGTTTGTTTAACAGAAATTTATGGCGTGTGTGTGTTTTATGCGGTGTTGTGTGTGTGTCGATGATGGATATGGATGGATTTTGATTGATTGATTGTGTTTGTTGTTGTGGTGTGCTTTGCTGCTGGTTTGTGGTGTTTGAAAGGAGGGAGGGAGAAAGGAGAAAAGAGCAAAAAGGGGAGGGGAAGAAGAAGGGGTGTGGTGTTGTAGTTAGTTGTTGTGTGGTTCTTCTTCTGTGTTGCTCTGCAACCGTTCGTTGTTGTTGGATGGAGTTTGGCCGGAGTGAAAAAATTAAACAAATAAAAATGTGAATATATATATAAATATAAATAAAAATAATAAAATGAATGAAACAAAAAATTTTTTTAATTTTGTTTTTGTGGTGAGTTTCTAGTGTGGTGAGTTTTTACAAAGTGTGGTGAATTTATCAGCTATGGTGAATAAAATTGAAACTCACCAAACTGCCGTTATTCGAAATGGTACTGTATTACTATAGATCAATGTACTGTGCATTGTGGATAGGACGGTGTGTGTCTAGAATAAGTAATGTTCACCTATGTTAGCGGAGACATTCACCGACGTGTGTGGTTTCTATTATGCACTGCATTACCAATGGTGTAGTTTGTGTTTGGATTAAGGATAGAATTAATCTCATCAATTAGTGAAATACTGAATAAAAAAAGGAAGTACACTCAACGAACGAGGAAGGTAGTGTTGCCATTGTGTCATTGTATTTAAAATTCTAAAAAATTAAAATTAGAAAATAATTAATTAAATATTAATTAAAGTTAATGAATTTTTGAATAATTTAATTCTTTTATATTTTATCAAAAATGCTTGCAAAAAATGCTATACAAATTAGAATTTCTTTGTCGAAATATTTACAATTTTTTTGTGCTTTGTTCGAAAGGCAATCAATCGGGTATAAATTTAATTAACATCAGGAAAAATTATTAAAGAAATAAATGAATTCATAAAGTTGATTATTTATTTTATTGGGTTGCTTGGTTTTTTTTCTCTTTGGTGATTGTAAAATTTTGGAAATTTGTTGCTGAAGTGGGGTGAGACTGACGAAAATTTAGGGTTTATGTCTAAAATAGATAGATTTTAATCATGATTAGTTGATTCAAAATGAATTTGAATTTCGTGTGTGTAACTAAATTTTTCCCCCAAAAAATATGCAGCAGAAGAGAAAAAACATTTTTTTAAATTCTTACCACTATTATTAAAAAAAAATCCTCTTTACGCTGGTATAATTTCCAAAGCTCCGCCCATTTTCTCTTACCCATTACAATAACTTATGAAAATATTCCCAACATTTTTGTTTTTTTTTTTCTCGTTTATTTTCAAGAAGTGTGCAACAAACATGTTGTATATGTGTGTACACTGTACATGCATATATGAGAGACAAATTCTATTTATACATCTCTCGATCTCTCTCTCCACCATGGTTGTTTTTAAGTCCACCCAACTGAGACACCTACACCCTCTACTCGAATTAACATTTGAAATTGTTGTCTAGCACGCGGTGTACAGGGCAAATGGCTGCTGCTTCCGGTGGTAACCCAAAAGATGGGTGGTAAAATGGAACGATGCTATATTAAGCGGCAGGTATGTTTTCAAGTTAAGGAAACGATATTTATTATTGTTCTTGCTTGTGGTTTACAGAATGAAGCAAAAAAAGAAACAGAAAAGTAACAAAAAAAAAAAAAACGTCGGTTGTTCGCTTGGAGCTGGAGAAGAAAAGTTGATTAGATGGATTTCGTTTGGTTTTTGTGTTTTTAATCACACACCAATTTCATTTATTAAATCTTAAAACATCATCAGCAAAAAAGCAAAAAAGAAAAAAACTCTGACTGCCTACCTATCTCTTTTCTCCTCGTTTCGTTTTCTTTTTGTTTTCATGTTTTGTTGTTGGTAGTTGGTTGTCGGTTGTTGCGTTGAGTGTTTGTTTAGTGACAAACTGCTGTTGCCAGAGCGCTGCCATTGTTTACAGCGGCAATAACAAAACGGTAGTGTGTGTGATTAGTGTCAGCATTTCATTTTCCTTATTTTTTTGTTGTTGTTGTTTTTGTTGTATTTTTCCTTGTGTTGTGCTATTATTTTTTAAATTTTTTCCAATTTCATTTATTTTGGCTTTTATTTTTTCGTTGTTGTTGTTGTTATTGTTGTTGTGGTTTTTTAATGGTTTTAAGTGTGACAAATTATTTTTTGCATTACTTAACCATTAAATTTCTCTCGTCTTTTAATCGGGTGCTCATATTTTGTACATATTTCTTTTTTCTCTTTTGTTTTGAGAAGTGAATTGTTTTTTTTTTTTGTCTGGTTCTCTCGATCAGTAAAACTCATTAAATCGGTAAAAATAAGAAAGGAGAGGAAGAAAGTTGAGATTATTTTATTACGTTTTTATTCAATTTCGAATATTAAAAGGAGACAAATAAATTGTTTTCGCTTTCTTTTTAATTATTATTTATTGTATTCGAAAGACAGACAGACACGACGTTTGCGGGATTCAATTATAAAATTTTACATTTTATTGGATGATTTAATTTTAATTTCCCCCTCCCATCCCCCCTTTTTTATTTGTTATGAACAATAATTTTTTTTTTTTTATTTTCTTGCTACAGTTCCTGGGTGTACACACATACATACATACATATGTACATAAAATACATATTGTGTGTGCTTTTTAACGTTCATTTAATTTAATTGGAAATTTTAATTGAAATTGTCAATTTTCATTAATAAATTTTACAGAATTATTTTATCCTTAACACGTTCCGTGCCAAGCTGTTTATGCGAAGGTGTCATTTCTAGGCCACGTGTACCATTTTCGGTACACGATAACTACTTTTATAAATTGCTATAAACACATGTTTTTTTTTTGTTTTTGATAAAATGTATATTATTTTCAAAGTTATTAATATCTAAACGACGAAATGCACAAAATAACAATAAAAAATTAAATTTATTTCACTTAGAATAAGAGACATAAGGGTGATGTACAAAAGAGAATATATGTTTTACTTAAGTTTGATTACACTACTATAATTTTTCACACTTTCTGCATAGCCTGATTTGCAGTGGTTCCTTTTTCCTGGTCTGCCATTACCTTTTTGTAATTTATGGCGTTTTCTAGAAGGTGGGACATGGTCATCTTCTTCAGAAAATATACTATATGAAATCAGTAGCTTTCTACATTGCAAATATAAAATTGAACAGTTGGGTTTGTATTATACAAAATCGATGCATTTACAACTCCCGTACTCATTAAAAGCTCAAAAGTGCTCTGATAACTAATTACCACGCCACATGTACCGTTATCAGTACATGACTCAAAAATTGCTCTAAATATCATTACGTTACCTAAAACAGTGCTACCAATAATTAAATTTTGGATATAACCATTTTAAATTCGAAAATTCAGTTTGGCGTAGAAATGAGGTTTAGTGTGCACCGAAAACGGTACACGTGGCACGGAACGTGTTAATGCAACAAAAATTCTTATTCTGCTACACCAACTAGTTAATCATCTAAATTTGTAATGAAATTGTCAAAATAATTTGACTCGATATGATTAAATGCCATTCTTTTCCTAGGTATATGAATTAAATAATTTTGCCAATCTAAGAAAGCTTTATTATAATTTCATTCGAATGGTAATCTGTAAATACATTTTTTTAAAGTTTCCATTGTAACGGGTGATTTTTTTGCTATTATCTTTTTGGCAACACTGATTTAAACAGCTCACGCACGTTTCGTGTTTTGTTTTACTGTCAAACATCTTCAGTTTGGTCTATAATTTAACCATGAATCGTCTTACAAACGAACAACGCTTGCAAATCATTGAATTTTATTATCAAAATGCGTGCTCTGTTAAGAAAGTTCATCGCGCGCTTCTTCGATTTTATGGTCAGTTTAATCGACCCACTGAAGCGGCCCAAAATGCAAGAGCTGGACTTGCATGACATGTGGTTTCAAGAAGACGGTGCCACATGCCACACAGCACGCGTAACAATGGACTTATTGAGAGGCGAGTTCGGTGAACATTTTATTTCACGTTCGGGACCGGTCAATTGGCCGCCTAGATCGTGCGATTTAACGCCTTTAGACTATTTTTTGTGGGACTATGTTAAAGCTCATGTCTATACAGACAAGCCCGCTTCAATTGACGCATTGGAAGACAACATTGAAGCATTTATTCGTGAGATACCGGCCGAAATGTTGGAAAGAGTATGCCAAAATTGGACTAAGCCAATGGACCATTTGAGGCGCAGTCGCGGTCAACATTTGCATGAAATAATCTTCAAACATTAAATTATATGGACCGTACTATCGATTCAAATAAAGATTTCATGAATTTTTCTGAATTTTATGTGTTTTTTTTTGAAAAATTTTCCTATAGCTCTTAATAAATCACTCTATACTTATTATTAATACCTACGATATTCCATCACATAGGTATGTATTTTCACAACTACAAATAAATCTTTTTTATTTCGGTACTTTTTTTGATTTATTTTCATAGGTATTAACAAATCTCCCATAAGTTTTCAATAAAATTGAGATCAGGAGATCGAGAATTTCGATCACATTTTTATTTAACCGTCCTTTTAACCGTTAATCTTTATCCAGTAGGAGCCTCCATTGTAGTGGCAATCACGCTTCGATACGTAACTAGATCGTTATTCCATCGATCTAAATAAATCGGTTCTATTACTTGGCCTGAGTTGCAACACCAGACTATTAAACTGCCGTGCTTAACATCTATGTACTATACTTCGCCATTCAGTTCTTCTGAATTTTGTAAATTAAACTTGAAGTCATCAGAAATTATAACTGTTTTCCAATCGATATGGGTTTTAGTGAAATCCAGTCAAGCTCAAGTCTTTTAATCAAGAAATCTTCATATTGCAATACATATTTTACTTCGACGTCAACGTGAATGTAGCGGTAATATGTGCTCCGACAGCAAATCCGTGAGATAAGCCCAAAAATTCAATGATCTTTTGATGGAATATATTTTTGCTGTAACAGGCCAGTCGTCAATAGTTTTAGTTCTAAACTGACATCGTACAGTTAAATTAAATTTTAAATAATCAAAAATAGGATGTTAAAGCTGTTTAAACATTATATGAATAGGTGCATTAGTTATGGCCGATACTGTATACAGTAAGTATGTAGTTGAGGAAAAACTGGAGAAGAGTTTTTTTTTGCACAGAAAAGTGTATTGTTTGATTTGATTTTAAACGATCGATTAGATACGTGAATAGTCAAAATTTGTCAAACTCTTAAAAGTATCCATGCAGAGGGTTATTTAGGTTTTGTTGAAGATGCACTTGCTCTATGGTAGTCCGGCTCTTTCGAAACAAGGCAGTTCATATGTATATATACATACGTATATATTTAGTACACAGAAAGAAAAACGGCGTGCTAAAATCAACTTTTCTATTCTCAATTTAAGCCAAAAAACGTGCTTGAAAAATTAAGCTTGTTTTGGCTATTGTTTGCTTAAAACAAGCAAAAAAGGGATTGATGTGAAAAACTAAGCCTTATATTACTAAAATCAACACTAAAAAGCTCAAATCGATCTAAAAAAGTGTAATTTTGACTTATTTGTTATTTGAGTTATGGAATTGTGGGTTTTAAGTTCAAAAGTAAAAATTTTAATAATTCTCATTTAGTTCATGTGTTTTATACAATATATATCCAACAAAATGTCGTATTTTTCGCAAGTTGCATTTATTTGGTAGATGACTTGGATTATTCCGGTCGATGACTTGCATTTTTTTTGTGTAGATGACTTGCATTTTTTTCAAATCAATCGATTTTAGGATTAAATCAAGTACGAGTTCGAGCTTAAATCAAGTTCAAAATTCTTGAAACAAGCTCGTTTTTGGATAAATTTAGGTTTAAATCAAGTATAATTTAGGGCTTAAATCAAGTTCATTGTGCTCGAATAAAGTACGATTTGCCTCAATTCGATCCCATTTATAAGTTAATCTAGCCTAAATCAACTTTATAATTCTTGAAACAAGTGCGCTTAAGGATTACTTCAACTTCTGATTCTCTTGAATCAAGTACGAATTCGATCTTAAATCAAGAAAAAATATGCTTAAACCAAATACATGATGAGATCACTTTGATCCCAAAAAGGCTTAAATCGCGCTAAAATCAACACTTTTGTACTTGACTGATTCGTGCTTGATTCAACTCTTTTGTACTTGATTCAAGCCAAACCGTACTTACCGTACTATTGTGACCGATATGGATTGATTCAAGCCCGGATGGCTTGATTCTTTTTTTCAGTGTATATAATAGGTATATGGTGTTAGTATCATCAGCAGATCCTTATTAAACAGCTTTTGCAGGATGGGTAAAAAGCTAACCGACAGATACTATTTACCTTATACGCAAATTGTTTTAAGCATCGGCTTACTTTTTATTTATTTTTTTTTTTTTATAAGAACTCTCTTATAGGGTTTTTGACGTTATAAAATTTTAATCGGAGAAAATTTAAATTCACGACCAGCGTTGCCACTGAACAAATTTTAATCCTACCGAATTTTTGTCAAAACCTACCAAAATCGTTGAAAACCTACCAGTTTTTTAAATAATGTAAATATATATATTTTTTTGAGAAAAAGTATGACTTTTTTATTAAAAAAGTATTACATATAATTGTACATGTATTAATAAGCAACAAAACACAACAATATAACAAAAATAATTTATAAAATTCATTTCTAATAACATCTTTAAAGTAAAAAAATACTTTTTGATTCAACCTACCAAAAATCAATTTTACCTACCATCCTACCAAATTAAAAAAATCCTACCAAATTTGGTAGGAAAAGCCCAAAACGGCAACGTTGTTCACGACTGTGACATACATAGCTTGTGTATAACTCTGCTTACCAAAAAGAACCAGAGCTTGAGTTACGAATAAAATCTGTTTTAAGGTAAGAAGCGTTGCGTTCTAACTTTGACTTCCAGTCTTTTCATCCAGCAATCGTGTATTTTCATATTTTTGTGGCTTTCCAGAGGCTATAATCTGTTCTTTTGTGATAATTCTAAGATGAATCTGACTTTAGAACAACATTTGAGCCGTTTATTTTGAAAGTGGTTTAAGTCAATTTTTTCTTATATTGAGATATTTAAGGGTTTGCGTTTGAAATGTTTCAAAAATATTGTTAACTGGTATTAAGTTGTTTTTATAGTTTTGTAAGCTTAAACATGTTTGAATATATAACGTAATACTTTTTGTAAACTTTACTAGAAAAATAAGCTGTGTTTCAGAACCTAAAATGGACTTAAACCACTTTCAAAATTAATAAAATGACTTTTTTGTTTGTGAAAAGGAATAAGTCCACTTTGTGTTCTTTATTTAATATTATTATAAGTCAATTTTTTCACTTAAAGTTACTCCACTACGTTTATATAATTCCAATATAATTATTACATGCATGGGGTTTATTAGCAAACAAAATACTTTAGTTTCACAATAATATTGAACAAATTATCCAAAATAATTGTATACCTAGTGATTCCTCTAATTAGTTAGGTTCTTAAGGTAAGTTCTTGATATTAAATAACAAAAATTGTAAATATTTTATTTTTGATGTAGATGAATGTAATAGCTTTAAAATAAATAGGGAAGCTTTCAATTTAGATACAGATTTTTATTTATGTAATTAGAAAAACATGTACATACTTAAAAATAAATATTAATTCATTTATTAAAAAATTAAACTAACATTCATTTATTAAGGATAATATTAAAGATTTTGCCATATTATTTCTCCTCGTTTAGATTATGTCTGAGGTTGTTAAAATGTTCATGGTGCTTAGGTAGTATATACATACCTTAGTAACTCCATCATATCCTTATACTTAGGAGTTAAAATGGGACGTACATTTTTGTATAATGGTGTTAATTTTATTTTATTGAAGTTCCTTGGTCTTCACCGACAAGGTAATAAATCAAGTATTTTGAACTTTGTATCCACTTCCATAGATTCTTTCCAAAACATTTTATAAGCTTCACTTTTTTTAAATAGCATCCAACATATCCTAAGCCAATTTACAGGTTCGCCACTAGTGTTTTTTAAACTTTTATGAAAAAAAATATTTCTTTCAATGGACTTAAACCAGTTTCAAAATAAATTTTTTTTTCCATTTCGTTAACTAGCTAATTTTCAAGTGCCCCAAATCAAAGCAATTTTAATGATACTAGACTTAAATTGTATATAAAATAAAAGATTATATAGGATTATGATTATTGTTATCATTAACAAATTTTTTTAAAAAAATGGACTTAAACCACTTTCAAAATAAACGGCTCATTTACTAAATTTTCTTCTTAAATATTCAGTGTGGTATCAAGATGGCATTTCTTAGTGATTACATCGTTCATTTTATGACTTTGCGTTGTTGAAATTTGAATTTGGTGGTTAACTCATTACATAGAAATGGATGTGATGTGAACCTCCTATTTGACTTTAACTTTTATTACCACCCATCATATAGGGGTAATAATATTTTATTTATTCATTTTTATTTCACTTATTTATAGCGAATATTTTAAGTCATAAAATGTATTTATTGTATTCTTCTTTCCTTACATTTCATTTCATTTCATTTGTTTGTGTCTTACATCTTTGATTCCTTCCCGTCTTCGTTTTTGTCTTCCTCATATGATGAACATCTTAATCCTTTTTTTTTTTAACCGATTGCGATAATATCATAAATATTTCAAAATCCAATTGAAAATGCAGAAAACGAAGAAGAAAAAGAACTCCATAAAAAGAAAGGATACCTACAAACAAAATACCATTCATTCATTCATTCATTCATCCATTTAAACACCCATCTATTCTTTTGCTTCGAAATATTTTGCAACAAAACTACCATCATCCGATCAACCATTCCAACAAGCAACTGCGAACAAAAAAAAGAAAAAACGAATTTTTTATTTTACATTTACAATTTACGGTTATAAAACGGTAACAACAACAAAAACAACAACAAAATAATAATAATAATAAGAAGAAGAAGAAAAACATGCATTATATTTAAAGTATAAATAGTACTTAAAATACTCGTATATGTATGTACATAACACCTCGCTACCTATTTATTTATTATAAAGACAGTCAAGCAGGCTTGCAGGCTGGCAGACAATCGGACAGGTTGGCATACGTTTAATAGCGTTAAAGCGTTAAGGAAATAGGATGGATGGGGACGTATAAAATTGTCAGTCATAAATAACCGAGAATTGCAAAATGAATGCACACAACCATTTAACTTAAAATAATTGAGAAAAATATATACGAGAGAAGTATGTATTTTAAAACCGACAACAACAGCAACAGTATTGTTGAAAAAAAAAAATAATATTTCCTCAACTATCCTCGTTGCCTCTCTCTCTCTCTCTCCTCCTCATTCTACTAAGTAGGCTCTACCGAATTCTGGCCACTTTAAAATGCTTTGAAAGAGCATGTTTGTGAGAATAAATAATTTACCTCCACCATGTCTTTGTACACACAGCCTCACAAATATTATGAAGCATAAAAGCCGGAGATGATGGCGACCGCAATAAAATTTAAACAGTCGTAAACGATTTACCAGCAAGCGAATGGAATCAGCAGAAACAGCAAACACACCACATGTTGCAATAAGAAGAAGTGTAGAAGTACGAGTACTAGATGAAGAAGGAACGGTAAAAAGCTCAATTTAGCAGTCATTTAAAAAAAAAAGTATCCTGGTCCGAAAATGCCACAAAAGTAATGCATATTTGAGTAGGGAGAGAGAGAGAGAGAGAGAGAGGGAAAAAGGAAAGCGGCAGAAGAGAAAGGGAAAGAGATATATTTAAGGACTCCAATTCGGTGTGACCATATTTCAAAATAATATTAAACCAAAAAAAGATGAAAAAAAAACAAAGCTAAACTATTTTTTTATTCTATCTTAAACCAATGGCTGTCAGGCCATCTCATGTCCAAACTCGAAAAGAAAAGAAAGCCGGTTTTCACGCCCATAAATATTGTATCGAGCATGTTAACAGTCAAATAATGGCTGCCTTCCAAAATGTATCAATACAAAGTTTGTATACAGTTATACTACTATATATAAACTATGTAGATATGCAAAGTAACCAAACAAAGCATCAACTATAAATCCGATGCCTGATTGCTTTTTGACTGCGTTAACAATACACATTGACGACGTTTTGAAATAGAATACATTGTATATATTTTGTACAGCGGCATTATGAAACACAATACTTTGTTCAAACACAAAGCAACTAACATTTTGGAAGGCAGCCAATCTGTAGATTATAAATCGTCGCCTCTTGCCAATACATACAGTAAAAGACTTCAAAAGACCTTTTGTCACCTTAAGCCATTCTGCCATGTGATTTGTAGTGGAATGTAAAGATGTTCCTTCCCAAAATTGTTATACTCTTCGGGGATCTGTATTCAAACGCTACCTGTTGAATTCTTTACGATCAACAATTAAGGTGCTCCTCTGTTTTTTTAATGTGTACTCCTATGCAATAATGATGGAAGCAATGCCTCAGCGGAGATAAATTACCAGGGGTCTTCAAGGCAGACTATACTGAGGATATCTGCTTCATACCTTCTCAGGTATGAAAAAAAATTCTGTCAAAAATTTTGAGAGCAAATAAAATTGGCATGAAAAAGTTCTCAAAATCCTGTCGTACGGAGCGAATTTTAAACTGTAAGTCCCGTCACTTATTGATAAAATTAACACACACAACATGGGTGGTATGAGAAACTAGGTCGTTATCCTGCCTGAATTTGCTGTAGTGACCAAAGTAAAATAAAATTGTAATCGTGGTTTCAAAAGTAAACATAAATAAAACACATATAAAATATTTTTTTCATGATATTTCTTTTTTTATTGTAAAGTTTGAACGTTGACATTATGTGTGAAACACTACATCATTTAAATGACCTCCACGCGAAGTGTTGCAAGCATTGATCCTTTTGAGGTAATTTTCGATCACTTTTTGACACATATTGGGCGGTATCTCAGCCATAACTTGACGAATTTTGGTTTTTAAGTGCTCAAGAGTTAAAGGTTTATCTGCATAAACACGGTCTTTCGCGTAGCCCCACAAAAAAAGTCTAATGGTGTCAAATCGCATGAATCGCATGGCCAGGAAATGCCTCTTGCAATAAAGCCAAATTCGCTCGAGTTGTGTGACATGTGGCACCGTCTTGTTGAAACCACATATTCTCCAAGTCGTATTCTTCAATAGCAGGCAAAAAAAAGTCGGTTATCATATGACCATAAGGCTCCGAATTGACGGTGACAGACGTTCCATCGTCGTTTTCGAAGGTCCAATCACACCTTCGGACCAAAGATCGCACCAAACAGTAACTTTTTCTGCATGTAATGGCCTCTCTTCAATTACTTGAGGATTCTCAGAACCCCAAATACGACAATTTTGTTTATTAACATACCCACCGTGTGTGAAATGTGCTTCATCGCTGAAGAAAATTTTGTTCGATACGTGGCTGTGGCAGAATCACCATTTTTGTAGTAGGTTTTAATAATTTTTATGCGTTGTGTGGTGATAGTTAAGCGATCCATTTTCGTCAATGTCAGACTTTCAACTGAAAAGAAAAAAATTGGTTTCACAACTTAGTTTGACAGATGTCGAATTCCAGTCCCATACTTTTGAAACCACGAAATGGATAGCCCTTTATGTAACTGGCAAATATGTGAGGCCAGGTTTGTTTCTGCTATTTGATCAGAAATATCTATTTGATGTCAATATCTAGCTATGTAAATAGGACCCGGATCGTCTAAAAAGAGTATTGAACGAATGAATTCAATTAAACGTGAAAATCCTTTCATTACATACATGTGAGAGTTGAAACACTATCTCCTGCGACTGCATATCTTCGTATCTACAGGTCAAGAACAATTTCAAATCGGCGACTAGGATTGGAAACGAATCACATACGAATTATACATGAAATGGGAAAACGTAATTCTCCACTTACGTTAGTCGTACATTACGGAGGATAGCGCAAAGCAAACCATAGTTTGGACCCCACGAGATTCTTTATTTTTACACTTATTGTGTTTGACTGATAACTTCATTTTGACTTCACTGTACAATTACAGCGTTTGCTTTTTACTTGAACATCATCTGTTACAATTGAAAATAATACTTTTCCCTGTCTGTCTTCCTATTTTAATTTTAGGCTTACCTCTTCACAAGTACTGAGCAAAAAAAAAAATAGAATCTAGAAAAGCTAAAAGCAAATAAAAGAGTTTAAAAGCCAACAATTTAAAATATTTCTAGTAAACTTCACAAAAATTTTGCTAAATGTTGCACTAAAAAAGCTAATCTGGTCACACTACTTCTATTGCTCAGTATGCATCAAACACAACAACGACAACAACAACGAATGCCAACACACTAAATGAAGTCAAACTGAAAAAGTACCAGCCAGCAAAATGAAATTCTTCATTCAAAATTTTAATATTTTTTGCTTTATGTTGTTGTATGTGTTGTTGTTGTTTATTGTTGTATTTGTTTAAAACAAATATAAGAATATAGAAAAGCGAAAAGTCATTTTCAGTTCAAAAAAAAAAAAAGGCAAAACGGAATGGGAAAATTCGAAAACGGCAAACGAAACAACGAACGAAAGAAAAAATCTCCATAAAAATAAAAAAAAAATTTTCATAATGGTTAGTTGGTTGGTTGGTGGCCCATATTAAGCGCCAAAATGTAATACAAACCATGCCATGCCATGTCATTTATTTTTATATTTTTCATACTGAGCCTAAGCTCTATTACAGACAAACGTATTCATGTACTTATGTGTGCACATGAATATGTACCAAGGAGTTCTTCCACACGGATTTCAATATATTTGAATAAGAGTAAAAGAAATAAAATAAAGAAAAATTTGGAGCTCCAGTTGATATCCGAAATTTGTTTGGAACTGCCAAAGCTAAACTAATCAGCTAGTTTGGCAAATCGAGACTCGAACATTAAGTCATTACTGTTGTACGTCCAGTTGCGAGATCTGGATAATGACGAAATCGATTTTTAATAAACTTCGAACTTTTTTAACAAAAGATTGAGAAAAATATTCTTAATATGGGGGCCGAATACAACACCTAAATGTAAATGTAAATAAATTCAATATTTTTTTCCATTACTCCTCTTGGGAACATACACTAGTGGAATAAACTAAAGCATCTGACTTAATATTTTGACATTTCCATATGAATCGTGTGAAAAACAATCCTAAGGGCCATTATTACAACTTGCCGTTAACTAAAGGGAGGATTTTAACGGGCAGATAAATTGTTTTTCATTATTATGAGTACCCAATAAGATAGAAGTGATCGTTAAGCTAAAGGGAAGATCATCCTACCTTTAACATTTAAAGATCACTTTATGTTTGAACTTGCCATATCATATACTATTTTCGATATGGCAACTTCAAATTTAAACAAAATGAGCATATACAACAAAAAAACGAAGTCCGCTGTTGCCACTGCGTTAAAAAAAAACTTGTTTAATTGAGCAGTTTTATCGACTTTGCTCCGGCACTGCCATATTTTAATTTTATTTTATCTGTAAGTTGTAATAACGAAAATCAGTTAAAGGTAACTTTGCCGTTCACTTTAGCTAAAGGTACCTTTAACTAACCCCAACTTTAACGGGAAGTTGTAATAATGGCCCTAAGAATTTTAAAGATAGCTTTTTCAAGGCTTTGAGGGTCTATTAATTTACTAAAAAAAAGAATTATTGAAATAAATTTTTTAGTTCGAAGAAAATAAAATAATAATTAAAATGTCTAAAATTTAGGTGGCAAAAACTAAAGCAACTCTTTTAACAATTTTTTTATTTTTTACATAATTTAACAATTAATAAAATATTCGATATTTTGTAAATTAACAACTCATCTGCGACGCATTAGACCTATTAATTCATCAATTTTGCTTTCTGAAATGTTTTTCAATGCTTCTTTTTGAGCTAACGCCATCACTTCTCCTCAACTCTTGTTATTTCAGTAGCTAACATTTGATGCCCTGTTTTTAAAAAAATTTTGAAAAAACATTTTGAAAAAAAATTAAAAAAAAAAAATAATTTAAAAAAAAAATAAAAAAAAAATTTTTTTAAATTAAAAAAATTATTTTTGGAAAGATTGAAGAAATAGTAGCTATCTAATATCGTATCTAAAATTTTTGCTAGGACCAATAGGTGAAAAGTTACACACATTTTAAAAAAACCCTGTATGACAGGCAGTTCTTGACTGATAGAGCTGAAAATTTGTGTCTGGCCTACTATCCAATAGTACTAACCTTGGTGCAAATTTCATCCAAATCGTAAGACATCGATTTTAAAAATTGGGTCAGGTTAGGTTAGGTTAGAGGACGTGTACTTGTCCGTTAAGACAAGTACAATACCCGGAGGTCGAAATTGACCCATTGTACGACGTCCTTGGAGAGGGAAGGAAATAGAGGGAATAGGATGAAAGGAGGGTATAAGGGTAAGGGGAGGATGGGAATCACACAGAAAGAAACAGACACAAAAACAAGGGTTGAGCGCGCGACTACACTTATGAAGCCCTAGCACCTCTCAACCAGCTCAAACTGCTAATGAATCTGTGGAGAGCCTTGATGTCGGCTCTCGACACAGAACTCAAGCTCTCAAAGAAGGCTCTGCCAAGGGTCCTCAACCTCAATCTACCAAGGGCTGGGCAGTTACAGAGGAGGTGTTCGATAGTCTCTAACTCCTCCTCATCGCAACATACCCTGCAATAGTCCGGCTGGGATCTGTTCCAGATTCCCGTCAGCGACCTAATCTCGCAGTGCCCTGTGATAAAACCGACAACCAACCTTACGCTGGCCTTAACCAAGCCCAGCAGACAATCTGTTCTCTTACTGTCCACAGCAGGCCATAGACGTCTAGAGACAGAACAACCTGATCCGTTCCTCCAACGCCTCTGCTCTTCCTCCCTGACCCATCCATCGATGAGGCCATAGAGGTGGCAGACTGGGGGTTCAGGACCAACTATTAAATCGCCCCCCGAAAGGGAACCTAACCTAGCGAGGGCATCCGCCGTCTCATTGCCCAGTATTCCGCTATGACCCGGAACCCAGCATAGACGGATACGGTCCGGTCCAAAAGACCAAGAAATTGGGTCACTTGACACGAAATTGCCCATATACATATCTTCTACAAAGCATTTCCATCTTATACGGTTGACTGCTGCCATTTTTGAGTCTTCCCATGTAGATCTTTGAGTATCGAATGTTTCCCGGCTTCTTGAGCCTTGAGAATTCTGCTCAAGTGACATTCTTGTTATTCTCTCCAGATTCTTTCCGATAGTATGGCCGATCCTTTTTCCAATTCGTATATTTTATTTGTGTTGTTTATGGGCTCCTCGCTCGTTGGTAAGGTGCCAAAGATCCATGTTGCTGATGTTATTACGCCAGAATATCTTGCATATGATTCTGAGGCACTTGCTGCTCAATGCCTGTTGCTTTTGCGTGATGGTGGTCAATACTAACCAGATTTCACTTCTGTACAACAGAGTTGATTTTACACGCTCGTTGGATATTATGAGTTTGGTTCATCTGAACATTTGTGAGTTTCTCCATATTGATTGCAGTCGTCTGAATGCCTCTATTGCTTTATTAAGCCTGTTGCTATACTGCCTAGAAGGCAGAAGCTGCCGACCTATTCGACTGGTTGTCGGTGCATACGTTATTATTTGGCATGGCTTTGATTTTCGTTTTATTTATCTCAAGCCCAACATGGCGCACTTGTCTTTCTATGTCTTCTAGATTTTTTTACATATTGGGGAGTAGACAAACATCATCCACACATTCCAAATCCTCGAGTTGGTGTGAAATACTTTATGTTATTCCTCTTCTTTCTGAATAGACTTTGCTCATGATGTCATCCAGCAAGATGGTGAATAACTGAGGTGATTGGAGGCAGCCTTGTTTTACTTCAGCGTTTGTGTGAAATGGTTGACTTATAATAAAATTCTGCATATCTAGATGTAAAAGCTAGGAGGTAAGTGAAACTAGATTGTGTACAAAGTGCGAAAATAGCCAAACGGTATCTGGTATCGTTGACTTTGAAATCTTTTTTCTTTTGTTTTGTTCCGCACGGAAACATCTAAAATCTTCTATGTGATATTCCAAACAATTTCTCCTTTATTTAAATCGATTTTATTAATGATTTCGTCAAAAATTATTGCCCATAACAATGGTAACAGTGGGCGGTGTCTGTTGCGTAAGTTTGAATATTCTTTCCATTATGTTTGACCTTAAGTGCAAAGAGTGTGCAAATTATTTTCTTTATATGTCTCTCCAAGCATCGCATCCAAAGCTTCACATATTAATGATATTTGAATGATTCAGTTTATTCATGATCCAGGCCAAAACATGATAGCCTGGTGCACGCGAAAGCGGATCGTTCTCATAATATCGAAGAACATTCTGCCGATTAACATCTACTATTGGTTATTCCAATACACACCCATATTGTCAACTATTTTTCGTTCTAAACGTAACAGGCATTTAATTTAAAAAGATTTGCGTTAGGTTAGGTTAGGTTAGAGGACGTGTACTTGTCAGTTAAGACAAGTACAGTACCCGGAGGTTGAAATTGACCCATTGTACAACGTCCTTAGAGAGGGAAGGAAATAGAGGGATTAGGATGAAAGGAGGGCATGTAGGAAGATTTGCGTTAATAGTACTAAAAAATTATGGACGTTTGGGTAAAGGATGTCCAACTTTTAGAAGACTGAAAGGTTTTAGGACCCTTGTCTAACGACTCTTTGAAATTCGAGAATTTATCAATCCCCTGAACTTACTCTCAAATGTTTAAGTTTTGGGAGAACCTTTAAAGGCGAACTTTAAAGACGGGACCTTACCCGTCCCACCGCCTACTATGTAAATTCGTAAACGTTCATAGAGTCGGTAAAACAAAAAACTAAAAAAAAGGATGACAACCAACAAAATTTACTGGTTGATGACGACAGCGGTTAAATAGTCAAAATGCATTAATATTTTCTGAGGTAAAAGTGTGTGCGGCTACAGAAACTGAACCAACCTTGCAAACATTCAAAAAAAGAGAAATTGTTTATATTATTATACACGCATGTATATTTTTGTATCAGCTCTTCAAAAGAATGTAGTCACTAAGTGAACATGTATTCAGTAGGAATCAGAGATCAGCAACGAGTATTCAAAACGATGAGTAGATTCGAGTCATACTTATTATTTCTGATACTTATACGCATTCATACTTATTTTAATATGATACTCATACTACTCATACTCAAAGTTGGAAGTACTCGTCGTATTCATACTTAACAATACGCATAATGTTATTGACTTCGATTCGTCTCTACTTAACATTTACACGAAGCACAAAATAAGTATGATTCGCGTACGAACACTACTATACTCACAAGAAGATTGTGTGTATGCTTTGCTTGTTGTCTTTGTCTTTCCTTTCTTCTTTATTTGTATATACAACAATAACAAAGGCTGTAAATTTTGATGAATGATTCGAGCAACTCGAATCACTTATAAGTATTATAAGTATTTTTCTAAATTTATGAATCAGAATGAGTAGGCGTATGAATCAAACACATTTCGAATGTTGTGAGTTTGATGTCAACGTTGTACTCATACTCATTGTAACCTATACTTATACTCGTAAATCAATGTTGTAGCGAGTACGAATGAATCAGAGTAGTTGAATTTCAATTCTGTTGATTCATTCATACTCAAAATTGCATGAGTGTTTATGAGTAGCGGAAAAACGATTCATTGCTGGTCTCTGGTGGTAATCGAGGACACGATCCTAGCCGTGCACAAGGCTTTCAGGGCAATCTTTTAAGAAATTTAATTTAATTAAAGTTTTGCTAAAAAAAATTGAATTTCCAATGATTTTCTTTATTTGGCGCAAATTTAAGTGGTTTCGGGAAGTGTGATTCCATCACAAAATAGCTAGAAAATAACTGATTTGTGATTTAAGAATTTAAGAATTCGTCATATAAGAATTAAGACTGTAAAGAGATTATTTTTTGCAAGTGTGTTGACGACGAATTCATTCCTTTGAAGAAAAGTTTATGAACAGGCATATTAGGGAGGGTAAAGTTGAAGCGCAATTTTAAAACAATTTACTAAATTGAAAGCAAAACATGCCTCTCTACAAATGAAAATTGAGGAAGAAAATGGTGGTGACACACAAAATAGAAGGACTCTATACGCCCGGGCCCCTCTGTCCTCTTACAAACTAACTTGCACGTAGATTTGTAGCAATTTGTCGTACAAATGTTTGTAAATTCATGCGTTTGAAAGGATGTTCGTTCGTTCGTTCGGTCGGTCGGTCATGTTGGAAAACCATTTAACTACAGTTTCTCTAATTTAATGTAAAACAACATTAAAAACAACAACAGCAGCAGCAGCAGCATCAACAAAACTGTAGACTTTAACGACGTTGTTGTTTGGCTGCCTGCCCTGTTTGAAGCGATGGTCCGAGTTGACACTTGCCATAATTCATTGGCCACAGTAGTGTTCCTTCTGTTCCTTTTGTATTTGAACAAACCAACAAACAAACAAACAATAACGGGCAAACATATGCATGTGTGTTCGTCAGCACACAAATACTATACATAAGTATAGGCACTGCGTATCATCTGCATTCTCGTTGTGGATATTTCTCTTTTATATTCACATTGTGAGCGTAACAGTAGCACACCACGTACCCTCCACTCATTTAAAAGCAACAACGGCGCTATGAAATTAATTATTTTCCATTAAAGCCAAGTTGTTCAGGAGAACGCTGAAAAAAAAGAAAAGAAAAGCAACTCGAAAAGGCAATTTACCGCGTCAAGTGCTCAAATAAATAACATCAATTTCATTTTCTCCATTTATTTAAACCAGCCTCCTCCATCTTCTTTTTTTTTTTGCCCACCTTCTGCTACTACTGCTCTTCTCTCTCTACCCCCCCCCCCCCCCTAGCTTACTTGCAATCTGATACAATATTTTTCATTTCATATTCACAGCTAAAGAATAAAAACGAAAACGAAGAAAACCAAAAAAAGAAAAAAAGGAAAAAAGAAAAAACGGGAACACAAGAACAAGAGCAGCTGGAGAGCATAAAGTATTAGATAAGGCCAGAAGAAGAAAGAGCGGACAAAAGGGAAGAAGATAACAACTTAAACGATATTAAATGGCTACCGGATATGGCGAAACAAAAAATGTAATAAATGGAATAAAATAAAATGAATCCATCCATTCGCCTACCCACCGATACACACCAGTCCCACAAATATACTCGCATAAGATGGAGACTAACAAAGAAGAAAAAAGAGAGAAGGAAAAAATGAATTAAAACTTAATGAAAAATGCTGCAATAAAAACAAATTACACACCCGTATTATTATTTTGAATAAGTAAAGAGAGAGAGATCACATAAAATAAAACAACAATAAAAATAATTTTAGGGAGGGATGGAATGCACGCAAGCAAGGTAAAGTTTCTGACTGTGGCCAACATGGCGACCACCAGGACGATCCTTGTTTTTTGCTGTATTCAAGTTGACACGCAGCCTCCTCGTGGCCCCTCCTGGATGGCATTCTAGCACCCGCTAGATGTTAACTAATGCGTGCAGCGAGGTCCAATCCCCTGGACGTAAAATTCGGGTTGTGCGTAGGGCTTGGAACCCACCACGTAAAAATCCCATCCAATGAAAACCCCAACAATAGCCTCTATAAAGATCCCCTCTAAAGTTGACGACCACGGCAAACGTTTCAAGGACAACGATTTAAGAATAGGCACATGGAACGTCCGCACCCTTTACAGGGTAGGCGCTTCCGCCCAACTGGCGGATGCCCTCATGAAATGTAGGACGGACATCACTGCCATACAGGAAATGCGATGGATAGGACAAGGATGCAAAAGGTTAGCATCTTGCGATGTGTATTACAGCTGCCAT
Source organism: Sarcophaga caerulescens (assembly GCA_927399465.1). NCBI lineage: Eukaryota > Metazoa > Arthropoda > Insecta > Diptera > Sarcophagidae > Sarcophaga > Sarcophaga caerulescens. The sequence goes on from OV656866.1 coordinate 1,685,004, forward strand.
GTTGATAAGCACGAATTCGGGTGCGGATTTGTGGTTAATAAGAGACTTCGTCACCTCGTCTCTGGGTTCACGCCAGTGAACGAAAGAATAGCCACAATCCGCATCAGGGCAAAATTCTACAACATCAGCCTAATTTGTGCTCACGCCCCGACGGAAGAAAAGGACGATGTGGTTAAAGATGCCTTCTACGCTAAGCTCGAGGACGTATACGATAAGTGCCCGGCCCACGACGCCAAAATCGTCCTCGGGGATTTTAATGCGAAGGTCGGGCGGGAAGGTATCTTTGGCCCCACTGTCGGACAGTTCAGCCTCCACGCGAACACTACCTCCAATGGTATGAGGCTGATCGATTTCGCCGCGGCGCGTAACATGGTAGTATGTAGCACCAGGTTTCAGCATCTCGACATTCACAAGGCCACTTGGATGTCCCCCGATCGATCGACATCCAACCAGATCGATCATATTGTGATTGACGGAAGGCTGTATCCAGTGTACTAGATGTGCGCACATTTAGAGGTCCAAACATCGACTCGGACCACTACCTTGTCGCAGCCAAGTTTCGATTGCGCATTTGCGCTTCGAGGACTGCGCGCTCTAGTGCATTGCGAAAGCTGGACGTTAAGAAGCTGCGATCACAAAGGACAGCTGAGGCGTTCACCGCTCAACTCTCTGATAAGCTCCGTCGTTCCCCATCTAATCTCAACGACATTGGCGGATTGTGGGCCAACATCTCCCACTCCTTGCGCAATACTGCGGAAACAGTCCTTGGTTTCGAGCGCCCACCCCAACGAAATCAATGGTACGATGAGGAGTGTCGCGAGGCAGCTGCAGCGAAAAACGCCGCATACAGAAAAACGTTGCAGTCGGCCGCTACGCGAGCCATTGTCGAAAATTACAGAGAGAGGAGAAGGGATGAGAGACGCCTTTTCAGACGCAAGAAGAGGGAGCAGGAAAGGCGTGAGCGTGAGGAAGTCGAGATGTACAGATGTAGGAATGACGCTCGAAAATTCTATCAAAAGGTTAAGCGTCTGACCGAGGGGTATAAGCCCGGAGCGTCTTCCTGCAAGGATGAGAATGGAAACCTGGTTACAGATCCGCAGGGGGTGCTGAGGTTGTGGAGGAAACACTTCTCTACTCTGCTGCAAGGCGATGACGACATCAATACCGCCTCTAGAGATGATGTTCCGAACCCGATCGATGATGACGGCGTGGAGATCCCGCCACCTAGCCATGATGAGGTTAAAGTCGCAATTATGCGTCTTAAAAACAATAAAGCGGCAGGTCCTGATGGCCTCCCCGCTGAATTGTTTAAGACCGGATGTAATGAGTTGGTAGGGCGCATGCACCAGCTCATCTACAAAATATGGCTAGAGGAAAGTATGCCCAACGATTGGAACCTCAGTGTCCTCTGTCCTGTCCTGAAAAAGGGAGACCCTACGATATGCGCCAACTATAGGGGTATAAGCCTTCTCCCTATCGCATATAAGGTTCTTACAGGCGTATTGTGTGAACGACTGAAGCCACTCGTCAAAACACTGATTGGACCTTATCAGTGCGGCTTCAGACCTGGCAAGTCCACCATCGACCAGATCTTCACACTACGTCAAATCCTGGAAAAGACCCACGAAAATCAAGTTGACACACACCATCTTTTTGTCGACTATAAGGCTGCTTTCGATAGCCCCATAAGGGATCGTGTTTTTGCCGCAATGTCTGAGCTCGGTATACCTGCGAAGCTGATAAGGCTATGCAGAATGACGTTGAGCAATTCCTGCAGCTCCGTCAAGGTAGGAATGGACCTCTCCGAACCTTTTGATACCGTGCGAGGTTTCAGACAAGGCGACCCCTTATCATGCGACCTCTTCAACTTCGTCATGGAGAGTGTTCTGCGGAAGGCGGGAGTGCATCGCAATGGCACTATTTTTCAAAAAAGTGTCCAGTTGCTTGCGTACGCTGACGACATCGACATCATAGGGCGTACCAAGCGAGATGTCACTGCTGCCTTTAGTGCTATTGAACGCGAGTCTAAGAAGATGGGTCTGGCAGTAAATGAGGGCAAAACAAAGTATATGTTATCGACATGTAGAGACGTGCGGTGTATTGATTCTCAAATTACGGCCGATAACTATACTTTTGATACAGTCAAGGAATTCATTTATCTTGGCTCCGCCGTTACCACCGAAAATGATGTCAGTCTGGAGATCAAGCGCAGGATTACTCTTGCCAACAGGTGCTACTATGGTCTCAATAGGCAATTGAGTAGCAGAGACCTCTCTCGTAAGACGAAACTAATACTCTACAAGACGCTCATCCTACCCGTGCTTCTTTATGGCGCAGAAGCATGGACCCTATTAAGAACTGATGCAGCTGCCTTGAGAGTGTTCGAGAGAAAAGTCCTACGTAAGATCTTCGGTCCAGTGCGAGTTGGCGATGATTTCCGCATCCGATTCAACAGTGAGCTGTATGAGCTCCTCAACGACATAGACGTTGTACAGCGTATTAACATCCAGCGGCTGCGCTGGCTCGGCCATGTCGTTCGAATGGAGGAGGATGCTCCGGCGAGACGGGTATTTGATGCGGGGATCTGCGGAAGTCGGCGAAGAGGACGACCTTGTATCCGTTGGAAGGACCAAATCGAGGAAGCCCTGTCATCGATTGGTGTGACCAACTGGCGTAGGCGCGCAAGAAGCAGAGGCGCCTGGAAGGATGTGTTGCGGCAGGCCGAAATCCGTTAATCGGGTTGTTATGGCCAATTAAGTAAGTAAGTAAGTAAAAATAATTTGTCTAACCGACTAGCTAGCTGACTGAGGCTAACCTATGTACCAGAGATCAGCAATGAGTATTAAAAAACATGAGCAGTATCGAATCATACTCATTATTTCCGATACTTATACGCATTCATACTTATTTTTATATCATGAGTAGATGTCATATTCAAAGTTTGAAGTACTCATTATATTCATACTTAACAACACGTATGATGTTTATTGATTTCGACTCTTCATAACTCAACATATACACGAAGCATAAAATAAGTATGAATCGCCTACGAACACTAAAATCCTCACTAAATGGTTGAGTGTTTGCTCTGCTTGCTGCTCTGTATTTTTGCTAAAGTGTCTTTTTTTCTTTTTTTATAAATGCAACTATAATCAAGACTGTAAATTTTGATTCGAGTCACTCGAATCATTTATAGGTATTATGAGTATTTTTCTAAAGTTATGAATCTAAATGAGTAGGCTTATGAATCAAACATATTTCGAATGGTATGAGTTTGTTGTCAACATTGTACGCATACTCATTGCAACCTGTACTTATAAATCAACGTTGTAGTGAGATCGAATGAATCAAAAAGACTAAACTGGAGTTCATCAAAGTCCATATCAATTGGAATACCGTTATGTTTTCTTTTTGTCGAAAGTTTTAATTCTAAGTACTGTAGGACTATTATTAAGCATTGTAGATGCATGTACTGTGACATACATACATCTCGTTTGCAAAGGATGAAAGAATGAAAAATATAATCGAAGTTCTCGGGTGTCCTGCTCAATTTTCTTATCGCAGTTCTATTCAGGAAATAAATCGGAAAAATTGCGAAAATAGCCTGGGCAGAAATATTGTTTGACGTGATTTATAATTTGATATCCTTCATGCTTCTGTCTTTCAGATGCAATATCAATACATATCTCATACTCAATATCTTTCAATACAATACATACATACATAATTTGTTATTACAACCCTTCAGACAGGATTACGACCTAGCTTCTCACACCACTATGTTGTGTGCGTTAATTTTATACATAAGTGGCGGGACCTACAGTTTAAAGTCGACTCCGAACGACAGTTTTTTTTAGAAGCTTTTCATGGCAATTTTATTTACTCTCAGAGTTTTTACCAGAAATCTGCTGAGAGGAATTCGCCGAAGAAATATTTTTCATATTTACGTTTTTGATGCCTGGCCTGGGATACGAACTCGTGGCTTCAGTCTAATAAGCCAACACACTACCTACTAGACTACGGCGACTTCATCTTTCAATACAATATCAATTTTAAAATTTTTTTTCTTTACATCTCCATGCAGGGTTGCCTTATAAAGGTTGCTTTGGAATTTTATATTTTTTAATAATATTTTGATAAAAACGAAAACATTTTTTTTAAACTCAAAGTCAATTACAAAAACCATTTTCATCAAAAAAAAAGCGATGATCTTACTTATGAGCCATACTTACAGCACTTGCATATACATATGTACATACAATATACCATATATTCACATGCACGTACATAATAATATGTATGTACATACAGTGGGACCTCGATTTTCCGTGATGGTCGGGACCGGAAGCATTCTGTATAATCGATTATCCCGGTTAATTGAGTACCAATTTTGGCTAGTTTTTTAATAGATATTTTTATTAATTAATAAATGAATATGTATATATGTATTTATATAAAAACTAAATAATTCTAGGATTTTATATACATATATGTTTCAAAAATATAAAAAAAAATAATTTTGTCAGAAAACAGTGAAGAGTAGATAAGGTTTACATGTATGCTTCCGACTCATCGTATACTAAAGAGGGAATTCCCCTTTTTCGCTTGTTTGTCCAAAATAATAGAAAAAATTTTTTGCTTATAATCACGGATAATGGAGGTAATCACGGTTAAACGATGCAGAAAAATTTGGTCGATGCAAAAAATTTCTTTTTCCATCCCGGATAATTGATGTTGCCGGATAATCGAATCACGGATAATCAAGATCCTACTGTATATACATAAATAGCAAAATACAATAAAAATAATAAAAATTACAAAATTTTAATTTACAGAATTGTTTTCCCCATTGATTTAACACTGATAGTTATGACGTTTCCTTATTTATAACAATGATGGTAAGGATCATAATGAAAGAAAGCAGATAAAGAATCAAAAATGATGCGATATTCTTAGTAAAACGAGCTTAAAAGTGTTGATGAACTTATAAATCCCTACACAGATTTACAAAAAAAAAGAAAAGAAAAAAATCAAAAACAATATTATCAAGCAACAATATCAATACAATGCAATAACCAGTCGTCAGCACAAAGAGAACATATGAACATATAAAACCGAAGAAAATCTTCCCCTGAGGGACATTGGTGCCGACATCTGGCAATAACAATCATGTAAAAGGAACGCCAGCGAGAGAGAGAGAGAGAGATTCAAATTTACATTTTTAAAAATCCGTATTCCTTCACATACTATTTAACAACAAAAATTAATTTTCTAATTGCTCTTCTACCAAAATAATGGAAAAACCGTTTTCGAAGTAAAAGTGTAATAAGGACACCAACAACAGGAGAAATTATAGTCTCTTCTTTCTTAATTTAAGCCGTAATAGAAAACAGCACAGGGAGAGAAAGTGAGAGAGAGAGGGTGAGTTGAGAAGAACAGAAGGTGACTGAATCAAAAGCAGCATTTAAAGTGTAGGAGGTTAAGAAAGCCTATAAAACTGATAATAAAATTCAAATAAATTATTGTTTCTTTCTTTGCCTAAGCGTATATAAGGGGTGATTTTTTAAGAGCTATAGGAAAATTTTTCAAAACAAAAAACACATAAAATTCAGAAAAATGCATGAAATCTTTATTTGTATCGATAGTACGGTCCATATAATTTAATGTTTGAAGATTATTTCATGCAAATGTTGACCGCGACTGCGCCTCAAATGGTCCATCCGCTTAGTCCAATTTTGGCATACTCTTTCCAACATTTCGGCCGGTATCTCACGAATAAATGCTTCAATGTTGTCTTCCAATGCGTCAATTGAAGCGGGCTTGTCTGTATAGACATGAGCTTTAACATAGCCCCACAAAAAATAGTCTAAAGGCGTTAAATCGCACTATCTAAGCGGCCAATTGACCGGTACCGAACGTGAAATAAACTCGCCTCTCAATAAGTCCATTGTTACGCGTGCTGTGTGGCATGTGGCACCGTCTTGTTGAAACCACATGCCATGCAAGTCAAGCTCTTGCATTTTGGGCAAAAAAAAAAGTTGGATATCATCTCACGGTAGCGGTCACCATTCACAGTTACGTTACGATTCGCAGCACCTTTAAGGAAGTACGGCCCAATGATGCCAAATTCAATGATTCGCAAGCGTTGTTCGTTTATAAGACGATTCATGCTTAAATTATAGACCAAACTGAAGATGTTTGACAGTGAAACAAAACACTAAACGTGTGTGAGCTGTTTAAACCAGTGTTGCCAAAAAGATAATAGCTAAAAAATCACCCTTTACATATATACATATGTACATATATGTATGTATATATTTGTACATGTGTATGTTTTGTTTATTTATTTGTGTGTGTGTGTGTGTATGTGGATAACCGAATATAAAAATTTTGAAAACAATAACAATAAAGGCAATAATTTCCGATAATAAATTAACTGAATTCACTTGCGTCGACGAGAAGCTCTGTGAAAAAAAAATCTAACAACACCAACAACAATAATCATAATAAATTCAATAAAACCCCACCTACTTTAACATACATAAACATACATACATACATATGTACATGCACACTCAAATACACAGCTAAGGACGTTCAGTTACAGTATTCGCACATAACATTTGTACAGTCACAATTAAATCGTTCACAATTAAATTTACATTGACACGAGACCGATTTAATGGTCCATGGGCGGTATCTGACCAAGCTACAGCCTCTGAAAGATTTTAAATTACATAAAAGACAAGAGTGCTTCGACGTTACCTTGGAAGCCACTAAAATTCCAAACCCAAAACATTACAATCTATATATTTATGGGTTTATATACATACATTCAATATGTGTATTTATGTATGTATGTACATGTAGGTTTTCATTCCAAATAGAACTTTATATGCTTTATGTATACATACATATGTACGTACAATATGTACATTAGAGCGGGTCGCTCTCTATGGACAAAAAAAAAGTTGAGTCAGTCACCCCTACGATTAAAGATATATTAATAACATTTCCAGAAATATAAAAATAATTTTTTGCCACGCCTAGAAATACCGCCCTTTTTGTTTTTTATATACTACGTCGCCATTTTAGGTCCGACCGTAACATATCATATATCAGTGTTTGTGGCTTGACGGCAGCTACATTTCACTCTAAGACGATTTTTTAATTCGACGTCATATTCTATGCGCGACTTCTGATATCTCGGATCCTTCCCCAAAATCAGTGATTGTGGCTATGCAGGAATAAAGAGCATTTAATTATATAAAATATTCGCTTTTAAAATGCTCACTTTTATGCATTACTCGTAACAGCTATTTTACAGATATTTTAAAATGTTCAAATGTGGGAGTAATGTTTTTTCCTTTCAACTCTTCATTAGGTTTCCGCCAGACCAAAAATGTTGAATTTGCTTTCATCAAGGAAAATAACGTCTTCCCACCAACTCGCAGCCTTTTTTAAATGCTCCTTTGCAAGTTTTACTGGCGGAAACCTAATGAAGAGTTGAAAGGAAAAAACATTACTCCCACAGTAAAACACGGAGGTGGGCATGTGATGGTTTGGGGCTGTATATCAGCAAAGGGAGTCGGAAACCTAGTATTTATTGACGGAATCATGAACAAGGATATGTACTTAAACATTTTGCGGGAAAATTTAAATCAATCTGCTGAAAAAATGGGAATTTCTTCGATCTTCAAATTATACCAAGATAACGACCCCAAATATAAAGCCCATGTTGTGCGCGAGTGGTTGCAAAATAATTGCCCAGAAGTGATTGATATACTAGCCCAAACACCTGATATTAACCCCATAGAGAATTTATGGGATCATTTAGACCGCCAAGTGCGTAAAAAATCTATTTCATCTAGAAATGAGCTTAAAAAAGTACTGCAGGAAGAATGGGATAAGATCAGTACAGACTACTTAAAAAAAATTATTTATAATATGCCTAATCGTCTATCAGAGGTTGTAAAAAATAATGGTTTTCCAACAAAATACTAATATAATATAATTTTTAAGGAGTTTAATTCAATTTCATTGAAAAAACCGAATATTAATGAGACCTGAATTTTGTTAAGTTTTTACTTTATGTCCTATTTATCTAATTTTATTAACGCTTTATACTCTAAGAATAAATTAATTTGATCTCGAGAAATATATTTTCTTTTTAAAACATAAAATTTCTGAGTTTTATTCATTCTCTTGCAAAAATTTTCGTTTAAATAAATGAAAATAAAAATACCGAATATTAATGAGAGTCACTGTAGGTATTTATTGAATTTAAAAAAAAATTATAATTCTTCACTAGAAATCAATAATTTCAGCAATAAAATTTTTATTTGTATTGTAATTATATTTGTAAGCAATACTGTATACCTATACAATTCCTGTGTTGTTATATGAAAATTAATGGCATAATACAATGGCTTGTGTATTGCAACAATACGTATGCATGCATGTATGTATGTGTATGAGTGTTGGTTGTTTGTTGGTTTGGCGAGGAGAGGAAAATTAATAAAAATAAATTGAGTTGTCAAAAATGATATTCGAAATAAATTCCTCGGTGAGTAATCGTTGTGAGCGCCAAGCTTTACTCTAAAAACAGAAAAAAAACAACAAAAAAAAAAAAAGAAACGAAATAATAAAAACAATGACCACCCAAACCGTCAGCCCAAACCATACATTCGAACATTTATCAGAGAACAGAAGAGCTTAACAAACCTCAGCTTGATGCACACAAACACACGTGCCGTAATATTTAGAATGGAGAAATGATACCCAAACACAACGATAAACGTTTTTATTCTCCTTAATGCTGCTAAAAATGTAAATGCCTGACGATGAAAATCCAATTTTTCTTCCCTTTGGTCTGCCTGCCATCTCTTTTGCACTCATTTTGTAATTTCTCTCCCTGTATGTCGGAAGCAGGGGAAACCTCTAAAATAACTGTAATAAAATAAAGAAGTGTTTTTGCCAAACAATCTGCAAATGTTACGCCGTCAAGGGGCTGAGAGAGAGCGAAAGAGAGAGAGAGAGAGAGAGAACATTCACAATATATTCTGCCATCACAAGGAGGCCATTGTCGTAAGTAACTCACACTACATGCATACATATGTAGGTACATATGGATACTGTGTACAAGAAAAACAACCATCTTCCATGTTCACCTTCATCAACATCAACATCATCATTATTATGTATGTAAACAACAACAACACCAATAACAATATTAAAGGAAAAGGAAGTGTGTAGGTATAAGAAGAAGACGAAGCTGTAGGAAAAATTGAATTTTCCAACGAAACGTGAAGAAAATTCACACAAAATAAGAAAATTGTCTTTTAATGAAGACCCATAACAATGTTAAAACACAATTGGGGAAGCAAAGAGAGGACAGACATTATTGTTGTTGTTAATGTTGTTGTTATGAAAAGGAGTTGGTTGGTGGGAGATAAAGCAGAAAAACAACTACAACAGCAACAACAACTACAACAAATTCCATTAAATTAAATCTATCACTTAATGGAATCAAAAAACAGAATGTGAGTGCGAAAGAGATAAACAAAGAATGCTAAAGAGAGTATCAAAAGAAACACACACACACACACACACACACAACCAACATTCAATGATTATGGTAAGAAAAAACAAAAATAAAATGAAACGAAACGTAATAAAAGTGTACGATTCTGCGCTTCTTTCATAAAATACAGGGAAATTTTTGCTCAATTCTCTCAAAATGTATTCATAAACTGGGCGGTCTTTTACTTGAAAACCCTTTTCAGTATGCCAAAATCCTTATAGACGCCATTTGTGTGAATCATGTGTGGTGGTGAGTAGTCAGTCAAGAGTCAAACTACACACATTTCTTGTTGTTGTTGTTGCTGGGGGGTTTTTTTTTTTAATCACCAGTTGAGGCAATAAACGTTTCGTTTGTGATATTTTTGTTGATGAAAATTAAACCGTTAGATCATTCGCCATTCAGCATTACAACGAAACGGTCGTGTGTAAAACTGCTCGCTGCTCGCTGTTCAATGTTAAATGTTACAAAATAAATCCACTGAAATTTAAATGTGTTGAATAAGAATATAACGGTTATAAATCCTGTTTGTCTCTTATTATCTAAATAAGCGGTTAAATTAAAATGCCAAATTAATGTCAGAATAAAATATCTCCTAAATAAAAAAAAAATTCAATTATTTTGAAATGTTTGAACGAAACTACATCCAAAGTATTGGAGAATGTAATGAAAAGTCACAATAATAATAAAAACAACAACAATTAGTGAGTGATATGTAAGATGTTGCATACCTTATATTAATTAAATTTTGGTACAACAACAAAAACAAGTGCTTAAAAGAAAAGAAAAAAACAAACTTGCATGTCTTCAAGCAACAACAATTTTTGAAAAGTATTTCCTTAAAAAAGTAATAAACACACATGTGAATGGATGGATGGATGGATGGATATACTGTATGTACATATGCCTTTAGACACCAACCAGCATCATCGTTAAAAACAAACTTTTCGTCAAAAAAATTTTAAAGGATAATTAAACGGCAAATCGAGTTTGAAAGTCAAAAGGGGAGAAAAATTACGAAAACTTTGTTTTAAAAATCTTTTTTCAATGCATGTTTTGTTTTATTTTTAACGGTAACCTGAACTCTTTCTAAAAGTTTAAATTGTTTCGAAAGAATTAAACAAAAAGAAAAAAAAAAAAAACGTGCCAAACATTTAAAAAGAGTGTATTTCAACTCCAATACTCCAAAAATAAAGTGCAAGACAAAGAAAAGTTTCCATTCTTATCGTACGACAGGTTGAGTTTCTTTTTGAGAAACTCACCGAACTACTACTGCCAACATTTTCACAGACGGGAATAAGGTAAACACACCATCATGCTGCATTACATTTTATACGTACATATAATTTCAATTGATAGTAATGTTTAGAATTACAATTGCTATGCGATAATTCCATGCTTGTACAAAAAGCAAGCGATTAAAATAATCACAAGTAACTTAACATCTTAAATTAAACAAGAAAAAACAAGAAAAAATTCAAAAAAACAAGAAAAAATTAATTCTTTTTTTGATTTGATTTAATTTATTTTTGATTATTTTTAAGAATTACACTTGGTCCTGTGCGTGGTCCGCTCATAACTCCATCGAGGGGACCACCACTTCTACCTAAGAATTACACTCCCACAAGATTCCAAGGTAAATTTTAGGAATACAAACTTAAAATGTATTCAGAACAAAAAAAAAAAAAAAACTCTTTATTTGTCCTTAAATGGTATTCGAGATTTATTTAAAATTATTTTATTTTAGTCATGTTGTAAACATTTTCTACAAATCCTATCCAATTGTTGTTTTTTCCCGAAATAAAACGATAGTCAATCCAAATTTTAAATTTGATTGAACTTAGTCCTATACAGGAATGTATTAAAATAGGTTTGCCGTGTTATATGCATACGTACGTTCATATGTATGTACATATTTATATTGTTTTATTAACAAACAAAAAAAAAAACAGATTATGTGTTGCTTAAATAATTTGTTGAGCATTTTATTGGTTTAATAAAATCTACCAAATTAAAACTCATTAGGCTCACTTGGCCCTCAATGGATAGAAGGCGCACCAACCAGTTACTTGGACTTGGTCGTAACATCATCTCGATTACAGTGGCCATGCTTACAGGTTACTATGTTATGGGTAGACACGCGGAAAGAATGCTGCTCCCATTTAGCGATTTCTGCCGTGGATGCAGATCCGCTGAGGAAGAGGAGACTGTTATCCACTTTCTATGTCAATGCCCATCTCTTGAGAGATGCAGATATAGGTTATTTGGCTCTCCAACCCTTGTCAGCTTGACGGAGCTATCGTCCATTGACGTCAAGGACATAGCCTCGTTTATCAAACTTTCTGGCTGGTTTTCCAGCGTGGGGTAGTCGTGCTTTAAATATGCAGCCCTTGCGCTGACCAACTTCTCCCTCATTGGCTCGGAGGAACTTGGTCACTTGGAACTTGGACTGCGTTCACCTGTGGCGTCACAACGGGCCGCTATGCGTGCTCAAGTGAGCTTTTGGTATCAAGGCTACCACACTAACCTAACCTAACCTAAAACTCATTTGTTTTGAAAACGTAATCAGGATTTGAATATCTCGCTCTCCCTCTCTCTCTTTCCTCCAGCATCGGCAATTCCTTTGTCGAATATGTCGAAATTTTTAAATAAAATATTAAAAATCGCTTTGAAGTCATGCAGTAAATGCACGATTTGAATGAATTAATTTAAACTGATTGTTTTCAATCGTAATTGAAAAGAAATATAAAAATCTGTACAAGTTCTACATTCTTCAGATTTGAGAATGATTGAAAAATCTAATCTTAAACATATCCCTCACATGTCACGCTTATTATGTAAATCCCGTTAAATGTTTGTTTTTAATTTATTTTCTTTGCGTTATATGTTCGATTTCTCGTTTGTATCGTTAATACTGGCCAGAGATCAGCAATGAGTATTCAAAAAGATGAGTAGTATCGAATCATACTCATTATTTCTGATACTTATACGCATTCATACTTATTTTAATATCATGGAACCCCTCTACTCATATTCAAAGTTTGAAGTACTCATTATATTCATACTTAACAACACGTATGATGTTTATTGATTTCGACTTTTCGAATCTCCATAACTCAACATATACACGAATCGCAAAATAAGTATGAATCGCGTACGACACCAAAGGGTTGTGTGTTTGCTCTGATTGCTGCTTTGTATTTTTTCTTTTTTTGTAAATGCAACAACAACTAAAACTGTAAATTTTGATGAATAATTCGAGTCACTCGAAGTTTGTCAATAAGTATTGGGAATGTAATGGTGTTGCGAATGACATTTTCGTCGTTAATAATCCCGATTAATATTACAAATCTGATGAATCTTAGCTAGCATCAGATCATCTAAACTTTACACCAGAATTTGACTACTAATTTGATTTTATCTCGATTAATATTTGTTAATCCTTCTTGTCGCCGTGGTCTAATATTATTAGAAGAAATGCTGTGGTTCAACCCCTGGCCCAGATATTTTGAATAAAACGAAATATGAAAAAATATTTTTTTGGCTACTTCCTCTCACCAGTTTTCTGGCAAAAACTCTGAGAGTAAAATAAAAATTGCCATGAAAATTTTCTTAAAAATCTGGCGTTCGGAGTCGATATTAAACGGTAGGTTCGCCACTTATGGATGAAATTAACACACACAATATGGATAGTGTGAAAATCTAGGTCGTAAGCCTGACTAAAGTGTTGTAATAATCCGTTAAGTAATTCTTCTTGCGATAAGCGCATCATGATAATTAGGTTAGGTTAGGTTAGAGGACGTGTACTTGTCAACTGTGACAAGTACAGTACCCGGAGGTCGAATTGATCCATTGTACAACGTCCTAGCTTCTCACACCACTCGTGTTGTGTGCGTTAACTTTATACATATATGAGTGGCGGGACCTACAGTTTAACGGCGATTCTGAACGACAGATTTTTGGGAAACTTTTTCATGACAGGTTTATTTACTCTCAGAGTTTTTGCCAGAAATCTGCTGAGAGGAGGAAGTCACCGAAGAAATATTTTCATATTTTCGTTTTGATGTCTGACCTAGGATTTGAACTCGGGCCTTTCATCTAATAAACCAACACACTACCAACTAGACCACGGCGACTTCTATCATGATAATTGATATCCCAACATTTTTTTCTTCAGTTTTGGCTCCTTCGACCTATTCGGTTGGAACGATTTTGATGTTATGCAAGATTTACAATTTTTTACAGTTTTTTCAACGGAAGAATCATCCATTAAAATTTACAATCTTAGTTATTGTGGCATTTATAAAAAGAAAAGAGACATAAGCAAAAAAAACAGAGCAGCAAGCAGAGCAAAAACTCAACCTTCTAGTAAGTATATCGGTGTCGTACGCGATTCATACTTATTTTGCGATTTGTGTATATGTTGAGTTATGGAGAGTCGAAAAGTCGAAATCAAACAACATCATACGTGTTGTTAAGTATGAATATAATGAGTACTTCAAACTTTAAATACGAGTAGAGGTTCCAAGATATTAAAATAAGTATGAATGCGTATAAGTATCAGAAATAATGAGTATGATTCGATTCTACTCATCTTTTTGAATACTCATTGCTGATCTCTGGTCGGTATGCAAATCTCATGATGACAATATTGTTTCGGATCAAAAACTTATTGCAGCCAAGGCACGCAAAGGTTCATTTTTAATAGTAGAACACTATGGAGATTAGTGCTCTCCCAAGTTTAATGAAACCTAACTCTGAACACAGTACTTACACCTGTGGCGTACCACGACGCCCACTAAACACGAACTCGTAAGTCCAAACTTCTGTTCTGAAATCTCAAACAAAATGAAATGTGAAAAAATATTTATTTGGGCGACTTCCTCTCATCTGCTATCCGTCAAAAACTCTAAGATTAAATCAAATTGCTACAAAAAGCTTCTTAAATCTGTCAGTAAAATATATGTATGTATGTATGTACATACACAACATAAGTGGTGACTAAGGGCTTGTAATGGCTAATTATAAGTTAGTTTCGATATAAATTAAAACGTATATAAATCCTACAATACAAAAATATTTCAAAATTTTATAAAGAAACTTAGTGCTCCTCAAACATTTTGTTTGATTTGTTAGAATCAAAAGAATCATCCACTTTATCTGAGTTAAACTTCATTTGGTATGGAAATATTGTCGTAAACCATTTCTTAATAGTAAATATTGACTTTTGTCATTTTTTAATATCCAATAATTAACAGACGACTGCCTATACGCCTTCTGTATGACGTTGTTGTTGGGTTCATATATTGTTTTAATTGTAAAAAAAAAAATCTAGCCACACATGTTGCATCAGTGACAGCAGACAGCACAACAAAGTGATGCGAAAAACATAACGAGAGAAAAAAAAAACTACGAATAATAATAAATAATTTGACTCAATATAGAGTCAAATTGAATCCACTCCATTAGAGATCCTTTTTTTTCAATTAATTTGTGGTTATCAATTTAATTTAACGTTTATTTGACTCTCTTGTTGTTCAGTTCTCTTCGTTCACTTCGTTTTTTTGGTACACGCTATGGGTACATTGCAAACGTATGACGGTGAACGGTCGAGAACCATTTCGATAGACGCAGTGCATATGTACACTGGCGTGCAAAAGTGTTTGAATGTTGATGCGTTTATTGATATGTTAAAATTTTTAGCATATTTATATTATTTGTTATTTGTTTGTTCTTTTCAATAATTTTAATCTGATTTAGCATGTCCTATATCAAATTACAAATAATTTCATCTGAGATATTTATTCATTCCTCTTGGACTTGTAACAGAAATCAGCAAAGAATCGTTTTTTCGCTACTCATAAGCACTCATGAAATTTTGAATACGAGTCAAGAATATTGAAATTTGACTATGTACTCTGATTCATTCATACTCACTACAACGTTGATTTATAAGTACAGGTTGCAATGAGTATGCTTACAACGTTGACATCAAACTCATGCCATTCGAAATATGTTTGATTCATAAGCCTACTCATTCAGATTCATAACTTTAGACAAATACTTGTAATACTCATAAATGATTCGAGTGACTCGAATCATTCATCAAAATTTACAGTTTTAGTTATTGTTGCATTTACAAAAAAAGAAAAAAGACAGATATCTCCTGGTGAAGTGGTTATCGCAGTCCCTTAATTACGATATAAAGTTAGAAAGTTTGAAAGTTTGAAAGAGCAGCAAGCAGAGTAAACACACAACACATTTAGTGAGTATTTTAGTGTTCCTACGCGATTCATATTTGTTTTGTGATTCTTGTGTATGCTGAGTTATGGAGAGTCGAAATCAACAACATCATACGTGTTGTTAAGTATGAATATGATGAGTACTTCAAGTTTTGAATATGAGTAGAGGGGTTCCATGATATTAAAATAAGTATAAATGCGTATGAGTATCAGAAATTATGAGTATGATTCGATTCTATTCATCTTTTTGAATACTCATTGCTGATCTCTGACCGATCTATTCATATTTTTATTCTTAGCTATTTCATATATTTGTGCAGCCCTTGCGATGACCAACTTCTACCATTTCCTTAATTTTGGTGGAACTTGGTTAGTACAAGGACTGCGTTCACCCGTGGCATCACAACGGGCCGCTATGCGTGCTCAAGTGAGCTTTGTGATATTCAGAGCTACCACTCCGACCTAACCTAACCTATTTCATATATTTCCAGTCTTGTCTCGAAAAGAACCCACAAATATCCAATTGGATTAAGATCCCAACTTTGAACTGTAGGTTCTGGATTAACATACATAACTTGTGTGCTATAAGAAGCTTGTAATGGCCTATTATGTAAGTAAGTAAGTTACATAACGGCTGCAGTCAAACCGATTTTACACAGAGCTCTACGGACAGTTTGTTGGCAGCCCTAGCCCTAGACCAGTTAAGGGTTTTGTGTTTATTACTCTTCATTAATCGTTCAATGTGCCGAGTGTCGGCTTTGTTTGCTTTTTGAAGCTAAATTTGATAAAATTTTTTGAACACTTTGTATGACAGTACTCTTCATCAAAATAACCTAATGATTTCATCTGCACTGGTACACTTTAGCTCGCCAGTGTACATATGTTTGCAACAAATTGAGGCATGTTGTCGGCTGTGTGTGTGTGTTTGTGTATACTCTTAGAATACTGGAGTATGTAACTGAAAAAAGTAAATACAGCCGAGATATCAAAAGAGAAGAAGAGCATATTTATGAAATGGGTAACAACGTTTGATTGGAATAATTCAATATTGATTTCAGCCAATGGATAGAAAAGATGATTCCAATAATTAATGGCGGCGGTTGCCAATTATATTTTCAAAATAAAATGATGATAATAATACACACACACATTTTCATATACATATGTATGTAGTACATACGCATGTATTTACATGTATGCATACATACATACATATGTACGTGCATTTATATTTCAAAAGCAAAGCGAATAAATAATATCATCACGCGTGTGTGTGTGTGTATTGGTTCATACCAATTAAAAATAAAATTAAAAACAAAAAACTGTCTTCAATTGTATGAAACTCCTGGAATTGTGTCATGGCAGGGTTAATCATTTTTGATGGGGGAGGGGGGCGGATTGTTGTTGTTGTCATTATTAATAAAAACAATAGGCAAAATTAATTAAATGTTTTGTTTTTGTAAATTTATTTTTTACAATTATGGTCGAGCACTTGAAACCCGTTATTAAATGAGAGTGTGTAGAGTGGATATTTTAAATTTTACATTTTCGTCCCTTCGTCCTTTCGTTTTTTGAGATCTTTTTTGAAGTCTGAAGAGGAAGTTGTTGAAAACTTTATGAGTAGTTTTCAATTGTCCTCAAGTAATTTGTTTATTTAATTTGGAAAGACGCGTTTAATTTCACAGGGTAGGTATGAATTTGAACACTTCATTCAATTTTTTTTTTACTGCTTTTGTTTTGTGTTTGTATTGTTTTGTTTTTGTTAATGGTAGAAAACACCATCCAAATTGGAATAATCTTGGTAGGAAGATGAAAAAGTATTTTGCAAATAAATTTCTTAATTTAAATTAATCAAATAATAAAATGTGCTTAAAAAGATTGTAAATATTCATAAAAATATATACATACATACATAATTGGTCTTTACAACCCTTCAGTCAGGATTTCGACCTAGCTTCTCACACCACTTATGTTGTGTGCGTTAATTTTATACACGAGTGGCGGTACCTACAGTTTAAAGTCGACTCCGAACGACAGATTTTTGAGAAACTCTTCATGGCAATTTTATTTACTCTCAGAGTTTTTGCCAGAAATCTGCTGAGAGAGAGGCAGTCGCCGAAGAAATAATTTTTTTTTTCATATTTCGTTTTGATGCCTGACCTGGGATACGAACCCGGGCTTTACGTCTAATAAGCCAACACACTACCTACTAGACTACGGCGACTACATTATATTATTATAAAAAATATATGGAAATTATGCTGAATATGTATGTACATATGCATTCCTTAAATTTATTTTAAAATTTAACTTTATTATGAGTTGAGAAATCATGTGACCATAATTAAATTTTTTCCCCATTGAAATTTTCTACCAATTTTTAAAATATCATTCGTATGTATGTATGGTTGTATACAAAATTATACACTTTTTGACATACAGTGCACTCGCGGTAACGTGAACAAATTAAAACCAAGGGAGTTCATGTTAGCGAAATTGTTCACGTTAGCGATTGTCAAATTTCATGAAAAAAAAATATCAAATTTTACAATATAAATCTGTGTTTTACACGCTTGAACGTGAAATACTTTTATTATTATTTACGTTATTAAAATATAAAACTAAAATTTTAATTAAAATCCATTACAAAACAAAACGAGATCACGAGAAAATATCTACTGATTTTTTTCAACTTTTATTGATATTGCATATTGTTGACTTAGCGACATTATACTTTTTTGCTAAACTAGTCACACTTGTTCCTTTTTGCAAACTATCTAAAATGTCTGCCTTTTCTTTTAACTCCAAACATTTAGATTTTTTTACACTCATGCCGACTAATTCACTTCACACATAAGAAGAAACTAACTTCAAATTTCTTTGCCATACAAACAAAATAATTTAGGGGATATACACTCATTATTTATATAAGGGTATTCCCAAAATTTTAAAATTCGAATTTAATGTATGTATTTCAATGTTGTCTACATGCTTAGAAAATATATACACTGAAAAAAATTGTTCACGTTATAGAGCTTTCTGTGTTTGTTCACGTTACAGAGTAATCAACGTAAAAAAAATCTTGTTCACGTTAGACAGAGTTCACGTTACCGCGAGTGCACTGTAATAGGTATGCAACTTGCATATCTAAATAAGGAACTTGTATTTACACCTTCTCTCCTTAACCTGGCATCATTAAATGTACTTGCGTACATATAAATTGTAATTATATATGTACATACATACATACATACATAAATGTACATGTACAATGCATACATATATACATACATACCATGTCATATGATTTAATTGAGGATCAGTGATCTTAACACTAATTAATGCAACCCTGAATTATTTTTGTTTTTCCACAAAAATTTATTCATTAATTGCAATAATTTAATGTTTTCCTAAGATTGTATTTCAGATTACTATCCAACAATTATCTCACGAGAGACAGAGACAGAAACAGAGAGTGAAAGAGAAGAAGAGAATGCAATAAAGTGCATTTAACACGTGCTAAATTTATTTATTTAGCCAGCCATTGCGGATGTTGGCACTTTTTATTTGAATTTAGATGGACGTAATGAAATCAACGCTATACTTAATTTAAAAATAACGATATGATTGCTAATGTCTGTCTGTCTGTCTGTCTATCTGTCTGTCTGTCCATCTGTCTAGTGTTTTTAGAATACCATAAACCATAACTGTCTACGTTGTTTGTTTCGGATCGAATGTTACCGCGTAAATGCAATTTTAAACCCAATTATCACATGTAGTCTCAAATACAGCAGTCTCTATGCAAGTTTTTCTAACTGATGATAGTGATGATATCACTTGAAAAAAAAACTAAAGCTGGAGAGCTAGTGAGAGGGTAATGATAGTGTTATAAATTGAGCGGATGCAACAGCCACCCACCTCTAAGCCTAATGACATGACATACATTTGTTTAAACTTGAGAGAGTGTAAATAAATTAAATAAAACACTTTTTTTTTGCAACAGATGCTAGTCACACACACACACACACACACACACACACACACAAATTTATTATGTATTGTAATTTTTCTTTTTTTTTTTTTTTGCGAAATTCATAGTTTTCTATCATGCAGCGATTTTTGCTAAACTACTAAATTTGAATTGTCCATCCACAGTTGTGCAATAGTAATAGCAGTCATTTTTCACATACATTTTATGCCTTAAATGATGTGCCGCTCTGCTTTCATACATCATAACTACATTCTGTAAGTCTATCACCGGCTGTGGTTTGTGAGTGTAAATTTGATGATTTAAAAAATTTTAAAGAGCTGATCACGCTTTGTTTTTGTTGTCGTTTTCTAAATTCAATTATCACTGGCATCACTTTAAAATTGCACACAATCACACTCTCACTCACTCAGAACACTCAGAATAACAGACTGATTCTCGTTTTCTTTGCTCGCAAACAATCCATCGACGATGACGACTCATTCAACATTCAAAGCACACGTTGTTGTTGACAATGACACTTTCAAAAAAGGAGAGAGAGCAACAACAAACAAACAAAACAAATAGACTGACAGACAGACAGACAGACAGAGAGACAGTCACCGATTGACAAACAGGCAAATAAAGAGAAAATCAGGCGCAACATGTTGTTGTCGGTATTACTGTTGTTAATACCACACATTGAAAGTGATATTGAATGGGAATGATTGCTTAATAAGTCCTTTTGTTCTTTAAATATCCTTCTGTTTTTTGTTTTCATTCTTCTCTCAAAATGCCTCTCCAACTCATCTATTGTTTTCAGACATTGTGTTTTCTCCGATTTTTAATAGTTTGTCTTGTATTTATTTTATTTTTATTTTTATTTTATTTACACAAAAACAATCGATATCCAACTTATTGTGTGGCAGGCGGAATTTAAGAAATTCTTTTTTATTAATAATTACAAATCACATATCATATGCATCACATATGTACATACATACATACGTATTTCTAAAGAATATTAACACTCAATTTTAATTATCGAATGAAAATCTCTTTTCGAATTTAGTGGATGATACGGGTGCGTCTCATAATTGAATAAATTACTGTCTACGCTGCCAAAAAGCTAAAACTACCTAATGGCAGACAGTCTGACGGTCTGATGAGAGTAAATCGTTTCGACTTATGCATTTAGGGCAACAGATTCCACACTTTGTCTAAAGCTTTGGAATTGTGAAGAGTCACGATCTCACTCTCAACAAATCGGCGTATAGAGTTATGATAGAATTAGCAAAACGTTCATGGAACGTAACGGAACGTATTTTCGTTCGTTTCTAGAGTATGAACGTGGCATCACAATGGGCCGTTATGCGTGCTCAAGTGAGCTTTGTTATATCAGAGCTACCACTCCGACCTAACCTAGAGTATGAAAAACAATGAGAGCGATGTAATTTCGATAAGCATCAGAGATCAGAAATGAAACGCTTTTTCGCTACTCATAAGCACTCTTGAAATTTTGAATATAAGAGAGTTGTCGACAATATTGAAATTTAACTATTTAATTTTATTAAATTAGTTTAATTATAGTTTATTAGTTTAATTTAACTATTTAATTTAATTTAACTACATACTCTGATTCATTCGTACTCACTACAACGTTGAGTTATAAGTACAAGTTGCAATGAGTATGCGTGCAACGTTGACATCAAACTCATACCATTCGAAAAATGTTTGATTCATAAGCTCACTACTCATTTAGATTCATAACTTAAGAACAATATTTATAATAATACTCGACAGTGTTGCAAAATTGAAATTTGAAAATAGTACTGAACTATAACTGAAAGAGTACTTTTTTGCATCAAATGGTACTTTTGTAAAAAAATTATTAATACACGTACGAAATGGTATACAAAAACTAACGACTCATATGCAAAACAAAAACAGCTGATTCGGAACGTAACAGAGCGTAAAAGCCCCGTTTAGTCAAACGTCGACGGAACGTACGTTCGTTTTAAGCATATGAAGAGCAATGCAAATGCTTACCGAAATTACATTACGGTTCAGCAAGCGTTCTCATTGCTTTTTGTATTATAAAAACGAACGTACGTTCCGAGGACGTTAAGCTAAAAACTAATTCCACCTTTAGCATTATGTTAAACACGTTTGTAATGCATTAATAGCGCAACCATAAAAATATATAATAATAAAAAGTACTGAAAGTGTTGTGGGGGTACTGCGGTATTTTTGAAAAGGAAAAGTACTGAAAAAAGTACTAAAGTACTGAATTTTTCAACACTGATACTCGAATCATTCATCAAAATTTACAGTCTTAGTTGTTGTTGCGTTTACAAAAAAAAAAAAAAGACTCATAAGCAAAAAAGACAGACAGAACAGCAAGCAGAGCAAACACACAACCTTCTAGTGAGTATTTTAGTGTTCATACTTATATTGTGCTTCGTGTATATGCTGAGTTATGAAGAGTCGAAATCAACAACATCATACGTGTTGTTAAGTATGAATATGATGAGTACTTCAAGTTTTGAATATGAGTAGAGGTTCCATGCTATCAAAATAAGTATGAATGCGTATACATACATAATTGGTCATTACAACCCTTCAGTCAGGATTATTGACCTAGTTTCTCACACCACTTCTGTTGTGTGTGTTAATTTTATACATAAGTGGCGGGACCTACAGTTTAAAGTCGACTCCGAACGACAGATTTTTTTTTGAGAAACTTTGCATGGCAATTTTATTTACTCTCAGAGTTTTTGCCAGAAATTTGCTGAGAGGAAATCGCCGAAGAAAATACTTTTTGTATTTTGTTTTGATGTCTGGCCTGGGGCTCGAACCCTGGCTTTACGTCTAATAAGCCAACACACTACCTACTAGACTACGGCGATGAATGCGTATAGGTATCAGAAATTATGAGTATGAATCGATTCTACTCATCTTTTTAAATACTCATTGCTAATCTCTGGTCACGATCTCACTCTCAACAAATAGACGTATAGAGTTGTGATAGAATTAGTAAAACGTTCATGGAAGGAACGTAACGGAACGTGTGTTCGTTTGTTTCAATTATGTACATACATATATGAAAAACAATGAGAGCGATGTAAAATCGGCAAGCATTAGATCAGGGGTTACCAAAAACTTTTTGGTTGTGTATTAGTGAGTAAAAGAGAGAAAATAAGTTGACAGCTTACAGTCATAGAAAAATGTTAGTAATGTATCCTATTTTAATTTTCATTTCATCAACATACATAAAGTTATACATCTTTGACTTAATAATTAGGTAATGTTTTTTAGATATTTGCTGGATACTAATTTTGGTTCATAAATTTCCTCTCCTGCTAATAACCAACCTTTTAATTTTTCCAAAATATTGCTTTATGTCTATAAAAAAGTTGTTTTCTTTCCATATCATCTAAATTGTTTACTTCACTATTAAAACAACAAAATGTGTTTTAAGAACATACATACATATAAGACTTTGAATTTAAAAAAAAGGATTTTTTAACATAAAATATGTTTTGAGTGTAAAACTAAAAAAAAAATATTATAGCATCCGCTGACATGTGTGCTTGTCGCAGTCGGATCAACGACTTAATAAAAGAGCATAAGCAATTTGTGTGAATTCAC
Source organism: Sarcophaga caerulescens (assembly GCA_927399465.1). Classification (NCBI taxonomy): domain Eukaryota; kingdom Metazoa; phylum Arthropoda; class Insecta; order Diptera; family Sarcophagidae; genus Sarcophaga; species Sarcophaga caerulescens. The sequence continues at coordinate 1,708,444 of OV656866.1, forward strand.
TCTGCACAATTGTGCTATGAAATGGTAATCCCTGCATTAGATACATAACATAATAGCTTCTCACACCACTGATGTTGTGTGTGTTAATTTACTACAGTTACTACAGTTTAAAGTCGATTCCGAATAACAGATTTGGTTTGAGAAACTTTCCTTGGCAATTTTATTTATTCCCAGAGTTTTTGCCAGAAATCTGCTGAGAGGTAATCGCCGAAGAAATATTTTTTTTTATATTTTAATTTTGATGTCTGACCTGGTATTTGAACCGAGCCCTTATGTCTACTATAGTAAGCCAACACACTACCTAGTAGACTACGGCGATTTCGGTAAGTATTTGCATTGCTTAAGACGAACGAACGTTCCATGAACGTTTGGTTAATTCTATCATAAAACTTTTCAATTATAATTACAAAAACCGTTTATTAATAATTACACTATGCGACAAAATAAAAAAAAAATTAAATACACCCGGCTAATGACATAGTGTAGATTGTGAGTTTTGTTGAGTAGATCTCAAAAATATTTTTTTTATATTTCTCGAACCCTCCAAACTTTTTTTATTTGACAAAAACTGTTTTTTAGACTTTACGCACAAATTTCTGGATTCGTCAAACATTTCTGACCCGATTCCCAAATTTTAAATCTTGTTGGTAAGGGAAGAGATGGACCTTGGAAACGGTATACATATATCTATTATTTGACTTAATATGCTATGAGTTTTAATGAGGTAAACTTGGAAAATGCGAATTTTTTTCATATTTTTTCAAGTTTGTCCGTTCATAGTAGCAAACTTTACTTAAAAAATATAAAATAAGTGTTGACATTCTGAAAGTGCATTCTCTTGTGAAGAGATTGGCATTTCGTTTGATCAAATCGGACAAAAATTACCATAGTTATTATATAAATAGTATAACAGTTGTGTTATATTTTTAATATATGTCATCTCATCAAATGAACTTTTAGTTCAAAAATTTTCAGAAGTTTTGATGGATCTTTATGGATGTTTATCACAAAGTGTGTCAATTTCACGTTTGAGCGACCACCAGAAGTTGGCCAATGTCTGCGCAAAGATAATTAATATTATTAGCAAAGAACACAAATATTAGCCGACTTCTGGTAGTCGTGCAAATGTGTAATTGACACATTTTGCGATAAACAATCAAGATCCATCAAAAATTCTGAAAATTTTTGAACTAAAAGTTCATTTGATGAGATGACATATATAAAAAATATAACACGACTGTTATACTATTTATATAATAACTATGGTAATTTTTATATAATTTTATCAAATGATGACTCAATCTCTTCACAAGAGAACAGACTTTAAGAATATTATCACCTATCCTATATTTTATTATTAAAGTTTGCTACTATGAATGCACAAACTTGAAAAAATATGAAAAAAAATTCGAATTTTCCAAGTTTACCTCATCAAATCTAATAGCATATTAAGTCGAATAATAGATATATGTACACCGTTTCCAAGGTCCATCTCTTCCCTTTCCAACAAGATTTAAATTTTGAAAATCGGGTCAGAAATGTTTGAGTAATACAGAAATTTGTACGTAAAGTCAAAAAAAAAACCGTTTTTGTCAAATAAAACAAGTTTGGAGGGTTCGAGAAATATAAAAAAGGTATTTTTGAGTTCTACCAAAGAATATGGATATACTTTATTTTCTTTGGTTCTACTCAACTAACTGAACAACGTAGACTATGTAGTTACTCGGGTGTATTTTCACTGTCGCACCGTGTAATTTTTTTATTTTATTTTATTTTATTTTAAACTATTTGAAATATGTGTATGTATGTACGTATACATATGTATGTATGTAAAATGCTACCGCATTTAATTCATTCTTCGCACCATTCCTAATGGTGGGTGTGGAAGCGAGTGAGGAGTAAAACTGGTTTATTGGCTAAAAATTTAAATGCAATTTCAATTTGAATATGATACACTCTCACACTATAGCATAGCCATTACACCACATACTCGTACACTGCCACATTCGGATATTTTTAAATTTAGTTGTACAACCTGTGTCTGTGTCTGTGATAGTGATTAAATTTTCCATCAATATTCGAGTAGATGTAAAGCGATGATGTGTGATGATTGGCTGGTGTTGGTGTTGGTGATGGTGATGGTGATGGTCTCGCTATTATGAATGAAAGAAGTGATACATGGTTGAGCTGAACATGATGTTTTGATTGAATTTGCATTTGAATTAGTTTCTGTAAATGATATGCTATTACAGTTACTAATGCACACACATACGCACACAAACACACACCCACATAACACAATGTTTTTAGTGATAATGAAGCAAAATGTGAATGCTCGGCTATAACAAGCGAATATTGCTGTTAATGATGAAAACTATTCATGTTGATGTTGAGGCTGTTATGCAAAATGAACAAAGTGTGCCACAAAATTTAATCTACCCCCCTAAAAACACGTTACATCATTTAGGGAATCAGGGACACACGGTAATTCAAACAAAAAAAACAAAAAATTCAGAGAAAACAGTCTGGAAATGTTTGAAAACCAGCAACTAATTGAAGCCAACAACAACAACAACACAATAACTACAATTGTGTTAAACGTTAAAAAGTTTTGAAACTATAACAACAACAACAGCATAAAGTTTTAAGTTGAAATTGTAACAGGAACAGATAGATAAACAAGGAAACATTGAAATACTATATTGAAAATAAATTTTATGAAATTGTTAGAGAAGCTGCGATTTAAGCCGATAGGCTTGACTTGTTATGGCAGTAATTTGCTGAAATCATCACTGCTGGCTGCTCAACACTTAAGTCGTGTTGATTTCGCTGATTTTCATCCTGATTCGCGGTGCCTTTTTTATTTCTTTTTCTTTTTGTTGTTGATGTTTGCATTGTTTTAGGATTGTTTGTTTTGCTATTAATGAGACTGATGATGCTAGTAAGGAAGACTGATAACGTTGGCAATTGTTGTTCGCGGTGTGTTCTGAAAATTTAATTGAATTTCGCGTGTGCGCAGCATTCCGTCATTCGTTCATTTGTTCACATCATTGTCTTGTTGCAAGTCTCGGAAATGCATTACAATTGAATAATTGCATTTATTTCGTTAATTGAAACCATACAATGGACAGCCATCATAAAAAAAGCGTGCTTTGTCATTGACAATGATATTAACATAGGAGTTTTAGTACAATATTTAGTATCGGGTCCGCCATCTAACGTTTTTTTTTTTCCAACTAGTGCTTATTTCGTGAATGGTAACACTTGGCTCATGTCTGATTTGACAGATAATTAGTTTTATCCTTCCGCTGAACGAATATGGTTGTATATTCGCGTTTTCGCTTTGCTAAGTGGGCCTGCGATCGACTTACAAAAGATGCCGATTTTGGCAAAAAAAAAATCATTTTGTCAGATGAAGCTCATTTTGATCTTGGCGGGTATGTAAACAAGCAAAATTGTCGCATTTGGGGCACAGAAAACCCGCACGAATACATTGAAAAGCCGACGCACCCAAAACGAGTCACTGTTGGGTGCGGATTTTGGTCCAGAGGCATAATTGGGCCATTTTTCTTCGAAAATAAGCAAGGAGTGGTCGTTACAGTCAATGGCGATCGTTATCGGGCCATGTTGAACGAATTTTTGTTCACAAAATTTGAAGAGGAGGATATTGGCAACATTTGGTTTCAACAGGACGGCTCTACGTGCTACACAGCAGAAGCTACACTCGATGTTTTGCGCCCTGTTTTTTAAGATTGCATTATCAGCCGCAGAGCTGATGTCGTTTGGCCACCTCGGAGCTGCGATTTGACACGGTTGGACTATTATTTGTGGGGTGCCGTCAAAGATAAGTGTTACCCCGACAAGCTAGAGACAATTGACGCTTTAAAGGACAATGATTCGTGAAGCCATTTGTGAAATACAGCTGCACACAATCGATAATGTGCTTAAAAATTGGACCGATCGTGCAGGCTACTGCATGGCCAGCCGAGACAGCCATTTGAATGTAGTTATTTTCCATAATTAACCGGAAGGATTGTACTTTCAAATAAAAAAATAAATTTGAGAAATTATTCAGTAATTTTTTTTAAACCATTTAAAAAAAAAAAAAAGTTATTTGGCGGACCCTTTATTTTTAAATCGAAAAAACTTTAAACTTTTAAACAAATCATTTTTAAATCCAAATACATACATATTTACATTCAATTTTGTAAGTTTGCTTAAATTTATCGCATTCCACTCCATGTGTTTTTTGAGTGTGGATTTTTGAGGAAGGTTTTTCGATTATTGCTTTTTATTTTTATGCAAATACCATTTGTCCATAATAAATGCATAAATAATTTATTTAAAATTAATTCCAACACTGTAAAGAAATGTCATGTCATTATGACATCAACCGACATCATCAAATGTATCCAAACGCACGCACGCTTCCATTCCATTACAAAGTTCTCCTAATTGCAGTCAACATATTAAGTGTGTCTAAGTGTGTGTAAGTGTGTAAGTGTGGGTTTAAAAAGGGCTCTTTTCTAGTCTAAATAAATATAATATAATAGAAATTCCATTTGTAACAAATTAAACATTTTCCACTTCATTCTATACATTCATTCTATACATTCATTCATTTATTTAATGAATTTTTCATTTTTATTTTTCATTTATTGTCTGTATGAGCTTTTGTTTTGATGGAACAACTTGTTTCACCTCAACGTAAAATATAAAATGAAATAAAATAAAATAAAATATAAAATTATTATTTGTACGATTACATACAATATGTAATGTTTTGTTGTTCAACACGAAATTATGCGAAATTTTTATACACTCGTCACTTTAGCTCTAATGAAATTTTACATTATTTTACACAAACACACATACATACACAAATAGTCGAACAAGCATACAATGCACACATGTATACACGATTATGAGAGAGAAGTTAAATAATAATAGTAAAACATCAAATGAATCCAGGACCCCAGATGCCTGGTTCGTAATATAAAACCAAAAAAAATATTCTCCAATATTCAACTAAAGTGAATCCAAATATGAACACATACACATTCACTCACGCACGAACTCGCATACACTTTTTATGTTGATGGTGGTGGTCGTCGTGGTGATGGTGATGATGGTGGTCGTGCTGGTAGAGTTAGTGTCGTGTTATTGTTGTTTTTCACTACACATAACCACAATACTTGGCGTTATTGGTTTTCATACAACATGGAAATGCTAAAATGACCGTCCGAAACATTCATATGGACTCAGGTGTTTTATTAATATGGTCGATGGTCGTGTGTATGTATGTATGTATGTATGTACATGTCTGTGTGCTGGTATCTGTTGATTTTATTTTAACATTCTAAATTAAAAAAAAAAAAAAAAAAAGATGAAGAAATATGTGTTAAAAAATAATGTGTACGCTTTCAGTGGTGTTTTTAACAAATTTAAACACAACGGGGGGGGGGGGGGGGCGGGACAGAGGTGTTAAACAATTAGTTTTAGTTGATTTTAAATGAATATTTGAAATATACTCGCATTTTTGTTTTTGTTTTATAATTTTTTTTTTTTTGAACTCTAGTAAGCATACACGTACAAGAGTCCCAGCCAGCATTTTTGAAAATTTTTAATTAAATTCGAGTCTTTTTTGATTCTTCTGCGCGATTAAAAAGCTAGAATATGCGCTCATTTTCTGATCATAAAAGACTCTTTTGTCGGTAGAAAAAAGTGACTACAAGCGACTCTTCTTAAAAAGTCACTTATGAGTCATTTTCTATATTAGTTTAGAATAATTTTCGACGCTTTTTCTAGTAGTTTTATGATCATTTTCGAATCGCTTTCTGATCATTTATTAGTCTTATTTACCTTCGTTTATGATTCTTTTTCGAGTCGTCTTTCAGTCATCGTTTAATCGCATATGAGTCTTTTATAAGTAATTTATCAGTATGTTTACGGGTCCTTTTATTGTCATTTATCAGTCATGTTTGTACTAATTTGGACACCTTTTTGCGTCATTTATGATTATAATTTGAGTCATTTATTAGTCGTATTTCAAAATGTATTTTACTCTCTTCAAGTGTTTTAAGTCGGTTTTTGTGAGTCCTACGTTTACACTGCCGCGATTTCAAAAATCACGTTCGCATGAAATTAAGTAACAAATAAGGAATATATGTTTATATTCGTGATGTATGTACATCAGACATCAAAGTTTATTTAAAACAAATATTTTTTTTTTCGTTAAAAAACAAAGAAAAATTTTCTATTCAAAACAAAATTGTACTTTATATCATAGACATCTTTTACATAAATGAAAATTTATACAGAGAGGATATCAAAAAAAAGCAGTGTTTAATCAGCTATCTGCGCAAAATATGATCATAAAATGCGTAATTACAATCACTTTTCAAACACCTGAATGATCTGTTTTTGATTAAGCGTTTTTCAATCTTCAGTATAAGTACATACATAATTGGTCATTACAACCCTTCAGTCAGGATTACGACCTAGCTTCTCACACCACTTATGTTGTGTGCGTTAATTTTATACATGAGTGGCGGGACCTACAGTTTAAAGTCGACTCCGAACGACAGTTTTTGAGAAGCTTTTCATGGCAATTTTATTTACTCTCAGAGTTTTTGCCAGAAATCTGCTGAGAGGAAGTCGCCGAAGAAATATTTTCATATTTTCGTTTTGATGTCTGACCTGGGATTCGAACTCGGGCCTTCAGTCTAATAAGCCAACACACTACCTACTAGACTACGGCGACTTCAAGTATAAGTAGAATATAATAATAAATAACGGAAATAATAGTCACATTTTAAACGTCTGGATGATTAATTTCCGATTGCTATACAATTTTTTATTGTATTTTAAATCGAACTGATTTTACTCATTGACACGAATCATTTTTGAGTACTTTTTTAATCGTGTAACTGACTAATATGTTTTTGATCACCAAAAGTACTCTAAAAAGACTCAGCAAGGTGATTTTTTAAAAACAATCTTCCAAATGCTAGCTGGGGTAGACACAATTACTTTGTGATTGTACAAATGTGTGTACATATGTGTGTATGTAGACGATAGATATCCTTTTAAAATTAATGAAAAATTGAGCTCACAAATACAGTCAATTTACTGCAATTGGATTGTAATGATACCGGAATAATCAAGGTACCGGTACAGAAGCAGTTCATAAACGTACTCAGATTGTAAATAATATACTAATGGAGGCATCTATAAATTATATTTCCATTTAATTATACAATATTTTAAGTACATAATTGGTTATAGAATAAATAAGAATGCAATATGCACTGTTTGGTTAAAAATTATATTTTTTTCCGAATTATAAAAATCGTTGGATTATATAAAAATTAAAAAATAAAATATAATCTTTTATTTCTCAAAAAAGTAACTCCGTTAAGGGTATTGAATATGATGAACATGAATTCTAATGGATTACGCATTTGTAGTCGAACGAAACTGTGAACAAACTAGAGGTGAGCGATATTTTCAAAACTGTGATTTAATCACGGTGATTGATAATTCACTGGTAACTACAGTGATTGAAATTGTCAAATAACAGGTACTAATGATATCGTTCTTTCAAAATTGTTACATACTCCAATTTATTTCATTTTATTTTGAGCGAGGCAGAATTACTATTAGATGATGCTGATTATTTACTTTTGTCTTTTATACATGAACTTTCTGTGAAACTTAATTGTCAAACTTCATATAAAAAAAAAAATTACTTTAAAACTAATAACATTGATGACACCACTTTGATTTTGTTTAGTAGTCTTTTCGTACAATGTATCTAGTTGTCTCTTTCTTACGAGTTAATAAAATACGTTATTGTCATTATTGTATTATTGGAATCCTGTGATCACAATCACTGTTTTAAAGAACAGTGATTAACAAATCACGTTCACTGAGAACAACGTTCTTCAAAAATCACTGGATCGCTCATCTCTAGAACAAACCTTAACATTTTGTTGTATTTGTTGCACTTTTTTCAGGTCTTTGATTTCCAGGGTTTTTCAATTGACAATAAACGTCGAATTCCGTTATGAACTTTTGGTATAAATCAGGATGTCATTATTGTCAATATTTATATGGTGGCCTATCACAATTTTCAGCATTCCTTCAAGTGTTTTGTAGTTTCAGATGTTCTGTGTGGCGTTTCTTGTCAAAATATGTCCTCCTTAGAAATAATAAAATCTGTTTGTACCTTACAGTGTACCTGTCACTACTGTTGCCATTTCAAGTACATATCGAAACAAATCAAAGACGACATACACTTACATACATATGTACCAGAGATCAGCAACGAGTATTCAAAACGATAAGTAGATTCGAGTCATACTTATTATTTCTGATACTTATACGCATTCATACTTATTTTAATATGATACTCATACTACTCATACTCAAAGTTGGAAGTACTAGTCGTATTCATACTTAACAATACGCATGATGTTATTGACTTCGACTCGTCTCTACTTAACATTTACACGAAGCACAAAATAAGTATGATTCGCGTACGAACACTACTATACTCACAAGAAGTTTGTGTGTATGCTTTGCTTGTTGTCTTTGTCTTTCCTTTCTTCTTTGTTTGTATACTATGCAACAATAACAAAGGCTATAAATTATGATGAATGAATCGAGCCACTCGAATCACTTATAAGTATTATAAGTATTTTTCTAAATTTATGAATCAGAATGAGTAGGCGTATGAATCAAACACATTTCGAATGTTGTGAGTTTGATGTCAACGTTGTACTCATACTCATTGTAACCTATACTTATAAATCAATGCTGTAGCGAGTACGAATGAATCAGAGTAGTTGAATTTCAATTCTGTTGATTCACTCATACTCAAAATTGCATGAGTGCTTATGAGTAGCGGAAAAACGATTCATTGCTGATCTCTGATATGTACATACTTAATTGCTCATTACAACCCTTCAGTCAGGCTTACGACCTAGCTTCTCACACCACTTATGTTGTGTGCGTTAATTTCATACATGAGTGGCGAGACCTGCAGTTTAAAGTCGATTCCGTACGACAGGATTTTTGAGAAGCTTTTCATGGCAATTTTATTTACTCTCAAAGTTTTTGTCGGAAATCTGCTGAGAGGAAGTCGGCGAAGAAATATTTTTCCTATTCTGTTTTGTTTAAAATGTCTGACCTGGGATTTAAACCGTGGCCTTACGTCTAATAAGCCAACACACTCCCTACTAGACTACGGCGACTTCCGAAGACGAAATACAGATCTTGAATATTATTTAAAATAAATATTAAACAATTTTTAGGCTACAAATATGAAAATAATAATTTCCAATATAATCTTCTCTAATATATAAAATTCTCGTGTCACGGTGTTAGTGATTAAACTCCTCCGAAATGGATCGACCGATTTTCATGAAATTTTGTGTGCATATCGGGTAGGTCTGAGAATCGGACAATATCTATTTTTCATATCCCTAAATGTTAAGAGGGCGTGGAAAATCGTTAAAATTGAATATTTAGGTACATATTAATCGTAGACGAATAAAACTTGGTGGGTAAGTTCGTAGAGTCGATATCGACAATCCCATCAAAAATGGGCGCGGCAACCCTCTCCCTTCAAGTGATACCTATAACTCTTAAACTACTGAGCCGATTTTAATCATTCTTTTTTTGTTCGAAAGCTTATCAGGTTTAGATGGTTTGAAAAAAAAAATTCGATATAGCAAAAAGTAGGCGTGGCAAACCTTTAGAATTGAATAATTAGGGACATAGTGGTCGTAGACGAATGCAATTTGGTGGGTAAGTTCGTAGAGTCGATATCGACAAACTCACAGAGATACCTTTAAGTCGGCTAATTCGATGGTTTATAACTACATATGTACATTTTTACATTTTTTTTTAAATGATAATTTTTTTAAGAAAACAAAGCTATTAAAATTTTATTTTTATTTTTTTTTTATTTATTTATATCCTTATTATTGAAAAACACAAACTTAAAGAATTCAGAATTTAAAAAAAAAAAGTTAGAATTCAAAAAACCATTTTAAGTCGCAAATATAAGCGGACAAAACTAAAGCACTACCCAATTAAGGTGCACAAAAAACTATTGAAATCAATATTTCGTTGCGAATCCTTTATTCTGAATGACACACGCACATCTTTTAGGCATAGGGGACATTAAATTATTAATTATTTCAGGAGATATTGCTTCCCAGGCTATTTTTGCGGCTTCAAATAAATCTTATTTGGTTTTGCAATTTTGTGGGTTGATTTTTAAGTTAATGATTGGATTGGAGAGCTGGCTTATCAAGGCATCAATTGAGTGCAAAATATTCAATCAACAGATCAATTATTTCTAAGCTAATTTAAAAGTTTTTACAGACTGATCGCACATCTCCTACTCATTCTGGAGGAAGGTCACGTGAAAACTTGCGACATGAAGACTCCTTAATTAAAAAGACAATCCAAAATGATCCTACAGCATCTTCTAGTCACGTACGAAACCGCTTAGATTTAAAAATAACCGAAAGAACGATTCCCAGAAGGGCGGTAGAGGCCAGCAAAAAACCTTTGATATCGCCAAACTTGAATTCGCCAAGACCCATCTCAACTGGAATGTCCAAAAATGGATGAATGTGCTGTTTTCTGACGAATCTAAGTTTAAATTAAAGGATTCAGATGGCATAAGGCATCCAGAGACAGGCAAAACGGACAACGGTTCAATCCTAAATGTACTGAGGGGGTGCTTTAGTTTTGGCCAATACTGTATATAACATGTATGTCTGTTAGTTTTTGTTTTGGAGCCAGTACAACAACTACAACTTCGTCAGCGCTACCCATGATTCGGACCTCTTATTGTTATTCTTTGTATGCCTCACCTAAATACGTACCGACTTCAATTAAATTTTGAACTAGATAGATCTGCGTACCGGGCGGGACGAAGTTCGCCGGGTCAGCTAGTATAATATAATATATGCATATATACTCGTACATAAATATTGTTTTTATCAAAATTTAAATGCATTTAATTCACATGGAGCTCTTACAAATACAAGTGATAGAAAATTGTCGAAAGGGAGACAGTAAGACAGGCTGAGAAAGGGAGGGAGAAAGAGAGAGAGAGACAGTGGAATGTAATTTGCAAGCAGTCACTTCACTTACAATTAATGAATTGAATGCATGTGCGGTGAAAGAAATTTTATTAAATGAAATTAATTTAAAGCAATTGCTTTGTTTGAGGACAATTTAATCAATTTATATAAACTGATGAGTTAAGAAATTTACAAAATGTATGTACATGATGATGATTATAAATATACACAGTCATTCACAATAATGTAAACATACATTTATACATATGTATGTATGTATGTACATATGTACATACATAGAATATTGCATAAAAGAAACAAACTCGGAATATTGTGCAATAACGAGTAGGACATCTTGAAAATAAAAATGAAAGAAAGAAACAACAAAACAGAAAAACACACAAGAAGGAAGAAAACATGTAGAATATCAATTCAAAACTGCATTTAATCATTATCATTACCCAGTGCAAAACACACAGCCCCCCCAATGAATGAATGAATGAAATGATCTTAACAATATTTATATGGGGAAGAACAATCGGATGCCAAATGAATTTATTGCCGTATGCACATTCGCATCACAGTATAATGGCTTGATGTATACAAAGCAAGTTTATTTATAAAATAAAAAAACCAACAACAATGAAAACAATAGTAATAATAAAAATAATAGATGAATAAAACAACAACAAATAATTGATTCTAATTGAATCGAATTAAAGGTGCAATTGACAACATTAACTCACTACTGACATAAAACAAAAAAAAAAAAACAAAATGAAAACTAAACTCAATCCATTTTATTTCATTGCATTGCATTACCGCCTTTCATTTCTTCTACTTGCATTTCATTTGATTATTTATTAAAAATTTATTTTAAAAAATTTGTAGAGAAACAAAAAAAAAACGAAAATCGATTCCAACAAATGACTCGTCGTCATCCGTTGAAAATATTATCGATATACATAAATCACATAAAATGATCGATGATTTCTTTCTATTCCACTCTATTCGATTCTATTGTTATAATAATAATGAAACTGTATCGCCCTATGGTAGCCCCTATTCAATGCAGATTCGCCCCTCTATTCTCCGGCCATTCGTTTGAATCAATTGCCATCGGGCATTCATTGATGTAATTTCTTCAATTACTTTAATATTATGCCGCCGCACAGTAATTGAATATCAATTGAATTTCTAAAACAAATTATTATTGATTCAACTTACAAGCGTGATTGAAAAATTATGAAAAATTATAAGAATAAATAAAACAACAACAACAAATAAATGAAATAAATAGTAGAAATTTAAAAACAAAATGCAACTATGAATTACGAAATTATTAACATTATTACAACAAATTAATAATTCATTAATAATAAAGCAAATGGAAAGAATTTTGACAATGGCGTTTATTATTAATAATAAACCCTGGTCTAGTAGGTAGTGTGTTGGCTTATTAGACTTGACCCTTTAAAATAAATACAAATTCCACTGTGTCAATATCTTTAATCAACGTTCCTGCTATTTCTATGGAATTAAGAAAACTGAAGTTCTCCTATAACTTTGGGCCTGATAACATTCCTAGTAGCATTTTAATTAATTGCGCCGACGCCATAGCTGTTCCACTATCATACTTATTTAACAAATCGATTAAATGTGGTCATTTTCCTAACGTTTGGAAGGATTCATTCATTATTCCGTTGTTCAAATCAGGAAATAAATCCGATGTTACAAATTATCGTGGTATTGCAAAACTGAGCATAATTTCAAAATTATTTGAAAAAATTATTACTGATAATTTATGTTATCAAGTTTCTACCTTGCTAAACCGTGCTGATAGGTTTCAGAAAGAAGTGTTCTACAACAACAAACCTGCTTCATCTTTCAACAGTTGTTTATCGAGGATTTTTTCATCAACAACAAACAGACGTTATCTACACGGATTTCAGCAAGGCTTTTGATAAAGTCAATCATGTACTTTTGAGGAGGAAACTTTATTTAATGGGTTTTACTGATCTTAGTTTAAAATGGATTTACTCATATTTAACCAACAGAAAACAAACCGTACTTTACAAAAACTGCAGCTTCAGAAGTATTGAAGTCCTTTCTGGTGTACCACAGGGTAGTCATCTTGGACCGCTTCTGTTTTCATTGTTTATTAACGACTTACCTGATATTATTTACTATTCCAACATCCTAATGTACGCTGATGACGTAAAAATTTTCCTAAGTTATCGCCAAATTTCCGATCAAAAACTTCTTCAAAAAGACCTAAATTCGTTTCATTTATGGTGTAATTTAAATTTAATGCAGCTTAATCTCAAAAAATGTAAATACATGAAAATCTCATAAGAAAGAATCCGATTCCTGCAAACTATGCATTTGATGGATATGAGCTTGAGCTTGTAGATAACTTCCTGGATCTAGGAGTTCTACTTGATCCGAAACTAAATTTTATTCCGCACATAGCTATGACAGTAAATAAAGCTAGGAGTGTACTGGTTTTATAAAACGGTGGGCAAAAGAATTTAACGATCCTTATGTTACTATGTCGCTCTACACATCTCTTGTAAGGCCTATACTCGAGTATGGATCCATAATATGGGATCCTCTATATAAAAAATATTTCGACGTCATCGAATCTGTACAAAAGCAATTTCTGTTGTTTTGTCTCCGAGGACTGAATTTTAATCCCACAAGTTAACCATCTTATTCTGCCAGACTTGCATTAATCAAACTTCCGACACTTAAAAGCCGCAGAACTATGTTAAATATCTCGTTCATATTCAATATAATTACTGGTGATATTGGCTCCAGTTTTTTAATTCATAACATCTCATTTAATGTTCCTCAACGTCCGTCACGTCATTTTTCCCCATTATCAATTCAATTTTTTAGATCCAACTATGCTGGTGCTGATCCAATAAGGAGAATGTGTTCTGAATTTAATAAATTGTATATGATAATTGATTTTTCATTATCAAATAATGTTTTAAAAAATAATGTAATTAAATATTTAAATTCTTAGTTTTTTAGTATTTTAATATTGTAATGTAACTTAATTGCCTGCAAGGTGCATTTCCATAGGCAAAATAAATAAATAAATAAATTAAGGCAGTGGTGTGAGAAGCTAAGTCGTAATCCTGACTAAAGGGTTGTAATGAACAATTATGTATGTATGTATGTTTATTATTAATTACACGATGCAATGTAGTTGAACATTTTTAATTGAATAGAACTCTAAAATGTTTTCTTTTATATTTCTCGAGCATTTCTTACTTGTTTTATTTGAAAAGGAAACTGTTCTTCATTAACTTTTCACATGAAATTATCGATTAGTTTAATATTTTAGCCGTGGCATCATCTCAATCACTGTGGCCATGCTTACAGGTCATTGTGTTATGGATGCAAGGATGTGACTCCCATTTAACGACTTCTGCCGTTTAATTTAAATTTAAATACAATATTTTTTATTTATTTATTTTCTTTTTTTTTGTAATATTTCTTTCAGTTGGGTCCTGCAGCTGCGGGAAGAGGCATGTTTTGTTATCAATGTCCGCCCGCCTTACATCCTTGTGGTCCCCATCCACCTCGTTTGCCTACTCTGGATTATCCGTTTGCCGCAACACATCCATGTAAGTACAATACAAATTACAAATATTATCTGCACCATCATCATCATCATCATCAGCGTCACCATCATCATCATCATTATTTATCATCGTAATAATTATTAAATCTTTGCTTGCAAAATAATTTTCAACAACATATGTCAACGTATTAAGGAAACCTATGAAATCGAAAGCAAAACGAAATAAAACAAAAAAAGGACAATCCTTAATAATAAAATTATTATAAATCTTCATTTCATTTCTCTTCTATTCAACCAACACTTACTCACTCGTACAAAGAGTGACGAGGAAAAAAAACAAAAAAAACAACAAAAAAACAAAAGAAACAAAGATAAAAAGCTAAAGATAATTTTTACGCCAATGTGTTCTAAATGGCAAACAAAAACAACAACAATAACAATAATATTAAAGAAAAGGAAAAAAGAAAAAAAGAAGGGAAACATTTATTGATGATGTCTCTTCCTTTTTGATTTGATTTGACTCAGAGTTCAGCATTAAACTGAGTCAGAGCAGCCAGTGCTCGTAACAGATGCATTAATGTTTTATTCTATTAGCGTTACGTTCCAAATGTTCCAAAGGGTGGAATGAGTAGTGGGTCGCTCATACTGTATATATACAGAATGGGAACCAAATAGATAGATTTACTCTACATAATGCTTATGCCAAAAAAATATCCGATTACCATTTTAAGATAATAATTTATGGTGCTACAAATTTAGACCTTATCACCAGTCTTTTACTTGTTGTTCTTCATGTTCTACTTGTTTTTTTTTTTGGTGATGATTATTGCTCTTTTGTTTGTTGTTTTTTTTTTGTATTACTTTGAGGGGTTAATTGTTTAAGGGTTGTTGTTTACTTATTCAGCTTATTTTATATTTTTTTTTTTGTTTTTGCCTTTTTTAACTAATAAAATATTCTACTTTTTAAATGTTTTTCCTCTCTTTCATTTTCTCTTTGTTTTTAAGATTATGATCGAAAGAATATTTTATTATGATTTGATTGAATTCAATATTAAATTAAAAATTATTTTTTTTCTTTTTTATTTTATTTTTTTTGTTGTTCAAAGATTATCAAAACGAGAAAGGTTTGACAATATGCTAATAAACCAGTAACAACAACGAAATAAAACAAAATGTTACTGCATTTAGTTTGAATTGAGACTAAAAGGTTTTTCAAAATCAAAAAGATTAAAATTCAAAGATAAACCGACAAACAAACAAACAAACCACTTAGATTTCAATTCAATTCAACTGATACACAAGAAAATAATCAATTTTTATACAATATTTTTATTTATTATTCAATTATTGCACTCTAGAAGCCAATAATAATAACAGAAAATAGCATAGACTTACGCAATTTTGAATTTTTAAAATATTTACAAAAATGATTAGTTAAATACGTACATACGAGTACAGTGGCCCCCAAGCTTATTTCAACCAGCACCTTTAAAAAAAATTAATCTCGTATAATTTCGAAACGAAACAAGATATTAAAAAAATTTAAATAAGAGTTTATAGAATATGTTTAAAAATTAAGAAAAAAAAAAAAGTTTTATTCAGTCTCAAATGTAAACTTACAAACTAAAAACCGAAAATATTGGAACCCAATTAGTAGAGTCCGACCGAACGTTCGGGTACGGGTTCGGTGTACGGTAAAAAGTGACGTTCGGCCAAAGTTCGGTGTTCGGCAAAATTTTGACCGACAAAGTTCGGCGTTCCACTCTTTAGCTGTAAGAATTTATATTTCTATCTAAAAAAATAGAAATTCTTACAGCTAAAGAGTGGAAAATTATAAATGAAATAGTAAATTTACTGCAAAGCTTTTATGAAGCTACACTTGATATCTCGGGAGATTCGTCACCGATTTCCTTAGTAATTCCCATATACCAAATGCTATTATCGAAGCTTGTTGAAAATGAGACGGAAATTGAATTAAGACAATCTTTAGAAGATACATTAAAGAGGAGATTTCAATTTTTAGAAACCATGAGTTTTTTGAGTGTTGCAACATTACTCGATCCACGTTTTAAGTCTAAATACCTTTCTACACAACAGTTGGAAAAATCCACACAGGATATAATTAATTTTTTAAATAATTCAATTAATTTTGAAACATCTACCGTGATGGAAAAAGTATCAGAGGCGGAATCAAAAAGACGCCAAAAAAAAAGCAGAAAAGAGGTTCATCTTTATGGGAAAAGCATGATTCTGCTTCACATCAACCTCGAGAGGAAAATATTTTCGAGGAAGAAATCAAAATCTATATATCTGAACCATTATGTGATCGCAAAACAAATATATATGAATATTGGAACTCCTGTTCATTTGCAAACCTTAAGGCTGCAGCCAGGAAATATCTATCAGCACCGCCAAAGAGTGTTTCTAGTGAGCAACTATTTAGTGCTGCTGGCCAACTTTATTCAGATAGACGAAGTAACCTTAAAGGCATTAATGCAGAAAAATTACTATTTTGCCATTATAATATAAAAACAATGAATTTTGAGTACTAGAGTACAAACTACATATACTTAATCGATCTTTATATTTTCTCAAAAAAAAAAAAGAAGCACAAAGCATTTCTTTTCTAAATATGTAACTAAAAAGTACAAATTTTTTCTTTATTATTATTTTATGTATTATTAAATGTTATGAATTCGTTATTTTTTGTTTTTATCAATAAATTCCAAAAATGTATTTCTGATTTAATATTTAATAACAAAAAGTTCGGGTTCACCGAACTTTGAAACCCGAACTAAGTACGGGTTCGGCCGAACTTTAAAATTGGCCGAAGTTCGGGTTCGGTGTTCGGTACCGAACGAAATTTGGAGTTCGGTCGGACTCTACCAATTAGTCACAGCTTATTTCAACCACTTACTATAAACAAACAATTAAATGATTAATTAACTAATAGTTTTAATTTCAAAATTTAGTATGACCTCCTATTTGCTTAATTACAGCTTTCAGCCTGTTTTGCATTGATTCCACTTTCTAGTGGTTTGGAGAGTTATTTTTGACCATTCCTTTTTCAGAGCTACTATAAGGTCATTCTTGTTCGAAATCTGGTGTTGGCGGACGTTTTGATCACAAATTGCCCATAAATTTCAGACTGAATAAAACTTTTTTGTTTAATTTTTAAACATATTCTATAAACTCTTATTAAATCTTTTTTAAAGTTGCTGGTTGAAATAAGGTTTTTTTTTTTTTTTTTTTTTTTTGTTTTGAGCCGGAGGTGGTAATCTTCGAAAGATACTTTTGTTCCAACAACAAAAGCATGCACGATTCACCATCACTGGTGCCTACGTACTAAACCCACCCCCTACACACTTCAACCACTCTCCCTCCGCGGGACTGCCGTAAGGTATTACTTCGCGGAGGGCTGGTTAGCTCGAAAGCTTTATCACATCATGTTAAATTTCGCCTACGTTCCTCCAGTCTTCGGAGTTCTAGCATTACTTCAGCCATTTTCTGGCTGTATTGGCTCCATAGCGTCCTAGAATTCAACAGCTCCTCCATGAGCCGGTTTGGTCTTAATCTAGTTTCTCCGGGCCATCTAAATCTGGGGCAGCATGTTAGGATATGCTCCGGATCCTCCTCTTCATCTACACAGTTTGGGCATATAGGAGAAGTATCATGTCCAAATCTGTGCAGGTACTTCCTAAAACATCCCTGACCAGTTAGGAACTGGGTCACGTAGTAATTCAGCTCGCAATGTTTGTTTTCTATCCAAAGGGTTATAGAAGGGACAAGGTGAAATGTCCATCTTCCCTTTAAACTGCTCTCCCATCGTGACTGCCATTTGTGCATGGAAGTTCTTCTTTCCTCCGCTTTTATATCCGCTGTCCGTCCTGGATACTCGAGACGGCGAAAGTATATCCGCCTCATCTCTTCCGCCAATATGTCTATTGGTATTGCCTTTGCCAATACCAATACCGCTTCATCAGACACTGTCCTGAAGCCACTTATCCGTCTAATCGCGCTTAGACGATACACCGAGGACAGTATTCTCCTTGTCGTCCCCACGGAGAGTGCCTCCGACCATATGGGGCAAGCATACAGCATTATCGACGTTACTACCGCTGAAATTATCCTCCTCTTGAATGGACCTGGTCCTCCAATATTTGGCATCATCCTCGCCAGTTGAAATAAGGTGGGAGCCACTGTATGTACACATGTACACTGGCATGCAATAGTGTTTTTAATGTTGCAGTTTTCAGCCTTCATATGTTAAACAAAACAACGATTTTATATATAAAAAAATCAATTTAAATCCATTCGAACACTTTTCCACTTTGTTGAAATTTTATTCTTAAAAGAGTATCTCCTACCGTTTTGCCCACAATCCCTTGTTCTCATATTAGCGTACCTTGTATCAAATAGTAAATAATTTCATCTAACATATTTCTTCAATTCATTTGGATCCTTATTTGAACTTCATTCAGGTTTTCTAAGGTCATTTTATATATTGTCAGTCTTCTCTTCAGTTTATTTCTTTCATTTTTAGTTGGATGCTCCTTTCATTCACGTCTCGGTCTTTTCTGATAGTCAGGCCGCGATAAGATCTCTATCGGGTTTCGTGAACAACTCTAGGATCGTTAGGGAATGTCGCCGCTGTCTCGACCTTCTTTCGGGGCGCTTCACCAGTGTCTCTCTGGTGTGGGTCCCCGGGCACAGTGAAATTCCGGGAAACTGTAGGGCCGACGAGCTCGCCAGAGCTGGTGCGCTCCTTCTGGAATCCTCTTTTGTTGAATTGGGTATGCCACTTGCCTCGGTCAAGTTGACCATTGCGCGGAAGTTCTTTCGGGACGCCAACCTATACTGGATCAATGAGGAGTCCTGTTCCACAGCTAGACTCACCTGGCCCTTGATGGATAGAAAGCGTACCAACCGATTACTTGGTCTTGGTCGTGATGTCATCTCGACTACAGTGGCCGTGCTTACAGGTCATTGCGTCATGGGTAGACACGCGGAAAGAATGAGGCTACCTTTTAACGACTTCTGCTGCGGATGCAGGTCCGCTGAGGAAGAGGAGACTGTTGTTCACTTTCTTTGTCAGTGCCCGACTCTTGATAGATGTAGATATATAGGTTATTTGGCTGCCCATTCCTTGTTAGCTTAACGGAGCTATCATCTATTGACATCAAGGATATAGATTCGTTCATCAAACTTTCTACCTGGTTTTCCAGTGCGGGGTAGTCGAGCTTTTATTGTGCAGCCCTTGCGCTGACCAACTTCTTCCTTTTTCCTGATTTTGGTGGAACTTGGTTAGTACAGGGACTGCGTTCACCCGTGGCGTCACAACGGGCCACTATGCGTGCTCAAGTGAGCTTTGTGATATCAGAGCTACCACTTCGACCTAACCTAACCTAGTTGGATTAAGAATTGGACTTTATGCTGGTCACTCATTCACTTGAAATATCGAGTTTGACAACGAATTTTTAATCATTTTAGATGTGTGCTTCGAATAGTTAAGTGGAAATGAAATCTTCTCTTCAGGTTAGACATACATACATAATTGGTCATTACAACCCTTCAGTCAGGATTATTAACCTAGTTTCTCACACCACTTATGTTGTGTGTGTTAATTTTATACATAAGTGGCGGGACCTACAGTTTAAAGTCGACTCCGAACGACAGATTTTTTTTGAGAAAATTTTCATGGCAATTTTATTTACTCTCAGAGTTTTTGCCAGAAATCTGCTGAGAGGAAATCGCCGAAGAAATAATTTTTGTATTTTTGTTTTGATGTCTGGCCTGGGGCTCGAACCCTGGCTTTACGTCTAATAAGCCAACGCACTGCCTACTAGACTACGGCGACTTCCGGTTAGACGCTTTTCTCAATAAGTTCTTTCAAATTTGACACGAGAATATTAAGACAGTCTTTCTTTTTCATGTTACGTTTCATTTTAATTAATAGACCATAGCACCCTACAACTGGTATGCATCACTTGATGCCGCTGAAGATTTTTATCTTTATTAAAATTCATCCTCATTTGACACAAATCGAGTGATTTGTTTTTTGTCCAACCAAATAACGATTTTCCTTCCAATTGTCAATTGTTCAGTTTGCATAGGCCTTGCAAAATTACAGACTGCCTCGAATTTATTTGTTTTACGACTGCAACCAAAGTAATTTTATGTAAAGTTGATTCATTTTGATTTTTCCGAAAAGCGCTAACAACCTATTTTGTTAACCTATCACACTTCATTAACCGTTCAATGTGCCAAGCATCGGCATAACAGTGGTCTCCTGGATTTTGAAAAATAAAATTGATCTGCTTAAAACACATTTAATTATCTCTTAATGCATGGACTTTTAAGAATGTTTTCTGAACGAATATTTAATTCGGAATGAGTTTTTTTGATAATTTATGGTGATTTCTTTTCTACCAAAAAATGTGCATTTTATTAACGCAAAATGCAATTATGCGTTTGTTTCTTAAAAATGTTTCGCCCTCTAAAAGGGTGGTATGTTTTATTCTAAATAATTCGCACTTGTCAATGGTGGAGGGCATTGCATTTTATGCCCTGTATAAATCGAGAGTGCTGATAATGCCCTGTAAAGCAGATGACTTTTGTTTATTTATAGGGCTACCAGATGAAATTTAAAAAAAGTCGCCTGGTATTGTTATCCAATTTGAAGTTAATTTTTTCATTGTTTTGTGGAGTAATCTTAAGGAAATATTACATTATTAAAGCTACATGGTCAGCAGTATAAACAATTGCATTCAATGTTAGAACAGTGTTAAAATATTTTTTTTTGTTATAAAAAAAAGCGTGCAAAAAATGAAGTCGAAAAATTAGCGATCTGGCATTTGGCATTTCCTCATTCATTTTCTTAATAAGTGGTAAACACAGGGCATACCCTTTTTTAATATTTGTGTTATGTTCTTCTCAAATAAAAAATGACATTACAACAGGGTTGGTCAAAAATTTTTTTATGTACCTTGTAAGTGGGTGACATTTTCTTTGTAGAAAAGAAAACACCATTAGAAACGATGCCCAAAGGTTCACATGTACTATGTCTGTCCATTCTTTTGAAGAAAATTTTCGATTGTGATTCACAAAATTACGGCGAATGCATAAATTCCTTGGATTTAAGTTAAATACGATTTATCTGGCTCTATAAGGTTTATTAGTGGAAAACTTTTTAATTTTTTTTTTCTCTCAAATATTCATAAAAGATTACTGCATTTAAATAACTTTATTTATTTATTTATTTTTTTTGTCATTTTGAAATTTGAAAAAAAAAAATAGATGATAATGACATAAAATTGAATATGTTTGCACAATAAAATGAAATAAAATTTAAACTGAATTGCGGTTAAGTTTGTAACTTTAATTAAAGCTACGAAATGCCGCTACTATTATTACTGCTGCTAAATGACACTCAAATCCATTTGTAATGGAAAATCGTATGTATTTCCAAAAGAAAACATCAAACGCGGTGCTATTAAAACAATTTTCTGTTGCATATTGTGATTTTTTATTTTTTTTTTTGTTTTTAATTTTGGAAAATTTTCTTTGAATGCAAATAAATCGGAAAATGAAAAATATAAATAAAACGAATTGATTAAAAAAAAAATTGATTTGTTTTCGCACTTACTGCAGACAACAGGCATACATACGTCTTTATACTTTTCTGGCATAAAAATAGTCAATTGTGACAAACAGACGTTATACCATCACGTAGTTTTTTTCCATACTTTGAAGTACTGTAAAGTATAGTAGTTGCCGTAGTCTAGTAGGTAGTGTGTTGGCTTATTAGACGTAAGGCCCGAGTTCAAATCGCAGGTTAGACATGAAAACGAAAATAAAAAAATATTTCTTCGGCGACTTCCTCTCACAGCAGATTTCTGGCAAGAACTCTAAGAGAGTCGTTCGGAGTCAACTTTAAACTGTAGGTCCCACCACTCATGTATAAAATTAACACGTTCACTGTCCACAGCCCATATATGGGCTATGAACGGAAAGCACCAGCAGTCCACTGCCCATATGTGGGCTGTTTACCCATACAAATTTAAAGAGCTTTAAAATTGTTTACGTTGAGAGAACATCGTTTATTTGACTTGGACTTCACAGAACAGACCATAAAAAACAAAATATGTGCTGGGACATGGAGGAAATGTCGTTTTTTTTTTTGACGTGGACCTGACAGTTTGGATTGATAGAAAAAAAAAAACAAAAAATGTTGAAAGATACATATTATATTTATTGAAAAAAACAGAACAATTATTATGGAATATTCTTATGAACTCTTTGGAAACATGACAAACAATAGGGCTTAGTACAAATATTGCATATTTGTGATACTTTTTTTGTTTTATTAGTTGCAGCTGCAGCTGTCTCGCCCTTCAGTCTATGTTCATTGTAGCACCCTGCACATCTACGTCTTCTTAGTTTTGCGTCTTTTCTATCCAGTTGTGTAAGAAAATGCTTGTTCGAGACAGTCGGCGGATCATTATCTCTTTGGGAGATACTTGTAGATGACCCACTCTGTGGCGTAATTGGTACCGGTAAATTGGCTGCCTTTACGCCCAATAGGTTTTTTACAATATCTGTATGTGCCTACAAAAGAGTACATTTTGTCTGCTGGTTCAATTTGTTGTACAAATAAACTGCGTTTGTTATGGCTACTCCAAAAATAACATCGAAGGCAATTTTTTTGTACCATGTCAGACTCTTGCGAATTGGCGAATAGTAGCTTGATAATTCGTCCGATAAGTCATATTATATCATATCATAGTAATATTCTTCTTAATTCTTCGTCCGTATATTTTGCTTTTCGACTCATTATGGCTTAAAGTCTAATTAATAGTGTTTTATTGATGATAATTAATAGTGTCTTGATGAATAACACTGTCTGTAAAAAAAAGAAAATCGCTATAGAAAATGTATTATAAAAGCTAAAAATATTCGCAGCCCACATGTGGTCTGTGGACTCTGAAGACGATTTATAGAAGATTTTGTTTCATGGAGTCCACAGCCCATATGTGGGCTATTAACAAAAACACCCTTTTAGCTATTTATATACATTTTAAAAGATGTAGATATTTATATTTATTGGGGCTTATCCGAAATACACCGATTATGCAAAAAAAAAAAAAAAATCGGACGTGTGGGGCACTCCCCAGTTTTTACCTTAGACAGTGAACGTGTTAACACATACAACATAAGTGGTGTGAGAAACTAGGTTGTAATCCTGGCTGAAGGGTTGTAATGATCAATTATGTATGTATGCTGGTCAGCATATTTGAAATTTCTATTTACAGATTCTGGAAACTTGGAGGATACTGCATAGATTTTCAATTAAAGTTTAAGAGAACATTGTAAATTAAAATACATATGATCGTTTTGAATAATGCAATATTGTTTGTATGTAACACAAAAATTTGATTTTTGCATAATTTAATTGATGTTATTTTGCCCTTTAGCCAATATTATATGCATATTAATGCCGGCATGCTTTGCTATTGCATTTTTTTTTTTGTACGAGTACATACTGGATTAACTGATTAATGGAAATTTAATAATCACTCTCATAAAGTCAGAGAGACATAGAGACACCTGAATACAGGTATCCCTCCTACAACACGGTCGATAGGTTCCTATAATATGACGTGTTATGTGAAACCGTGCTATAGGAGACTAGAAGCTGGTACAAAAACAGCGGTTAAGTTCCAACAAAATATTTTAATGCCACAGAAGAAACTTTATTTCTATTAAAAATAACAAAATAAATAAAAATCCAACTAAATATATAAAAAACAAATATAAATCCACGTAAATACATAAAAAACAAACAAAAATCGGGATAAATATATATGAATGTATATTATGAATTTAGTTTAGTAATTTTCTTCATCATAGATGCTCAATTCAATTAAATGGGAACGTTTTTTCGGCTGAATAATATCATCTTCACTTTTTAAACTTGCATTTATATTTTGTTCACCTGCTGCTGCACCGTCCAAGGTTGTTGTAAATTTCTTGATATGGTGATAGGCAATTTTGTAATTCCCTTTTGAATTTTCGGCTTCTTTCAGCACAAGGGTCTGCATCCAAGAAAAATAATTCCTATTTTTTGGCCAAGTCTAATCCTTCCTGTAATTTTTTAGTGTCAAATTATTAACTTATTATCTTCATCAGAGCTAGAATTGATTTCATTCATTTGGGGTTCGGATGCTATTTCTACCAAATCTGTTACCTCAAATTCTTGTTCCACTTATAAGTCTTGCACATCTTCAATAGCTATATCCACAAACCCTTCTCCTCCGATCGACCTAGCAAGTTCTAATATGCCACCAATTTCATTTTCTCCTGATTCATGCACGTTTTCTATCTCAACTACTGCTGGCCATATCTTTTTCCAACATCTATTTAATGTTGTAATTTTCAGTTCTTTCAGCGATAAGGATATGATATCGATGCAGTCTTTAATTGAAAACTGCTTCCAAGCTTCCTTTACATCAATAGATTTTGAATCAGTTATGTCTAAAATCCATTGTAATGATCTTCTTATGTAATAAGTCTTAAAGGTATAAATGCATATTATAATTTTCTTAAAAAAAAAAAAAAAATAGTGTTGTAGAAGTACCGTGTTATAAGAGGTTTTCGGAAATTTTTTTAATCGTGTTAGAGTGAAATCGTGTTGTGGGATACCGTGTTGTAGGAGGGATACCTGTATTATTGATGATGTTTAACGTTGTCGTTGTCATCAGCAGCAACATCATCATTATATGTCGTCGTTACAAATAGCAACAACATCACCTTCAATCAGTTTTAAATGTATGACAGTAAATTTTTACAATCATCAGTGCGATAATTTACATTCCAATGTAAACATAACAATTTTATTAATTTTTTTTTTTTTTTTTTCTTAATGTATTTCTGTACTTTTTTTATTCCATGTTTTAATTTTTTTTTATTCTCAGAATAATTGTATCAGAAAGGGAGAAAACAAAAGGTATGGAAATTGAAACAAAAAAAAACAAACATCATGGCACTGGCACTCCTGTGGCTCATTTTTTTCCTGTTGTTGTAGTCATTATTGCTGTTGTTGTTGTTGTCATTTTCCCAAATCATAGACGTTAAGTCAATGTTATTCCTGTTGACGGATGGTTAGTGTGTGTCTTTTGCATTGATATAAAAAAACAAAAAAAAAGATTTTAAAAATCGAATCAAATCGAATCCCATTCAATCAAATTGTTGGCAAATTGCATTCATTCTGTCTCTGCTAGCGCATAGGGACGAAAAGGTACAAGTACGCTGTCTTTTTTTTATACTCAACTTTTCGTTTTTTAGCATTTTTTTTCTTCTTCAATTCAATTTCACATGCGCTTTACTTTCGGTGTTTGGGATTTACCAAATTGAAATGACAATTTCATTACAGCCACAATCATTTTCTTTTACCATCTATCTCTCCTCTGCTTTTTTAGTTTTAAATTGAATTTTGAGAAAAAGCATACGATTTGGATATAGTTGTTGTTGCTGGAATAAATAATTGACTGCAGGAGATTTTACTTGTTCTTCTTTGTACGTAAATAAATATTTAATTTCGATCTAATTTGAATAGGATTAAGCAGCGACGAAGCAGGGACATTAAAATGAGTATTTAAATTGAAATTTCTCCGTACAACAATCAAAAGAATCTTTTAGAAGAAAGTTATACATATGTAAACATGTAATCACACTTGACATGATGCATGGTTCAACGCTTGGCTCAGACATTTCAAACAACAAGATGTTTGAAAAAAATATTTCTTCCGCGACTTCATTTCAACAGTCTTCTGGGAAAAACTCTGAGAGAGTAAATAAAATTGCCAAGAAAGATTTCTTAAAAAGATCTGTCGTTTGTAGTCGACTTTAAACTGTAGGTCCCGCCACTAATGTATAAAATTAACACATACAACATCAATGGTGTGAGAAGGTAGGTCACAATTCTGGCAAAAGGATTGTAATACCAATGAAATAAATAATCATGCTTAAATATACAATACATACATACATAATTGGCCATTACAACCCTTCAGTCAGGATTACGGCCTAGCTTCTCACACCACTCATGTTGTATGCGTTAATTTTATACATGAGT
The DNA here is from genome assembly GCA_927399465.1 of Sarcophaga caerulescens. Taxonomy (NCBI): domain Eukaryota; kingdom Metazoa; phylum Arthropoda; class Insecta; order Diptera; family Sarcophagidae; genus Sarcophaga; species Sarcophaga caerulescens. Next base: position 1,735,277 of record OV656866.1, read on the forward strand.
GGCGGAACCTACAGTCGACTTCGAACGACAGATTTTTGAGAAACTTTTCATGACAATTTCATTTACTCTCAGAGTTTTGACAGAAATCTGCTGAGAGGAAGTCGCCGAACAAATATTTTTTTCATATTTCGTTTTGATGTCTGCCTGGGGTTTGAACCGTGGCCTTACGTCTAATAAGCCAATACACTACCTACTAGACCAGAGATGCCCAAAGCTAAAACTGTAGTAGTATTGGTGAGCGAGAGAGAACTGCACTGAAAGAAAAGTTGTGTAAACTGAAATAAAATGTACGGAAAAAATCCAAAGCACTTTTAAAGCTATATGATTGATACATTTTTCAAAATTTAAGTGAAAAAAGTGAGATCTCTCTCTTGTGGAATTTCATTTACTTGTTTACAAAATTTTCTTCAATCAGTGACTATGGAAAAAGACTAGAAAAACAAAAAAAAAAAAAAAAAATAGATACATGGTTATTTCTTTTATTTATATTTTAATAAAATCTTCAATATTAATACTATTGTGGCAATTTCGTAAAACATTGTTTCAAAAACTTTGTTATTCTTGTCTACGCATCTTATACAAATAACGAGTTGACAAAGATCGTTAATATCTGTACTTTCATCAAAACAAACAGAAAAAAAAAGTACAGTTTTTTAATTTTTCTACAATGGCTACTTCTAAAGATGCCCCCAATTGATCAGTGCGCCGAATAACACTACTGCGTGACAATGGAAGATTTTCGATAAGCTTAAAATTAAGTTTTTTGAAAACATTTATTTAAAATTTTCAGAAAATGGTCTACCATGCCTAACAATATCCAAGCTTATTAAGCTTGATAACTCCATTTTTAACATTTTATTTTCTGAGGTTTTTCATTGATTTCTTCTTCAAGTCACCACTCTTTTAATTTTTCTAGTAACTAGACTACGGCGACTTCAATACACAATACTTAAATAAACAAGAAAATGGATTTTTCTAGTTATCTGTTTAATTAAAATATATTTGAATACAGATGACTTAAGAGTAAAATAAAAGGAAAGAAATAAAACAATTCACATAATATTTTAAGCAGTGTATAGAAACTTCTAATTCTATTCGTATTCAAAATGTAATGTATACAATCTCAATGACAGACTTTCTTGGAAATGGTGATTAGTCGGTTCAATAAATACATTTTACAACGGATTTAATATAAAGGGTGATTTTGTAGCTATTATCTTTTTGGCAACACTGGTTTAAACAGCTCACGCACGTTTCGTGTTTTGTTTCACTGTCAAACATCTTCAGTTTGGTCTATAATTAAACCATGAATCGTCTTACAAACGAACAACGCTTGCAAATCATTGAATTTGGCATCATTGGACCGTATTTCTTCAAAGATGCTGCGAATCGTAACGTAACTGTGAATGGTGAGCGCTACCGTGAGATGATATTCAACTTTTTTTTTGCCCAAAATGCAAGAGCTTGACTTGCATGACATGTGGTTTCAACAAGACGGTGCCACATGCCACACAGTACGCGTAACAATGGACTTATTGAGAGGCGAGTTCGGTGAACATTTTATTTCACGTTCGGGACCGGTCAATTGGCCACCTAGATCGTGCGATTTAACGCCTTTAGACTATGTTTTGTGGGTCTATGTTAAAACTCATGTCTATACAGACAAGCCCGCTTCAATTGACGCATTGGAAGACAACATTGAAGCATTTATTCGTGAGATACCGGCCGAAATGTTGGAAAGAGTATGCCAAAATTGGACTAAGCGGATTGACCATTTGAGGCGCAGTCGCGATCAACATTTGCATGAAATAATCTTCAAACATTAAATTATATGGACCGTACTATCGATTCAAATAAAGATTTCATGCATTTTTCTGAATTTTGTGTTTTTTTTTTGAAAAATTTTCCTATAGCTCTTAAAAAATCACCCCTTATTTTGGGTCCACCTGGGTCATGTTAAACAATGATAATTGCAATCTCAAAGCCGGATAAACTATTTCTTGTTACTCAAAAATGGATAGAACTTGGAGTTTTCATTTATTTGTTCATTTGTTCTTCTACAATTAAATTAAACCTTTTTTTTCGTTTTTGATATCGCTTTTTCTATCACTAACATTTAGAAAATCAAAAAAAAAGAGAAAAATAGATTTCAAAGAATTTTAAGCGTATGTGTTGCAATGATTTAATCTAGAAAATCTTAATTAGTAACACGTTATCCTTGACATTAACTTCTGCTATAAAAATGAAAATAACTTCCTTAAGTACAGATACATAGTTTCTTATAGACGGACGGACAGCTTTACAATGTCTTACTTAAATCGGAGAATACATATACGTATTTATACACACTTACATACATACATACACATTCATAGATATGTAATACGTATTATTAATTTATATCTACATAAGTGTGTGTTGTTTGCACACCTATCTAACTAACTAAATCCCTTCTAACTAATACTCTAACAATTCCGAGTTGATTTTCTTCCATCATGGGGCTGTGCTCTTTGTGTCTGTTTGTGTTCATGTGTATGTATATATTTTAATACCGTAATAGACATTTAAGAATGTATGTATGTATGTACGTATACATACTTGTAGGATTTATAGGTATTTTAGCACATTGTGGAACTTGAATTACTCTAAATGGACTCTAACCAACCATTTACTACTTCATACTGTTGGTTGTGTTCTATCCCCCAACCTCACCTAATCTCATGTATTCGATAGAGTCTGAGTGAGTCTATCCTCTCTTTGTTAGTCTGAGTTTGTGTCTGTGTTTGCAGGTATGTATGTTTGTTTGAATTGATTTTGTTGTAAAACTATTCGTTAAGATTAAATTTCACTCGAGGTGTTTTAAGTGAGTAAATTATCTAGAATTTTAGTATTCATCACATATTCATATAAAACTAAAATAATACATCAGATATATGTACATATGAATTTATGAATAGATGAGAATAAATTTAAAGATAAGTACGTAATACAATATTATGTACATTATTGCTCCTGCTTAAGAGAAATGTATACACACTTCACAATGAATTACCGAAAGAAACTGTTTTATGCATTCATTGTTTCCTTGGGGAAATCTATATGCTGCACTTTGTTTATGGCAGTCCTTTTAATCAGATTCTAAATTCTAAATACATAGTCCGCCTATATACGATTAAAAATATAAAATTTGGATTCAAATGTAATATTCGATTAAGCTACCTTTATTGATGTTACTTTCCAAAAATGTTAGCAAACTCCCGTCCCAGGAAAATCCGTCCCTGCTATCATAATGCTCTCATAATATTAATGAATCATCATCAAAATTTCATTTAAAGAAATATCGTAATTCAATCCATAAATAACATCTCGAGCATCAAGATTGAAAAAATGAAAGTGTAGAACAATGTGTTCAGTTTCACTTGATTATTGAAAATCAAAAATGTTGGAGCTTAAACCCATTCGGAAATTATCGCCGCTGTAAAGAAAAAAAGCAGAAACTTGTTTTTTCCGGAAATTGAAGTCAAATCGATAAACTGCAACGGCTTAAAAAATCTTCTCTCTCTCTCTCCCCACTCTCTCTTTCTTTACGTTTGCCTGATTGCCTTTCAGTGCTTTGAATACGCAGTTGGATATACTGAACGTATCGGTTTATGATATCGTAACATGAGCTATAAACATGTTACGATATCATCAGCCGATACGTTCAGAGTATATACATACATAATTGGTCATTACAACCCTTCAGTCAGGATTACGACCTAGCTTCTCACACCACTTATGTTGTGTGCGTTAATTTTATACATGAGTGGCGGGACCTACAGTTTAAAGTCGACTCCGAACGACAGTATTTTGAGAAGCTTTTCATGGCAATTTTATTTACTCTCAGAGTTTTTGCCAGAAATCTGCTGAGAGGAAGTCGCCGAAGAAATATTTTCATAATTTCGTTTTGATGTCTGACCTGGGATTCGAACTCGGGCCTTCAGTCTAATAAGCCAACACACTACCTACTAGACTACGGCGACTTCAAGAGTATATCCAACTGCATATTCAAATTGCGTATTTCTGTTTGGTCGATTGTTTTGATAAAGGGTCCGCCAAATAACTTTTTTTTTTTTGAAAATGCTTTAAAAAAAAAACTACAGAATATTTTCTCAAATTTCTTTTTTTATTTGAAAGTACAATCCTTCCGGTTAATAATGGAAAATAAATGATTATGCGTTTTCGCTTCGCTAAGTGGGCCTGCTATCGACTTACAGAAGATGCCGATTTTGGCAAAAAAAAATCATCTTTTCAGTTGAAGCTCATTTTGATCTTGGCGGGTATGTAAACAAGCAAAATTGTCGCATTTGGGGCACAGAAAACCCGCACGCATACATTAAAAAGCCAACGCACCCAAAACGAGTCAGTTTTTGGTGCGGATTTTGGTGCAGAGGCATAATTGAGCCATTTTTCCTCGAAAATGAGCAAGGAGTGGCCGTTACAGTCAATGGCGATCGTTATCGGGCCATGTTGAACGAATTTTTGTTCACAAAAATTGAAGAGGAGGATATTGGCAACATTTGGTTTCAACAGGACGGTGCTACGTGCCACACAGCCGAAGCTACACTCGATGTTTTGCGCCCTGTTTTTGAAAATCGCATTATCAGCCGCAGAGCTGATGTCGTTTGGCCACCTCTGAGCTGCGATTTGACACCGTTGGACTATTATTTGTGGGGTGCCGTCAAAGATAAGTGTTACGCCGACAAGCCAGAGACAATTGACGCTTTAAAGAACAATATTCGTTAAGCCATTGGTGAAATACAGCTGCACACAATCGATAATGTGCTTAAAAATTGGAGCGATCGTGTAGGCTACTGCATGGCCAGCCGAGGCAGCCATTTGAATGAAATTATTTTCCATTATTAACCGGAAGGATTGTACTTTCAATTAAAAAAGAAGGAAATTTGAGAAAATATTCAGTAGTTTTTTTTAAAGCATTTTCAAAAAAAAAAAAAGTTATTTGGCGGACCCTTTATTAGATATACATGAGAGGGTACGATATGCCAGACATCCCATGAAATAATAAATATATTACAAACATAATTCATAAAAATATTCCTAAGAAATTTTCCGGACATAGTTCATTCAAATAAGCCCAAACATTCAAAGTGTTTAAAGACAATAAGTTGCCGTAGTCTAGTAGGTAGTGTGTTGGCTTATTAGACGTAAGGCCACGGTTCAAATCCCAGGTCAGACATCAAAACGAAATTTGAAAAAATATTTCTTCGACGACTTCCTCACAGCAGATTTCTGGCAAAAACTCTGAGAGTAAATGAAATTGTCATAAAAAGTTTCTAAAAAAAAAATCTGTCGTTCGGAGTCGACTTTAAACTGTAGGTCCCGCCACTCATGTATAAAATTAACGCACACAACACAAGTGGTGTGAGAAGCTAGGTCGTAATCCCGACTGAAGGGTTGTAATGACCAAATTATGTATGTAAAGACAATTGGGCAATTCACACAAGCCGTTGTATCGTTGTATTGAGTGTATTGTTGGACGATTATACAATTGTGTATGATTGTTGTTGATAATTTTCATGTAAAAATCCGATACACTTATACACATTTTTTTCATATGTTTGTTGTATTGGTTTCGTGCTATCAAATTGTGTGAATGCCAAAAAATACATTTGAAATACGAAATACACAATACAGCATAGCATAGAGCGTTCACAAACAACCAAGTGTATTCAGTACAACATACACGATACAAAGTTGTGTGAATTGCCCAAATAATTGTTGTTATTTCACTATAGAATCAATATTGTATAGTTTACCCTTCATAGCTAGTAGATTTTCACACGAAACGTGTATTTAATTAGTATTTGAGAAACAAACTTAAAATTCGTTGATCATCTTCTTAAAGAGGTGAACCTAAAAAGGACTTCTCCTTTCACAGATAATATCTGTGAATATTGCATGGATTATGCCGTATACAATACAACATTTTTTGTATTGAAAGACAATGTGAAAGTTAAACTTAATGATAACCTTCTACACAAGAGTTGTATAATTAAGTTAAGGTGGTTAATGAAAATTGCATAAAAATAATTGATATTTTGAAGAATGCAATGTAATTATTATATTACAACAGAATCATCTGTTATGCATTCCATTACGATGGTAAAGGTTCATTCATTCATTCAGTTACGCACAAATTTCTATGCAGATTATCATATTATCTGCAGGCAAATAGAATGTGAAGAGATGTAATTATTCAATAATTATTCTTGCTAATTTACTTATATGTAATCAATTTCATTTTATTTCTATTCATGATACTTTCATTACCTAAAACACTTAAACTTGTAGCATATCCTTACGTGTACTTGTACGTGTGTACATGTATGTATGTATGCATACGTTCATAGATTTATGTACATACATATATCCTTATGAAACAATGAAATGGATTGAGGCATTTGTCATCAGTAAAATGAGTCAAGTGTTATTACAGCCTCTGCTGTCAACTGGGTAATTAACGCAAATTAAGTTTTCCAACATGCAAATCCTCTCAGTATACAAAATAAATTTTGGACAGCCAGAGAGAGAGAGAGAGAGAGCAACAATACATAGAAACAATAATAAGAATACGATAATACCAACAACAAAAGCAACGGCAACTCACCCTTCCTTGCACAATTCCTCACAAAGAATTCGTTTTCGAGTATGAATTTAAGAGCACACAACAACACAACATCGCCAACATTTATTTGTTCTATAATTTAACACACAGGATTAAATACCACGAAAGAAATCCTAATGCCACTTAAAAGCAATGAACTGACAGAAATCAAACAACAACACACAAGAATGTTACTCTACATATGGTAGATGGATGGTATTTGTCGGGGGGTTTAGTTCGCTTCAGTTTGGTTTGGTTATGTTTGGGTTGGCTTCAAACAAACCGCACTTGTCAAGAAGACGTGTAAGGAAGAAAGGATTTATCAAAAAAAAAAAAAAGAAAAAAAACCCCTATGTTTGCAAAATTGAACCAAAATAGACAAGAAATTTGTTTCGCTTGCAACAAATACACACGCAGACAGAAAGAAATCTAAAGATATTGCCTACCCCCCACATAAATGGTTATCATAGAGATTTCCTATTGAAATTGTATCACAATTAGGATAATGATGAGGAAAATGATGTCGAGTGACGGTGACGGTGACGCTGATGATGTCAATGCCATTGATGATGAACAACCCTTAAAAAGTCAATAGTCAAGCAAAGTCAAAGAACATGATCAAGAACATGAACAAAGTTATGCAGAAGAAGAGTCGTTTGTGTCTTGTACACTTTGACTTCCGTTTGTGTAGTTCGTTTATATGAAATTTGCAGACTTGAATTCTTTGGAGCTTATTAGAGTCGTTGGGAAGGGAGATGGATACGCATAATGACAGATAATTCAATTTTCTGTCAGTTGATTTAACGGCAAGACCATCATTAAAGGATTTTTGTTTTCATAAAAGCAAACGCAAATGATGATGATGACGAAAATGTTTCCTTCTTTTACTTATCTCTGCAAGTAAATTTCATCTCATTATCATACATATCTTACAACGAATCCATTTAGTAAGAAGTCTAACAATCGCCACGTTGATGATGTTGATTATGATGACGATGATAACTGGCTATTACTGGCAATCATGGAAATTATTATCACCGTTTTAATTACAATGTGAGTGAAGGAAGAATTTTTGTTTGTGGTCGAACTAGAAGTGCGAATATTTAAATGTTATCATTTTCATAATAGAATTCTATTAATGAATTGTAAATCAATCAAATCGTTACTGTTTTAAGCATTCATTGGCGTATCGATTAACCGGATTATTTAAAAAGTAAAACAAAAACTAAAGTATTCGAGTACAAATGTATTATTTAGAATTTAAAAAATCTTGCACGAATTTGATTTAAAAAAAGAAACGAAAATAAATAACACGGTGCTACAGTGAAAATACACCCGAGTAACTACATAGTCTACGTTGTTCAGTTAGTTGAGTAGAACTCAAAAATACCTTTTTTATATTTCTCGAACCCTCCAAACTTGTTTTATTTGACAAAAACTGTTTTTTTTTTACTTTACGTACATATTTCTGGATTACTCAAACATTTCCTACCCGATTTCTAAAATTTAAATCTTGTTAGAAAGGGGAGAGATGGACCTTTAAACTGGTATACACATATCTATTATTCGACTTAATATGCTATGAGATTTGATAAGGTAAACTTGGAAAATTCAAATTTTTTTCATATTTTTTCAAGTTTGTCCATTCATAGTAGCAAACTTTAATAAAAAACTATAGGATAAGTGATAATATTCTTAAAGTCTGTTCTCTTGTGAAGAGATTGAGTCATCATTTGATCAAATCGAACAAAAATTACAGTAGTTATTATTTAAAGAGTCTAACAGTCGAGTGATATTTTTTAAATATGTCATCTCATCAAATGAACTTTTAGTTCAAAGATTTTCAGAATTTTTGATGGATCCTGATTGTTTATCACAAAATATGTCAATTTCACGTTTGAGCGATCACCAGAAGTTGGCCAATGTTTGCGCAAAGGGAAATAATAATATTTGCAAACTTCCGACTTCTGATAGTCGTACAAACGTGAAATTGACACATTTTGTGATAAACAATCAAGATCCATTAAAAATTCTGATAATTTTTGAACTAAAAGTTCATTTGATGAGATGACATATATAAAAAATATCACTCGGCTGTTACATACATAATTGGTCATTAAAACCCTCCAGTCAGGATTATTGACCTAGTTTCTCACACCACTTATGTTGTGTGTGTTAATTTTATACATAAGTGGCGGGACCTACAGTTTAAAGTCGACTCCGAACGACAGATTTTTTTGAGAAACTTTTCATGGCAATTTTATTTACTCTCAGAGTTTTTGCCAGAAATCTGCTGAGAGGAAATCGCCGAAGAAATACTTTTTGTATTTTGTTTTGATGTCTGGCCTGGGGCTCGAACCCTGGCTTTACGTCTAATAAGCCAACACACTACCTACTAGACTACGGCGACTCCCTATCACTCGACTGTTAGACTCTTTAAATAATAACTACGGTAATTTTTGTCCGATTTGATCAAATGATGACTCAATCTCTTCACAAGAGAACAGACTTTAAGAATATTATCACTTATCCTATATTTTTTTATTAAAGTTTGCTGCTATGAATGGACAAACTTGAAAAAATATGAAAAAAATTTGAATTTTCCAAGTTTACCTTATCAAATCTCACAGCATATTAAGTCGAATAATAGATATGTGTATACCGGTTTAAAGGTTCATCTCTCCCCTTTCTAACAAGATTTAAATTTTAGAAATCGGGTGGGAAATGTTTGAGTAATCCAGAAATTTGTGCGTAAGGTAAAAAAAAAACAGTTTATGTCAAATAAAAAAAGTTTGGAGGGTTCGAGAAATATAAAAAAAAATATTTTTGAGATCTACTCAACAAAACTCACAACCTACACTATGTCATTAGCCGGGTGTATTTAATTTATTTTATTTTGTCGCATAGTGTAATTAAATTAAATTTAAATATAATAAAATAAGCAAAATTAGTGAAATTCTTTTATTGTCTTTCCAACTATTAATTGTTTCATTAACAATTTATGACTTTATAATGAAGTTTAATAATTTAGAACGATTAAAAATATTTAAACAACTACCTCTACTAAGAAGGTATCCTTTCGAATTAATAAAAATGTGGAAAAAAAATCGAAAAAGTTGAAAAGAATTTCTATATATTTCTTATCTACACTAGTAGCCTAAAAACAGGCAACAATTTGAATTCCAAAATGGTATATAGTATACAGGCACTAATACATCTAAATATAAATACTCGTACAAAGGCAAGCTGTTGGCAACTAACAGTATTACTGCGCATTAAAGTATCCCCAGAGACATCCAGACTACTCTCACTTCTGCACACACACTTACCCATACATACATATGTATGTATATACTGGTATTAACAGCAATGATTTGTATTAAGTTTAATGTTTTTTCTATTCTTCGCAAGAGCAAAAGATAAAGAAGGAGGGAGTGAGAGAAAAAGTGAAAATGAAAGGCATAAAAGGGGAGCTAAAAAAGGAGTTGAATTCAAACGTTAATGGAAGCCCATATTATAAATAAACAAACAACCAAACAAACAAACAAAAAAAATATAAGAAATGGCCGTTTGCCGTTTGTTATTTAAGTAGGTTACAACAAATACAACAAAAAACATTTGAGTTTATACTTAAATATGTATATATGTATGTATGTATGTACGTGTGAGCGTATCCGTGCAGAGATATATAAAAGCTTTAATCCGATTATATTTAACAGAAAATTACAAAAGTACACAAACAACATTAGCTGCTCCATAATCAGCAAACAGCAGCTATAGCAAGAGCAGTAGTAGCACATTGGCAAACAATGTAACAGTATTTACAACAACAAAAGCAATTGTTGGCATTTGCTTTTAAAGGTTTTTCCATTTCCATGTATTTTTTTCCTTTTTTTTTTGTTTTTGTAATTTTGATAGAAAGTGCCTGCTTGCCATAGCCTGCCTTCAGAGCCAAGACTGTCGTAAAAAAGTTTACGGTTGACTTACTTTTCCAGTCCTTCAACGTTGCTGTTGTCTGTATGCTGTTATCGCTTTCGTTCCTTCGTTTTTTTTTTTTTCTTTGGAAAATTTTCCAACAACAGCATTGAGTTGAGTGTACATACACATACATACATTCATTCTCCAGCAACAAGATGAGAAAATTAAAATTAAATTTTGTAATTTGTAAGTCATTATTTATTTAAAACAAATTGAAAATTAATTTCGCATAGAGTCAAAAATTTATATTACAGTTGCTGTTGTTATTTTTGGATTGTTGTTGGATTGTTTATGATGGTTGGTGCGAAAGGAATCGAAGAGAAAAAATGTCTATTTTCATACAAAGAGTGGTGATAGTGAAATGTTAACACTCTCATTTTTTTTAAAGCTCTTTTTCATACAAACTTTATTATAATTTCCTCTGTTTGTTGTTGTTGCTGGTGTTGCTGGTGTTGCTGTTGCAATAGAGATCATTATAAATATTTAATCATATTTAAGATTGTAATGAAAGGCCCAAAGGTCAATTTGATATCATGGCCAGAATATAATGAAAAAAAAACGAACGAACGAAAAAGTTTCTCTCCTTGTTTGTTTGTTTATTCATGTGTTTTACATCAGCATCAGCATCATTATTATTATTATTATAATTATTACATATATATGTATGTATATGTACATCTGAACGTGTTTACATGTGTAAATATTGTATGAATAAAGAAATACCCACATACACATACACATAAAAAGGATATGCAATTATACAGTTATTTTTACATACAACATATACATACAACAACGACGATATGTGTATACGGAATAAAAAGTGATGAAATTCTGATGATTTAATTATTTGTAAATAAAAAACGAAACGACTACAAATAAAATTAAAAAATACAAAAAAAAAAAAAGTAAATAAATAAACAAAGTTAAATTATAAACAAAAATTACATTGAAAATATGAATAAAAAAAAAATAAATACACACGATTATAGGAAACGCACTAACTCATAACTTTTTCAAACTGTCTGTGCCATCATGACCACTAGAAGAGGAACAATTAAAGATCCTCACTGAGAAATCGTTATGGACAGAGGTAAGCAAAAGGCAATAGTCTATATTGCTGGGGTATGAAATACGATCTGCTAAAATTGAGTATATATTCCACTAGACCATATTCCTGTAGCGTTAAGGTTAACACTAGAGCTCTTAGCTGACAATTAGATCATTTCACTAATTCAGTTTGATAGTCCAATTTGAACCGGCGATCACAACGAGCACCTGTGATTTAGACTTTAGGTAGTTCCTATAACGTTCGTCAAGTCATTAATAGCAGTGGATACCTTGAACAGTCTCACATAAATGTTGTGGTCTTCGGACAGTTTGGAATTCAAACTGAGACCTTAATACCTATCTACCTAACAGTATCACTCTACTATTCTATATTAAATGCTTGCCACGTACAGCGGCAGCGGTAAAAGACAAACCATCTAGTTCCGTAGGTAGATAGTCAGAATCCAGATCTACAAACAAAAGTGATCCCAACATCTCAATATCAATAAAAGCAACCAGTATGAACTAATTTTACTAAAGTAATCTTTTGATGCAGTTCACAATAGCTTATAGTGAGGCCTCAACGAGTCTGGGCTCTGTATTTTGTATTGCCTGTCTGGCAGTAACTGTAGCTTCTATATGGCGGAGCGTACTGTCCGCTAAATTTATACTGTTTTTTTATACTCTGTTTCACACAGAGATCTGTAATTCTACAAGGTTTCTCGAGGTACAGGTAACACCTCATTTGAAAGCTTCCCAGAGGTGTTCTATGGGATTAAGTTCGGCTAACTGGGATAGCCGATTAAGACCTTTCTAGTGGTTGTCATAGATCCCTTTTGTTTAGTGGTATGCTTAGGGTCATTATCGTGTTGGTATTCATAACGATATCCGCCGTTTATACTCCGGCTTTTTCTCGAGTGGGTGGTAAGTTAATGCTTAAAATGTTTACGCGTGATTAAGCAATAGAACAATATTAAGGGTGACGTTCTTTCTAAATTTAATAAAACGAAATAAGCGTTTTAGTGTGCTAGTTAGTAATCTATTTTTTTTTACGTTTACAATATTTTCTGAAAGCATAATTTATTTATTTATTTATTTTTTACGATACAATTACAAATTATATCTAATTATTACGAGCTGAGTTACTTTGACAATATGATCGGTATAGTGTAACAGATCAGAGGCTCTGGTGGGTATCGAACCCACGACCCTCACGGTAATAGTTTAGCACACTACCTACTAGTCGGGGTGGGTAGCGGAGTCTACTCTGGGAGATTGGGATTGAACATTTCACTCCGACTGCCGGACTATTGCAGCGTGTTTTAGGCGAAGGTAATGGCCATCTACCGGACCGCTTAATGGGTCCTCGCATACGCTGTTCCTTTCACTCGATCTTTTCTGATAGCCAGGAACTGTCGAACTGTCGAAAGTTGCGAATAATTCCAGAACCGTCAGGGAATGTCGCCGCTGTCTCAACCTTCTTTCTGGGCGCTTCAGTGTCACACTTATCTGGGTCCCCGGACACTGTGACATTCCGGGAAACTGCAGGGCCGACGAGCTCGCCAGAGCTGGTGCACTACTCCCGGAATCCTCTTCAATCAACTTAGGAATGCCGCTTACCTCTTTCAAGCTGGCTATCGCACGAAATTTCTTCCAAGACGCCAACCTATCCTGGATCAATGAGGAGTCCTGTTCCACCGCTAGGCTCACATGGCCCTCAATGGATAGAAGGCGTACCAACCAGCTATTTGGACTTGGTCGAAACATCATCTCGACCACAGTGGCCATGCTTACAGGTCACTGTGTTATGTGTAGACACGCGGAAAGAATGCGGCTCCCATTTAACGACTTCTGTCGTGGATGCAGATCCGCTGAAGAAGAGGAAAGTGTTATCCATTTTCTTTGTCAACGCCCATCTCTTGCGGGGTGCAGATATAGATTATTTGGCTCTCCAACCCTTGTCAGCTTGACGGAGCTATCGTCCATTGATGTCAAGGACATAGCCTCGTTCATCAAGCTTTCGGACTGGTTTTCCAGCATGGGGTAGTGGTGCTTTGGATGTGCAGTCCTTGCGCTATCCAATATCTCCCTCCTTGGTTCGGAGGAACTTGGTCAGTACAGGGACTGCGTTCACCTGTGGCGTCACAACGGGCCGTTATGCGTGCTCAAGTGAGCTTTTGGTATCAAGGCTACCACACTAACCTAACCTAACCTAACCTAACCTACCCACTAGACTACTAGGGCATCCTGAAAGTATAATTAATCGATTTACTTCTATTTCGATTTTTATTTCGCGAATTTGTAGTTGGTATTGTTTTTGAAAAAATTCAAAAGTCTAGAACAAGAATGTTTACTATAACAAGGAGCATTTCGTTGGCCTCATGTAGAAAGGCCCTAACTCACACCTTTTTCGAAATTGATTTTTTTTGTGAATCCAATACATTTAACACAAATACATACACCTGCTCAGAAAAATTTAATAAAAAAAAAAATATGCGAGTTAGGGCCTTTCTACATGAGACCAACGATTTAAAATATGGTTTAAATATAATTTATTGTTTTCTTATTTTTGTTTTTTTTTGTTTTTCAGATACAAGTTATTCATACCACCCTGCCATACATGATGAAACTTTTGTGCGGCGTAAACAACGTCGAAATCGTACAACATTCACGTTACAACAGGTAAATATAGATAATTTCACTAACATTATGCTTTGAAAACTATCATAAGGTTTTTCAATTCTATCTTACATTTCTTTTTTCATTTTCTTTGTTTTTTTCCCAAATAGTTGGAAGAACTAGAGACTGCATTCGCCCAAACCCACTATCCGGATGTTTTCACGCGTGAAGATTTAGCAATGAAAATAAATCTGACGGAAGCAAGAGTTCAGGTAAAAATGATGGGGTTAATATAAAATGAATTTCTTTTCTATGTTTCCTGTATGAATGATATTCTTTCATTCATTCATTTCTATTTTCAAAGGCAAATTAGCAAAAGTTATTCTTTCGAAAGTTCTTTCAACCAAAACGACCCCTTCATGTGATTTTTGTGTCCATATTTATTGCTGATTTTGATTTGATTTCATTCCACATTTCTTATACATTGAAAATATGTCAAATATGTCATGCATTATGATCAAAAGGATTTCTACTTCTTATTGAATCTTCTTTCTTTTTTTCTTTGTTTCGTTCTTTTCTTATGCTTTTTATTTTATTTAAAGAATATTCAATTTTATTAATGTTTCTGCATTAAGGCCCCCCTCTATCCTTGTTGTTGAAGAACCCAATGAATATAAATATTTCTTCTTTTGAACTTAACTTATAGTGAAGAATATATTATTTTTGTTTGTTCGAATGCACATTGAAAATATTGCTGGGTTAAGTTGTTATATTCTTGTGCACAAAAGTAAAGAAGAAATTGGAGATAAAGTTGAGGCGTTGAATGCGACTGAACACTTATTCTTCTTCTTATAAAATTCCATTTTCCTTTTTAATTTTATGCAATTGATTAATTATTTAAGACAATAAAATTGAAAGATTCGTATTCTGGCAAACAAACGTAAGAGCTTAAATTGAATGCGAATATATGAAATATACGAATAGAAAATGAAATGGCATGAGCCTTTATTATCAAACAAAAAGGATTAGAAATCTTAAAAAATAAAATCTTTTAAAATTATGAAAATACTTTTTTTTCTTATTGACTATTTGTTTATTATTTAACCAGAAGAACATTTGTTTTAGTTAAACATGAAATGAAAATGAAATTAATTAAATTATCACAAGTCATAATCAGCGTTGCCACGACCAAAAAAATTTTATAACCAAAATTAAAATAAGAAATAACCAAATAAGGGAAAAATAAGCAAAAAATTTTTTTTAAATAAATGTTTTTGTTTTTAACAAATTTAAGATTTAATACAAAAATTTTATTTTTTTCTGTATAGTTAACCTTTCATGCCCGAATTAAAACGGGAGTGGCTAAAATTTTTTTGAGTAGACATATAAGATAGAGTTGACCTCAATATCATCTGACAAAAATTTCAATGTCCTAGGTGTGCTGGTTCAAGAGCTACAGGATGTTGCGTATAGGCAACATTGGGCAATGGTGTTATAAATTTAAATACAAGTTGATTTTTTTTTTCAAATTTCGTTTATTTCAATTTATGTATGCAAGGATACAAAACAATTTTTTTTGAGGATTGGAGCACAAGTGCACATTGCATCTGCTGCATTTACAGGCTTTCCAAAGTCTACATCTGCCCCTTGTTCCCCATTCCGCCTAATGATTATAACCATCAAATCGTAGGGATTTTGCAGGCTGTGCAACATGTGCTCTTTTATAGGGAATTGATTCAGAACCCTTAGAAGGAGCTGGTGATGACGGGGTCGATGAAGAAGGTGATGAAGTTCCTGAATTCATTGTCAAATTGTGATGATGGACAACCTCTCTTTTTTGCGACAACTATAGTTTGACTTGTACAATTCAAGCATCATGTCCGCAGGATCAACACCTCTCATGTGCTTGTTGTAGCATTCTACTATACCTGGACGAGGTATAGTTATGAACTTCTTTTCTTTGCGGTACCATCTCTTGCATTCTTACTTGCATAGTTTGAAACTAGTTGTACGTACCCTCTTATTACATCTTCTTCTTGTTCATTTTCCTCGTCAGGCGAATCATCCCAATCAAATTTTTCAATTTAATCCGTTTGGGCGCATCTTAGAATGTGAATACAAAAATATTTTTTTATTTTTTATTTTTCGAAACTTACGCATATACGCAACACTACATTTATAAAATTATTACAGACAAACTAAGTAATATTTTCAAGCCGGGTTTTTTTAACACGTTGACTGCCGCAGCAATTTTCAAAAAACTAGTCAAAAATGACAACTTGATTTTTTTCACATTAGTGAGTACGAGATAACTCGTAGTTTGGCTCCCTAGAAGGGAACGCAATCTACGAGTTATCTCGTAGTCGGCAGTTAACGTGTTAAATTACTCACCTATATTTCATTATTTAGTTGTCGAACTTGCTTTTAGGATGACTTAATTATATTAATGTGTTTTAACACTTTTTAAAATAAGCTTTATTTTGCTAAATGAATTTGTCAATTTCGCTCTCGGGAGAATAAATACTAAGTGAGCACGTGCACAGCGCTGACTACCAACCAATTAGCTGTAAGCTTAAACAACACATGAGGCTATATTTTAGCTAAAGAATCAGAATAAAATATTTAAAATAGCTGTACTTAGAGGCTCATAAACACAATGTTGCATATACGCAACATCGGGAATGAGAGGGTTAAACTACAAATAATAAATTAAGGTTTTTATTTATTTGTATTAACATTTTTTTGATATTTCAATTGAACGTAATAAAAACGCTTAAAGAATTAAAACACTTTGCTAACGATTGCAAAGCTTATAATGCAAATTTTCAAATAAAATTAAAGAAGTGATTGCTTTATTAACCATAATAAAAAATAACCAAAATGAAGAAAAAATACACATTTACACATTACAAAAAAAAAAATAACCAAATTTGGTTAAAAATAACCAAAACGGCAACGCTGGTCATAATACCTACAAAATAGCATGAAATTGGATTTACGATTACGATTATTATAGACAAAAAAACCTTTTTTTTTCATATTCGTAATTGACGGAGACACAATTAAAGCGTCTAGGTGGTAATTGAAAAATATTAACAAGTGTTCTAGGCAGTCTTGAAAAATTCAGTACTTTAGTACTTTTTTCAGTACTTTTCCATTTCAAAAATACCGCAAAACCCCCGCGACGCTTTCAGTACTTTTTTATGATTACATATTTTAGGTCGTTTTCAACAATTAATGCATTAGCAACGTAATACTAAAGGTAGAATTTGTCTTTAGCTAAAGATAGAATTTGTCTTTAGCCCCGCGTTAGTCAAATGTCCACGGAACGTACGTTCGTTTTTAGACAACAAAAAGCAATGAGAACGCCTACCGAACCGACAATTGATTTCGGTAAGCATTAACATTGCTTTTCATATGCTACAAACACGAAAGTAGGTTCCATAACGTTTCGTCGACGTTTGACTACACGGAACTTTTACGTCCTGTTACGTTCCGAATCAGCAGTTTTTTGTTTTATATGTAAGGAACACGTACAAGTCGTTAGTTTTTCTGTTCTGTACCGTACGTGCATTAGATATGAAGAAATAAATAGTCTAGTAGGTAGTGTGCTTAGGGATGCAACATCGTTAAGAAAAACCAACATCGATGTATCAAAAAAAAAAAACATCGATGTTAAAAAACATCGGTGATAAAATATCGATACATCGATGTTTTTCGATGTTTTATTTTCATATAATATATTGATTCTTGTTTGGATTACATCAATAGTGATTTGGTTAGGATTGACAACTGGGCCTCGGCCAATGGACTTTGCATCAATCCCTCCAAGTCTAAATGTATTATACTTTCGAGGACCGATAGATCATTTCTCATGCCTGAATTGTGCATCAGGGGAAATAAGATTGACTTTGTCAAATCTGCAAAAAATCTGGGTATTGTCTTTAATGGCAGTTTATCGTGGTCTAATCATATAGGTGTCGTTGTTGGTAGAATTTATAGTATGCTTAGGAACTTGTGGACTGTTATTGATTCGACTCCTTTTGTCATTCGTATGCAACTTGCTAGAACGTACTTAATTCCGGTACTTTTGTATGGGTGTGAAATCTTCGCTAACTGTGTGATTGTGATGATAACCGTAGACTTAACTTGGCATTTAATAACATAGCTAGATATGTCTTTCGTAAAGGGAGTCGTGATCACATTTCTCATTTGGCTTGCCGGATTCTTAATGTGAAATTTGATAAACTCTTGAAAATTAGATGCCTTATTTTACTTCATAAGATAATTTACACGGAACGGCCGGAATATTTATTTTGTCGAATTAAATTTGCTACATCCTACCGGGGTAGGAACATTATTCAGCAACAATTTAGGATTCTCTTGTCTCAGAGAGACAGTTTTTTATACACACCACTAGTCTTTGGAATTCCCTACCAAACTACATCCAGAATCTTGGCAATGCAAATGCGTTCAAAAAGGAGTTATTTAAATTATTTTCATAAGTAAAATTTTTTTTTATGATTTGTGATTTGTTTTATAGGTTTATATCGGTTATATTTTTATTCCTAGTTTTTTAGATTGATTTTTATAAATATGTAGTAACATTTTTTTTTAATATTTCTTCAACTTTTTTATTTACTTCTACAATATTATTAGTTTTTTTTAAATTTCTTTATATTATATTTTTTTTCTTTATATTTTATATTTTAACATGATATTAATTATATTAATTTTGTATTTTTTATTTAATATGTTTTGTTTCACTATTAATTTTTTTAAATCTTAATGATTCCAAACATAGCACTGTCACTTATAAGATTCGTATCTTGTTGTGTTATGTAAATTATAATAAATAAATAAATAAATACCAAAAAAAATATTATTTAAAAGACAAACTCAGTTTTTTGGCAAAAATTATTTAATAATTCATTTAATTTTTCATAAAAAGCAAAGCAAAACAGTCTCATAGGCTAAAATCGTCAATAACAACGAGTTTAATGTAAAGAACTCAAATAAACACAACCCTTAAAGCACATCAACATAAGCCGATGTATCGTTATTAAATGGCGATGTATCGTCCATAAAAACATCGATGTTAAACATCGAAATTTATGTGTAAAACATCGATGTTTCGATAACATCGATGTATAGTTTGCATCCCTAAGTGTGCTGGCTTACTAGGTGTGAGCCCGCGGTTCATACTCAATGCCAGACGTCTCCAAAATAACGAAAAATTAAAAAAATATTCCTTCGACGACCTCATCCCATCAAAAACTCTGAGGGTAAATAAAATTGCCATGAAAAGTTTCTCAAAAAATCTGTCGTTCGGAATCGACTTTATACTTTAGGTTCCGCCACTTATGTATAAAATTAACACACACAACATAAGATGTGAAAAGAAAGGTCATAATCCTGATTGAAGTGTTGTAATGTACATATGTATGTGTGTATTTTTTTACAAAAGTACCATTTCATATGAAAAAGTACTCTTTCAGTTATAGTTCAGTAGTACCATTTCAAAATTTCTATTTTTCAACACTGGTTCTAGGTAAGGGAATTACACACAAATTGCATTCACTTTAATCATGAATGTTAATTTAAAATATTTACCAATGACCAATTATGAATATTTGGCCATGAAATTAACACTTGTGTTCATTTTTGAGCCACTGTAAGAATAAATTTTCAAAGCAGTACTCAAAAAATTCTTGAAATTTAATCAAAGCGAAAGATTGATGTTGAGAGTTAAGTTAAGTTAAAAGATATTATTATCCTCAACTATAGTGTACTCTATCCTATAGCACTATTCTCTCATGTACATATGTACACTCTTTCATTACCAAAAAAAAATTCTTCTGAAGCGGGTAGGGATCAGAGATCAGCAATGAATCGTTTTTTCGCTACTCATAACCAATAATGAAAATTTGTGTATGAGTCAACAATATTGAAATTTAACTACTCTGATGCATTCGTACTCACTACAAATGTTGATTTATAAGTACAAGTTGCAATGAATATGCGTACAACGTTGACATCAAACTCATACCATTCGAAATATGTTTGATTCGTAAGCCTACTCATTTAGATTCATAACTTTAGGAAAATACTTATAATACTTAGAAATGTGACTCGCACTGTAATACAATTTTGGTCTTTACATTTGATATTTTCTCATTCATAACAACGTCGCCGTAGTCTAGTAGGTAGTGTGTTGGCTTATTAGACTGAAGGCCCGAGTTCGAATCCCAGGTCAGACATCAAAACGAAATTATGAAAATATTTCTTTGGCGACTTCCTCTCAGCAGATTTCTGGCAAAAACTCTGAGAGTAAATAAAATTGCACATGAAAAGCTCCTCAAAAACATTTTTCGTTCGGAGTCGACTTCAAACTGTAGATTACGCCACTAATGTATTAAATTAACGCACACAACATAAGTGGTGTGAGAAGCTAGGTCGTAATCCTGACTGAAGGATTGTAATGACCAATTATGTATGTACACTATATATTTACTATATGTATATAGCATTCCTTTAAGTTATATTTTGATTACATTGATAAGCACTTTTCAACTTTCAAGCTATAAGATTTCTTTGTACATATGTGTGTATGTACTCGTATGTACGTATATAGACATATGTATGTAGATATAATGTAAATCAAGCTTAAGTTAAATGTGTTTGGTTATATATGTATGTATGTATGTATGTATGTACTTGTAGACATACATACATATGTAATTGCCTATTGCATTCATTGCAGAATTGAAAACAACGTACATATGTATGTATAAAAATAACTTTATGCAATAATTAGAGTAAATGTAACACAACTTAGCGTTCTTCGTCACTTATGCCTGATAATTGGTCCGGAAATAGACTTAAAATCTACCACTAGAGAACCCTAATAGCTTTATATTCGCTCATTCGCACACCTACACACACACACACATATCCGTACACACACACAGTTGAGTATGTATGACTTTGTGTACACTCATTTAAAATTGTATCTCGTTTAACACGGATGTTTTAAGTGCTCAAGAGTTGGCTACAATCAACTACATACACAAAGGATCATGGAGAGAGAAAAAAGAAACGCAAAACAAAATGAATGTATGGACGGACGCTAGTGTGTGTGTGTATGGTTGGAATAAAAATGTGTCTGCTCGTTAAAACGACAAATGTTGGCAATTAAATGTAGCCATTTAAACCAAATAAAAGCGAAGGAGAGCAAAGAAATAAAAATATTTCCTCCTTTTTTTTTCCTTTTCCTCTGTACTCTGTACTCTTGCGTATCTACTTTAGTTGTTATAGTTGTAGTTGCTTTAGCTGTAATTGTTCTTGTTCTTCTTCTTGTTGTTGTTGTTGTTGTTGATTGTGTAAAATAAAAAGGATAATTTGTTTTCACAACACATCTAACGAAACAAAAAAACAACCGCTAATGAACGTTTAGAACGTTTGAGGAAATAACGTGCACGAGTGTTTCTTTTCTATCCGCTTAAATCCACACGGAAAAAGGATATAAGCACTATGGCTGATGAATCTTAACAAGAGATCACAGCAACATAATTACTGTGTTGTTTGCATTTTCCAAACAACATTTTCCGTTAATTGCATTTTCTCTTCTAACTTCTACCTACGAGTACATAAGTTCATTCTCTATGTTCGCAATACAACATTTGTGATTCGTGACGTTATTTCCAGCCTTGAGTCTTTGTCTCATTTCCATCCAGTACATAGCGACCGCTTAGGGCAGCAAATGAACAGATGAACAGATGACTATCAGAATTCAAAATTATGATTTTGTCGTATTGCGGCCAATAAATTTTAATAATCCGGCGACTCATCATCAGTTTTGAAAAATTTTTCCTTGTCCGTAAAATAAACAAATTAGCAAATACTAGATGAAAAGTTACGAAAAAAAAAAAGAAAAAGACCTGCGATCTGTCACAAGATACACTTGATACCTTCACTATACAAAAAATTAGAAAAATATAAAAATTTACATCTTATTTTGCATAGAAGTGAATAAAATGATAAAAAAAAAAGAAACACGTATGTCTGTATAAGTACATGCATATGTATGTGTGAATATAGATTTGCTCAAGTAGAGGTATTAATTGAGGATGTGTGTGGATGGATGGATGAATAAAAGAATGAATGAGTGAACGTATATGATACATGTAGTTGTGTGGTTGTGGTGTAAAATTAAAAACAATTGACGTCAAATTTGAATAAAGTTTAATTGAAGACAATTGAATATTAAAATCAGGTAAGAAAGATCGGCGTAGAGGTGTGTATGTACATACATACATATGTATATATGTAAGAGTAATGGACACATAAAAATGCTCTATTAAATAATTTGAATTTTCGAATTCTATTTGTGTGATATTCATTCGAAAATAAAACTATTATAAATGTAATGAATCTAAAAATATGCATTTTTCGTTTTGTCATAAATCAAAATATTAAAAATACACAAATATACTTTAAAAGACATTACAACCCTAGCTTCAAAAGACAGACAATAAAATATTCATAGAATGAAATAAGAAACTTAATTACAATTACATTGTAAAGCCTACAGCGTTATAAAGTAGTTTTAATTGAAGATTTTGCTCTAGAAACTATAGAATTTGAAAGCGGCATCTTCAAATATCAAAATATTTCTTCAGCGACTTCCTCTCAGCAGATTTCTGGCATAAACTCTGAGAGTAAATAAAATTGCAATGAAAAGCTTTTCAAAAATCTGTCGTACGTAGGGTTGGCAATCCCGCCCTATATTTTCAATCCCGGGATTTCGGGATTTCATTTACTTAGTCCCGGGATCCCGGGATTTATCCCGGGATTTTAAAAAATTTGTTCTTGAAAGATATTAACATATTATTTCAATAAAATTAATAACATGACACATCCAAAAATAGGTTTATAAGAAAGAATTTATTAAATTATAAGAAAATTAATTTTATTTTTAATTTTATACATTTTTAAATTAATTATAAAGAGTTAATTGTTTTTATAGATATATACTCTTTTGTTGATCAAGTGCGATATGTTTTTATTTTTAAAATACGTTTTGAGGAAGCACAGAGCATCCAAAGTTTCATCGCTCAAATGACTTCTTATTTTAGTTGCGAAAAATCCAGCTGCAGAAAAAGCACGTTCAGACTCTACACTGGCTGGCTTAATAGTCATTAAAAAATCGTATGCTCTTTGCAAAAAGTCACCACGTGTTCCTCCATTTTCAAACAAGAGCATTTCTCTCTGAATTTTTACAGACAACGTCTCACATCGAACTGCTACCCTCGGTAAATGTGCCTTTTTTTATAGCTTCATTGAGTTCGTCTGAAATATTTAAAGGTTCTTCAAGAGAACAAGAAAGAGATTCAGATGGAAGCTCAGAAGAATCTGAAACAATTTCGAAAGGTACCTTATCTGAATCAGAAGGTGTAACTTCTGACTCAGAAGCTATTAGAAGTGATGTAGCTGGACTTGAAGCATTTAGTCTTTCGAGTAACTCAACTATTAATTTGCGACATTTTATGGAAGAAGGAACCGTTACGAGCTCTGTTTCGGATTCGGACTGAACATTTGTTCTACCATTGTGCAGATACTGAAGTAACCCACTGATATCTGTTCTCCTTTGTTGCATGCAAAGGATGAGGGCTGAATGTAGTTTTTGACTTATAACGTTGTTAGCATCTTTAAGTTTTTTTAACATAAAAGTTATGGCAACATCGGCTATGAACAGATTAGCATCCCGACGGCAAAGGGCGTCAACTGTTGCTTTAACTGGGACAAGAGCACTAATGATTGCGGATACCATATTAATCTCATCTTTGGATAAAGCAAAATATTCACCTTCAGGTGGACCAATGTCTATTAATACCTTTTGTATACAATTTCTTAATGAATAAAGACATTCCAGCATTAAGAAAAGGCTGCTCCACCTAGTTTTACAGTCTTTTATTAGAGTTAGTTGCTTTCCAAATTCAGCCGTAACATACTTTTGCAAGACATCGTTTTTTGTTGGCGATCGTTTAAACATCTTCCTCTTCTGGTTCTTCACCTTCGTGGTATTGCTCATCTGTTTCTCTTTGTAAATCATGCTGTCTGTCATAATACCAACTATATCTTTTCTCAAGTTAAGTCCATATACTGCAAGCTTTTGTTCTAGTAGCCCAATACATATCAAAAAAAAAAAATCCCAATTTGAAGTTTTGTTTCTAATTTCAGAGCGGTTCATGCATTGAAACAACAGATTCTAATTTCAGGAAATTCGAATTAGTGAGAGTTCTAATATACGATTTTTTTCATTGCGGCTTAAAATGTCAAATCCCGGGATTAAGTGCTCAATCCCGGGATTTTGGAATTGTTAAAAACTGCGGGATCCCGGGATTCCCAACACTAGTCGTACGGAGCCAACTTTAAACTGTGGATCAAGCCGCTTATGGATAAAATTAACACACACAACATAAGTGGTGGTGTGAGAAACTAGGTCGTAATCCTGATTAAAGGGTTGTAATGACAAATTTTATGCATGTATTTAAGAATATTTATTAAAAAATCGATTTTAATTGGGAAATTGTTTAATTTTTTATGAAAATATAAAAATTTTTTAGACAATACATACATATTGTCATTGCAACCCTTCAGTCAGGATTATTGACCTAGTTTCTCACACCACTTATGTTGTGTGTGTTAATTTTATACATAAGTGGCGGGACCTACAGTTTAAAGTCGACTCCGAACGACAGATTTTTTGAGAAACTTTTCATGGCAATTTTATTTATTTACTCTCAGAGTTTTTGCCAGAAATCTGCTGAGAGGAAATCGCCGAAGAAATACTTTTTGTATTTTTTTGATGTCTGGCCTGGGATTCGAACTCGGGCCTTTCGTCTAATAAGCCAACACACTACCTACTAGACCACGGCGACTTCATACATACATACATACATATACATATCTATTAAAATCGGTGTACTTCTCGATTGTTTAAATAAAATTTTCCTCACAAAACACATATAATTGAAATGTAAGAAATGTTTTATCTAAGTATTCGAACATAATCAATTTATTCTTTGACTTTTTTTTTTTTTGAATTTTTAATAATTCAATTTGTACCAACTAAATTTAGACAAACGAAATGTAATATTTCCAATCACTTGTGCCAACCTGCCACCTTGATCACATATGTACATATCCTTAGAGATTTACAGAATGCGGTACAACAAAATGTATTCTTAAGATATAATTTTCGTTAAATTTTGCAAAAAATCGAAAACATTTGAAAATAAAAACGTTTCACATGAACCTGTCGTAACATCAAACTAAATGAAATGAGGGAGTAGAGGAAGCAAAAAAAAAAAACATTTTTTAATATAATTGTTAACAATAATTTTGACACTTGATACTTTGAATTTAATTTAGATTTAACAAACACCAAAAACATCCATGTCATGTTACAAACACGTGCTTCTGTCACGTAAAGAGCACAAGAAGATTCAACCACCATCACCTTAAAACTATTTGCCAAAGAAATAATTTGCTTGAAAATTTCAAGCATAAACAATGATTTGTAATGGAATTTTTTTATTTACTCTCCATTCCATACTATACATAGGATTGGCACACAAACCACAAATTCCTAAAATAAAGGTAAATTTGAAAACTCCATCCATGCTGTAGCCAAACAAAGGAGGATGATGTGTAAAGTGAAATAAAATTCAAAAATCATAATGACATAAATGCCAAACAGTTTTTCTTTCTTTACTTTTCTTTTATTTTTTTTTTTTTGGTATAAATTGACAAGGGTGTTGGTTAAATTCAACATAAGCCGAGTCAAGTTGAATGCCAAACTGAGTGACTGACGACGACTGGTGGCCTGAGTGAATGAATGTCTGTGTCTCAGTGGCTTTACCAAAAGAACTTAAGCTCTTCAGGGGAATCTTGATATAATTTAATGTACAAGTGGCTTTGGCATCGGTTATGTACTCTCATAAAAAATGATTTCTTTCTCGCTCCTAACAACTTAAATGTAATAAAATTTAAAAAAAAAAAAAAATTACTGCCTTAAATGTAATATTTAACAAATCTATTCCCATTATATGCGTAAGTAGGCAGCAGAGAAGAAGAAAGGATATGGGGATGTTGGCAATAGTGGAGTGGTGGCACAGAAGGAAAACAAGTCTGTAACAGAATTTATGGCAAAGCGTCTGCATGAAATTTGATACCACCGGGTATCATTTGCCAGTTTAAATTTTCTCTCTTATTTTTTTAATCAATTTTAGTTTTGATCTTTTGTACTTTATATTCATAAAATTAATGAAATAATGTACGTAATAAAATCCAATTAAATTTGAGAATAATTTTGAAAAACCAGATGATGCCAAACTATTTAGAGCGAATTTGTAAAGTGAATTTGTAAAATGGTGATAAATGTGAAACCCATATAAAATATGTATAATATTCTGTATCCACTGAGCTAAAGGGTCCGCCAAATAACTTTTTTTTTTTGAAAATGCTTAAAAAAAACTACTGAATATTTTCTCAAATTTCTTTTTTTATTTGAAAGTACAATCCTTCCGGTTAATAATGGAAAATAATGTCATTCAAATGGCTGCCTCGGCTGGCCATGCAGTAGCCTACACGATCGGTCCAATTTTTAAGCACATTATCGATTGTGTGCAGCTGTATTTCACCAATGGCTTCACGAATATTGTCCTTTAAAGCGTCAATTGTCTCTGGCTTGTCGGCGTAATACTTATCTTTGACGGCACCCCACAAATAATAGTCCAACGGTGTCAAATCGCAGCTCCGATTCTGACTCTGCACCAAAATCCGCACCAAACAGTGACTCGTTTTGGGTGTGTCGGCTTATCAATGTATGCGTGCGGGTTTTCTGTGCCCCAAATGCGACAATTTTGCTTGTTTACATACCCGCCAAGATCAAAATGAGCTTCATCTGAAAAGATGATTTTTTTTGCCAAAATTGGTATCTTCTGTAAGTCCACTTAGCGAAGCAAAAACGCATAATCATTTATTTTCCATTATTAACCGGAAGGATTGTACTTTCAAATAAAAAAAGAAATTTGAGAAAATCTTCAGTAGTTTTTTTTTAAAGCATTTTCAAAAAAAAAAAAGTTATTTGGCGGACCCTTTATTATAATCATCAGATTTGCAATTACATAAACACTAAAGTCAAAAACTAGCTTTCAACAATTTTAGGCTCAAAGTATGTATGTAGAATAAGTAATAGAAATTCAGCAACGTAGGTATCCAATATAAGAATAGAAATTAAAATTACATTAATACGTGCTCTGATAGTCTAGTGGGTAGTGTGCTAGACTATTAGCGTGAACGTTGTGAAACTAAACTCTGGTCTGTTAAACTACAGCGAGCATAAGGTTGAAGCTACTCAGCTCGTAAATAATTAAATAACACGGTGCGTCTGTGAAAATACACCCCAGTAACTACATAGTCCACGTTGTTCCGTTAGTTGAGTAGAACTCAAAAATACCTTTTTTATGTTTCTCGAACCCTCAAAACTTGTTTTATTTGACAAAAACTGTTTTTTCTGACTTTACGCACAAATTTCTGAATTACTCAAAAATTTCTTACCCGATTACCAAAATTTAGATCTTGTTGGAAAGGAGAGAAATGGACCTTTAAAACGGTATACATATATTTATTATTTGACTTAATATGCTATGAGTTTTGATGAGGTAAACTTGGAAAATTCGAAATTTTTTCATATTTTTTCAAGTTTGTCCATTCATAGTAGCAAATTTTACTTAAAAAAAAATATAGGATAAGTGATAATATTCTTAAAGTCTGTTCTCTTGTAAAGAGATTCAGTCATCATTTGATGAAATTGGATAAAAATTACCGTAGTTATTCTTTAAATAGTATAACAGTCGTGTTATATTTTTTATATACATACGTCATCTCATCAAATGAACTTTTAGTTCAAAAATTTTCAGAAGTTTTGATGGATCTTGATTGTTTATTACAAAATGTGTCAATTTCACGTTTGCACGACTTCCAGAAGTCGGCTAATATTTGTGTTTTTTGCAAATATTATTATTTCTCTTTGTGCAAACATTGGCCAACTTCTGGTGGTCACTCAAACGTGGAATTGAAACATTTTGTGATAAACAATCAAGATCCATCAAAAATTCTGAAAAATTTTGAACTAATTCATTTAATGAGATGACATATGTACATACATATATAAAAAATATTACACGACTGTTATACTATTTATATAACATACATGGGCATACTGAATTATAATTCTAATGCATTAAGCTTTTCAGTATTCAGTAAATGTTTACTGGTAATGAAATTTAGATTTCATTTTTGTAACTGTAATTTTTTTCAGTAATCAGTAAAAATCAATTTTTACTGAAATTTTACTGGTACTGCAAAGTGCCCATATATGTTATATAATAACTACAGTAATTTTTGTTCGATTTGATCAAACTAAGTGCCAATATCTTCACAAGATAATGCACTTTAAGAATGTCATCACTTATTTCATATTTTTTAAGTAAAATTTGCTACTATGAATGGACAAACTTGAAAAAATATGAAAAAAATTCGAATTTTCCAAGTTTACCTCATCAGAACTCATAGCATATTAAGTCAAATAATAAATATATGTATACCATTTTAAGGGACCCTTTCTCCCCTTTCCAACATGATCTAAATTTTGGAAATCCGGTCAGAAGTGTTTGAGTAATTCAGAAATTTGTGCGTAAAGTCAGAAAAAACAGTTTTTGTCAAATAAAACAAGTTTGGTGGGTTCCAGAAATATAAAAAAAATATTTTTGAGTTCTACTCAACAAAACTCACAACCTGCACTATGTCATTAGCCGGGTGTATTTAATTTTTTTTTTATTTTGTCGCATAGTGTAGTTAGTAAATATAAATAAACGAATAATAAAAATTTCGTTTAGAATAAGATCATGTATTTAATTGTTAGAAGTGATATAGTATAAAAAAAATAGAGAACAATAATCAAAATATCGATTAAAATTTATTTATTGAAATTTCTATATGATACTTTGAACATATCTTTGAAATTAGTGCGGGATAATAATTCCTAAACATCAGCGGGATCCCGGAAATTTCTTTCAAAATTCTTTAAGTCATTACCAAAAAAGAAAAAACAATTTTATTAGTTACAGAACGTAGTAAAACATTTTTGAAATACTCTCAAGAATATTAAATTTAAAGAGTAAATATGGAATATTTTTTAATCTATGATTGTTAATTTTTTCAATTTTACTTTTGGACATTGGCATTGGACATGAATGTGTATGCAACTGAGAACGAGTATGGCATAGTTTTGTGACATCTGTATAAATCTAAAACATTTAATTCTTTAATTCTTGTTTTGTAACAAAGGGTATAATTATTTAAAAAAATAATCCTTTATGCATTTTTCTGTATTTGCCAGTTTTCAGCGAGTAATACAACCACCTTAACATTATTATTTATTACCAAATAAAACAGAAGAAGGCTACTGTAATTTCGTAATTCATGATAATTTTTCCATTAAAAGCAAATGCATGATTAAACAATTTGTCATTTCTAAATTGGCCTAATAAACCATAACTTACGGTCCTCCCCCAACACTGTCACACACTTGAATTGTGGATTCTGTTCAAAATCGTAAATGACTTTAACTAAGTATTACCCGAATAATACTTAGTGCTTGAGGCACTCCATAAGTAGAAACATAACATATTACAGCCCTCTTTAATCGAGACAACAATGGAAATATCATAAGCATCGTGATCACAACAAAATAGTTCCTCAGTAGTCCACACAACAGTTCGGAATTCAATATTCATGAAACCAATGTATTAGCCCGAGGCCATTAAAGGGAAGGATGGAGTTATACTTGTAACAGCAAGGGATTCGATATGTATAAATAATTGCATTTGGTGAAATAATCCTTTAATGCCACTCTTCCAAATACCAGTCTCCCTTTAGTGCTACTAGCGATGATATTTTATTTTTTTTTGTTTTTACCAAAATCTTCATGTAATGAAGAAATAAAAATACAAGTCGTTTGGAAAGAAAAAAACTGAAAACAATTTGAAAAAAAAGGGTGTTACTTACTGCTTGTCGAAAAGCATTTGTGGTTAACCCTTGTACGCACTCTGTCTAGAAAGGGAGGGGGCATTAAAGAGTTTGTTGAGTGGTAAATACGCTTAAAATTAACACATCTGTTCATTCAGTCGTCCGTTATTCATTTATTCCTTCATTACACTTGAACTGAACTGTTTGATTTGCAATAATAGGGCGCAAAAGACACGAAAGGACGAACGACACAATATACTCGTACTCGTACATTGTTTTGTATACGATAAATAGTTTCGTTATTGTTTCCCTTTTTTTTTTTAAACGAAATTCTCTCTTTTGTTTTCTTGTGTTTTCTTTTGTTTGTTAACAATTGCAAAATATTTGTTTAAAACCTCAAATATGTTTGTTTAAGCACAGGCTAAACGATATCATTATGATATTTGTTGGTTGGTGGTATGATGATGTTTGATCCTCTAATAGCGATAGTAATGATGATGATGATGATGTTTACTTTGTTGGCACATAATTGTTATAACAATTCTTTTTTTCCTTTCCACTTGTAATTATTTTCAAAAAAAAAAAAAAAGCAAACAATTTGAAATTGTATCATATTGAACAACATATTGTTTATTTTTTCAGTGTGTGTGTGTTTTTCATAATAAGAAATGTTTGAGTTTTGAACATATTTTTTCTTGAGGCATTCTTCCGCATGTCTAAAGTAATCAAAATCATAAGATGTGGCAAATATAATGGAAATTGATTTAGGACTGTAATATATATTTAAAAATTACAAAAAGAAAGCTTTTTTTAATCAAAAATAGTGTACGTAAAATATGTAAGTAATGGAGGTTTTATAAACTTTATAATGTTTTTAACTAAAAATTATTACGATTGCCTAGAATAGGGCCAAATTGTTCTGAATGCAATATTAGAAAAAAATTGTAGAAAGTTTACACTAATGAAACATTTCAATCTCAGTGATATCTGTATAGATCTAAAAAATATTTTAAGCACATCTATAAAAGCAGTTGGCATGTATTAGAGATCGGTAATGAGTACTCAAAAAGATGAGTAGAATCGCATCGTACTCATTTAATATCGTGGTACCCCTGCTCATATTTCCAGTTTGAAGTACTCATCATATTCATACTTAATAACACGTATGATGTTATTCAGTTCGACTCTCCATAACTCAACATATACACGAAGCACAAAATAATTATGATTCGCGCAGCGCACGTAATTATGATGCTGCTCTGTCTTTTTTTTTTTTTTTTATAAATGCAACAACAACTAAGACTGTAAATTTTGATGAATTTATAAGTATATTTTAGTTATGAATAAATCTAAATGAGTAAGCTTATGAATCAAACATATTTTGAATGGTATGATTTTGATGTCAACGTTGTACGTATACTCATTGCAACCTGTACTTATAAATCAACATTGTAGTGAGTACGAATGCATCACAGTACATAGTTAAATTTCAATATTGTTGACACACTTATATTCAAAATTACATGAGTGCTTATGAGTAGCGATAAAACGATTCATTGCTGATCTCTGGTATTTATCTAAGTAAAGCTATCTTGTTGCTGAACGCCTTTGGATGACGATTGCAAAACTGCAGAGAAAGTAGTATTTTAATTACATTCAGATTAACAGATTATCAGTTAAGTGTGTATTTCAGTAACAACAGTATGTTATAATAATCAACAATACAATATAAAAATTACTAGTAAATAATAATATTTTATTGTGCGGAAAGCACAAATATTAGCTGACAAAATTTTTGATAAACAACCAAGATCCATCACAAAATTGTGAAAATTTTTAAACTGAAAATTCATTTGATAACTACACATACAGTGTCGGTCAAAACATATTGGACAAAATTCAGGTTATAATATTTTGTACGATTTAAAAGAAATTAGATATTTTAGAAACAACAAATACATACTAAAATAAAAATACATTTCTAGTATACGAGTAGTTAAAAATAAAATTTAATTTTAGTGTTTATTATGATATTATTAAAAATTAAACAAAAAGGTAAATACGTACGTAATTAGTCATTACAACCCTTCAGTTAGGATTACGATCTAGCTTCTCACACCGCTTATGTTGTGTGCGTTAATTTTATACATGAGTGGCGGGACCTACAGTTTAAACTCGACTCCGAACGACAGTTTTTTGAGAAGCTTTTCATGGCAATTTTATTTACTCTCAGAGTTTTTGCCAGAAATCTGCTGAGAGGAAGTCGCCGAAGAAATATTTTTTATTTTCGTTTTGAGGTCTGACCTGGGATTCGAACTCGGGCCTTCAGTCTAATAAGCCAACACACTACCTACTAGGCTACGGCGACAAAAAGGTAAATAAAGGTAAAAAATTCATACGACAAAACATATTGGATTATGCAGCATCATCTAATATTTTGTTGCATAACCGCGATTTTTCAAAACTTCAGCACATCTTTTCGGCATAGGACTAATAAGATTCTCTATTATATTCATTGGAATAGCTGACCATGCCTCATTTATAGCTTGATATAATTTATTTGGATCCCGATGTGCCGATTCCCGATTTACCTTTCTATTTACTATTTCCCATAAAAAGGGTTAAGGTCGGGTGACTGTGCAGGCCACTGCATGACATTAAAACGCCTTCTTGTTCCAAAAACCCTTTCACCAATTTGGATGTGTGCTTCGGGTCGTTGTCGTGTTGAAATATCCATTGGCGTGGCATTTTATGACGGGCATGTGGCAAAATCTTCTCCAGCAATATATTTTTATACATTTGTTTGTCCATAATACCGTCGATTTTGTGTAAAGGTCCTAAGCTTTCCCCA
This sequence comes from Sarcophaga caerulescens, assembly GCA_927399465.1. NCBI lineage: Eukaryota > Metazoa > Arthropoda > Insecta > Diptera > Sarcophagidae > Sarcophaga > Sarcophaga caerulescens. The sequence goes on from OV656866.1 coordinate 1,768,537, forward strand.
GAAAAGCAACCCCACACCATAACATTGCCACCTCCATGCTTAACTGTTCCGGAACAGTATTTCGGATTAGATCTTTCGGAACAGATCTTCGAACTCTTCTGGATTCTGATGGAATGAGAAGATTCTGATGGAATAAATAAGGAAAAAAATAATGTTTTCCAATTTTACTCGATCAAAACTCATAACATATAAGTTTGAACTATATGTTTATGTATACCATTTTAAAGGCTTATCTCTTCCCTTTCCAAAACACTTTGAATTAGAAAAATAGGTTCAAAAATATTTGTGTAAACAATCAATAGTTTTATGTTAAAAGTTCAAAAAACTGTATTTTTTTTTCAACTAAAATAATTTTGAAGGTTTTGCAACTTGAATAAAATCTAGTCTATTGCAATTATCGAAAAATTGTAATAATCGATGATTGTATTTTCACTATCGGACCATGTAATCATTTATACGATATTGAACTTTTACGATTTTACAATTTTTTTTTGTTGTCTAATTATTCGCAGTCATGTGTTCAAATTTAATTTTAAACCCCAATTTCCTCCATTGTCTTAGTATTTCCTTATCTTCTCATTAAAACTGAATTAAAATTATTTCAACATTTCATAAATTAACAACGGAAAGGATAAAAAAAAATATAAATAAAGAAAAAACATTTTCAAATATTAAAAATAACGAGGAAGCAGAAGAAGGCAATTCAAAAACAAAAATTAAAAGAAAGTAAAATAAAAAATATAATTTATAAGATTATTTCATTTCATATTTATAAGTAACCAACTAACCAAATTGAAATCGATGATTCCCAAAGGCTAACACACAACAGGAAAAGAACGAAATGAAAGCAGAAAGTACGATAAAAAAAAAGAAAACATGGAGCCTTGAAGCAAAAACCCCAAACCAAACAATCATAAAAATGGGGAAACATGCGCGGCAAAGGGCAAACAAACAACCCCAAAAAATTGCACACAATCGCACTCGAAGAGAAAAAAATATAGGTGGGCGTTACAGAAAAGTAGAGAATTTCCAAAAAAAAATAAAAAATAAAAATAATAAGAAATAACGGTAAAAAAGCCAATAATGGTTAAATTGGTGGGTGGTTATGGATTCAGTTGCTGTTACTGTTACATTATACACCCAACCACCCGAAAACATATACATACATACATACACGCCTAAATAAGTATTATAAACGAATAAGTGGAAAAAATATGAATAAAATAACGAACAGAATAACAAAAAAAAAAAAGGAACAAAAGTTTAATCTAGCAAAGAGATAGATGGCAAGAGAGAGACAGAGCAGGAGGCATGCATCCTATATATTAATATTGTGTGTGTGTGTGTGTGTATGCAGGGTCTCAAGTTGATTGCATTATTTTATAAAACAAAAGCATTATGAATCCTTTCGAGATACATTTTTTATTGTTACATTCTTCTTCTAACCACCCAGAGTACCATCATCATTCCGCCATACTTTTATCCTTAAGGCGTACAATTCAATTTCGTCTTATATACTCCCATCAAAATCATGATTACATTTTAGAATATTTACATATTATCTGGTATCTGGTATCTTATATATAAAGGAGTATGCTTTTGTTGCTGTTGCTGTTGTATATTGTATTTTCCCAAGTAGAAAAAGATTTTGTAGACAAACGAGACTCCTCTAAACACTGAAAGTAAATGAAGTTGGAAAGAAAGAAAAAAAATTTGAATTTTGATTAGAAAATGAATGTTGCCCCCCCTCTTTGTTTCTGCATACAGTAGAAAGAAAGACTGAAAACAGTACGTATGTATTAATATTTGTGTGTGTATATTCCCTTATTATTTTATTTCTTTGCTATAAAATGTCTACAGGAAACGGAAACAGAAGCAGAATGAATAACCAAACACAAGAAGAACAAGTTGAAAATATCGACAAGAAAAACAGGATATTCAAACACACACACACACACAAATACATTCACATATCCAAGTATTATAAAAAGATAAATAAAGAAAACAAAAGAAAAAAAACCAAAAATGATAATTTATGTGATTGTCATGAATAAAACAAACAAACACACACTGAGTGGCACACACACACTTACACACATCTCACATGTTGTACTCACTGTACTCACAAATAAATCGTAAAAGCTAATTTTGTCTCATTAGACAAGTAAAAACTAACACATAACCAGAATTAAGAAGAATGAATGAATGAATGAATGAAGATTACAAATTGCCCATAATCTGGCAAATAAAGTTTAGAAGACAATGACAATTTCATTCGTTCATAATAAACACCAGAGGACGGACAAGTATGTACGAGTATATCAACTGGAAATTTACAATAAGTTCCTTCAGAAAACAAAAGAGATGAAAATTAATTTGACTTTATATTGTAATAACTGGGTCTTTGTTTAAAGAGTATTAATATTTCAATTAGTTTGACATTAAAAACACATTTGCAGTTTTGGTAACACACCACATGCAATGCCCTGCCATGCCGTCTATTGTCTAAAAATTTAATGTACAGTCGAACTTCTATAAATTGAATCACCATTATCCAGAAAAAAACTTCAACTTATAGAAACTTCAACTTTGGGAATAAAATTTAAAAATGATCCAGAATTAAATAAACAACAGCTATTTGTAATTTCGTAAAGTTATAATTATTTACTAAAATACTCAGTAATTTTTGATTGAATTTCTTTACATTTGCTTGAGCAAAAAGTGATTCTAATTTGTGTAGTGCTTTGTATAGGTCATCTTTTGCGTTTTCATTTGTATTCAAGAGTACATTTAAAGTCTTAAATGAATCATTTATAAATTGTCTGGACGGTAGTCTAACTGTTTCCTCAACTTCGTCCACATCGCTATCTACTATTTCTCCAGAGTGTGCTTCTGATTCGATGACATATTCAGTCAATAATATCTTCATCAGTTGGAAATTCAGAAGTAATCAATTCATTATCGATGTCCAAAAAGTCTTGAACAGTACAACTTATAGATTCTACTTCATTCAAATGTAGCCAGACTTTATAGTTATCTTTTAAAACATTATCGTTGTCGTTAAAATCATTTAATAATACCAAAGATATGTTATCTTCTCCCTCCCACACTGAATGCTGTCTAAATCCAGATTTTGTAAAGCAGTTTGAAATTGTCTGGCTAGTAGCATCAATATCCCAAGCTCTTGATAAGTTGTGAATGTATTCCAGCACATTACTATCGTGTTTACAATTTCCTTTAATTCGAACTACGTATCGCTCCTTTATTGCAACATAGTCATATCTCAAAAAAACTTGAACTTGGCAAAATGCGATTTAAGTTTTCAAGACATAAGTCCTATGATCTAATTACCGCAAACACTTTTTGCTATAACTTCGGTTCAGCTTGGGATATAAAACTGATTTTTTTTCAACTTGTACAAAAGGTCTAAAAGAGCAGTTTTGCTTAAGTAACTACATATTTTTAATTATTTGAGATATGACTATGTTGCAATAAAGGAGCGGTATATATAAATTTCAGTGTTAGCAATTTAATGTAATTTTGCATAAAATGTTGCGATTTTTATAGCAAATTAAGTTGAAAGGAACATATATTCACTATTGGCGGCTAATTCGGTAATTTTTGCCAGGAAAACAAAATTTTTTTCGAAAAAATTCAAATTATAGAAACGTTGTACTACCGTTTTTCTTCAAGTTATAGAGGAATTCATGTTATGGAAGTTCAAGTTAAAGAAGTAAAACCTAATAGAATTTCTCTCCAAGATGCTGTTGCCACAAGATGTGCTTCAACTTACAGAAAATTCAAGTAATAGAAGTTAAAATTAGAGAAGTTCGACTGTATTAAGAAAACGTTTTTAAAGATCAAACAAATTTCAACATGATTTAAAACATCCAAGAATACGGGTTCAAAGACTGTACTGGAGTGTAAGAAGACGATTAACAATCACTTCAGTAATGGAACGGTACGCATTGTATGAGGTCCTAGTCATCATGAAGTGATTGAACATTACATACATACATAATTGGTAATTACAACCCTTCAGTCAGGATTACGATCTAGCTTCTCACACCACTTAAATTGTGTGCGTTAATTTTATACGTGAGTGGCGGGACCTACAGTTTAACATCGATTCCGAACGATAAATTTTTGAGAAACTTTTCATGGCAATTTTATTTATTCCCAGAGTTTTTGCTAGAAATCTGCTGAGAGGAAGTCGCCGAAGAAATATTTTTTTATATTTTCATTTAGATGTCTGAGCTGGGGTTTGAACTGTGACCTTACGTCTAATAAGCCAACACACTATCTACTAGACTACGGCGACTACATTGTGATTCAGTGTTGAAAAATTCGGTACTTTAGTACTTTTTTCAGTACTTTTCCATTTCAAAAATACTGCAGTACCCCCGCGACGCTTTTAGTACTTTTTTATTATTACATATTTTAGGCCGTTTTCAACAATTAATGCATTAGCAACGTAATGCTAAAGGTAGAATTTGTCTTTAGCCCCGCGTTAGTCAAACGTCCACGGAACGTACCTTCGTTTTTAGACAACAAAAAGCAATGAGAACGCCTGCCGAACCGACAAATGATTTCGGTAAGCATTAACATTGCTTTTCATATGCTACAAACGAAAGTATGTTTCATAACGTTTCGTCGGCGTTTGACTACAAGGAACTTTTACGTTTTGTTACGTTCAGAATCAGCAGTTGTTGTTTTATATGTAAGGAACACGTATAAATCGTTCGTTTTTCTGTTCTGTACCGTACGTGCATTAGATATGAAGAAATAAATAGTCTAGTAGGTAGTGTGCTATCTTACTAGATGTGAGCCCACGGTTCATACCCAATGTCAGACATCTTCAAAATAACGAAAAATGAAAAAAATATTCCTTCGGCGACCTCATTTTGTCAAAAACTTTGAGAGTAAATAAAATTGCAATGAAAAGTTTCTCAAAAATCTGTCGTTCGGAGTCGACTTTAAACTGTAGGTCCGCCACTCACGTATCAAATTAACGCACACAATATAAGCGGTGTGAGAATATAGGTCATAATCTTGATTGAAGGGTTGTAATGTATGTACTATGTATTTTTTTACAAAAGTACCATTTGATGCAAAAAAGTACTCTTTCAGTTATAGTTCAGTACCATTTCAAAATTTATATTTTTCAACACAATGTGATTGGACATTAGCAATCGAATATTCGGACTAATAAAGACCAAACTGAATACCACGTGTTGGGATGGTGGAAAATGATGAATGTAGTGTATGCGGTAAAGACGTCGGAACGATGGAGCACTTTTCGTGTCATTGCTCAGCTTTCGTAAGAACGACATCTCAATATTTTGTGGATGATATTATACCAGATAGAACTCATCTCAGAGGAGTGGACAGGAAGAAGTTACGGACGTTCGAACAAGATACTGAATTCCTATAGAAAGTAAAGTGGTAAAACAAATGATGAGCGCACAGCAAGCCTACATGATGATGGCTCCTTCAACCTTCTTACCTACCTACCTAATGGAAAAATAGTTAGAAATCTTCAAAAAATTTAAGAAAAGTTTTTTTTGCGTTAAATACTTCTTTCTGCTCATATACTCGTATTTGAAAGTATAAGTTTTATAATCAAATATTTTTGAATCCTTAACACTCGTCCACTTGTCGTCGTCCACCTGTCTACACGAAAGCTCTCCATGTCTATTCTTTCAGCTCTCTTACTCCTCTTTTAGAAATTTCAATTTAATGTTTTTTAAGTGAAAAACTTATTTAAGCGTAAAAGTATAAATAAATATATTTTTTGTTTGAAAACTTTTTCAATTTATTTGAAAATACTACCCGCCCAAGGCATTTGAAGAAAAACAAGCCATCCAAACAATATCTATTGTTTGCTGTTCCTTTTTATTTATTGCGATTAGTTTTTTTTTTTTTTTTTTTTTTATACAACTACTCACACACACACACACATGCATATAGTATAAGTTATTATTTTTTATATATTTTTGTTTTTGTTCAAAACAAAATAAAAATTAAAACTTACAAACACACCACACCATACCATACCATAGCATATGTACAATTCTTTAATTATTATTTTATTGAAAATAATAAATTCCGTGTTAGAATAATATTTTCTTATTGTTTTACTTTTCTTGTCTCATTGCAGGTCTGGTTTCAAAACCGTCGCGCCAAATGGCGTAAAGCGGAACGCCTTAAGGACGAACAACGCAAGCGTGAAAATGGCGATTGTAGTAGCGTTTCACTGGACAAGGTACAATAAATGCTAAATGAAAAGAATTTTGAAAAAAAAAGTAAATTACCAGAAGATAATTTCAATCAGACAATTCTATGCATAATAAATTTGAAAAAAATAACAAGAATACATACATATATGTATGTATATATACATACCCTCACAGAAATTCCTAAGCAAAAGATACTTACATAACTTAACAAACCTTCAGTCCGGACTGCGACCTAGCTTCTCACACCACCTAGGTTGTGTGTGTTAATTTTATCCATAAGTGGCAGGACCTATAGTAAGAAGGCGACCCCGAACGACAGATTTTTGATAAACTTTTCCTGGCAATTTCATTTACTCTCAGAGTTTTTGCCAGAAATCTGCTGAGAGTAAGTCGTCGAAGAACTACTTTTCCTATTCTGTTTTGTTTAAAATGTCTGGGGATGGAACCGTAGCCTCACATCTAATAAGCCAATGATTAATTTATTTTGAAAAGGGAATTAAAGATCGAAAATATTTCAATTAAGTAGTGCGCACTACGAAATTTGGACATAACTCCAGACTTATGTATATGTATTACCTAATTAAAGAAGTTCTTTTCTAAAAGTCTTTAATATCTCTGCCTGTAATTTTATTAGGCAACAGTATATGTACATGTACATATCTCTTAAAAACTGTATACAGTTTGTTTTTTATTGTTTTTTGTTTTTTCATTTGAAAGAATTTTCATAAATTGTAATTTTTATTTTTTTTTTTTTGATTTTCAGCTCCATGATAGCCGCGAGTCATCACCAGATATTACCGGCGAAATGGATGATGATGAAACACATCATCAACGTTCTCATAGCCCGGGTCCGGGCTCATCGCATCGTAGTCCACATGGCGGAATGGGTATAGACTCTGACAATGAACGACCTCTATCGTCGAATCAAATGAATAGTGCTCATTCGGGTTCACAATCAGTTGGCTCTATAAGTGCCGGTTCTCCCTCGCCTGGAGCTCGAACACCACGCAATCCTACGAATAGCCCTTCTAACTCACGCAACACCGATTCCCCAATTGAAGTGGGAGGACCCATATCATTGTCAACGCGTTCGAGTAGCGCTTCAACGACTCCCACAGCAACTCTGAATACAGCAACAGCCCAACCATTTGGAACGCATATCTTTGGTACATTTGGCGGCAGTTCGAACTCAGCGGGTATCAACAACAACAGCAACAATCATGAAACGTAAGTACATTAACAAAGATTTGTTTATTACAACAACAACAAGAAAAAAAGGTGATTTCACAATCGATCTTAATGGATAACACGTGACGGTCTATTTGAGCATCATTACACTCAAATAAAATGTATGTATGTAGTATGTATTATGGACGTATTCTTAATGTTTCCGCTGAGCATAATGCTTCCTTTTCTATCCCATCTACATATATCCGTTTAGGATTAACACTGACTTTGTTTGCAATTGCAGCTACTCGTACAGCAGTGACCCATTCCATTCGAAGGCGAAAAAGAATAAAACGACAAAAGAAAACATTAAGGCGAATATTTACTTTTAAATGCGATGAAAGTGTAATTGTACAAACAGTTTAAGTACAAACCAACACACAACTGACAGATAGACAGACAGACAGACAGACAGGCATTGTTTCACAGAGGCTAATCAAAACACACCCACCCACCCAATCAATTATAAACGAAACAAAACGTTGCGTTTTAAAGTGTCCTTTTTCGTTTTTTTCTACATGTTTTGAAGAGCAATTTAATTGCTGTTTTTGGTCGCTTTTACCACAAATATTCTCTCTCTCTCTATAGCAATCCAATTTAAGTTTTACACCCTCTTTTTCAATTCACTTTTATACGAGATAAGGGCTCAAGCTAAGGGATAGTGATGGTGATGGTGATGGTGACATTGATTCTTAAATTGTAAAACAGAAATACAAACAAATTTACAAGAAGAACTTGAAAAAAATCTAAAATAAATATTTCGAAAACTCTTATTTTTACTATACATACATACATACATATGTATGTATGTACATATAATGCAGTTGTTGTTATTGCTGCTGCTGCTGCTTTTTCACCCTCTTTTCATTGTGTTGGTTGGTAATAATCTAAAAGTAGCTTAATGATACGCATAGCAATTAGCAGATCAAAAATGAAATGAAAATGTTACAATTATTCCTTGTAATTGTTATTCTACAAACACATATGAAATTTGTTTTCGTATTTCATTTATTTATTAGTCCTTAAAGAGGCCATTCATTGTAATTATTATAAATTTATTTGCTATCGTTTGAGACTTGCCGAAAAGATCAAGAGAGGAGGGTGCTTTTCTGTTAACACTTAACTGTTAAAAACTCATTATCAGTAAATTTCAAAAGAATATGAAAATATTTCAATTGAAATTCGTTTATGAACTTATAAAATAACAAAAAAATAAATAATACGAGATAGAATGAATAAATTTTAATTAGAAATAAACAGAAAAATACCACATACACCTATCTTCCGTGTAAAGCGGAAAAAAAAAAACCGTGTAACTCGAAAAATTCACTCTTATATGGGAAAACCGTGCTAAACGGAAATCACTATAAAAAAGCCCTTTTTGTCAGTTTTTAATATGATGAATAACAAACACATTTTTATAAATTATAGACTTTGTAAAAAATAATTCTGTTATTTGCTCACCTTGAAAAAATTTACGCTATCAATTATATATAAAAACTAATTAAAAACAAAGTTTAAAAACAATGATGCTCTTTGTTTCAAACATACTATCTTATACTGGGTTCAGACATGCACCTTTATTGCGTAAATCGCAATAAACGGCATTATTGATCTCAATATTTCATATAAAATTTCAATTAATTATTGGTCAATTAATTCATAAATTGTTATAATATTGATAAAAAACTTTAAATACAACACTGTCATAAGTACGTTCAGTGAGCAGATTACATTTTTCCGAACGCTTTCTATTAATATTTGACAACTCAAATGTAAACAACGACAAACAAAAAATGGAAGGTCAGCAGAAAGATTTGTATTTTATTTTGAGTTTCATTTTCCTCTAACAGTGCCATAAGCAAAAGCTTTCTTTTCTGCAAGCTATCCAGTATTATCAAATTTTTCTTTCTCATCCTTCTGAGAAAAGCCACTTTGGAGTCAAAAGTAGTCCCTATTAACCGCAACAGCTCGGTGTTTCGGTTAATCATTAGCAATACCTTTTTAAATGTTAAATTGTTTTCCATTTTTTCTAAAAAAATTTTTGGCACTAATTTTCGCGATTAAATTAAAAGCAATGTTGTTGAAGCAATCATCTGTTTTGTTTACCAGCTGTCAAATAAATTTTCGTATATTATATGTCTGAACGCTAAAAATATTGTTCTCAATAAACCGAATATTGATTTAATAAAAGTGCATGTCTGAACATAGTATTATACACACATAAAATTTAGTTTTGATCATAAAACGGGGAGTTCCCATCTTATCTATTTCCATCATAGACATAGACTACTAAGAATTCGTAACTGTAATATACATTTTGTAGTGTTGTATTTTGACAGTAAAATATTTTGACAGTAAAATAATGAAAATGTTATTGTAAATATAAGCAAATTATAGTTTAGTGTTTATAATTTCGTGTAAATGCAAAATTAATAAATTTCGTTAAAAAAATTTTATTTTCAAAAACCGTGTAAGATCGAAAACGTGTAAAACGAATACCGTGTAAAACGGGGGATAGGTGTATTGTAAAAAAAAAAAGAAAAAATATTATTCAGTAATCGAAATTAAATTCCTTTTTATTTACCATCATGTGTGTTCTTTAGGCTTCAATGCTAGTAAGGATGATTAAAGATTTCAAACGCAAACAAATTATTGATTAACTAATGGGCAATTTCGTGTCAAGTGACCCAATTTTTAAAATCGATCGATATCTTTCTTTTTATATAACTTTTTTTTTTTTATTTAATTTATAAAATATATCAAAAAATCAATATTAATCTGTAATAAGTTGCTAGTGTAGTCTCAACAATGCTCTAGAGGCGCTGAGATCATATTATAATGCATGTTTGTAATTTCGAATTAATAAATATAATAATAAAAAAAAAAAGTCTTCCGATTTGGATGAAATTTGCACCAATTTTTCCACTCGCATCCCATTAAGTGACCACAAAGCTCTTAAAGGAAAAGAACTAAGCTTTCGTTGAGCAAAAAAAACATCCATTAAAGAAAAATATAGTGCATATGTAAGGTGACCATCCGTCCACTACTATAGCGGACAGTCCGCTATTTTAACCTTCTGTCCGCTATTTTTTTTGCGTCCGCTATTTGTCCACTATTTTACCACACGTAACATCTAAAAAGTATTTATTTTCCAAAATGTCCGCTTTTGTCCACTTTTTTCACTAATTCGGTAAAAACGCTTACATTAGCTGGAATTACATATGAAATTGAGTTGGAAACTCTATATTTAGTCTATGTTGTAGATGCAATTCCATCTTGGCCTTCTGTTCAAAAGTCGTTAATAAAGGTAACAGAAATCAAAAATGATTTAAATATAAATAATAACGAAATTTTTGATGAATTCACTTATGTAAAAAATTATACAAATACTGAACATATAGAAATATGGAAACAATCAGCATTAAATCCCGATAAAAAGTGGGTTGAAATTTTCAAATTTTTCGAAACGAAAAATATTCCTTATAAAAACATCCTGAAATTACTAGACTTCTCATTTGCTTTGCCAGCGTCTAGCGCACCAACAGAAAGAGTTTTTCAATATCTAAAAATATTTGGTTTTCCGAAAAATTCCAAATGGGACTAGAAACTTCTTCTTTTGACCATAAAATCCAATTTTGAAATGGACTGTTCGGAATTTAAAACATTTTTATCTAACAGGCCCAATACTTAAAAAAAAATACATTTTGTGGAGAAATATCAGAAGTAAATTTATACACATATGTATATCCATATCTATGTATAAATTTAAGTGTATATTCCCAGCTAGCATTTGGAAGATTGTTTTTAAAAAAATCACCTTGCTGAGTCTTTTTAGAGTACTTTTGGTGATCAAAAACTTATTAGTAAGTTACCCGATTAAAAAAGGACTCAAAAATGACTCGAAAAAGAATCATAAACGAAGGTAAATTAGACTAATAAATGATCAGAAAGCGATTCGAAAATGATCATAAAACTACTAGAAAAAGAATCGAAAATTACTCTAAACTAATATAGAAAATGACTCATAAATGACTTTTTAATAAGAATCGCTCGTTCGCGCACTTTCTAGCTTGTTAATCGCGCAGAAGAATCAAAAAAGACTCGAATTTGATTAAAAATTTTCAAAAATGCTGGCTGGGATTATTTGTACCTAATTATGTCTGTATTTTAAAAATCTTTATATAAAATATTAATTATAATAAATGAATTTTTTTTGTTTTTCCATTTTATATATTTGTCCACTTTTTTCTCATGGAAATAATGGTCACCGTATGCATATGGTAAAATTTAAAAACTTTGGATTTTGAGTTAAAATATTTTTTTTAATAGATATGCCTCTTGCTACTATGTGCCCACAAAGATCTTAAAGGAAATGGTCTAAGTTTTCATTTGTGGAAAAATAAAAAAAAAACTCCAGTTCGAAAAAAAATGGGGGAAAATGAAAATGGTACATGTGCCAAAAAAATTGAAAAATCTTATTCTTGAGTTAAAAATTAAATTTTTTTGATAGATATCCCACTCGCATCCCATTAAGCGATTATAAAGGCCTTAAAGGAAATTGTATAAGCTTACTTTTGAGCAAAAAAAAAGGGCCCAAATTGAAAAAAAATTAAAAAAAAAATTATTATTAAAAAAAAAAATTAAAAAAAAAATTTTTTTAAAATTAAAAAAATTATTTTTGAAAAGATTGAAGAATTAGCTATCTAATATCCTTTGGAAAATTTTTGCTAGGACCAATAGGTGAAAAGTTATACATATTTTAAAAAAACCCTGTATGACCAAAATGTCCAGCTTTGACCCCCTCTAACTCCGGCAGTTCTTGACTGATAGAGCTGAAAATTTGTGTCTGGCCTACTATCCAATAGTACTAACCTTGGTGCAAATTTCATCCAAATCGAAAGACAACGATTTTAAAAATTGGGTCACTTGACACGAAATTGCCCAAATATAAATCGTGGCTTTTATGCGGTTTAAAACAGGATACTTTCTGATTTCTGGCAAAAACTCTGAGAGTAAATAAAATTGCCATGAAAAGTTTCTCAAAAGTCTGTCGTTCGGTGTCGACTTTAAACTGTAGGTCCCGCCACCCATGTATAAAATTAACACACACAGCATAAGCGGTGTGAGAAACTAGGTCCATAATCATGACCAATTATGTACATATGTATTGACATACGAGTACTTAATGTTTCAAAGGTGATAAGAAAATATCTTCCCAACAGAACATTTTTTCCTAAACTAACTAAAAATTTTTGAAGTCGCCGTAGTCTAGTAGATAGTGTGTTGGCTTAATAGACGTAAAGCCCGGTTTCGTATCCCAGGTCAGGCATCAAAACGAAATATGAAAGAAAAATATTTCTTCGGCGATTTCCTCTCAGCAGATTTGTGGCAAAAACTCTGATAGCAAATAAAATTTGCCATAAAAAAGTTTCTCAAAAATCTGTCGTTCGGAATCGACGTTAAACTGTAGGTCCCGCCACTCCCGTATAAAATTAACGCACACAACATGAGTGGTGTGAGAAGCTAGGACGTTGTACAATGGGTCAATTCGACCTCCGGGTACTGTACTTGTCACAGTTGACAAGTACACGTCCTCTAACCTAACCTAACTAAAAATTGCCTTAAAACAGTAATGCATTCGCTAAAGTAACGTGTAATTCGACGGAAAAAAAAATCGTCTTAGAATTTTATACACTTTTGGACATGAAAGTAAGCGTTTATCTTCGGATGTTATAATAAGATATTCTCTACTTCATGCCAATCTCTGATTTTATTTTTATATCCACCCTAAATATCCTATTCTTTTCGTAAAAAAATTCTAAGTATCGGATATTCAAAACCACATAGAAAATATTATTTAAAATTTATTTAAAAATTTAATAAATTTGGTCCAATAATTTCAAATTGATTTGAAAAAGTATCAGTAGATGATGTATGTATAGTAAATGAAAACACCTAAATTAGAGCAATAATACTTCAGAATTAAATTGAGTGAATGTAAACACGTATTACAGTCCATTAATGATGTCAACATACAATGTGCGACGGGCGTATGGTATGCGTTGCAAGTAAATTGAGGCAAACAAAACACAATTATTGCCAACTTAACGCCTTTTGGCGCACAGTGGGTATGCAAAAAACACTTCCTTGCATTTGTTTCCATAGAACGAACCCCCACTATAAAACGAAACGGTACTTGGCAAACGAACACAGCAGGATATCTAAACCAATGACAAAACACATACGCTGCGAAAAGAAAAGGAACTGAAATTGCCAAAAGGTATGAGCATACGAATGTTGTCTGCTTAGAAAAATCTATAAAAAAAAACCGAACGAACGAACATGGCTATTGTGTGACATAAACAAACAATTGTTTAACAAAAAAAACAAAAAAAAAAACAAACAAAAAAAAAACAAAAACAGAAAATGGAGAAAAAAAATGAACTGAATATTGAAATCAATGTTAAGCGTGAACAACATGACATTGTAAATTGGGTTGAATGAGGCCGACCGACCGTCAGACACGATGGATGACTGTTGTATTTGCGTATGTGTATGTAAACAAAAACGTATGTATAAACAAACCGCAAAGCATTCAATGTTAAACGGCTATAAATGATCCCCTTATTAATGCTTTGATTTTTGGCTGGTCTCTCTTATTGCCAGCCAGGATTATTATTATTATTATGTTTCTCTCTTTTCTTTTATTATGAAATTCATTTGCAAATATGTCAACATAATTGTGAGGGTTGTTGGAACAACAACAACAACAACACTGGTATCGAACACTAAATAAATAATAAATAAATTGATATTTTTTGTAAATGAGACACAAACAATGTATTTTGCATTTGAATCGAATAATAATTGAATGGTACATTAAATAATCATTAACTAAACGATACATATATGTACATATGTACATATATTAAATGATCTATCGTACTTATACCAAAAAAAATCCCTTTTCAAATCAAATATATTTTACAATTTTTTTTATTTTCTTTTAATAAAAATTCCATTAAGATAAAGTAGACAAAAGTAACCGGCCGCTCTAGTTTTCATCGATTTAAATTTTCGGATAAATAGTGAAATGTTTTAACACTTGGGCAATTCGTACAAGCCCTTGTATCGTTGTATTGTTGGGTGAATATACAACAGTGTATGTTTGTTGTTGATAATTTTCATATAAAAATCCGATACACTTATACACATTTTTTTCATATGTTTTTTAAAAGTTGTATTGGTTTCGTGCTATCAGTTTATGTAAGGAGTGCGCACGAAAAAAACTGGACTTACACTTTTCGTTATAGAAATAAAACTAAGTGGCGGATTTTTTCGTTTTATATTTCAATTAAAGTAAATAATATTTGAATTATTTTGTGTATAAAATTTTTTTCTGACAAAGGTTTTAGAGCATCCAACTTTTTGAGCCACTTTTCTTCCAGACATGTTAGGGTGTTTTTTGAAAAATACGTATTATTTTACTTGCTTTGTTTTGGTCAGCAAATACTTTTTTTCTTCCACTTCCACGCTTTCTCTCAATACTTAAAGACTCCTTATATTGTTTTATTCTTACCTTAGTAACTCTTTTTTGGTTAACACCTGCGAGCCTAGCAATCGTTTTTTGTAAGCGGCGCGGTTTTTCATTGAAAATTTCAATTATTTTTTTACGACATTCTTGTTGGGTGCCCATTTTCAAAAAACTAATTTTGCTATTGCAATGACATTTAGCACGTGGATTTTGAAACAGATGACTAACAAAAACAATGTAACGATATTCATTTTTTTCAATTATGATAAAAGTTATAAGCTTAAAAGTAGGCCCATTTTTTTTTGTGCGCACTCCTTAAATGCCGGTAATCGAAAAGAAGAATAAAATTACAAAATATTTTCTATGTAACTTGCGACAACAATTAACATTTCAAAATTATATGATTGGCACAAATAAGGGGTGATTTTTTAAGAGCTATAGGAAAATTTTTCAAAAAAAAAACACAAAATGCATGAAATCTTTATTTGAATCGATAGTACGGTCCATATAATTTAATGTTTGAAGATTATTTCATGCAAATGTTGACCGCGACTGCGCCTCAAATGGTCCATCCGCTTAGTCCAATTTTGGCATACTCTTTCCAACATTTCGGCCGGTATCTCACGAATAAATGCTTCAATGTTGTTTTCCAATACGTCAATTGAAGCGGGCTTGTCTATATAGACATGAGCTTTAACATAGCCCCACAAAAAATAGTCTAAAGACGTTAAATAGCACGATCTAGGCGGACAATTGACCGGTCACGAACGTGAAATAAAATGTTTACCGAACTCGCCTCTCAATAAGTCCATTGTTACGCGTGCTGTGTGGCATGTGGCATCGTCTTGTTGAAACCACATGTCATGGAAGTCAAGCTCTTGCATTTTGGGCAAAAAAAAGTTGGATATCATCTCACAATAGCGTTCACCATTCACAGTTACGTTACGATTCGCAGTATCTTTGAAGAAGTACGGTCCAATGATGCCAAATTCAATGATTTGCAAGCATTGTTCGTTTGTAAGACGATTCATGGTTAAATTATAGACCAAACTGAAGATGTTTGACAGTGAAACAAAACACGAAACGTGCGTGAGCTGTTTAAACCAGTATTGCCAAAAAGATAATAGCTAAAAAATTACCATTTATTTATTGTTTAAAAATTAAATTATGAATACTGGTCGCCGTCTTATAGCTTTTTGACGTTTGGAATACGAAATACACAATACAGTATAGCATTGAGCGTTCACAAACAAAAAATGTATTCAATACAACATACACGATACAAAGTCGTGTGAATGGGTTAACTATTTCTACCAAGATTTTGTGTACCTTCTTCGACCATAAAGTATACAGCTTTAAACTTTTTTGTATTTGACTGTAATTAATTACGAAAACTGTCGGAAAATGTCGTTCACTGTCGCACTTTTTAAAAATCTATTCAAAAATGTCGAATACATATAAGCAATTGGCTCAATTTGTTTCTTATTAATAAAACAAATTTGGAGAGTTCAAAATAAATAAAAAGAATATGTATTGAATTTTTTTTCTTTTTTTTTCTTTTTGTTGCATTGTGTAATTTGAGAAATATATAGAATATAATTATGTATGTATGTACTGTATGTTTATTTTAAATATATTTTAAATACACGTTAAAGGATTCTTTCATCGGCTTAAATTTTGTTGAGGCGAACAAAACTTCCCTTGACGGTTGTGATAATAAATTAAGAGCAACAACAAGAAATGAATTTTTTCAAATAACCAAATTAAGCCAATATTTAATTATTCATTAAGTAATTAATAAAACGCGACAATAACAATGGCGAAGTACGGCTACAAGTATGTACATACACATACAAATAAAATAAAAACAATAAAGATAAAATAACTCAACATAAAAGAGTTTTTTTTGCTTTTTGCTTTGTTTCTCTTTTAATTTATCATAGAAATATTCATACAGCATGTGAGTGAGTGTATGCGAGAATATAAATAAAATAATACACAGAGGTACTCACACACACTCACTGGCAGTCATGAATTTTCCATTGGTTTGATTAAAACGGAAATTAAATTTAACATCCTCTCTCAAATTTTCACAAAGAGGCGTACATACATGTATGTATGCATGTAGCTGGATTTGGTTGGGTGTATAAAACAGATTTTTTTAACACAGACGCTTGCTTTTGTCAGCGTATGCATGTGTAGGTGTTTGTTGATTAACCATGTGTTTGGCCCAAAGGCGTTGATTTTATAATTAAAAACAAAAAAAAAAATTTTTTTTCTCTTATGTAGGCATGTATGCATGCATGCATGCTATGCTATTGGTTTTAAAAATAAATTTTATGTTGTTTTAAAAAATTTAGAAAATGAAAAACTTTTTCACGAGATAAACTCGTCAATCTTTTAAAAAAGTTTTTTGTTTGAATTTTTTGTTTTGTTTTTTATTTTTGTTTTATTAAAAAAGTTTGCGTGTGAAAATTGTTAATTTTATTAATTAATTACAAAAGGAAAGCTGAAAGTTTGTCTTGAATTCATGAACAAAAACCAGAAAAAAAGAAACAACTTTAGCAATATTTCGTCTTTTATTTTCTATCCTCCAGACCAATTAGTTCTGGCACAACAACTGTCGCAAACACTTGAAAAATCACAAGATTCTCTCATTTTTCTTGTCATGTCTAGTTTATTTTATTTTATTTCATTTCTTTATTTGTATAAATTCTCTGGCATCTATTTATTCACTTTTTTTTTTTGCATATTCAGGCAATTACAGTGTGCAGGAAAAAAAGTTTATTATGAATTCGAAATACATATGTAATATGAAATAAAATCGTGTTCATAATACGTACATACATACATATGTCAACATTGGATTACGAACATTTCAAAATCTTAAATACGAACTCATTATAAATTTTTTTATTTATTATTTTTTTTTTTTGCTATTGAAATAATTATAACAACAATACTAAGCCCTAATATGCTATACACGCGTTGCATAAAACTTTTTTTGACATTTTAACGTGCGACTATACGTAAAGCAATGTTGTACACTGTAATTGGGCCTAAGGGTAATTGTTGTTGAAAATTAAATTTCTGAAGCTTTTTCTACTTGTTCCAACATTTGAGTATTAAGCTGAGTTGTTGACGATATTGTTGACATTGCCTGCAACTGCTACGCCATAGGTATACTGGCTGATACGTCTGAATGTGCACATGGAAAATTTAATTACGACCAAAGGATGAGTGCTTAATTATACGCAAACAGTCTTGTTTTTACTATGAGTATCTCGAGCAAGTGCGTTCGAAATTTTCCTCCATTGCAGTCTGTATGCAATCGCTTTGAATGCAAATCATAAACCAGTAGACAGTCAGATGTTAAAAACATTATTTTCCACATACACTGAGCGCCAAAAGTGAGTAAACACCACTGAAATAATTCATTTTCTTAGGATAGCGAGAAAAGTAAATGAGAATAGTCGAATAAATTTCCAAAAATAAAAACATTAATTTATCTAATACACCTATCCCCCGTTTTATACGGTATTCGTTTTACACGTTTTCGATCTTACACGGTTTTTGAAAATAAAAAATTTTTAACGAAATTTATTAATTTTGCATTTACACGAAATTATAAACGCTAAACTATAATTTGCTTATATCTACAATAACATTTTCATTGTATTACTGTCAAAATATTTTACTGTCAAAATACAACACTACAAAATAATTTTTATCTATAAAAATAGGTTTTTTTTATATTTGTTTTATTATTGAAATAAATTAATATTCTTATAATTTATTAAATGTGTTTGATATTAAATATATTAATATTTATTTTTCGTTCAATGTGTTTGTTATTCATCATATTAAAAGCTGACAAAAAGGGTTTTTTTATAGTGATTTTCGTTTAGCACGGTTTTTCCATATAAGAGTGAATTTTTCGAGATACACGGTTTTTTTATGGAACCTATCTTCCGTGTAAAGCGGGGGATAGGTGTATATAAAATTCTCGTGTCACGGTGTTAGTGGTTAAAATTCCTCCGAAATGGATCGACCGATTTTCATGAAATTTTGTGTGCATATCGGGTAGGTCTGAGAATCGGACAACATCTACAACATGAAAAATCATATCCTTAAATGTTAAGAGGGCGTGGCAAATCGTTAAAATTGAATATATAGGTACATATTGATCATAGACGAATAAAATTTGGTGGGTCGATATCGACAATCCCACCAAAAATGGGCGTAACAACCCTCCCCCTTCAAGTGATACCTATAACTCTTAAACTACTGAACCGATTTTAACAATTCTTTTTTTGTTTGAAAGCTTATCAGGTTTAGATGGTTTAAAAAAATTCGATATAGCAAAAAGTAGGCATAGCAAACCTTTAAAATTGAATATTTAGGGACAAAGTGATCGTAGACGAATGCAATTTGGTGGTTAAGTTCGTAGAGTCGATATCGACAAACTCACCAAAAATGGGTGTGGCAACCCTCCAACTTTAAGAGATACCTATAAGTCGGATAATTCGATGGTTTATAACTACATATGTATGTACTAGAGGTGTGCACAAGACTTCACCCTTCACCGAATGCAATACTGTATTGTACTCTTTTCTGTTGCTCTTGATTTTACGAGTGCACTGAAATGTGTATTTCTCATTTATTCAATGTATACAACAGCACTCGTTTGTCTGTGAAGTAACGGAACTATGCTTTGTGTTATAAGAG
Source organism: Sarcophaga caerulescens (assembly GCA_927399465.1). Lineage (NCBI taxonomy): Eukaryota > Metazoa > Arthropoda > Insecta > Diptera > Sarcophagidae > Sarcophaga > Sarcophaga caerulescens. The sequence continues at coordinate 1,788,268 of OV656866.1, forward strand.
CATATTTTACTACTGAAGCTACATTTTCAGTATTGCCATATTGAAAAATATGTGTACATAAGTGTTTCTATACATTCTTTGCTTTCGCCATAAACTCATAAAAAAGGTTTTTCCCCGAAATAAAAAGTTTAAAAAAGTTACTGGCAATGGTGGCGTCGACGAAGATGTTCGGTTCTCGAGAGCAAAACATTCGGAGCTTTCTTATTCATTGTTGTTAAAAAAACAAAAACAAACAACTAAAAATGCATGTTGTGACTCTATGAAGAGTACAATATTTTTTGTTGCACTCTTCACACAACTCTCTTTTATACTGTTGTACAATGGTTTACGAGTGCAGTTGTTTTTTTGTACTCTATCTTTGCTTCACACTTATTTATATTTGCAGCTACAATCAATATTCGGTCTTGGGAAAAATACAATACTGTGCAATTTTATATGTCTTGTGCACGCCTCTAGTATGTACATATATAACATGTATGTCTGTTAGTTTTTGTTTTGGAGCGAGTACAACAACTACAACTTCGTCAGCGCTACCCATGATTCGGACCTCTTATTGTTATTCTCTGTATGCCTCACCTAAATAACGTATCGACTTCGATTAAATTTTGAACTAGAAAGATCTGCGTACCGTAGAACACATATACGTTTACGTTTACGTTTTTCAATAAAAAAAAAATCAATTTTGGGCGGGACGAAGTTCGCCGGGTCAGCTAGTTACTTATAAAATGTTAAAACAAAACAAGTATATTTTTTATAATAGAAAATTTTAAATTATAGTGGGTGTTGACTTACTTATGGCGCTCAGTGTATATCATAAAATTTAAGCCCTTTTTTTGGTTGTTGTTTTGAGCGTAATTTTATTTGAATTGTGATTGTAATAATAACAACGATCTACTCTTTATAAACGACGCTATTCATCTTGCACAGAAAATATGCAATAATTGAAGAAAAAAAGTTTTGTGTCTACATTGGGTGCCTTGTTAAATCAATTTTAAAACAAAATTTTCGTCTGTAATAATTCTTTGGCTAAAATTCTGGATGAGTTTCAAATATAATTGAATATCCTACGGCCCCCACCAAACAACGCTAGCAATGATGAAAATGCTAGTAAAATACAATTATTAAATGCAAAAACCATCAGTTATTACTCAAAACATCCATTCACCGAAACATCCATCCACCTTATATCATGACCATCATCATCATCGTTCTCGTTATGATTCTCATTTTAAATTCTGTTTCTTTCTAAATTCTAAATAAAGTGAAAGAGCAGAAAAAAATATATGATTTCATTGAAAAAGACGAGAGTAGAAAGCAATAAAAAAATGAAAAAAAAAACGGAATTTTTTCGTTTAAACTTCCTAACCACTGTGAGTACAACATGGAAAATAAAACTTGTACAAAAACCTCGAATACGATTAAAGAAAAATGGAATAAATCGCGTAAATATGTGTACATTTTTGACATGAATAAAACCGTGGATTTACGTAATGAAATTTTCATTTGTGGCTTTTCTTTTTATACGTTTGGAGTTGCCGAAAACTCAAAAAAAAAAAGGAAAAGGAAAATAATGTGGAAAATCCAACTAAAAAATAAATTAAATGCCATGTATTACCGCAATCACCATATTCATCAAGCATTAAGTGAATAATACCAAGTAAGCACATCAATTTCGTTATTAAATTTTGAAGAATTAAAAATACTTTTTTGTACATTCCCAAAACGATCTTTTTTTTTATGAAACCAGCACTCAGGGGATGGCCCCTACTCATGCAGTGCATTGTGCAGGTTTTTTAGGAAAGGTGAAAAGGGGGAAGATGCGAACGGCAAGGAAACGAGTTGCTGCTAGGTGACTATAAAATGGCCAGTGCGATACCTTCACCATTAGACAGTCTACAGGCAATTGTCCCCAAGAAGCCCGCAGTTTCTCACACCACTTATGTTGTGTGTGTTAATTTTATGCATAAGTGGCGGGACCTACAGTTTAAAGTCGACTCCGAACGACAGATTTTTTGAGAAACTGAGAAGAAATCGCCGAAAAAATACTTTTTGTAAGCACACTACCTACTAGACCACGGCGACCCGTAAATCTTGAGCAAATTGGCAGCTAAGTCTTTTGATTTTTTTAATTAAACATTTATTTAACATTAGGTATTTAAATAAAATGGAGATTAAATTTTTGAATTTGATACAAGTACTCACGTATGTATGAGTACTCACACTGCGTTGAATACATACCAGAGAACTGCAACCGGTGATTGAAAAACAATCATGATTTAATCAGTACTCGAAAAACATGATACTTTCACTCAACGAAGCAAATATGCATTAATACTCGTTGTGATCATTCATTTTCAAATCAATCGAAACAATGATCGTATGAAAACTTTGTTGATCAAATCATACACCGCATTCAAACCGATCATTTCGAATGTTATGCAAATGTTCGATTGACACTCGTTCAACACTTGTTTGAAACAGACATTATTTTTGCGGTGTCTGCATTGATCGAAACCAGAAACCAAAAGGCATTACACTCGAAATGATTGGTTTGAATGCGGTATGTGCGATCATTAGCAGTAGTCGTTCGAGTGTTCTGATCGATCGTGCATACAAATTTGTGTGCATGAATAAATCAACAAAAATGTGATTTTTGCAGTTCTCTGATACATACATACATATGTATTATGTAACCGAGAGGTATTGTAACTGTTCTAATTCAATAGTTACCAATATGGATTTCCTGTAAATCTTCAATAAAATTGGTTGAAACAATCATGATCGTTTTATTGTTTTTATTGTGACCGAGATTAAGTCCACCTTAATAATTAAATGGGGATGCAGTAGTGCATACAGAAAGTTTTAAAAGTTTGAAAGAAGCAATCCAAGGTATAAACATGAAATTTTCAAGTGCGTTGCAACGTTTGTTACTCGAAACATTATAATTAGGAATACATAGCAAGCGTGTAAGAACTAGAATGAGCAAGTTTAAGTCTGTTTTTATAATATTCGTAATTTTAATTTACATTTAATCTAATTAAGTGCTTTACAAGTATTTAAAATTATACTTTAAAACTATACTTAAGTTTTGAGAATGAAACGGTAGATACACTTAATATTTTCAATTAATACATCGATATGTATATACATACATACGTCTATTTATATAAAAACTAATTAGTTTTTTTTAAATTTAAGAAAGAAAAAAAAAACATGTTAAAATATTAAATTAAAATATTGCTTACGTACGTACACATACATATACATATTAAAAATTCTTTTTAATAATGTTTTGTTAATTGCTATGTAAACAGAAATTAATTCAATTTCAACAATTAATTAATAAAATAAAAATTATAAAAAAATAAAAACTCAAACAATTATGAAAAATAAAAAAATAAAAAAAACTTGTTTAAATAGGCAACAGTCTGATAAAAGGCACATTTCAATTAATCACAAACCGTCACCATCATCATCATCGTCGTCAACATCAACTACAACATCAACATCAACATTAACGGTACGAAGAAATGTATGAAAATGATGAAATTATTGCAATTGAAATTTATGATATAAAATATGGAAAAAAAAAAAATACCAGACTATCGCAGGCATTCCGCCACTATCACCATCAAAGTAGTCCCTTATAACGGCATGATACACTATAATTTCTAAAATACACACACATACACATACACACAGTGTATGTATTATTGTATGATGACATTTATTATTATAATTTGTCTTTTTTTCCTTTTTAATTCTTTTTTGTTTTTGTTTTTCTTTGTAAAATATAAATTAGACTAGCAGTCATTGTTTAAAGAGTAAAAGCATTACGATATAAAATTGTATCTGAAATGAAAACATGTAAATTGTTTAGACCCTAATGAAAAATATCAATATTATTATAAATTCATCCATCCACCCAACCATCCATGGATATATGTATGTATGAGTATGCATACATACATACATATGTATGGGTATACACAATATAATTGAATGTTTATGAATAATACGATTAGACAGTAAAAATATTTTAATTTATTTCAATTAAGAATTAATTAAGAGCCATATAAATATGGGAGGCCTTTTAATAATGCAACCGTTTCCACTGGCAAAACACACTCATACACATAGTGTGTACATACATATGTACATGACAGTGTGGCAATAGTGGAAGAGATCATTGCCACTGTTTATTATGAAAACTTATAGAGTGGATTGGTTGCATATGAATACCCCTTTTCAGCAGTATACACTTGTTCTCCCCACAATGTTTAACAATAATTATAATCATTTAAGTGTTTTTAATTATTTAATTGGAAAACATAATAATTGACACGATTTTGGATTTTATTTTTTCATTTTTTTTTTCATATACATATCGTGTAGCATATGAATTTTATTTGATTATTTTAAATGCGGGCACAATATATTTTTCCTTTCCTATCTATGGGAATTATAACAATTTTCAGCAATATATAGTACATACGTATGATTAATAGATTTTTATAAATTGAAAAGAAATCAGTTGCTTCTGAATTCTAATTGAAGTCATTTTTTTCTTTCAGAAATTGTGGTTTTCGTCCTGTTCTAAATGATACACCAACATCGATGGCAAGTGGAAGTTCAACGGGACGCCCAAATCATACCACATCATTGTTTTTACCACCTCATTTAGCTTCCCTTAGTTCACAATTTTCACAGCAGCCACTGTTTCCAGGTTTAAAAGGTAAGAGTGTGTTTAATGTACGTGTATGTAATCCAAGGATTACCATTTCATAGCACAATTGTGCAGAGAAAATTCACACACATTGCTTATGCTCTTTTATTTAGTCGTCGATCAGACTGCGACCACAATATAAGCAGTAACGAAACGAATTTGACAGGAGCACTGTTCGAATGTAAAAGAGACAGCAAATATTACCAAAAAGTATTTCTGTCTCTGTCTAAAAGTAACTCTGTTTTGTTTATGTTTGTTTTCGGGGAGGATTTTTATTATTGGATAGAAATTGATGATATTGTGGTAGAATAATAGAATAATTATGCACATAATACGGGTTCTTGGTTGAAAGGAGATGTACGATTTTATTGGAGAAACGTAATTTGGAACTAGCGTATTTGGTGACACCTTTTATCGATCGTCACTAACTTAGTATTTAATCAATTGAGAGGTATATTCACAAATTCCTGAAACAAAAAGTTATGAGTATATATTTCATTATATTTTTATTTTTACTTACCTTTTGCACACGGAACTTGTTTCATTATGTAGAGAAATTGCTAAGAGTTCAATTAATAATGAAAAAATTACCGAATTTTAACTTTTTCATTCAAGAAATTAATAAATACTGGTAATATACACAAAGTTCTACAAGAAAAAAATTTTATGAGCAATATGTGTTATTTGATCTTGATATATTTAGCTTCTTACTTATCTTTTGCACAAGAAACTATATTCGTTGTGACCAAAAACCACACAAATTTCTATTAATAATTAAATATTGTTACGTTTTTACCTTTTAAAAACGTTAAAAATATGAGTTCGTAGATTGCAAATAAAATAAAAATAAATCTGTGTTAATTTTTTTAATTAATTCTTTATTTTTTGCACAACCTTCGTGCCACTGTTCGAACTTATTCTACGCATACAATGATAATTTCCACAATACGTGCTTGTTCTTGATATTTCTCCGCTTATAACCTTTTTTATAAGCAACAACAACACTTGTTAGTTATTCTTCTTTGCTCACAACCTTTTTTGTAAGCACCACACTAACAACTGTTTTCTTCACGCAACTTGTCTGCACACAAGTCTGACTGGATTATAACTCGATCTCGTCACTTCGCACACCACTGGTTGAATTCTCACTCAATTCAACGCGACGTCGTCACACGACTAACTTCACTCGAACTCCGAGAATAACGTGTCTTCATACACGGCTGACTGAATTCTAACTGAAACCTCGTTGCTCGCTTTATCTTGCCTTTTATATCACTCGATCAACAGTGTGATGAATGCCCTTGAAGGATGATGACGACCTTCGGGGACAATCCAAAAATGTAAACAACTTGATTCCATTTTTGTTGTTCGTGTATTTTATTTACTTTCGTCCAGGCAGAGTTGTTGTTGTTTTGTTTCTTTGTCTTTCTGCTATATTTCTTTTATACGCAGTCTTTGTTGCTATATTTGTTTATTCATCGATTTTGTAAACAAGCCCTGTTGTTTTTGTTGCTATATGCTTACTCATTCGTTGATCACGTGAACAACTGCATTGTTTTGTTTTTGGAGCTTTTGTTTTTATGCGTGATCAACTCCATTGTGTTGTTTTTGGAGCTTTTGCTTATTATTTTAACAACACCATTTCCATTTTCGTAACAATATTTACGAATTTTTAAAATTTTCATTGAAGAAATTAAAAAATATTCTAAATTTTCCCTTTTTTAACACAAAATCAATGTTTGTTTACATTTAATTTTTCTGCTTTATCCATCAGTTTTCCCTCTGTATATCTGTTGCTTCTAACACATTTGGTTCGCAACACTTATAACATTTTTTTTCTCCCTCTAGTTGGACCAGTGTTTTTACGCTAAAAGCCTTTTTCAAATGTCATTGCTTTCGTTACTGCTTAGCTGTGACTGCGACAAGCACACATGTCAGCGGATGCTATAATATTTTTTTTTTTTATGTTTACACTCAAAAAATAATTTATGTTTAAAAACCCTTTTCTTAAAATTCAAAGTCTTATATGTTCTTAAAACACATTTTGTTTGTTTTAATAGTCAAGTAAATAATTTAGATGATATGGAAAGAGAACAACTTTTTTTATCGACATAAAGCAATATTTTGGAAAAATTAAAAGGTTGGTTATTAGTAGGAGAGGAAATTTATGAACCAAAATTAGTATCCAGCAAATATCTAAAACATATTCCCTAATTATTAAATCAAAGATGTATAACTCTATGTATGTTAATGAAATGAAAATCAAAATAGGGTATATTACTAACATTCTCAACTTATTTTCTCTATCTCTTACTCACTAATACACAACCAAAAAATTTTTGGTAACCCCTGATGTAATCTCTTTTCTAAGTGTATGAAATTTGATATTTTCTAAAAACAAGCAACCCCCAAAGAAAATAAAAGTAAAGCTTAAAGATTGATGTGATTTTTTTTTAAATTTCATCATCTTTAGTTATTAAATTAATATTGGATATTATTTTTTTTTTTTTGTATTTTTAATGGGGGGCTCAGATTGTCAGTATCGAGACAAAGTATTATGAACAACAGGTATAACAAAACAGACTGGCTTACAAGCCAATAATCAATCAATAACAATCACTGTACAGATTTGTAAAGATAGATTATTTTCCATCACATCAGATACAGAAACTAATGTCGTATAAAAATCATTTTTATCGATTGATTATTTTCAATTTTCATAATATTATTGCCACACGAACATATGTAATTGGTAACAAGCTTTTAATTAAATTAGGAAAGCAGTTGTTTAGTTGGAAATATCTATGTTTTAATGAAATTAATACAATAGCAACATTAGATTTGAAATAATGTAAATAATTGTCATATAATAATTTCATAATAAATTTCATTTGTTGCCCATTTACAGGCGTACCATCATTCTCTGGCCTATGCTCTTGTTGCACTTTAAAACCATCTCATTCTACAGCCAACTCTGTAACTGTTTCATGTTCTTCGGCGACCAGTTCTCCGGAGTCTCCACCTCATACGGCTCATGGAAATTGTGATCCACGTTCTTCATCAGTTGCGGAGCTAAGACGTAAAGCTCAGGAACATTCCGCTGCCTTATTACAATCTCTACATGCCGCCGCCGCAGCTGGTTTAGCATTTCCAGGTCTGCACTTGCCACCGCTTTCTTTTCACCATCACCCATCGTTAAGCAATGCACATCATCAGGCAGCTGCTGCTGCTGCTGCCAGTGTTCGTTTGAAAAACGAAGCCCAAGATATGACCGCCAGTACAATGAACGGCTTAGTGGCCAATATGATGCCTTCGGTAACCACTTTAATGGATCAGTCATCACCGAATTCGAATCAAACACCACCTTCGTATCAACATCACCACCAGCAACAGCAGCAGCAACAACAACAACATCAACAACAACAACAACAACAAATACATTCTGTATCACAATTATCACCACCAACAACTCCAACTCAGATATCGAACTCGTCAAAGGACACACCATTAAACTGCACAAACGGCGCGGTTATAACGAAAACCGAATAAACGTTGTAATTAAATAAAGAATATTATTTTTATTCGTGTTCGAAATTTGTTTTTCCCCCTTTTCGGCATTGATTTCGAATTATAAATAATAGAATTTAATACATTAATAAATAATATAAATAAATAATATAACAATTTATTGTATTTAGCATATACAATAAATAATTAAAAATTAAATGTGAAAAAAAATAAACACAATAATTATTATTATTTGCTTACAAATTTATAATAAGTTGGATTCATTCATCATTATTATCACATAAAAAATTATGTGATGTTTTTGTAACACAGGCTATTTCACTTGCCTGCCTGTTTGCATGGAAAACACAAACAAAAATACTCAATTTTGTTTGTGTTTCCCTTATAAACAGGCAGGCAAGTGAAATAGGCTGTGTTACAAAAACATCACATTAATTTCTTTTTAGATTCCCCCCAAATAAACGGCAACATTTAGTGCTGTCTGTCATTTATAAATAAATAATTAAGAAATAAATAATTGAAAAAATCGTGATTCTTTGGTCCTTAAAAGAAAATCTTTAAAAAAATTTATATAGAATGTAATATTTAATGGTGTTTTCTTTTCTACCAAAAAATGTGCATTTTATTAACGCAAAATGCAATTTTGCGTTTGTTTCTTAAAAATGTTTCGCCCTCTAAAAGGGTGGTATGTTTTATTCTAAATAATTCGCACTTGCCAATGGTGGAGGGCATTGCATTTTATGCGCTGTATAAATTGAGAGTGCTGCTAATGCCCTGTAAAGCAGATGACTTTTGTTTATTTATAGGGCTACCAGATGAAATTTAAAAAAGTCGTCTGGTATTGTTATCCAATTTGAAGTTAATTTTTTCATTGTTTTGTGGAGTAATCTTAAGGAAATATTACATTATTAAAGCTACATGGTCAGCAATATAAAAAATTGCATTCAATGTTAGAACAGTGTTAAAAAAATAAAAGCGTACAAAAAATGGAGACGAAAATTTAGCGATCTGACAACACCTTTGAACAAATTGGCATTTCCTTATTCATTTTCTTAATAAGTGGTAAACACAGGGCATACCCTTTTTTAATATTTGTGTTATGTTCTTCTCAAATAAAAAATGACATTACAACAGGGTTGGTCAAAAATTTTTTAATGTACCTTGTAAGAGGGTGACATTTTCTTTGTAGAAAAGAAAACACCATAAGTGTTGCAATTGTCTTTACTTCAAATTGTATATATTAATCTGTTGGCATTTGATGATTTTTATAAAATAAAAGCTAAAGAATTTCTTTTCCCATAACCAAAACATTTAATTATCGTTCCAAAGAAAACAAACTGCATATATGCACATATAAATATATGATTATACATATATATATGTATGTATATATGTATATATGTATACTTAGTACGGACATAAATACTATTACACACATAAAATACATACAATTAAATATATACAGTGAGCGTCAAAAGAAAGTGTACACTATGGATAAAATTCTAACAATCTCAACTCAAGTTTTCCACTTAAGGAGAGTGCCCGAAAAAATTTTACAATATTTCCAAAATTTTCTAATTCTTTTCAATTTTAAAAACTGGCAATAAAATAATTTGAAAAAAAATTAACGATAATTTATTTATGTATATTTTTTTGAATTGTACACTTTCTTTTAACGCTCACAGTACATAATAAATACATAAAATATAAAAAAAACTATCGATATTTATGAACCAATTTTATTTCATTTTACATTTTGAATATTATATATTGGCCATAACGCACAACTTAAATGGAACTGGCCAATCATCAATATCAATACGCATCTCGTCAATTTGAAAATTACCTACAGCACGAATTAAACCGGTCTGAAGGATGTCTTACATATATCTACGTCCTCTACAAATTACCACAATTTGTGGTCACGCGGGTTTAAATCAAGACCGCCAGAGGGAGCTAGCGTACAGCTTCCAGTGCGTTAATCATTTTTTCATCGGTAAACAAAATTTTGTTGTGCAAGTTATCAGCGTGTTTCACTAAAAAGACGTTTGTAGTTTTCAATTCTTTTTTTTTTTTTAACTGCTGTCAACAAAAGTTCGATATGGCCTTTGAAAACATCAAGTCTCAAATACTTTTTAATAATTCGACTGATGGACTTTTGCGAGATATTTATCTGCAAGACCATTATTTTTCGTTCAAGTAGCGGATTTCACCGAACTGTACGAAAATGGTCCTTCAGACGGTAGTGCTTAACATCTCCTCTCTCAAATAGTTTTATGTACCGGTAGACAAACAGCAACTAATCCCGAATGGGCGAAATGTCTTGAAAATATCAGCTTCTCTCATATCGGACTTAAATAGTACTGTAACAGTGATACGGTGCTTATTACATATATGGAATAGCCAGATAACGAGAGAAAACTGTATGAAACGAGGTGATATCTCAATGAGTGTAACAATATTTATGTCCCTACTAAGTAATATTGAAAAACATTTCTCGACCGTAATACTATGATCAGACATGCACTTATATTGAGTAATTCGCAATAAACGGCATTATTGATCTCAATATTTCATATAAAATGTTAATTAATTATTGCTCAATAAATTCATAAAATTGTTATAATATTGATTAAAACTTGAAATACAGCACTGTCATAAGTACGTTCAGCGAGCATACATATTACAATTTTCCGAACACTTTCTATTATTATTTGACAACTCAAATATCAACAACGACAAACAAAAAAAAAACAATGTTGATGAAACAACCAGCTGTTTTGTTTACCAGCTGTCAAATGAATATTGAATAAGCAGCTGAACTGCGTATATTGTTATGTCTAAACACTTAAAATATTGTAATCAATAAACCAAATATTGACTCAATAAAAGTGCATGTCTGAACATAGTATAAGTCGATATATACAGAAACGATTACTTAAAATGCCAAGGGCCTTAGGCAACAACAACAAAAAAAAATATTTATTATTTGTATATGATAATCGAAATGAATAAAAATTTTAAAACGTAACAAAATTCTATAAAGAATATTCAATTCAATATCGAATTTGTTTATATTCTAATAGATCTTCTTCTTTGCAAAATAAAACATTTCGAGATCTACTATTTTTACACAAATATATATATAAAATGTTCTTAACTTTAATTTAAATGTAAATACTTATATGGCCTATTACAACCAATTTAGTAATTAGAAATTTAATAATTTAGACATTCTCATATATGTATGTATATGAATATATACGAGTATATATTGTATGTATTTACGATTAATTAAATATTAATATTAAAATATAAGTATATAAAGTATAATAAAATGATTTCAAATAAGTATATCAATATTACGCGGATATAATATATTATAAATTTTAGGAAATCTAACAAATGATTAGTTAATAAAGAGATAAATAATAAAATTCCATTAAAAAGTCCAATCGATTTTCTGTTTTATTTAATTTTTTTTGTTTTTTTTTTTGTGTTTTCAAACTGATCGAATGAAATTAATGAATGATTAAGTATCATATTATCTGTAACAGAGATCAGCAATGAATCGTTTTTTCGCTACTCATAAGCACTTATAAAATTTTGAATATAAGTGAGTCGTCGTCAACAATATTGAAATTTAACTATGTACTCTGATTCATTCGTATTCACTACTCACATTGATTTATAAGTACAAGTTGCAATGAGTATGCATACAACGTTGACATCAAACTCATAACATTCGAAATATGTTTGATTCATAAACCTACTACTCATTCAAATTCATAACTTTAGAAAAATTCTTATAATACTTATAAATAATTCGGGTGATTCGAATCATTCATCAAAATTTATAGTCTCAGAAGCAAAAAAAAAAACAGAACAGAAAGCAGAGCAAACACACAACCTTTTATTAAGTATTTTAGAGTTCGTACATGGCATAATCATTTAACAGGTGGGAGTATCTAAACAGCTGATAACATTTCGATTGTCAAAATTTTGTTGTTTTTTTTTTTTTTTGTTTTGTTTCGATAATCATTTTCTCATTTATAAACCCTCATTTGTACCGGATGTGTCCTTAACGATACGCACTCTAGAAATTCTTCAGGATTACTATTTCAAAGCGAATTTTATTAAAATTTTTGCAAGAAGATTAATAATATTTAAGCCTATAACACTAAATACATATATCTTTTAAACTACAACATAGATTTACTATATTTATATTTATTTAGACGAGAGTGATGAATTGCCCAAAAAAAGATTTCGGTCTCTCCAACTAGGTGCCTAAACTATGAGCAATAACAAATAACGTTTGCATCTGCCATTTTTCTGGATGGCCATATTAAAAAATGTTATTTACATAAAGTGGAAATGTTATTGACTGCATGAAATATTTTTTTTTTTTAATTTATAGTTGCCCCACTTTGGCGTAATTAAGCATGACATAAAAATCAAAAGAAATTTCAATATATAAAATTTATTTAGTTTTTTTAATTGCTTTTATTAATTTCCTATGGAGGTTTGAAGGTTAATCTTTTTGACATTCCGCGTGTACTTTAACAACTTTTTTTTTCATTTTTCTTCCTATTGTCATTCTTCAGTCAGCTGTTTCTGACAATCGAAGAAGTTTTTACAAAAACAAAATGCCTGTTGTTTTTGCATTGTTGTACTTGTTGTAGACATAAGGTCACCTATTGAATGATTACGCCATGAGTTCGTACTTATTTTGTGATTCTTGTAAATGTTGAGTTATGGAGAGTCCAAATCAGGGGTTACCAAAAATTTTTTGGTTGTGTATTAGTGAGTAAGAGAGAGAGAAAATAAGTTGAGAGCTTACAGTCATAGGAAAATGTTAGTAATATACCCTATTTTGATTTTCATTTCATTAACATACATAGAGTTTATACATCTTTGATTTAATAATTAGGGAATATGTTTTAGATATTTGCTGGATACTAATTTTGGTTCATAAATTTCCTCTCCTACTAATAACCAACCTTTTAATTTTTCCAAAATATTGCTTTATGTCTATAAAAAAGTTGTTCTCTTTCCACATCATCTAAATTATTCACTTGACAATTAAAACAATCAAGATGTTTTTTAAGAACATATGTATAAGACTTTGAATTAAAAAAAAAAGAATTTTTAACATAAAATATTTTTTGAGTGTGAACCTAAAAAATAATAATATAGCATCCGCTGACATGTGTGCCTGTCGCAGTCTGATCGACAACTAAATAAAAGAGCATAAGCAATGTGTGTGAATTCTCTCTGCACAATTGTGCTATGAAATGGTAATCACTGGTCCAAATCAACAACATCATACGTGTTGTTAAGTATGCACATGAGATGAGTACTTCAAACTTTGAATATGAGTAGACGGTCCATGATATTAAAATAAGTATGAATGCGTATCAGAATCAGAAATTATAAATATGATTCGATTCTACTCATCTTCTTGATTACTAATTGCTGATCTCTGATCTGAAATTAAATAGAAACCATTTGAGGTCGTATTGGCTAACTGCCACTTCTACTTTAAACGCAAATATTTTGGAAGATTACTTGTATCAATATTATGTTAGCAGAGACTCAAAAACCATATTTTGTTATTTAAATATATGAAACAGTAGGTAAGCTGAAAGGAAATTAAGAAAATGGTAAGTTAAGTCTACAGATCAGTCAAAGCTTTTGCGAAAATATTAAAGAGAATTACTTCAACATTAATTTTATTTTATAGAGGACTTTACAAAATCCGAAAATGTAGGTTTTTGTATTCTAAAGTTTAAAACTGTTTATAATTATTTTCTAAGCTATAACTAACTTCCTTATTTATTATTATAAAGTAAACTAAATACAAATTTCATTGATTACTGCTCAGTTGAGTTAATATGTATTACATTTGATCATTAAATTTTATTTAATGATTCGTTTATATTTTTTTTTTCCGACTTGAACAAAATACACAAACAATTATTAAATATTTTTATTTAAATTTTTTTATTCGTTTATTCTATACACATGTCTTCACATTCCCTAAGGGTACTGAAACGGTTTCGGTTTCCTCCACAGCCACCATAGATAAACGGAACACATTCTTGGGAATCAGAATCATATGACCAGGATGGAATGTAACTAAAACAAGCAGTTAGGCCATTTCCGATAGCGGAATGTTCCAAACCGCAAACAGCTTTGAAATTCAATAAATTCAACAATTATTCATTATCCCATACGAGTACATACATAAGTATGTACATATGTCCATCACTCATAATCTACTCACCATTTTTTATAGCAATTGCTGAAGAAATCAAAGCAAAGATGGACAAAATTAAAGCAAAAACTTTCATTTTTTTTTTTTTATGAGAAACGTTTGCAACGAAGTTTAAAATTTGACTGTGTTCTAAACCGGAAAGGCTAAAATCTTTTATAGAAATCGGTACGAAAAAAGAAATCACAATTTGTTGGACTTTTTTTTATTTTGTTTTTTTTTTTTTTTGTCATTATAAAGAAATTTATATACTTTATTCATATAAATTTAAATAATATAAACACATATGTATGCAACTACATGCATATAATGTACGTATGTATTTACGAGTAACATCAATATATGGGCTTTAATGTGTGTCATTGTTTGAGTTTCTGATTAGAGATAATAACTCTCTGTAGCATTCTTAGAATAATCAGACGTGGCGGCCTTCAAAAAATATTCTACGATTATAAAGAAAAAACAAAACTTTCGGAACGCACTACTAGAACAAACTGAAAACGAAATGTTATCAAAATCCCCATTTTCAGTTCTCCTATAATCGTTCTTTGAATGTTCCAATTTTGTGTAAAAGGAAAACCAACAACATTTCCAATTAAATCTAATTTTTAATAAGATCTAAACGTAATAAAAATCCAATCAATAAAATATTCTAGCTCGAGGTCAATTTCTTAATTATCAATTTTCTTTATTATATATCAATATTTCGATATCCATCGGATATCATCTTCATCTTCAGAGTGCCCGAAAAAATTTTACAATATTTCCAAATTTTTTCTAATTCTTTTCTTCTTGTTTCAATTTTAAAAACTGGCAATAAAATAATTTAAAAAAAAATTAACGATAATTTATTAATGTATATTTTTTTTGAATTGTACACTTTCTTTTGACGTTCACAGCATGAAGCAATTTTATTTCATTTTACATTTTGAATATTATATATTGGCCATAACGCACAACTTAAATGGAACTGGCCAATCATCAATATCAATACGCATCTCGTCAATTTGAAAATTAGCAACAGCACGAATCAAAGCTGTCTGAAGGATGCCTTATATCTACGTCCTCTACAAATTATCACAATTTGTGGTCACGCGGGTTTAAATCAAGACCACCAGAGGGAGCTAGCGTACAGCTTCCAGTGCGTTAATCATTTTTTCATCGGTAAACAAAATTTTGTTGTGCAAGTTATCAGCGTGTTTCACTAAAAAGACGTTTGTAGTTTTCAATTCTTTTTTTTTTTTTAACTGCTGTCAACAAAAGTTCGATATGGCCTTTGAAAACATCAAGTCTCAAATACTTTTTAATAATTCGACTGATGGACTTTTGCGAGATATTTATCTGCAAGACCATTATTTTTCTTTCAGGAAGCGGATTTCACCGAACTGTACGAAAATGGTCCTTCAGACGGTAGTGCTTAACATCCCCTCTCTCTAATAGTTTTATGTACCGGTAGACAAACAGCAACTAATCCCGAATGGGCGAAATGTTTTGAAAATATCAGCTTCTCTCATATCGGACTTAAATAGTACTGTAACAGTGATGCGGTAATTCTTATTATATGGAATAGTCAGATAACGAGAGAAAACTGTATGAAACGAGGTGGTATCTCAATGAGTGTAACAATATTTATGTCCCTACTAAGTAATATTGAAAAACTTATATTGAGTAATTCGCAATAAACGGCATTATTGATCTCAATATTTCATATAAAATGTCAATTAATTATTGCTCAATAAATTCATAAAATTGTTATAATATTGATTAAAACTTGAAATACAGCACTGTCATAAGTACGTTCAGCAAGCATATTACAATTTTCTGAACACTTTCTATTATTATTTGACAACTCAAATATCAACAACGACAAACAAAAAAAAAACAATGTTGATGAAACAACCAGCTGTTTTGTTTACCAGCTGTCAAATGAATATTGAATAAGCAGCTGAACTGCGTATATTGTTATGTCTAAACACTTAAAATATTGTAATCAATAAACCAAATATTGACTCAATAAAAGTGCATGTCTGAACATAGTATAAGTCGATATATACAGAAACGATTACTTAAAATGCCAAGGGCCTTAGGCAACAACAACAACAAAAAAATATTTATTATTTGTATATGATAATCGAAATGAATAAAAATTTTAAAACGTAACAAAATTCTATAAAGAATATTCAATTCAATATCGAATTTGTTTATATTCTAATAGATCTTCTTCTTTGCAAAATAAAACATTTCGAGATCTACTATTTTTACACAAATATATATAAAATGTTCTTTAACTTTAATTTAAATGTAAATACTTATTACGGCCTATTACAACCAATTTAGTAATTAGAAATTTAATAATTTAGACATTCTCATATATGTATGTATGTATATGAATATATACGAGTATATATTGTATGTATTTACGATTAATTAATTATTAATATTAAAATATAAGTATATAAAGTATAATAAAATGATTTCAAATATATCAATATTAAGCGGATATAATATATTATAAATTTTAGGAAATCTAACAAATGATTAGTTAATAAAGAGATAAATAATAAAATTCAATTAAAAAGTCCAATCGATTTTCTGTTTTATTTAATTTTTTTGTTTTTTTTTTGTGTTTTCAAACTGATCGAATGAAATTAATGAATGATTAAGTATCATATTATCTGAAACAGAGATCAGCAATGAATCGTTTTTTCGCTACTCATGAGCACTTATAAAATTTTGAATATAAGTGAGTCGTCAACAATATTGAAATTTAACTATGTACTCTGATTCATTCGTATTCACTACTCGCATTGATTTATAAGTATAGGTTGCAATGAGTATGCATACAACGTTGACATCAAACTCATAACATTCGAAATATGTTTGATTCATAAACCTACTACTAATTCAAATTCATAACTTTAGAAAAATTCTTATAATACTTATAAATAATTCGGGTGATTCGAATCATTCATCAAAATTTATAGTCTCAGAAGCAAAAAAAAACAGAACAGAAAGCAGAGCAAACACACAACCTTTTAGTAAGTATTTTAGGGTTAGTACGCGATTCATACTTATTTTGTGATTCGTAGAAATGTTGAGTTATGGAGAGTCGTAATCAACAACATCATACGTGTTGTTAAGTATGCATATCAGATGAGTACTTCAAACTTTGAATATGAGTGGACAGTCCATGGTATTAAAATAAGTACATATGAATGCGTATGAGTATCAGAAATTATAAATATGATTCGATTCTACTAATCTTCTTGATTACTTATTGCTGATCTCTGATTTGAAATTAAATAGAAACCATTTGAAGTCGTATTGGCTAACTGCCACTTCTACTTTAAACGCAAATATTTTGGAAGATTACTTGTGTCAATATTATGAAACAACTAGATGACCCGTGCGAATATTTCGCACTGTTAGTTGTCATTTTTGTAACATAAAATGAAAATAATTAATAGAAATTTTATTAAAAGTATAAAAATATTAGAAATCATAATATATCATACATATTTACATACATACATACATATGTTTAAATGCTTTTATAATACTTCTTTGAATACAATGTTAGAGGTAATGACATGATCATCGTTAACTTTTTGCCCGTACGAATCCTTAATACAAACAACCTTTTTAACTGTTAAATATCAGCTGACACTATATATATGTATATATTAAAAGCCACCGTATTACTACACTTCATAAAACAAACAATGCCATGACAATAACGACATTACCAAAATGGCTTTAACAACTTTATATATTATGTGGTGTGTAATTAAGCGACCCTGTTTATCGCACTTGATCTAACAACTACTGCAAAGTATTGCCAAAACAGCTTTTTGCAACTTAATATGCATATTATATATAACTGACTTAGTAATAAACGGCATTATAGTAAATAGCGGTATTGCCAGAATGGATTTTAATACATACTATATTATGTAGAACTGCATTACTATTAAGCGACCCTGTATTAGTACACACTTGAACAAAAACATATAATCATAATGACAACAGTATTATCATGCAGTTCTATATAAAATATAATTTTTATCAATGAAAATATTAATTTTTCAATTTCTAATTATTTTTCGTTATTAGTGTTAGATATAAGCTTTAAAATGAGATATCATTCATTAAATTTGATGCGGTGGTATGGGAGATATTTGCAACCGACAAAAAAGGAAAAGGACTTAAAAAAAACGAAAATGTAGGTTTTTTTTTAAATTTTTATTTATTATTCGGTTACGAAGCAATTCATTATATCATCCTAAAGGTACCTCTGCGCCGTATAGGCATTATAGAGGTGAGTTAGCAATAACATCCTAACAACAGTTTAAAAGATGTAAGCAAATAATGAAAATAATTTAAATAATTAATTTAAAAGATAATAATAATTACATGCATTTAGATATAATATTAAAAATAAGAATAAAATTTTTTTATCGAACTTCAAAATTTTCAAGTTACCTAGCAAAAATTTCTTTAAGTTTGTCTTAAATAATGAAATGTTATTAATTGATTTTACGGACTCTGGCAAGTTGTTAAATTCCCGACTACCAATATATTCAATGCGTTGCTTAGTCATCTCAAGCCTACAGCGAGTTAATACTAAACTCGTACTATTCCTTGTAAATATCGTATGTTGGTTACGCGCAATTTTTTTTTTTTTTTTTTTATGTAACCAGCACTCAGGGGATGGCCCCTACTCATGCAGTGCATTGTGCAGGTTTTTAGAAAAGGTGGAAAGGTGGAAGATGCGAACGGCAAGGAAACGAGTTGCTGCTAGGTGACTATAAAATGGCCAGTGCTATACCTTCATCATTAGACAGTCTACAGGCAATCGTCCCCAAGAAGCCCGCAGTTTCTCACACCACTTATGTTGTGTGTGTTAATTTTATACATAAGTGGCGGGACCTACAGTTTAAAGTCGACTCCGAACGACAGATTTTTTTAGAAACTGAGAAGAAATCGCCAAAAAAATACTTTTTGTATTTTTATTTTTTTTTTTATTTTTTGATGTCTGGCCTGGGACTCAAACCCTGGCTTTTACGTCTAATAAGCCAGCATACTACCTACTAGACCACGGCGACTATCCCGTGGGGATAGATGTGGACTGTATTTAAAGGTGTGGGGGGATGTGGCGACTCCTTGGAACCAAAATTGGGTTCAGATTTCTGGCAAACAAAGGGAAAATTATCAAAAAATAAATGGTCCCAAATAAAAAAATAAAAACAAGCAACACTTTCCTTTTTTTGTTTACTTATTCCTTTTGTACACTGTGTTTTATTCACAATATATTTTTTTTCTTCACAATTTTCTTTCGTCACAATATTTTTTATTTATTCCAAAACTAAACAATGGCCGAATGCCTCAAAATTATAAATAAAAACCACTATTTAAGAGTTATTGATCCTTATGGATCCAATCAACGATTGGATTAATTTTTATTATATTATTATAAAGTAAACTAAATACAAATTTCATTGATTACTGCTCAGTTGAGTTAATATTACATTTGATCATTAAATTTGATTTAATGATTCGTTTATATTTTTTTTTTCCGACTTGAACAAAATACACAAACAATTATTAAATATTTTTATTAAAATTTTTTTATTTTATTTATTTTTAATATTCTGCACACATGTCTAGACATTCCCCATGGGAACGGAAACGGTTTAGGTTTCCTCCACAGCCACCATAGATAAACTGAACACATTCTCTGGAATCAGCTTTATATGACCAGGATGGAATGTAACCAGCACAAGCAATTAGGCCATTTCCGTCAACGGAATGTTTCAAACCGCAAGCAGCTTTGAAATTCAATAAATTCAACAATTATTCATTATCCCATACGAGTACATACATAAGTATGTACATATGTCCATCACTCATAATCTACTCACCATTTTTTATAGCAATTGCTGAAGAAATCAAAGCAAAGATGGACAAAATTAATGCAAAAACTTTCATTTTTTTTTTATGAGAAACGTTTGCAACGAAGTTTAAAATTTGACTGTGTTCTAAACCGGAAAGGCTAAAAATCTTTTATAGAAATCGGTACGAAAAAAGAAATCACAATTTGTTGGACTTTTTTTTTTTATTTTGTTTTGTCATTATAAAGAAATTTATTTACTTTTTTCATATAAATTTAAATATATAAACACATATGTACATATGTATGCAAATACATACACACGTACATGCATACATGCATATAATGTACGTATGTATTTACGAGTAACATCAATAGATGGGCTTTAATGTGTGTCATTGTTTGAGTTTCTGATTAGAGATAATAACTCTCTGTAGCATTCTTAGAATAATCAGACGTGGCGGCCTTCAAAAAATATTCTACGATTATAAAGAAAAAACAAAACTTTCGGAACGCACTACTAGAACAAACTGAAAACGAAATGTTATCAAAATCCCCATTTTCAGTTCTCCCATAATCGTTCTTTGAATGTCCCAATTTTGTGTAAAAGTAAAACCAAAAACATTTCCAATTAAATCTAATTTTTAATAAGATCTAAACACAATAAAAATTTATAACAAAGTAGTTAAAAAAAAAACGTTTTTATCAGCAGATTTAAATATCACTCTAAACTAAGAATTTTATAACGCTACATCTACAGTGAGCGTCAAAAGAAAGTGTACACTATGGATAAAATTCTAACAATCTCAACTCAAGTTTTCCCCTTAAGGAAAGTGCCCGAAAAAATTTTACAATATTTCCAAATTTTTTCTAATTCTTTTTAATTTTAAAAACTGGCAATAAAATAATTTGAAAAAAAAAAATTAACGGTAATTTATTAATGTATATTTTTTTGAATTGTACACTTTCTTTTGACGCCCACAGTATATATAAAACTTTTATATTTAATTAAATTTAAGAATGGAATTTTTAAAACATAGTACGAGTTCACAAACGTCAAGTCTTAAATTTTAGGGGGAAAGAATGGAAAGTTACACAGACTTGAGCGCATTGTGAAGTTTATTTGTTTTTCTCTTTTTCTGTTCCATCCGTAATATTCAAAACAAAGTCAAAAATTGACGAGAAAAAAATATTTTGTATGTGAACTTAAACTTACATATATTCAAAAGAAATTTGAAGAATAATTCATAAGCGAGACTTGATATGTGGCTTAGTTTTTGGGAAAACTTATTTTAAACAAAGATGCCTAAAATATTATATCAGGATTATATCATGATCAGTGTTACATATCGAGCCATAACCGCAAAAATATCTCAAGCGACAAAAACGAAATTTTACAGGGGAAGGTTTTTATTATTTATTTCTTGTTCAAATCAAGTTAGAGCAACAAAATTTTGTACGAAGACACATTTTGTTCCAATGCATAATATAAATCCAATTGATTTCTCATATCAGCATAATAACAGTAATTTTTGGCGCTTAAGCTTTTTTTTGCTGTCATTCTGATTAACTACTGGGAAAAAATTGTGTCGGTTAAGATAAAATATTCTTATGACGGAGGGGTTTTTTTCATTTACTAAACTATATTTTTTGTAATATATTTCTTTTTATGTCATTATTACAACATTTTATACATAAATGTTTGTATTTACATATGAAAGGCTTTTTATTTGTACTAGAAATTAAATATTTTTGTAACCAATACAGTCAATGTCTAACAGTACGAATTATTATTATTAATATGGGAAATAGGAAGTCGCCGTAGTCTAGTAGATAGTGTGTTGGCTTATTAAACATAAAGCCAGTGTTCGAGTCCCAGGCCAGACATCAAAACAATATACAAAAAGTATTTCTTCGGAGATTTCCTCTCAGCAGATTTCTGGCAAAAAACTCTGAGAGTAAATAAAATTGCCATGAAAAGTTTCTCATAAAAAATCTGTCGTTCGGAGTCGGCTTTAAACTGTAGGTCCCGCCACTTATGTATAAAATTAACGCACACAACATAAGTGGTGTGAGAAACTATGTCAATAATCCTGACTGAAGGGTTGTAATGACCAATTATGTATGTATTTATATAATATAGGAAATAGGTGCTAAAAGACTCCAATTTTTACTTTGTTACGCGTACATACATACATATCGTTGCCTCAATATAGAAAGGCCCTAACTCGTGTTTTTTAAGTAGAGATTTTTTGGGTAATTATGATAACCTCATTATAACCTCTTTTTCCATCGTTTTCTCTCCATAAAAAGCAACACCCGTTTCTGGTGCCACTTTCGTAAAAGCTTTCGTTATAGAATGCATACTTTCTACAGTAAAACAGTGTTATAGCGTTTCCGTGTGGTGTGTTAAGTACCTTTTGCAGATCGAAACTAACACACAGAAATTAATAATCAGCTTTGCTCTTCTCCTGGTCCGCTTAAAAATATCCTTTAACTTCTCTTTATAAATTACATATGTGCATTTGATATGCTTTTAACACTTCCTTATTTACCTCTATCATATTTTATAAATTTTACAGATGTACAACATATTTACATACAAGTAGGGTTGGCAATCCCGCTCTATATTTTCAATCCCGGGATTTCGGGATTTCATTTACCTAGTCCCGGGATCCCGGGATTTATCCCGGGATTTTAAAAAATTTGTTCTTGAAAGATATTAACATATTATTTCAATAAAATTAATAACATGACACATCCAAAAATAGGTTTATAAGAAAGAATTTATTAAATTATAAGAAAATTAATTTTATTTTTAATTTTACACATTTTTAAATTAATTATAAAGAGTTAATTGTTTTTATAGATATACACTAGAGCCCCGACTTGCGTCGATCCGATATGCGTCGTTTCGATTTGCGTCGCTTTTTAAAAATTGACAAAACTCAGCTTGCGTTGTTGCAATTTCAACTTGCGTCGATTAAATTTAGCCGAATTTAAAGGAATGGAAGAGGATGACATTAATGAACTTTTACTGTCTCACGATGAGGAGCTTGATAATAAAAATTTATTATCTATTAATATTCAGCATGCTTTAGAAGATGATGTTATGATAATTGATAATACATTAGAGGAAAAAAAAATAACAATCTCCAATATTTCGAAAGCTATGCAATTAATTTCCCATGCATTGGATATATTTTCTGAAAACTATCCTGACGAAAATCGTAGCGAGGGCGTAGCGGCATCTGCTGACCATAAGCCATTAGTTGTTACAAGGAAACATATTAGCAAAAAAATTTCTAAAAATTCAACAAACCTTTTTATTAACAAACCTGTAAGACCACGTAATCAAATGGAGTGTTGTTGATTTAAATTTATTATCTGAAGAAAGCACCACATAAACTAAACAAAGCATAATTTCTTCTTTAAAATTTATTTTTTTATAAATGAATTTTATTGATTTTTGTTAAGTTTTTTGTTAATTTATATTTTTGCTATTTCTTTATAATAACTAGAGAAAACTTTACTCAACTTAATAAAATAATGATAAATGTTTTCATAATTCTGTTTTATCCGAAATATTAAGTTTTTTTTGCTTCATTTTGATGAATTTCAATGCATTTGTATAGAAAAATTTGATTCGATTTGCGTCGTTTCGATTTGCGTCGCAATTCTCCGGTCCCCATTAACGACGCAAGTCGGGGCTCTAGTGTATACTCTTTTGTTGATCAAGTGCGATATGTTATTATTTTTTATTATTTTTAAAATACGTTTTGAGGAAGTACAGAGCATCCAAAGTTTCATCGCTCAAACGACTTCTTATTTTAGTTGTGAAAAATCCAGCTGCAGAAAAAGTACGTTCAGACTCTACACTGGCTGAAGAAGAAGGTGTAACTTCTGACTCAGAAGCTATTAGAAGTGATGTAGCTGGATTTGAAGCATTTAGTCTTCCGAGTAACTCAACTATTAATTTGCTACATTTTATGGAAGAAGGAACCGTTACGAACTCTGTTTCGGATTCGGACTGAACATTTGTTCTACCATTGTGCAGATACTGAAGTACCCCACTGATATCTGTTCTCCTTTGTTGCATGCGATGGATGAGGGCTGAATGTAGTTTTTGACTTATAACGTTGTTAGCATCTTTAAGTTTTTTTAACATAAAAGTTATGGCAACATCGGCTGTGAACAGATTAGCATCCCGACGGCAAAGGGCGTCAACTGTTGCTTTAACTGGGACAAGAGCACTAATGATTGCGGATACCATATTAATCTCATCTTTGGATAAAGCAAAATATTCACCTTCAGGTGGACCTATGTCTATTAATGCTTTTTGTATACAATTTCTTAATAAATAAAGACGTTCCAGCATTAACAAAAGGCTGCTCCACCTAGTTTTATAGTCTTTGATTAGAGTTAGTTGCTTTCCAAATTCAGCCGTAACATACTTTTGCATGACATCTTATTTTGTTGCTGTAATATACAACCATTTAGCGGACTGTGTTGACAGTCGTAGGTAAACTTTAAATCCCATCAAGGGCTGTTAGTCGTGCAAGTGTAGCAGAAAGTGATCTGTCTTCTAGCCCCAGCATAGGAAAATACTTGGTTAATGGTTTAGTTTTTTTTTGTTGGTGGTTAATCTGCTTCTGGTGATTTTAATTTAATTTTAATTTAAGTGTTTACATCTCAAAAAAAAAATCGCAATTTGAAGTTTTGTTTCTAATTTCATAGCGGTTAATGCATTGAAACAACAGATTCTAATTTCTGGAAATTCGAATTAGTGAGAGTTCTAATATACAATTTTTTTCATTACGGCTTAAAAAGTCGGATTTTGGGGATTGTTAAAAACTGCGGGATCCCGGGATTTCGGGACCCCGGGATCCCGGGATTCCCAACACTACATACAAGTATTAAAATAATACTTTAGTATTATTATATTATAATTTAAAAAAATATGTTTTTCAGTTTTTTTATTAAGAAAATTTTATCTTAAGCGACAGTCGCTGTCACAAAAAAAACAAACAAATTTACAAAGTGCACTTAAGTTAAAATTTTTGTTTGTTATAAATTCATAACGGTGCACCGTGTGACCCTGAAATTTTTATAGATGATGCAAATGATGCCAATGAATTTATTTATTACAAAAAACGATATATGAAAAATATGTCGCTTGAGATATTTTTGCGGTTATGGCTCGATATATTGCTTAGAAAAAGAGCTTTTAGAATTACAACTCTGAACCAAAAGAGCAGTCAACAGTATGGGCGTCTAAAACGCACGGGATAGGATAACGTACATACTGTAACATTGTATTAATAACAAAATAGAATGGTTTTTGAATTTATAAATTTGAGTGACTTTAATCGCTTTCAAATAATGCCTTTTGTGAGTAATTCTGACTTCTTGCCCAGAGATGTTGGCATCAGTAAGGAACTTCATAGTAAGATTTGGCAGCGGACCACCAAAGTAAGAATTAATCGGCAAAGTTAATCCGCACTACGCCCATTACATGTTAACAGAGGGATTTCTATCAACCTAGTACCTACTGCAGTAGATAAAACACCAGCTTAGCTGGAAAAACTGAAACAATTCAGCCACAGGATCCTTAAACGAATGAAATGGAATATACATAAATAATGATTTGATGAAAGCGATAATGTAACTGGCATACAATTGCCTGCATAGATAAAATAAGTTTACATAGATTTTTTTTTCGTTGTGTTTCAAGGAAAAATTTAAATTTAAAGGAATTATAAAAAGAGGAATTGCCTGCAATTTAACATTTAAAGTAAACATTTTTTTATTCGAAAACTTCTTAAAGGTAATGATGTAACTTCAGTATACAACATTATATTTTTTCTGAAAATATTGTTGTATTCTTTATACTAATTGTATACGAGATATGCTTACTGAATATTTGGACGTATCGTTTTAGCACTCACAAAAAATAAAAAAAAAATAAAAATTATAAAGTTATAATGATAAGTTTCAATTTATAAAGTTTGACTTGAAATTGTATTGAAAATGTTTGAGTAAACAAACAATGTATCAATTAGTAGAGGAACACTTTCTACAATTTCGTAGATTAGTTTTAAATGCACAATATTGTATTAGAGATTAGACTTATTTAGATTTTTATTTATATTACTTATTCATATACAAATTTATAGAGAAAATGAGAAAATAGAAAATAAAAACAAACGTAAATAAAATGAACTTATGAAACTAGACTATCACACTACATATACAAACAAACAAACATGCTAATCATATAATCATATTAAATTTAAGATGAGAGACTTTGTTCGGTTGTAGACTCAGATTCAGAGAGTGACAACACAGTGGTGTTGACTTCTTCACTATCATCTACAGCCGGTGACTTGTTTTGTAAACATTTTTGCTCACAATCCTCTTTAGTTTCGAAATTATTAGAATTTCCAGCACAGCCGCCATATATGAACTCTACGCAGTCGCGTTTTTCCACATCATATGCAAAACGATAGAAGAGGGCGAAACAGCGTCCCGTTTCCTTTGGTTGGATGCAGTCTGTAAGTTGCAAAAAAATTTATTTTGTTTTGTTTTCATTAAATCGTATATTAAAATAAAATATAAAATCAAATCAACTTTTACCTTCATTTGTTGGCAACAACGATTCAGTCGTTGCATTTTGTGAAAGATCCTTTGGCACTTCAGCAACCACATGCTCTACAGCCGCCGCATTAAATCCAACAACTAAGCAACATAAGCTGACAGTTAGCACAATAAAAACTTTCATATTTACAAATGGTGTGGTTGTACTCGCCGCAGTTAAACTTCGAATGTGTACGTTATTTCGGCGGAACGTATTAAATACTCAACTCGTGGGCAATATTGTCCAAAAAAAAAAAAAATATTTGTTAATCAACAAAATCAACACTGTGATTGTATTACTTTTTATATATTTTTTGTTCGTATTTTATTTTATTAGGCAATGAGTTTACTTATCGTATTCTATAGAAAATTTGCATATTTTCTAGGTATATATATAAAATTAATAACAAACTTAATTTGAAAGCAAACTTCTCTGAACACGTCTTTTTTTTTCGCCTCACAAACGGGAAGTAATTACACTGAATTTAAAGCTAGTATGTCGCGCTAATGTCACTCAATATTTATTAAAACGATGTGATGGCAGGTGTAAACTAAACACAAGCGTATCAGTTAAGGAACTATTAATATAAATTACTGTTCATAGTATAGTACTTAAATTTATTTAACTAAAGTGAAATTCTCTTTGTTATTATTTTAAATGAAAATTAAAAAAAAAAAAAACTTCACTTCTCATACGCATTCTGAAATATAAGTATATACTCGTAGATGATGTAAAAGTGTTACAATTGATGATAGATATGCGGCAAAAGAATGGCAGCAAAGTTAATATTCGAAAATATTAGAAAAAACATTAATTAACTTAAAATTCAGTATACCTACGCCCTGGTCACTATAGAATCATTAAAAACTCTGTTTAGTTCACGATAAAGGGAATTACCCCCTAAATTAAGTGCAAATCTTCAATGTCGTCATATACATACATTTAAAACGTTCAATAAACTTTAGTACGTCTATGTACTGTACGTAAAATAGACGCGACGTGATTCAATCAATACAAGTGACAACTTCCAAAAAAAAAAAAAAGAGAAACAAAATTGTAAACAATAATAATGAGTCATGATTTTAACGCTATTGCCGTTTTATTAGCACGCACTGTTGTTGAATTATTTATTTAAATTTCATTCAGGTATCTTCCTATATTGTACAAACATTATCATCATACATATGTATGCTATTAAACACACTATCTGGGTAGATTCGTGTATGAATATTTTCAATTTATTTTATTTAAAAATGCTAAAATTTATTTGATTTTTGTGTTGGAGTAATTAGGCTTCTTGCAGTTGGAGACGATTTGGATTTAACTGTTGTTCGCGATAATCGAGGCTGTGCAGTAGTTGTGGTTGTGGTAGAAGTGACGTCTGCAGTAGTGGCCAATGTCTTAAGAGTATCCGATCTTAATTGTTTATTTACCAAAGTATTCTTTTCGGTTGTCGATGTCATTGAACCTGTACCAGTTGTCGTTGATGCACCAGATTTTTTGCAAGCTGTTTCGCATGTCTGTTTAAATCCAAATTTATTATCATTTCCCATGCAACCGCCAAATTTAAATTCTTCACAATTGTTGGTTTTAGCGTTATAATAAAATCGCGTCAAACTCATGCGACATGGACCGGGTTCCATTGGTAGCAGACATTTTGCATCTAAAACAAAAAGTCGATCATAAACTCTACATTAGGTTAGGTTAGATTAGGTCGGAGTGGTAGCTCTGATTCACAAAGCTCACTTGAGCACGCATAGTGGCCCGTTGTGATGCCACGGGTGAACGCAGTCCCTGTACTGACCAAGTTCCACCAAAATCAAGGAAGAGGAAGAAGTTGGTCAGCGCAAGGGCTGCACAAACTCTACATTAAGAAAATAAATTTTTTAATTATCTACATACCTTGTTTTTTGTTTTCCGATGCAACGGTATTACAATTTATTACCGTTAACAGCGCTATTATGAATATGATTGAATATTTTAAACAAAACATAATTGTTGTTGTATTTTAGATTTTTTTCCGTCACTAAATTTATTGAAATTATTCGTACACTCACTAACAGTTATTATTAAACAAATGCAGATGACTTGATATTGTGAAAGCGCTTAGACTGAGCCCCACTATGTATGAATGTAGTCATTTTCAAATGCTCAATAACGGATTCTCATGGTTGATTGTATAAACAAACATACATACATACATATGTATGTATGTATACTCTTGTTGGCGTGATCTTTAACGCGCACATTGAGATAATTTTATTAATTAAATAAATTATTTTATTTGCGTTCACAGTACCGAAAACGTAGTGTATGTAGTGAGACACTTATTGTAAAATGTTTTAGTTTTAGTTTTTGTAGTTCATAATTGATTCCTTTTAAGCGAACAATTAAAATACTGATCGTTCTGACTAAATATTTAATACAATATCTAAATCAAGTAATTTTCTCTTGATAGAAATATGGTATATCGAACTTCATTTATTCGATTATACCCAATAAATATGAGGACGGTTACTTAATTTGTTCGAATCAGAGATCAGCAACGAGTATTCAAAACGATGAGTAGATTCGAGTCATACTTATTATTTCTGATACTTATACGCATTCATACTTATTTTAATATCATACTCATTCTACTCATACTCAAAGTTGGAAGTACTCGTCGTATTCATACTTAACAATACGCATGATGTTATTGACTTCGATTCGTCTCTACTTAACATTTACACGAAGCACAAAATAAGTATGATTCGCGTACGAACACTACTATACTCACAAGAAGATTGTGTGTATGCTTTGCTTGTTGGCTTTGTCTTTCCTTTCTTCTTTGTTTGTATATGCAACAATAACAAAGGCTGTAAATTTTGATGAATGATTCGAGCCACTCGAATCACTTATAAGTATTATAAGTATTTTTCTAAATTTTTGAATCAGAATGAGTAGGCGTATGAATCAAACACATTTCGAATATTGTGAGTTTGATGTCAACGTTGTACTCATACTCATTGTAACCTATACTTATAAATCAATGTTGTAGCGAGTACGAATGAATCAGAGTAGTTGAATTTCAATTCTGTTGATTCACTCATATTCAAAATTGCATGAGTGCTTATGAGTAGGGGAAAAACGATTCATTGCTGATCTCTGGTTCGAATAAACAATGCTAGGCGATGCTTTTTTGTTATGAGAAAGAAATAACATGACAAAAGTTTATTATATGAGTAATTCTGATAATTATAAAGGGTGATTTTTTAGCTATTATCTTTTTGGCAACACTGGTTTAAACAGCTCACGCAAGTTTCATGTTTTGTTTCACTGTCAAACATCTTCAGTTTGGTCTATAATTTAACCATGAATCGTCTTACAAACGAACAACGCTTGCAAATCATTGAATTTGGCATCATTGGACCGTACTTCTTCAAAGATGCTGCGAATCGTAACGTAACTGTGAATGGTGAGCGCTACCGTGAGATGATATCCAACTTTTATTTGCCCAAAATGCAAGAGCTTGACTTGCATGCCATGTGGTTTCAACAAGACGCGCCACATGCCACACAGCACGCGTAACAATGGACTTATTGAGAGGCGAGTTCGGTGAACATTTTATTTTACGTTCGAGACCGGTCAATTGGCCGCCTAGATCGTGCGATTTAACGCTTTTAGACTATTTTTTGTGGGGCTATGTTAAAGCTCATGTCTATACAGACAAGCCCGCTTGAATTGACGCATTGGAAGACAACATTGAAGCATTTATTCGTGAGATACCGGCCGAAATGTTGGAAAGAGTATGCCAAAATTGGACTAAGCGGATGGACCATTTGTGGCGCAGTCGCAGTCAACATTTGCATGAAATAATCTTCAAACATTAAATTATATGGACCGTACTATCGATTCAAATAAAGATTTCATGCATTTTTCTGAATTTTATGTGTTTTTTTTTTTAATTTTCCTATAGCTCTTAAAAAATCACCTCTTACTTATCCATGAGTAGTTTGTCGATTCGATTACGCAAGTTCGACATCAAACATTAACTTTACTCTGGTTAGGCTGATCAATCAGAAAGTGGAAATTTTACAACTAGTACTCAAGCAGTCACCGACTATAAACGTCAACTACATGTCAGTTTGGAATCATTTGAATAAACTGGACTAACAGGTTTAAATTTAAATGACCAAATTACCATCAGTGAAAATCTGATGTAACTCAACGGAATCGAAACGTTTTTGAAATCGTAATGATCGAAAAATAATGTAACAAATCATAGTTCAATGTAGCTTTTCGCAAACGACATTAAAACCTGGATTAACGTCGTCGTTTATGTTGAGTTTTTGATGGGACTGGAAGGGAATTAGCTACTATGACATGCAACGTGCTGTCAGACAATCTATTACGATCACAACTACTTACAATTCGACAAATTTAACTTAACTATAAGAGAGAGACAGAATTTTTAAACAGAAACGATATTCGTAATATGTACACATTGTTTTATCCATTGTTCCATCATTTGTTTGGGCTTCTGGAAATTCTGATAATAAATTGCCCAATAGAAAAATAATTGAAAATTAAAACCCATTATCTATGAAAATTATAAAGCACTGAAGTTCTATCTAATACACATACATACCAGAGAACTGAATGATTGTGAATCAAATGGCATAGTTTTGTATTTTCTAAAATGAATACTGAGCTAGCAATTGACAGTAAAAAAATTAAATATTCTAATACATGATTCATATTATCGAGCCTGTTGTCAACAATTGCTTGTCACTGCTTGCTACTTCTGTTTATTTATATGATTCACAGAAGCAACGAATCAGTATGAGTGTTTTGAATACTTTTTAAAAAACTCTTTTAACAAATATTGTTTTATGTAAAATTTTCAAGTGAGCCGAGGAGTTTTATTTTATAATTTACTGCAATATTAATATTATTAATTAATGCAAAATATATTTGAATTTCTATTTTCTTATTTACATTTCGGAAAAAAGAAGTTGCATATGTCAGTAAGTTATTTACAGTTTGTAGACCAATGCGGTTACGCTTTTCGGTGATTATGTTACATGCGGCGGAAAATACGCGTTCGGAAGCTGCATTGCTTGCGGGAATACTCAAAATTCTTTGGCAAATTTGTGTAAACGAGGGTATTCTGGAGTGTAGTTTGGAGACCATTTCAATATCAATATTCATTTCTAAATGACTGTAACGATTTACATCACCGGATATACTTTCCGTAGCGGATAGGTTTGTTTGAATAAAATTAGAGAAAAATAGTTGGAAATCTAGTGGTGGTTCATCAAATGTTGAGTAATAAATTGGACTTGAAGAAGGCGATACAGACTTCCTAATTTCGGAAATACAAAACGCTTTTACTTCTTTCAAATTAATTTCATCTAGGCAAGAATTGGTTGGTGGACACAGGAAACAAGCCGTGAAGTGAATAATACTTAAATTAGCAACGTACTTATTTTTCATTTCTTTCTTTTTACATGGCAAACTCCATTTTCAACATTTCTTAATAATTCTGAATTCATTGCATTGAATTTTCTAAAAAGACTTTCAAATTGTTTTTTAATGTCAACTCAAAATTTCATATGAGTTGTGAGTTATTTGATTTCTATACAAAACAATCAAACAACAGTAAGAATTTTTTATTTATTTATACTAACAGTACTTAAAAAACAAAAGTGAGTAGGTATATTACATTCAGTTGTTAGAGAATCAACACTGCAAGCAATATCATTAAAACATATTGATGTTAAACAACATAACAAAAGCAATTTACATGTGAGTGGACAGTGAAAGTGAATCAACTCATGCAGTTCTCTGATACATACATACATACATATGTACCTACATAAATAAGGAAAGTAATGAATAACTTTTAATGGTGTTATTACCTCTTCAGCTATAATATCGGGTCCGCCATCTAACGTTTTTTTTTCAATTAGTGCTTATTTCGTGAATGGTAACACTTAGCTCATGTCTGATTTGACAGATAATTAGTTTTATCCTTCCGCTGAATGAATATGGTTGTGTATTCGCGTTTTCGCTTCGCTAAGTGGGCCTGCGATCGACTTACAGAAGATGCCGATTTTGGCAAAAAAAAAATCATCTTTTCAGATGAAGCTCATTTTGATCTTGGCGGGTATGTATGCACAGAAAACCCGCACGCATACATTGAAAAGCCGACGCACAAAAAACGAGTCACTGTTTGGTGCGGATTTTGGACCAGAGGCATAATTGGGCCATTTTTTTTCGAAAATGAGCAAGGAGTGGCCGTTAGAGTCAATGGCGATCGTTATCGGGCCATGTTGAACGAATTTTTGTTCACAAAAATTGAAGAGGAGGATATTGGCAACATTTGGTTTCAAGAGGACGGCGCTACGTGCCACACAGCCGAAGCTACACTCGATGTTTTGCGCCCTGTTTTTGAAGATCGCATTATCAGCCGTAGAGCTGATGTCGTTTGGCCACCTCGGAGCTGCGACTTGGACTATTATTTGTGGGGTGCCGTCAAAGATAAGTGTTACGCGGACAAGCCAGAGACAATTGACGCTTTACAGAACAATATTCGTTAAGCCATTGGTGAAATACAGCTGCACACAATAGATAATGTGCTCAAAAATTGGACCGATCGTGTAGGCCACTGCATGGCCAGCCGAGACAGCCATTTGAATGAAATTATTTTCCATTATTAACCTGAAGGATTGTACTTTCAAATAAAAAAAGAAATTTGATAAAATATTCAGTAGATTTTTTTTTAAAGCATTTTCAAAAAAAAAATTATTTGGCGAACCCTTTATAATATGTTTATTATTTTGTAGCTTTCAAACCAACTCTCAAATTTTAGTTTCTTTTATAAAAATCAAATTTAATTAGCGTACATTTGTCGCAAATGTTAAATTTTTAGCAAAACATAAATGTATTCGTTAAAGATCATGTTGTGGGTTATATGTAGATCTTATTTTTGAAGAATATTTATTACAATCCATTTTTAAAGCTTAATAAAAGAGCTAATGGCATCTGATAATGACAATGTCTATACATAGTATTATACTATAGAGATTTTATAGTTCATTATACAGATACATAATTACATATGTACATACATATATTTTGTGTTTATATACGAGATTCCAACATAAATTTAATCTAATTTAAATGTATTCATTCTTTTAATACTCACAAGTATAGTTATTAAATTAATTAATTTAAATAGAATGGAATTATGAAAATTAAAAACTTACATACATATGTATGTATGTATGTATACGTATGTATATGTATATAACAATTTTTTATAAATGTTATTGAAAATAAAATGAAAACGTACAATAAACGAATGAGTACGTTTATTTATACAATATTTTTATTTCTAAAATAGCTACATATTTAATTTACTTGAAATAATTGAAAAAGTGTTTAAAAATAAATATAAACATTTAACTATTTATATCAAAAAAAAAAAAAACAAAAACAAAACAAGAGAAAAACATATTGTATACATAAAGGGCTATCCATTTCGTGGTTTCAAAAGTATGGGACTGGAATTCGACATCTGTCAAACTAAGTTGTGAAAGCAATTTTTTTTCTTTTCAGTTGAAAGTCTGACATTGACGAAAATGGATCGCTTAACTATCACACAACAACGCATAAAAATTATCAAAACCTACTACAAAAATGGTGATTCTGCCACAGCCACGTATCGAACAAAATTTTCTTCAGCGATGAAGCACATTTCACACTCGGTGGGTATGTTAATAAACAAAATTGTCGTATTTGGGGTTCTGACAATCCTCAAGTAATTGAAGAGAGGCCATTACATCCAGAAAAGTGACTGTTTGGTGCGCTCTTTGGTCCGAAGGTGTGATTGAACCTTACTTCTTCGAAAACGACGATGGAACGACTATCACCGTCAATTCGGAGCGTTATGGTCATATGATAAGCGACTTTTTTTTGCCTGCTATTGAAGAATACGACTTGGAGACCATGTGGTTTCAACAAGACGGTGCCACATGCCACACAACTCGAGCGAATATGGCTTTATTGCAAGAGACATTTCTTGGCCGCGTAATTTCTCGTCGTGGCGATATCAACTGGCCACCAAGATCATGCGATTTGACACCAATAGACTTTTTTTGTGGGGCTACGCGAAAGACCGTGTTTATGCAGATAAACCTTCAACTCTTGAGCACTTAAAAACCAACATTCGTCAAGTTATGGCTGAGATACCGCCCAATATGTGTCAAAAAGTGGTCGAAAATTACCTTAACCCTTAGAGTACGGAGTGGGGTAACTTAGGTCCCCCAGTCATAGTTTTTCTTGAATAACTTCGCAAATAATTTTTTACTGTCTTTTTCCCTTTAGGTAGTCTAATTTTATTTTGAATACTATATAAAAACTTATAAGTGGCATTAAAATATCAACCTGTTTGTAATTGGAAGGTAAGTTTTTCGTTCGGGGTACCCAAGTTACCCCACGTCGTACTTTACGTTACAAATTTTCGTTGCTTTTTTAGGACCAAAAATGGAAAAATACAAAAAAAAACCTATCCCAGCGACAGATAGAAGACTATATATATGACATTGAATAGGATCCTAATGATATATTAATGATAGGATTAGATTGGGATAGTGACAATTCTAATTATATAGGTAGTAATTATGTAAGTGAAGATAGTGAAACAGAAGACGAGATTGAAGAAGAAGAAGAACAAGCAGAGGATATTCTTCCGGATATTGATGAAATTGAAAATGATGATGATTTTCATTTGAATGCGGAATATTGCACCGCTAAGTCTGGCAGAGTTTGGACTTTGAAGCTATTTCCACCAACGCGTAGGTTAGCATGCAATATTGTGAATGTTACCACAGGAGTAACTTTTTACATGAGTGACGCTAGCGAAATTGGTGAAATATTCAACCATCTTATAACACCGACTATCAAAAAGAAAATCTGTCTTCATACTAACGAAGAAGACAAAAGAGTGTTTGAAAAGTATAATGAAAAACATCCTGAGAGGCAAAAAAAAAAATATGGAAACTGGTAACTGAATGTGAATTGGATGCATTCCTTGGAGTACTTATTAAATGAAAACAAATAAAATAACAACTTCTTACTTTCAAAATAATATTTTTAGTTCTTTTATGCTAAGATATAAACAACAAAAGCCCATTTTTCTTTGGGGGACCTTAGTGACCCCACTCCGTACTTTATGTCAAAAAACGAGCTTCGTACTCTAAGGGTTAAAAGAATCAATGCTTGCAACACTTATTTAAATGATGTAGTGTTTCACACATAATGTCAACGTTCAAACTTTACAATAAAAAAAGAAATATCATGAAAACAATATTTTATATGCGTTTTATTTACGTTTACTTTTGAAACCACGAAATGGATAACCCGTTACTACATACTTATGTATAAATATGTTTTCATATTTAATAGAAAAAAAATTTTGTATATTTTAACCATTGGAGCCTATCTAGTACATGTACGTGTATGTACACACATACATAAGTAAGTTTATTTTCATTCGTATAATGATTGAAATATTTAATAATTCATTTAATAATTTCATGACATTTGGCACGTTCCAAAGACGACACATTTAATTACTAAATTAGAAAATTTGCATGAGAAAATTAAATTTTAACAGCTTTTGTGTGGTAAGTTACAATTTATTTAATCGTAAACACATCCTACAAATTCACAAATCTTACTCTATACTACTGCATGGAGACTTTATTTGTATTACAATGTGTATATAATTTTAAGCTCATATATACTTATGTATGTACATATGTATGTACATGTATAATTATATACATATATTATTAGACACAATGTGCTGCTTTTATGCATAAAACACTTTACGAGCATCGAATTCCAAATATGCATCTTTGTACGTATGTGTGTACATATGTATGTACATGTACGTACTGCTTACTGTTCACTGCTCTTTTAGATATAATTTAGTCTTAAACTATATTAAAATTAATAAGTTTCATTAAAATCTCTATAGTTACGCAATAACAAATATATTAAATTGCTCGAATTCCAATGGCATTTTGAAGTATGCATGTGTTAATTATGTTAATGCAAAATACATACGTAATTGTATTTAGAACACAGAAACGGATGTGTATGTGTATTCATTATAAAAGAGAGTTTAACTAATCCGTTTTGCCGTTTTGATCCAATTGGACCAAAATTGGTAGCTTTTATTTAAAAATGCTACGATTGATAGTTTTGTTTGGTTTGTTCAAATTTCATTTATTTTTTGGTAGAAAAATACAATTAATATCTTCTGCAAGATTTAAAGTTGGGAGTATTATTTATTTTTAGGTCTAAAAACGAAAATAAAATGTTTAAGTAAGAAAATATGTAGTTAGAAACCCTGTTTTAATGTACCTTAACCAGTGTTGCCAGAAAATGAATTTTAAAATATGCTAAAACATGAAAAACATAATGCTAAAATGCTCTACGGAATAAAAAAAAAAAGCTAAATTTTTTAAATGTAACAAAACTATTTATTGCATATACAATAGCGAGCAAAAATGGATGCATCCTGCCACATTCTTAATAATAGTACTATAAAATCCTCAATAAATAAGCAAATTAAATGAAACTTCGGGTATATATTACATTTTTTGATATATTTTTTGAAGATATAAAAATAAATATAAAAAAATTAAATGTACTTCATTTATTTGCTAAAAACGTAAACAAGTCGATTATTCCACTTTTGCACGTTTTCGAAATTTTTAAATATTTATTAATTTTTAATATTTTGTTCACAGTCCTTTATTTTTTTACGCTTTTAATGCGCTTGGGTATACTTTCCACTAAATTTTCTATGGTTTTTTTTGTATTTTTCTCCATTCATCCTGTACCCTAGTCCAAAGTTCGTCTAAATTGGTTGGAGCTCTTTCATGTGCTGCCAGTCTTCTCTTAATAATTGCCCATAAATTTTTTATTGGATTTAAATCCGGGCTTTGTGGTGGCCATTTAATCAATCGAAAATGTTGATGGGACAACCAATTTTGAACAATTTTGTCGGTGTGTTTTGGATCGACATTCTGCTGGAAAAACAGTTCTTCTTCAGGGTGCGCACTTTCTTCAATGAATTCTGGCAAATTTTTTTGAAGAATACTGAGATAGTTTTCCTTTCTCATTATACCCTCTATTTTCACCAACGGACCAACACTCAACCAAGCAAAACATCCCCAAACCATCAAAGTTCC
Organism: Sarcophaga caerulescens; assembly: GCA_927399465.1. Lineage (NCBI taxonomy): Eukaryota > Metazoa > Arthropoda > Insecta > Diptera > Sarcophagidae > Sarcophaga > Sarcophaga caerulescens. The sequence continues at coordinate 1,826,578 of OV656866.1, forward strand.
ACCTCCATATTTGATTGTCTGTTTTACCTAATGCCTTTAAAGTTTTTCATGTGGCCGGTGCCAATAATACTCTTTTCCATCTGATTGAAATCGGTTAATTTTTGTTTCATCCGACCAGATCACGCGTTTCCATTCGTCAACTGTCCATTTACCATAAGTTTTGAAAAATTCTAAACGAGCCTTGACGTTTTTAAGCGATAGAGCCGGAAGTTGAGGTGGAACTTTGATGGTTTGGGGATGTTTTGCTTGGTGGAGTGTTGGTCCGTTGGTGAAAATAGAGGGTATATTGAGAAAGGAAAACTATCTCAGTATCCTTCAAACAAAATTGCCAGAATTCATTGAAGAAAGTGCCCACCCTGAAGAAGAGCTGTTTTTCCAGCAGGATGGCTAAACTAAAATATTAAATTCTAAAATACTACTAAAATACTTATTATACAAAATGATTAATAGACTCTAATATTTCTGATATATCTTCATATTTATCATCATCTTTATCTTCATTTTGATATTTTTCAGATGATCTAATTTTGTTAGCAATTTCGTTTGGTATTTTGTAAGTGTAACAGCACGCATTTTCGAATTTTAATTCTTCTCGAATTTGTATTATTGAACATAACAAATCCAAAAAGACATTGTATCAGACTTTTCATCCCAATGTTGCTTAGTAATATAAGACCACTAATTTTAAATAATATTTACTTAAGCTCTTCTAAAATATGTGTAATTGGACTCTTTAAATGACTTAGAGGATGGTAGCAAATATGTTCAGAGTTCATTTACTCACCACACTGAAAGAAATTAACTTCAAATGATCATAAAAGTTTTGTTTTGTAATAGTAATGAAATATAACCAAAACATTTCCTTGAGTAAAAAAAATTTTTTTGGAGTAAAAAAAATTTTTTTATCAAGCTAATTATGCCAAAAATGCATTTAGCATAATTTTCAAAAAAATAAATGCATTTTCATGAAACATAATGCTAAATCTAGCACTGAAAGTGCTAAAATGGCAACACTGACCTTAACGTTTAACATATATGTGTTTACATAAGGAAATGTTTGTTAATTTTAGCAATAAAACTTTAATTTCATACTGAATAATTTATAATTACTTATATTCAAATTTTGGTAGGATTGGAATAATTTTAGTAGGTTTTGGTAAGAATATTTTGGTAGGGAAAAATTTTTCTTTGTGGCAACGCTGTTCGGCAATATCCTGAAATGTGTGTATATTCCATACACTATAATGTATAATGTATCTTAATTTAAAGAAATGTAAACATATGCGATTCTCGAGAAACTTGATTACAGAAGGTCATTTTTCATTAGGCGGATTTCAGCTGGAAATAGTTACTGAGTTCCTTGACTTAGGAGTTCTCCTCGATAGCAAATTAAACTTTAATAAACATATAACTATGATGATTAATAAAGCCCGTGGGGTGCTTGCTTTCATAAAACGTTGGGCTAAGGAGTTTACTGATCGTAAAATAACTACTCGATTGTATACTGCCTTGGTAAGGCCTATTTTAGAGTATGGATCGGTTATTTGGGATCCCTCTACTTCCTATCAGAAAAACAATATAGAATCTGTTCAAAAGCAGTTTCTTTTATTTTGTTTGGGAAACTCGACGTGGAATCCAAATGTGAACCTACAGTCTTATTCTTCACGACTTGCTTTAATTAAACTACCTACGTTGGAAAGTAGACGCTTGGTACTGAATATAAGCTTTCTGATAAATTTATTGAATGGCTCTATTTGTTCGGAATTTCTACGGGGAAATATCTGCTTCAATGTTCCTTCTAGACCAACAAGAAATTTCGTACCCCTTCAACTTAAATATCATCAAACTAATTATGCTAACAATGATCCATTAAGGAGATTATGTAGAAACTTTAATTATTTTTACACTTATATTGATTACTCGTTGAATGTTAATATCATAAAACGTAATATTATACTTTCTTTGAACACTTGAAAATGTATATTCTAATTGATAATACATTAGAGGAAAACAAAAAATAACAATCTCCAATATTTCGAAAGCTATGCAATTAATTTCCCATGCATTGGATATATTTTCTGAAAACGATCCTGACGAAAATCGTAGCGAGGGCGTAGTTCATCTGCTGACCAAGCCATTAGTTGTTACAAGCAAACATATCAGCAAAAAAATCTCTAAAAATTCAACAAAACTTTTTGTTAACAAACCTGTAAGATCACGTAATCAAATGGAGTGTTGTTGATTTGAATTTATTATCTGAAGAAAGTACCACATAAACTAAACAAAGCACAATTTCTTCTTTAAAATTTATTTTTTTTATAAATGAATTTTATTGATTTTTGTTTAGTTTTTTTTTGTTAATTTATATTTTTGCTATTTCTTTATAATAATTAGAGAAAACTTTACTGAACTTAATAAAATAATGAAAAATGTTTTCATAATTCTGTTTTATCCGAAATATTAAGTTTTTTTGCTTCATTTTGATGAATTTCAATGCATTTGTATAGAAAAATTTGATTCGATTTGCGTCGTTTCGATTTGCGTCGCAATTCTCCGGTCCCCATTAACGACGCAAGTCGGGGCTCTAGTATAGTCTGTAAGGATTTTGATCCATAGATGTTTTTTTAATAAATAAAAATGTTATCTGTAAATGTAGCTGGCTAAACATAAATCTCAATGCCTAAAGGTATGCAATACAAATTAATTTTTACACTTTTCTTATGTGATTTGTTGAGAACGAAATTGAAAAATTAAAAATATTCTTTAAACAAAAAAAAAAACCATAACTATGTACCTATGTAATGTAATATTTATTATGTAACGTTTGGCATGAATTGATTTAACTTAAATTAGAATAGTCCTGCTTATATAAATAAATACTAAACTGAAATGGCTAATAATACAACGCAAGTATTATAGTCTTAATACATTATATTAACTTTTAATAATAAAAATAATAACAAATCATAATATACATATTGGAGAGTTATTCTAATATACACAGAGCACCATAAGTGAGTCAACACCCACTATAATTTTAAATTTTCTATTATAAAAAATATACTTGTAGCACAACAATAATTTTTGCGATTTTTTTTTTGTTTTAACATTTTATAAGTAATAAATAAACGTTTTTAATTTATGGAAATTTATTCGACTATTCTCATTTACTTCTCTCGCTATCCTAAGAAAATGAATTATTTCAGCGGTGTTTACTCACTTTTGACGCTCACTGTATGTACATGCGTATGTACATATGTACAACCAAACAATACAGCCAATGAATAATTAATTGAAACTACGTTTTAAAGAAATATATTATTTAATTTTTATATGTAATATATTTTTCAACAAAACAAGAATATATAAAATATTTTGCCTTTTTCGCTTTTTTTGTAATTTTTTTTTATTTTTTTATTATTTGAATTTGATAATTTAAATTTTTGAATAACGCACTCGTCTATGGCGGCGACGATTTTTTCGGTTGCAAATTTTTTCACAATCTTCTAAAGATTGAAAAATTTTCTTATCCGGACTGCAACCTAAATATTTGCAACGTTGAGTTTCTGCATCATAATAAATTCCTAAGGTTGACGAACCACATAAACCATTTATTGTAGGTTGACGCTCACATATATCAACGACAGTACCTTTTAACAAAAGGAATTTCATGAAAATTCATAAGAGCGATTTCCAAAGCAATAAATTGCTATTACTTACGCGTACGATTTCCTGCTCCTTGTGTTGGAAAAACGAAATGTAATAATATACAAAAGATAAGTGCAAAATGTTTGCCGTTTAACGAATTCATTTTTTACAAAATACTGTTGTGTGGATATTATTTGCCAAACTTTGATAAAATTGTATCCGTTTTCTTGTTAATGATGCTATTGTATTAAAACAAAAACAATTTCCCATTTGATTATTAATAGTGCAGTAGTAATTGTAATTGTAACGAGTTCAAATTGTGTTTTTAAATTTTCACAAATGTATGTATTCTCAAGATATTGTAATTTTATTTAATATATTTTTATTATTATTATTGTTTTTTTTTTTTTGTTTTTTTTTTTTGGTTTCAATGAAAATAAAAATTATTTTACTTAAGTATTTTTAATGTTTTTTTTTTTTAATTTTATTTCTTTTACTTCCACTGCGAACGTTCGCTTGTAATTGAATGTCTGCTGAAAAGATTTCGTATTTTTATTAATGGGGTTTAATTGTGATAAGAGATCGTTACTTTTCAATACTAAAAATTCTTGTAAGAATCTGAAATTGAAAGCATTGTTTTGAAAAGTAAAAACATTCGAAAGAACAAAAGCATGACATCTTAATAGGCAAATGATAACACAAATTTTATTTGTTTTTGCTTTTTTTTTTTTCTGAGAGCAAAGAGCACTTTATTAGGGGAATGTATTGATTTTTTTTAGCACTTTTTTAATTATTTTTATAAAATAAAAATTTTTCGGAAAAATACCTTAATTAAATACTACCAGTAGTCTGTGTTATTCAAGGGAACTTTATTTATGAAAGTTCGAAATACATACAACAGATCAAGTCCTCATGTTACCGCGTGTTAATAATGAACGCAATTTTAAATACAATTTAATACCCCCAATACAACTAAGAAAAGAAGAAAAAAATTTGATTAAAGTATAATTGATAAGAAGAATGAGCAAGAAATAATAATATAAAAAATTAATATGAAAAATAAACAAAACCAGCTATAAGTGGTTAGAGTAAGACTCCAAAATTTTCCTTTTTTATTTAATTTGTAACCAAAGTATTATTTCAATTGTCATTCTCGTCTTAAATCTTGTATACGTCGAGTGCCGTGGACGCAAGTGGCTAAGCAATCCTGGAGCGAGCCAAAACTTTGTCCACCCATTAAGCGACAGCCTCCAACGGTGTATTTCTCGCAGTTATTCATTTGAGCATCAAAATAAAAGCCTTCAATTTCAATTGTACATATACCTTCAGACCTGGGCGGAGGTTGTAAACAAATATCTGCGTACACAAGTTAAAATGCTCAATATTACATTCTCGTACTCATTATATGTATATTTCATGAGAAATTAATAAAACAAAAATTGATTACAAAAACTTACTTGGAATACCCCAACTACGTGTTTCAATATTAATAAAGCAATTCGATGCGATTGAGAAAACTAAAAGTGCAGTTACGAATTTTGGCATTGTATTCTGTTTAATCTGGATGTTACCAATTAAAAGCTCTTTTTTTTTATTGTAAAAATAATAATATCAATAATTTTCTTTAGCTCGCTCTCGGAGAATACTTGACACAACAACGAACTGAGTCTTACTCTATGTAATATCAAAATAATCAGTGTTTCAAAAACAAGCTTCGCACTAAACAAAACGTAATAGAGACATCATCATCTTATCAGCGCAACAAGAAGAACATGAGCAAGAAAACACTTTTAATTGAAATACAGCGAATGACCGCATGTTCGAACGTATTACGCACATAAACTATACTAGTCACAAAAAGTTTTAAAGTCAAAGATATTAAATCTATGTCATAAAAGTATGTATATGACACACCCTTGACTTAATCTAGTAAATTAACGCCTACAAGAGATGTCTTACTGCAGATGTAGTATGCATGCATACATATAACGAACATGACAAAACAAAGAAAAATCTAAATTAGATTAAATTTTTTTCAAACATTTGTAGGTTATTTACAGTGACAGTGATAGTCTTTACTGACAAAATGTTTGTCAAAACAATATAAGTTTTTAAAATTTTTAGAAACAATCTAACCCTTTGAAATAAGAGAACTTGTTCCCGAGAACAAGCGTTTTTTCGCCGAGCACATCCGTTAGTGGTGGATCGGCCAGCAGATCACACACTGCATTACAGACAAAATTCGTTATTTAGCCGCACTATTCATATATGGAACTTCCTTCCAGCAGGGGTATTTCCTGTCACCTATGATACAAAGAGATACAAATCTAGTGTCCACAAACACTACTCCGCCCTTCCTCCTTCCCATAACATATTTTCTTAGTTCCAATACAATGCACTGCTTGAGTAGGATCCGTCCCCTAAGTGTTGGTCGTACTAAAAAACAAAATTAATAAAATTAGGGTTTTTAGACTCGGTTCTAGAATCTTAAAAAAAAATAAACTTTATTAAACAAGTTTAGCTTTAAAAACATTACAAAAACACAAAATTAACATTCCATTTATTAATAGAGAATGTACGATACTACATATATGTATATATTAATAGAGAGGGCAATCTATGTGCCAAAGTTATAATTACTTATTACAGCAACTCATTCATATGAATATCTTTGCGAACGGCATTATTGAAACCTTCCTTGTAACGATACCAAATGGGACTTTTAACAATTGGATCAGATTTGGCTGGAAAACAAAATATTCAAGCGTAAAATTAGCATTTAATAAATATACACAATGCAAACAAATTCCTCACACTTAACATTATGATTCAAAGCTAACCGGCTGGCTGTAAGCACACACACAGAGCTTTAAATTGACTGATTCACAGAAATCTTTTTTTTTCGAAATTTATTACAATTACAGTCGAACTTCTCTAATTTGAACTTCTATTACTTGAATTTTCTGTAAGTTGAAGCACATCTTGTGGCAACAGCATCTTGGAGAGAAATTCTATTAGGTTTTACTTCTTTAACTTGAACTTCCATAACATGAATTCCTCTATAACTTGAAGAAAAACGGTAGTACAACGTTTCTATAATTTGAATTTTTTCGAAAGAAATTTTGTTTTCCTGGCAAAAATTACCGAATTAGCCGCCAATAGTGAATATATGTTCCTTTCAACTTAATTTGCTATAAAAATCGCAACATTTTATGCAAAATTACATTAAATTGCTAACACTGAAATTTATACATACCGCTCCTTTATTGCAACATAGTCATATCTCAAAAAATTAAAAATTTGTAGTTACTTAAGCAAAACTGCTCTTTTAGACCTTTTGTACATGTTGAAAAAAAATCAGTTTTATATCCCTTGCTGAACCGAAGTTATAGCAAAAAGTGTTTGCGGCAATTAGATCATAGGACTTATGTCTTGAAAACTTAAATCGCATTTTGCCAAGTTCAAGTTTTTTTGAGATATGACTATGTTGCAATAAAGGAGCGATACGTAGTTCGAATTAAAGGAAATTGTAAACACGATAGTAATGTGCTGGAATACATTCACAACTTATCAAGAGCTTGGGATATTGATGCCACTAGCCAGACAATTTCAAACTGCTTTACAAAATCTGGATTTAGACAGCATTCAGTGTGGGAGGGAGAAGATAACATACCTTTGGTATTATTAAATGATTTTAACGACAACGATAATGTTTTAAAATATAACTATAAAGTCTGGCTACATTTGAATGAAGTAGAATCTATAAGTTGTACTGTTCAAGACTTTTTGGACATCGATAATGAATTGATTACTTCTGAATTTCCAACTGATGAAGATATTATTGACTGAATATGTCATCGAATCAGAAGCACACTCTGGAGAAATACAGTTAGACTACCGTCCAGACAATTTATAAATGATTCATTTAAGACTTTAAATGTACTCTTGAATACAAATGAAAACGCAAAAGATGACCTATACAAAGCACTACACAAATTAGAATCACTTTTTGCTCAAGCAAATGTGAAGAAATTCAATCAAAAATTACTGAGTATTTTAGTAAATAATTATAACTTTACGAAATTACAAATAGCTGTTGTTTATTTAATTCTGGATCATTTTTAAATTTTATTCCCAAAGTTGAAGTTTCTATAAGTTGAAGTTTTTTTCTGGATAATGGTGATTCAATTTATAGAAGTTCGACTGTAGTTCGTATTCACTTCGTATATTTATATTATTTTCAAAAACGTTTAAAGAATTTAATATTTAAAGCTCTGCACATGTACATACATACATACAAACGTATGTATGTATGTATTTGAAGTCAATGTAAATAAACGATGTAAAATGATTACAATGAAAATAAAGAACAGAATCGAAAAGCAACAATGCAAACAAACATACAAAACAATATTTATTCGTTCTTTATTGTTGAACACCAACAACAAACAATACTTACATTCTTCTCCCAACGCGTGTGCGGCAGTTTTACGTTGTATACGACCGAAGAAATCCTTAGAGACCTGCAACATTACTACATATTTAGTGCTTGTATTGGTATTGAAATTGATTTTATTATTAGCATTAGTGTTAGTATTCACATTTATAACATAACCAAACGAAAGAAGAAAAAAAAATATGATTGTAGATAAAATAACATTTTATATTGTATATTACAATACATTTTACATCTCCTTTTTTTTTTTATTTAAACAATTGTAAATAATATCTTGTTGAACTTTCTTCTTCGCTATTTGTTAGTCAGCCTTTAGCTGGTAAGTTAGGAGCAACTTTATATGGAATTTTATTTTCAATTTAACTTTAGAGTCTCATTTCAAACCGAGCATAACATTGTTACTGAATGTACAAACATTCTTGGCACGAATACACCTTTTTTTTTTGTTAGATTATATGCTTTTTTTTTTTTTGTTTATTTTTTTTTTCTTTTGTTTACACAGCAAATAGCACTGAGATTTGATTTCAATTTCACAGGACAATAAAGACAATGAATTTTTACGAGCTACTTACATTGTATATTAAGACAATGAATATTTATTTTACACTTTTTTTCATTATTTTACGATCTCAAATTTTAATACTTTATTTCGCAAGCAAAATGTATATACATATGTATGTATGTACATATCGCACTTGTTTCTGTTAACTGAGTCAACTTAAAATATTGAAATTTTTAGTAGGAGCATAACAAAACATTTTTTGGTATACGAGTTTAAGACAAAAGAGGCAAAAAAACAGTTATATACACATACTATATGTATGTATATATGTATATACTAATTACTTAAGTTGTTAATAGGTAGAGTTCTAAAAGCAATTTAGAAAGCAAATGACAAATTAAGAAATAATCAATATGAAGGGAAAATAATTCATAGACATATTCAGACTTTTCAGACACGGTCAAATTCAAAACTTCAGAAGTCTAGAAAACAACGAGACGATAAAAAATCTGAAATTTTACAGTACATCATAAAATTTATTTACAAGCAGAATTCTTAATACAGTTGACGTTCGCTAGTACGAATTATATATTGTCAGACCTTTTCGAATTACCGAAAAATTCATATTATTGAACAACACATTTTTATGTTCCAATTCAAATAATTCACATAAAATATTTAGATTTTATTAATATAAAGTGCTTTTCATAATTATAGCACCCACCAGCATTTCAATAATAACAAACAATGAATATAAAATTATCTTCAGGTCATATCCTCTGATGAAAAAAAGTGGAACTTAGATGGACCATATGGCTATCGATACTACTGGCGTGACCTTAAAAAGGAACGAAAGTATTTTACTAAAAGAAATTTTGGGGGAGGTAGTCTCATGGTTTGGGGGGCTATTTCTTTAAGTGTTTGCCTCGAACTTCAGTTTCCATCTACGCGAATGAATAGTACAGAGTACATTACTGTTCTTAGCTGTAGTTTGCTCCCATTCTTGAGAGAAAATAATGAAAAAAAATATATTTTCCAACAGGACAATACCAGAATTCATGTCAGCATACAGAGGATGGAATGGTTTCGTAACCAATCTATTGAGGTTTTATCGTGGCCAGCTCGTTCTCCTGATATGAATATTATTGAAAACGTTTCCCCAAATGAATTCCCCATTCTTATGCGAAGAGTATATTCAAATAACAGACAATTTACCAGTGTTGAAGATTTTAAATTAAAAATAATCGAAGAGTGGGGGAAAATAGACGGAGAAATATTAAATATTCTTTATAAGAGTATGAAAGATCGAATATTTAATTTAATAAGCTCTAAGGGGGGGGGGGGGGGTTTACTAAGTTTTAAGTATCAATATTTTTGGTAAATAAAGCTTCTTATTTAACAAAAATGAGACTGGTGCTATAATTATGCAAAGACTAAAAACCTTAATTTTTATACTGTAGTAAAAACTACGCTAACAATTTGAAAAATTTACTGTCATTTTTTCTTTTACATTAACACTACACATAATGAAATATTGTGATGTTGTTATTATAAATGTACTTTTTTAGAAATTTAAAAAATTAGGGTGGTGCTATAATTATGAAAAGCACTATAGTATATATATATATTTTTTTTATAAAAAAAAAATACATAACGAAACAAGATATAATTAATTTGTATTATTTTGAATTCATTTTTTGTACTTACCCAGCTAGCAATTGGAAGATTGTTTTTAAAAAAATCACCTTGCTGAGTCTTTTTAGAGTACTTTTGGTGATCAAAAACTTATTAGTCAGTTACACGATTAAAAAAGGACTCAAAAATGATTCGTATCAATGAGTAAAATGAGTTCGATTTAAAATACAATAAAAAATTGTATAGCAATCCGAAATTAATCATCCAGATGTTTGAAATGTGACTATTATTTCCGTTATTTATTATTATATTCTACTTATACTGAAGATTGAAAAACGATCATGCAGGTGTTTGAAAAGTGATTGTAATTACGTATTTTATGATCATATTTTGAGCAGATAGATGATTAAAAACTGCTTTTCTTTTTTTACACCCTCTCTGTATAAATTTTCATTTATGTAAAGATGGCTATGATATAAACTTTGACGTCTGATGTACATACATCACGAATATAAACATATATTCTTTATCTGTTACTTAATGTTCATGCGAAAGTGATTTTTGAAATCGCGGCGTTGTAAACGTAGGACTCAAAAAACCTAATAAAAACACTTGAAGAGAGTAAAATACAATTATAAGTACTACTAATAAATGACTCAAATTTTAATCATAAATGACCTAAAAACGAGTCCAAATTAATACGAACATGACTCATAAATGACAATAAAAGGACTCATAAAAGACTCGTATGCGATTAAACGATGACTGAAAGACGACTCGAAAAAGAATCATAAACGAAGGTAAATAAGACTAATAAACGATCAGAAAGTGACTGAAAGACGACTCGAAAAAGAATCATAAACGAAGGTAAATAAGACTAATAAATGATCAGAAAGTGATTCGAAAATGATTATAAAGCTACTAGAAAAAGGGTCGAAAATTACTCTAAAATAATATAGAAAATGACTCATAAGTGACTTTTTAAGAAGAGTCGCTCGTAGTCACTTTTTTCTCCCGACAACAGAGTCTTTTATGATCAGAAAATGAGCGCATATTCGAGCTTTTTAATCGCGCAGAAGAATCAAAAAAGACTCGAATTTGATTAATAATTTTCAAAATTGCTGGCTGGGTAAACAGGCATGAAAGAACATACTAATGTATGTATGTACATATACATATAACAAAAAAAAACAATTTACTTATTTAAAAAATCCGTCATTAAACATTGACGTTTATTACTTTTTAAAACTTCCTACAGCCTTTTCATGAAGACTTCTCAATGAATTTAGATAATCCATATTTATTTGAAATTTCAAACAACGATGTTTCATTTTCGTGGTCTGCTATAATTTTTAATTTATCTTGCAAAGAAATTGTCTTTTTTTACATCGTTTTACTTGCAACATTTAGACAGTTAAAAACACAAAACACTTTTAAAAATAAAAAAAAAACTTCACAATAACTTCGCTAAACGTGGATGACCGCGAAAGAATGAAGTAAAAACATAATAAAAACTTCATTCATACGTAAATAAAACATAAATTCCTATAACAAACCACTATGCGTACTATCGAATAGAAAAAATGCCCATCTATTCGTACTATAGAGTAGTCAATGCAAAAATTTTACCATTCGTATTATTGGAAATTCGTAATAAAGAGCGTTCGTACTACTGGACGTCTACTGTATGATTTGAAAATTTTTTTTGGCAGCAAAAACATCAAAATATACATATAATTAAAATAATATTTTCAATTGGAATTATCTTGCACGTTTTCACTATAAAAACCTTTTTTCTTTTTTTGCATTTTTTTTTTTGTACAGAATAGTACAAAAAATGATATTTTTAACATAAAAACCAATTTTCATTCTAAATCTACTAGAATTCAATTAGATTTCGACAATATATAGGAAGGCTTGATAAAATCTAATAGATTTTGTTCGAAATTTCATAAGTAGATGATTTCATTCGGTAGCAAACGGAAGGTTATACTTATAATTATAAATTTTTCGTTCATTTTTATTTAGTTCTAGTAGTAGGTTCATTCCGCTCGAAATACAGAACATGGATATTTGATTTATTTATTTATATTGTAACTAATGGGAATTAACCAGGGACTGTAACCATTATGAGTTTTATTAAAAAAATTACTTTTTAATTGTTACTTTCTAAGCTTTATTTTTTTGTTCGGAGAATAACAGTTATTTTCTGAGTTTTATGTTTTGTTCAGAGAATAACAGTTATTGTGAGAGTTTAATTTTTCGCTCAGAAAATAATAGTTATTATGTGATTTTTGTATTTCGTTCACAAAATAACAGTTATTTTCGGATTTATATTTTTCACTTAGAAAATAATAATTATTTGTTGAGTTTTATTTTTTTGCTTATAAAATAAAATTATTTTTAGAATTTTGATAAAATAGGAGAAAACTAAGATATTTAGTGCTAAGATATATGATTCCTTATGGTACTTTTTCATTATACAACTGGTAAATTTTGAAAATTATATAATATTTAATATAAAAATATGAAATTCAACATATAGGGTCCTAATTAAACTTATTTCAGTATGAATGTACTTTTTGGTACTTTTTCATTCTACAATTGGTACTTTTGGGAATAGACCTCTGAATATATAAATTATTAACAATATTATGATTATATAAGTTATAACCACTATTTATTTGTTTATTATTAAAAAAAAATTAAATCAAATTTTCTTACAAAATTAAATATTTTTAATTCAGTTTTACAAATAAAAGTTTTTGTATAGAGTCGCTAGACAAATTTGATCTTAAATCAGTCAATACTAATTTTAGAGCTGAAAATGTCCTTTCAACTGTAACTTGTGTTGCAGGCACACTGTGTAGCACTTTTGCCAATCTGTATAAATATGGGTATTTATATTTATTGTTTTTTCAATAACTCATTATATCAGCACTGACATCAATAGGCTTTGGGTTATAGTTATTTATTTCTGTAATAGCCTTTTTCATTTCATCTTCAATTTCATCATCTGAATCCCTATCGACTGAATCCACATTTATTGAATTTAAAAAAAAATTAAAAAGTACCAAAAAGTACACTCATATAGAAATGAGTTTAATTAGGACCGTATATGTTGAATTTCATGTTTTTAAGTTAAATATTACCTAAATTTCAAAAAGTACCAATTGTAGAATGAAAAAGTACCAAAAAAGTACATTCATACTGAAATAAGTTTAATTAGGACCCTATATGTTGAATTTCATATTTTTATATTAAATATTATATAATTTTCAAAATTTACCAGTTGTATAACGAAAAAGTACCATAAGGAATCATATATCTTAGCACTAAATATCTTAGTTTTCTCCTATATTATCAAAATTCTAAAAATAATTTTATTTTATAAGCAAAAAAATAAAACTCAACAAATAATTATTATTTTCTAAGTGAAAAATATAAATCCGAAAATAACTGTTATTTTGTGAACGAAATACAAAAATCACATAATAACTATTATTTTCTGAGCGAAAAATAAAACTCTCACAATAACTGTTATTCTCTGAACAAAACATAAAACTCAGAAAATAATCATTATTTGTTGAGTTTTTTAATAAAAATTAAAAAATAAAAATCATTGCATGATTTCTTTCTCTAGAAAATTTATCAATAACAATTATTTGCAATCCCTGGAATTAACTAATATTTTTAAGCAACAACAACAAATAATGCATTTATATAATTTCAATAAAATATGTAAGAAAAAAATCTGAAATACTGAACTCTTCTTTTCTTTCAAACAATTCAAATACTGCACGCACTTTAAATATTATATTTGAAAACTTTTTAAAATTATTTCTAAACACGTTTCTACTAAAAAATAGTTTTTTTTTTTTTTTGTGTGCACAAAGAAAAACTAAAATCAATCCATTATCCATGCATTTCGCATGTAAATGGAGGGCAAGTAATATTAAATTTTTATGTCAATAACTATAGTTTTAGAGAATAAATGGCATTATAAAAAAAGCCAACATTGTGTTAGTGTGCATGCATGTCTGTGTAACGGATAAAAAGAAGTTATGAAAAGAATATTAAATTAACTTACCGCATCAGTATTTGTGTTGAGTTTAGCTGTTGCATCAATTCGTTTCGGTTTAAGTCGTTGCAAATGATTGGGTAAATTTGTAGGTGATGTATTTGTATTTTTTAATGGTTGTTGTTTCGAAGTTGCAGTTTTATTTGGTCCAGATGATTTTGGTGTAGAGCGATGAATGCGCTCTAATTCTACTTCACGTGCCACTAGCTGTCTACCGAAATATGTTAGACTGACGCCAGAAAAACCTGGAAATTGCATAATTGTATCGATATCTGGTTCCATTCGATATATATAGGGGCCATCTGCCGATTTAACTTGTGTATACGTTATTCCCAGATCGACCATAATTTCTACACAATGTTTCAAATCCAATTGCTCCCTGAAAATGGTAGTTTTTATAAGTTACGTTTAAATTCTATTAATTTTAACAACGAGCACTTACTTTTGTGATAATAGCTGAAGGGCAACCGATCTCAACTGCGGTGACAATATATATTTTAAGAGTGGTAACGTCTCCAATAATATTACACTGCCTTGACCAATACCTACTGTACTGCTGGTAAAAGACTTGCGTAATGATTGAAATATATTCTTTTGTGTGGTCAATTTTTGCTGAAACTGTAACAAAAAAAAAACGGAAAGATTTCAAAACGATTTGATTATAACTGGCCTCAAGAGTAGAAAAGTAATTAAAAAAATAAGTGTAGATGAGATGACAAACTGTAAAACAAAATAGAATGAGTTGATGGACAATTCTTTTGAAAAGGCTGAATATGAAATTACAAAGTGTAAAATGAATTCATTTTATTTCTTTCTTTCATTTTATAATTTTGTTGGTCCTCTTTGTTTTGCTTTTTTGTTTTTGATTTTCTCTTTTAATATCATCTTATTATGCTTCTGCAACACATTTAATATCTTGATTGCATTTTATTCATTGAAATCCGAAAAAAAATCTACTTATACATGTCCTAAAGACGCAAAGATTAAAAAAGAAACTTTAGAAATAAAATGACATTTACAAAATGAATTGAAGTCTATTCATTCTCATTCATCAGCCAGCCAGCAGTTATGGAATTTTAAAATATTTATAAGCATTCACAAAACCAACAAACGAAATAATGGTAACATAAATGATAATTGTACTGATTGTGATGATGGTTGGAAATGACAGAAATTATGATATAAAAGCAAAGACTTGTTATTACCTCATATCCTTTGGTGGGGAAATTTATTTTAGGCCATGCCAGTGATGCAAAAAGTAAATGCCATACAACGAAGCCATATTGTAAATAAGGATAGACGGTATAATTTTGTAAATGATTAATTTGATTCTGAATTGTATCCGAGAAACAGAACCACTGAGCAGCTTCGACAACACCTTTTAAATTTGGATCGGGCATTTTTTGTTGCAAATAGTTTTCAAAGACACCTTGTAAAAGACTAATGGACAAACAAAAAAATGGACAATAATAAAATATAAAGCATGCTGGCAAAATTAAAAAATACCGTGGATAATCACCGCCTGCGTGTACAACATCGAGAGTATGCCGTACTCGGGTGCTTATGGACATGTTAGTCATGGTAATTTGAGCCTCTTCTTCGCCACGTACTTGCGTTAATTGTCGTTTCGGTCGTTGAATCTAGTTGAAATAAATTTTAAAAATTTTCACTATTATATTATTTGTTTTTGATTTGAAAAATATTTCTTCACCAACTCTAAATATTGAATTCCAAACATCAAATAAACCCTGATGACGATCTTTTTGCCCGAAATTGTTGTTAAGAACATCTTGTAGCTTTAAAGCACTTTTTTGCCCACTAAATTTAAATGAAAAAATATACATACATATATCCTTAAAGGGATTTTTATAACATGAATTTAACACTGATGCAAACCTAAAAAATTGCATTGTTGATATGCAACACCGTACATCGTTACCGGATTTCTCAGCCAACGCTATTAAAGTACCAAAATCAGTTTTTAAACGTTCACTGTGAGCTACTTGCGTTAAGCGTTCAGCCAAACGGGCTGAATCGATGGGCGGAAATGTAACAACAAACGCTATTTGTCTAAGCGGTCTCAAAGCGGGATCATAAACGTCATTACAAATACAAATTATTGGACGTTTTAGTACATTATGATTTGCTTTGCTGCCTTTAGTTTTACCTTTAAGCTGAACACTGTCGGTAACGAATTTCACAAGAAATTCAATAGATTGACGTGGTGCACCGTCAATTTCATCTAAAACAGAATGTTTTAAAAATAAGTACATACATTGCATGCAAACTTTTCCACATAGGCGTACATTACCCAATATTATACAGTTTGGCTTTTTGGACTCATTCATAACGGATGTCATTTGCGTACCATTCTCAAGAGCCAGTTTAAAAGCTTCAGGACTTCGATCATCAGAGGCATTTATTTCACGTACAATGTAACCTGCATGCCGTGCTATAGTATGGGCTAAAGTTGTTTTTCCCAGTCCAGGTGGCCCACATAACAATGCTACTTTTTGTACAGGTCGACCAAGCTCATCGACATTTGTGTTAAGCAATTGTTTTGATTTTCGAGAGCGCCAACCACCAGTTGATTCAAATCTACCAGTCCGTTTATTAAAACTATTTAGTTCTCCACCATTGGTTGCATTGTCCTGCAATGCTTTAAATTCTCTAAGTGGAAATTAAAATGAAATATACATGTATGTACATATATGGGCAATTTCGTGTCAAGTGACCCAATTTTTAAAATCGATGTCTTCCGATTTGGATGAAATTTGCACCAAGGTTAGTACTATTGGATAGTTGGCCAGACACAAATTTTCAGCTCTATCAGTCAAGAACTGCCGGAGTTAGAGGGGGTCAAAGTTGGACATTTTGGTCATACAGGGTTTTTTTAAAATGTGTGTAACTTTTCACCTATTGGTCCTAGCAAAAATTTTCCAAAGGATATTAGATAGCTATTTCCTCAATCTTTCCAAAAATAATTATTTTAATTTTAAAATTTTTTTTTTTTTTTTTTAAATTAATTTTTTTTTTTAATTTTTTTTCAATTTGGGCCCTTTTTTTTTTTTTTTTTTTTTTTTGCTTAAAAGAAAGCTTATAAAATTTCCTTTAAGGCCTTCATAATCGCTGAATGGGATGCGAGTGTGATATCTATCAAAAAAATTATTTTTTAACTCAAGAATAAGATTTTTCAATATTTGGCACATGTACCATTTTCATTTTCCCCCATTTTTTTTCGAAATGGAGTTTTTTTTTATTTTTCCTCAAAAGAAAACTTAGACCATTTCCTTTAGGGTCTTTTTGGGCACTTAGTAGCAAGAGGCATATCTATAAAAAAAAATATTTTAACTCAAAACCAATGTTTTTAAATTTTACCATATGCACTATATTTTTTTTAATGGATGTTTTTTTTTTTGCTCAAAGAAAGCTTCGTTCTTTTCCTTTAAGAGCTTTGTGGTCACTTAAAGAGATGCGAGTGGAAAAACTTTAGCGTGCGAAACTGAAGCTCTAGTAGCTCAATTTTATCAGCGAGATGATATGAGTCGAATGATGCCAGGAATGAAAGACTGGGTGTCTGTTCGAATCGATGGCCAGAAAGTCCAAATGCAGAAGGATGATGTTTTTCCACTCGCATCCCATTAAGTGACCACAAAGCTCTTAAAGGAAAAGAACTAAGCTTTCTTTGAGCAAAAAAAAAACATCCATTAAAAAAAAATATAGTGCATATGGTAAAATTTGAAAACTTTGGTTTTGTGTTAAAATATTTTTTTTTATAGATATGCCTCTTGCTACTAAGTGCCCACAAAGACCTTAAAGGAAATGGTCTAAGTTTTCTTTTGAGGAAAAATAAAAAAAAAACTCCATTTCGAAAAAAAAATGGGGGAAAATGAAAATGGTTCATGTGCCAAATATTGAAAAATCTTATTCTTGAGTTAAAAAATAATTTTTTTGATAGATATCCCACTCGCATCCCATTCAGCGATTATGAAGGCCTTAAAGGAAATTTTATAAGCTTTCTTTTAAGCAAAAAAAAAAAAAAAAGGCCCAAATTGAAAAAAAATAAAAAAAAAATTAATTTTTAAAAAAAAATATAAAAAAAAATTTTTTAAAAATTAAAAAAAATTATTTTTGGAAAGATTGAGGAAATAGCTATCTAATATCCTTTGGAAAATTTTTGCTAGGACCAATAGGTGAAAAGTTACACACATTTTAAAAAAACCCTGTATGACCAAAATGTCCAACTTTGACCCCCTCTAACTCCGGCAGTTCTTGACTGATAGAGCTGAAAATTTGTGTCTGGCCAACTATCCAATAGTACTAACCTTGGTGCAAATTTCATCCAAATCGGAAGACATCTATTTTAAAAATTGGGTCACTTGACACGAAATTGCCCATATATATAAATTGATTTAAATATTGAATTACATATCAAGTAATGATAAAACGGATTTAAATTGTCGCCACTGTATATTGTGCAAAGTATTGAAATAGTTTGTAATTAAAATGTATTTTGAAAAAACTCACTTGCCAAATACTACTTTATCCCACATTTTCAACCAGTACAATAAACTTCGGTTTGTCATTTCATCTGACAGGAGATCGACATATTTTCTTGGTTTATATTTTTCCACCCATAAACGATTCTCTTTATCAGCTGTTGGCTCAACAACAATTGGCTGTAGTTGTTCTTGAATGGTGACTTCTTTGTTATTTAACCTCTTTAGTGTCAGTTCATTTGCTTCTTCCCAAATTTTTTCTTTATTTTCACCCAATAAGCTGCCTATACAAGGTGCTGCTTTTATTTCATTGATTGCCTTCGTTTCATAATCGTTTGAATGAAAGCGAACGTATACAGTTTCACCATCATTTCGTTTAAGAGGTATAAATGGCCACGGAGGTACTGAGTAAGACAGATTTCTCATTTTGAACGCATGCAATGCCTCTAAGCGAGATACCTCATCTTTACGGACTGCTTTGCTTTGTTCTTGTAATTTTTTACGAGTTTCTAAAATTTTCTCAATCATTTCCATATCGCGCTCTTCCTCTGTGCGAGCCTTTTTGGCTTCGGGATCTTCATAAGTTTCGTCACCAAATAAATCATCAATATTACCAAAAAGATCCCTTTCTAGGCGTTTGCGTTTGCTTGAAACCTTTTGTAATTCTTGCAATGACTTGTTGGCCGTCGAAGGTCTGATATCGTCATTGTTATCATCATCATCTTCGTATTGGTGGCTCTCCAAATCAATCGCCACTTCCTGAATGGGGGCCAATATGTTCTTCTTCGAGACAATGGGCGTAGAAGCTCCTCTGGTATGATGTTGTTGTTGAGGAGTACCAAATAAACGCCTATTAACGGGAGCGCTCAAAGAAGAGATAAGAGAATCATCTTCACTAAAACTTATGTGTGGCAATTGTGGAGAATTCAATGTGATCTGATTTGCCACTGTGGGCGTTCTTGTAATAGCTGGTTGAAAATCTGAAAGTATATCCCAATTATAAATAACACTTGTTTGCTGGAAAAACATTACAATTCACATGCATTACCATTTTGTTCTTCTGGCGGAAATTCATTCATTAACTCGAGTTCATCTTGATATTGTAATTCAAATTCCTCATTCTCATCCGGATACTGATCCATTTTCCAATTTATTTATTTGGTTGTTGATTATTGATGTTTAATTCTTTGTTTTTTTTTTAATTGTTTGTTTGGTTTATAAGTTTCAGAGCATTTTGTTTATTTGGCGCCTTTTCCCTGTTTTGTTTTGTTACGTTTTCATAACATCTTTGTTTTTTGACACTTCTTTTACCAATATTTCTCCACAGAGTTGATGTCGTTGTCAGAAATATAAAACAATTTGTGGTGTGTGGGGCTCCGCTAACTGAGGGGAGAATTGTTTATTCCAGAAACACACCGCTTAATTCATCACAGACAGTACAGTGAAGTATGGTAATACAGTACCTATTTCGAATAACGGCACTTTGGTGAATTTCGATTTTATTCACCACACCAATAAAAATTCACCATATTTGTCGAAAACTCATCACACCTGAAATCCACCACGTCATAAAAATTCACCACATTATAAAATATTACTTCAATACTTACTTACACCTCTCTCACACACACACCCTCACAGCAAATAAGCCTCAAAACAAACCCACCCACCACAGCCCACACACTTGTACATAGATCACAGACACGAACCACCACAAACAACCAACCAACTTTTTAACAACACACACACAACACAAACAACAACGGAAACGACGCGCACAACACACCACAAATAAACAAACACACAACACACACACACACACAAGTAGTATCGAATTTTTCTCACAAGAAAAAGTCGTCGGATGTTTTATTTAAGCAAACAAAACACGGAAAAAGAATATGCGAATTAAGTGGTGGGTGGTGGGTGGGTGGCTGCCCCACCCAACAAACAAACAAACATAAATAAAATAACTCTGTCAGGGTGGGCACTATTTACGTATTTTTAAAGTACCAAAATTTGGTTCAAGTTAGTGGAAGTACGCATAATTTTTAATTTAATTCGCCCGTGTAGTAAGTAAGCTCTATAAATCTAGTATCAGCATTGTGGATGGAACAAGAGTTGAAACAAGGAATTAGGCGAGAATGAAACAACACGACCCCGGAATTTCAAGCAAATCTCATGCAGTCGATGCCTCGATGTTTGCAAGCAGCAATTAGCATAAGGTTTTAATTCCAATTCTAACTTAGTATTTATTTATTTAACCAATTTAGAGGTATATTCACAAACTCCTGCAACATAAAGTTTGAGTATATATTTTGTTATATTTTTCTCTTTACTTACTTTACTTTACACACGGAACTTGTTTCATTGTGAAGAGAAATTGCTAAGAGTTCGATTAATAATAAAAAAATTACCGAATTTTAACTTTTTCATTCAAGAAATTAATAAATACTGATAATATACACGCATTGAGACGCAATACAGGATGAAAGGCTTAAACCCCGATATTGTAAAAAAACTGTCATGCATGGGGGTGGCAATGTGATGGTGTGGGCGTGTTTTTCAGGTCATGGTCTAGGGCCGTTCCACAGAATTTCTACCAAAATGGACAGATTTGTGTATAGGGATATTTTAGAAAATAAGTTGCCATATGCCGAGTGGAATATGCCACTTCGATGGGTGTTTCAACATGATAACGATCCGAAACACTCATCGAAGTTGGTGAAGGACTGGATACAATCGAAAGGGATTCAAGTGCTTGATTGGCCGTCCCAATCGCCCGATTTGAACCCAATCGAAAATTTATTTTCCATATTGAAGAGGAATGTTGGATCGAAACGATTTTCCAACAGAGATGATTTATTTTCGTGTCTGGAGGATGAATGGATACGCATAGATCCAAAAATAATTGATAATTTAATCAAATCTATGCCGCGTCGGTGCGCCGCAGTAATAAAAAATAGGGGTTATTATACCAAATATTAAAAGTTTCTTAGGTTTTGCCCAATGAATTTTTGAGTATTTTGTGTTGTTGTATTAAAAGAACCGTTAGGTGAGAGATAATTACTAGTTTTTTTTTGTAATTTTGTATGACACAGTAACTAATAAATAAAACTGCATTAAAACATTTAATTGAAATATGTTCATTTAAATATAATTTGACTCAGAAGCTAAAATCAAGCAGCGTTTCTTAGATTTTGCCCAATACTGTATATTACATATATTATCTTTCAGGTTTCATATCGCTATAAGAAAACAGGATTTTTTTGCTTCAAACCAACCATATTAGCTTTTATTAGGATCCATATTTTTTGACTTGTTTTTTTTTTAAGTTTCCTTCACTCGTTCATAGTACATTTGCCTAAGTTATTTTTATTTATAACAACATTTAATTTTTATATATTACATATTATTAATCTATGTATACATACAGATATTTGAGTAATTAAACAGAGCAATTAACAAAAAATGGTACTCGAATTAATGCGAAAATATCACAATATGCAATAAAAATACATTATTACGTACACACACATACAAATTGTTTAATTGGCATAATTAAAATAAAAAATTATAATATAAAAATAAATCATATATATTATTATGCTACAAAAAAATATATATTTATTCTACATAAAAAATATCGAAATGTATCGGAAGTAAAAATGAATTTTATTAAAACAAACCGACCGACGACACGTTATTTGCTTTCTTTATAATCGAAACTAAAGTGATGAAAACGATTTGGCAACAAATTAATGAGGGCACCACCAACCAACCGCATTCAAATTTATTTCTTCATTTTATAGCCCTCAGGAAAACCGTAACTGTCGGCTTCTGTAAATATCAAAAGAAAATTTTATTAGTTGCACGTACAATGTAAAAAAATTATTTGTATTTGAATTTACTTTCAAAATCAGGAGTATAAGAATTGAAAAATTCGCCTAACAACTTGCCGGACGGCAATTCCCAGGTAGCAGTACCGCCATATCTCTCAGGCAAAACAGATGCGTCAATATGATTTGCCAATGATTTGAAATCCTTGCCGTGGAAGAATATCTAAGAAGAGCAGACAGAGCAGCAGAATATTATTAATAAAAACTAAACGAGGTTCGTTCGGGGTAAAAAAAAAAAATTGCTTACACGTTTCCTAAGTTTCTCTCTGATGAAGGGCTTGAAAATGTTAAATAAGATATTGAAAATGTATGAATTGTTAACAATATGAACGCCTTTCAAACGCATGCATATACAATCCTGTACATAATCCAATAACATGGCGGCAAAATTTGGTGTAAATTGCATAACATGACCCATAGGAAGATCTTCAACATCTATGATAACAACGGCTCCACATATTTGTGAAAGAGGTTCAGCCATTGAGCCCAGCACTGTTAGCTGTATGCCACGGAACATATCGTTTAATGGAACTTTCGAGGGTTTCCATTTCTCTGTTAATGAGAATAAAAAAAAAAGGCAATTGTAAAAAAGTCACATTATATACAGATTTTCTAGAAATAAATAAATTATTACTTCCGGCATGTAAAACTAAAATTCGACGTCCATGTTGATCTCTGTTTGGCAACAATTCCAAGAGTTCAGCTTCGAAAACATTTTGCAGTTTGCCGGGTAAAACGTTACTGCATGCATCACCATATTTAATTTTCATGTTGAAGAAATTTTTTATCTACAAAAATTAACACAAAAAGTTTATAAATTATGTTGTTATACAGGGTGTTAAAAATTAATAACTTTTCTAATTTAATTTTTTTTTTTATTTTTCTTTTTAGGACTTGTAAAATAAATCTGGGAGATTAATTATGGAAGGTTACAACGTTATCCAGCGAACCAAAATCATAGAACTTTATTTTGAACATCATCGATCAATAATTCAAACTCAACGAGCCTATCGTCCATCATCGTATCACCACCATCCGAATCAATGATTCGACGCTTAGTGACACGTTATCAGGAACAAGGCTCAGTAAGGGATCTTCCACGAAGCATAAGACCACATTCTGTAATTAATGAAGCAAATATTCAACGCATTCTGGAGAGTGTTGAGGAGAATCCTGAAACATCAACTCGAAGACGCTCTGCTGAGTTGCAAATGTCTCGGCGGTCTTTACGCAGAATATTAAAGGGAAATTTACATCTTTTCCCATAGAAGCTGCAGTTAGTGCAAGAACTAAAGCCACGAGATTCCCAAGAACGATTAAACGATTAAACCCCTTCGTGACTTTTGGCCCACCCTGTACATATGTATGTATGTATATGGATAATACATATAAGAAATAAGAAATTATTTTAAAATGTATAAAAAAAAACATTTTTGCGTTCAACGGGAAGATTACATAAATTTAGAAAAACTTTCTTCAAATTACAAACGCTGTGAAGCAAAGAATGTATTCTGATGCCTAAACCGATATTGTGGCAGTGTTATACAGTATTCCCTCGATTTACGTCGTCTCGATTTACGTTGTTTCGATTAACGTCGTCAAAAATTTTGTTCCCTTCAACTTCGATTTGCGTCGTCATTCGATTTACGTCGCGCCTCTGTTGTTTATAAACAAAATCAGGGGAATTTCCTCTTTAAAAAAAATTCAATATTTGTGTGTAACTATTTGAATAAAATATAAATAGAGTTTTGAAAAAAAAAAATAAATATTTAAGTGCTAATGGATAATTTTTTGTTTTTTATTAAACTTTTTGTGAACAACATATGAAATAAATTTTTATAATAAATCAAAAATCCATCGCTATTTACGAGTATGTATGTACTTAGTTATACAGAATAAAAATTGAATGATTTTAGTTTTTTATTTGGAAAATAAGCATAAATAAATGCTTATTTGAAATTCGATTTACGTCGTTTCGATTTAC
Source organism: Sarcophaga caerulescens (assembly GCA_927399465.1). Taxonomy (NCBI): domain Eukaryota; kingdom Metazoa; phylum Arthropoda; class Insecta; order Diptera; family Sarcophagidae; genus Sarcophaga; species Sarcophaga caerulescens. The sequence continues at coordinate 1,851,279 of OV656866.1, forward strand.
GTCGCCTTTTTCCGGAACATTCTACGACGTAAATCGAGGGAATACTGTATCATGATAACAAAATACTTTATTTCAATGTTTTATATCCTATTTCCGAATACTTTTGGATCTAAATTGAAAATATTTGAAATTTATATTGAAATCTTCTCGCAAATTATTCGTACTTTCTTTCACCCTGCTAAGAAAATTTAACGGAAATTATTTTTATCGCCGAATGAAATAGAAACAGATGAACTTGCTTGATTTTCTATCGATATGTGAAATTTTTTTAATTTTATCTAAAACCTGATTTTGTAAAATTTTATTCACAAAAATAAAAAAAAAATAAAAATTTTATATTTTACTCACCCGTTTCAATGCACTCTCTGGATAGAAATGGGTCGGTCTTAAAAACATTTTCATATATTCGTCATCCTTGGGCAAATTTAATTGCGGTTCAGCTGAAATAAATACAAAATCAACAAAATTAGTTAGGTACGCTGTTCCGTTTATTTATCGCATGCTATAAAAATTGTTCACCTTGTATAAGTTCTCTAAGTTTTTTCATCGCCTCCTCAACAACTTCGGGTGTTTCGCGTAATTCTTTTTGTGCAATTTCCAATGCCCATTGCGGTGGTTCTTCTTGTTCCATGCGTATAACTGCTGACCCCAAATCAATATAGGCCATTTTGTTATCATCGTAACTTAAAGCTTCAGGTTTTCCCATTTTGAATTGACTTAATTATATGCAATAATTGTAAAAATCTTTAAAGAAAACAAAAAAACCCAAAGTATTAAATTTTTTTGTAATTAAATATGATTTACTTCTTCTTAAATCTTATACACATACGTACATATATACTTACATATGTATCGTAGTTAATGACAATATTTTAATGAGAATACGAATACATATACGAAATATTTTATTCGAAGAACAACAAAAAAAACTTTTCATATCAGCATAGAACAAAAAGGATAGATTTGAGAGTTCGCCAAAGGTCTATATCGACTGTAAAACAATTCTGTTTTCAAACGAATACAAGATCGATTTAAAATATTCAAATTAAAAATAATACGTGTACGTCACGTTGACTTAGGGATATACATAGGTGGTCAGTAGTAGTTTTTCTCTGGCCAAAAAAATTGGACTGATTTGTATAATAACGAATCAATTCATGTACGGTTACATATTACAAAATGAAAGATGCCGCCATATGCAGCCGAATAGATGCCACTAGATTGGAGGTTTCCACAGTATAACAATCCTTAACATATCCCCAAAGTTAGTAAATGACGGGTAATGAAAGAAAAATCGAGAAAATTGCCTAAATAGGGAATATAGCTGAGCTGATGAATATATTGTCTGATGTTATTAATAATTTGATATCCGCCATTTCTAGAAGATGTGCGGTTTGCAATTAAATATTAACGTAAAATATTTGTCTTCTTATTTCCAAGCAGCAAACAACAATATTCGCACTGCATACAAAGGGTTTTGTGACACTTGATCCCTCGTAATGCTCAAAAATTCAGACAACCGTGAATTTAAGTTGAAAGATAATAGTGTCTGTCGGATGTTCTTTGATTGTATAAGAAATTGTCTTGTCAAGTCGTTGGAATTTTTTACCTGAGCCTAAGGTCTATTTTAAAAACCCGCGAAATGACTATAAAACCAACCTGTACCGTACCTGTAGGGCAGATTGATCAAAAATTTCCAATAAGGATCTCACGAGATGGTATTATATTTAATGAAATTAACAAATTTGATTTCGCCGTGGTCTAGTAGGTAGTGTGTTGGCTTATTAGACATGAGGCCTCGGTTCAAACACCAGATCAGTAATATGACTAATATGAGTAATATGAGTACACCCAATTCTGTTTTTACACGGTCTTTTTTACACGGTTTTGTAATAACACGGTCTAGAAAAAAAATTGATTCTGTGTTTACATGGTGATATTTGATATAGCACGGTTGAGAAAAGTTTATGAAAATTTCAACGTGATCTGAAATCTTGTATGGCTCGTTACTATGAGTTATACAAAGAGCTGTCCAAAACTAAATCACAACGGCTAATAACAGATTTTATTATTAAACGCAGTGTTGTCCAATCGGAAACTGAAAATGCTAACCCTGTTGGAGTTGATTGCAATCTGAACGAGCCATACGTAAGCGATCACATCCGATGATGATAGCGAATAGAATTCTGTTATTTTCATCATCACATTGACATTTTATTTAATTTTTTTATAAAGACGCTCGTTTTTTTTTTTACAAAGTTGAAGAATATGGAACCAATCCCCTTCTTTTCTATGTACTTCATGTCTTTTTTTACACGGTTTTTTCTGGAACGTATCTACCGTGTAAAAACAGAATTAAGTGTAATATGAAAAAATATTTCTTCGGCGACTTCCTCTCAGCAGATTTCTGGCAAAAACTCTGAGAGTAAATAAAATTGCCATGAAAAGTTTCTCAAAAATCTGTCGTTCGGAGTCGACTTTAAACTGTAGGTTCCACAACTCATGTATAAAAATTAACGCACACAACATAAGTGCACACTAGAGAATAGCGATCCAGTGATTTTTGAAGAACGTTGTTCTCAGTTAACGTGATTTGTTAATCACTGTTCTTTAAAACAGTGATTGTGATCACAGTATTCCAATAATACAATAATGACAATAACGTATTTTATTAAGTCGTAAGAAAGAGACAACTAGATGATACATACTACGAAAAGACTACTAAACAAAATCAAAGTGGTGTCATCAATGTTATTATTTTTAATGTAATTTTTTTTTATATGAAGTTTGACAATTAAGTTTCACAGAAAGTTCATGTATAAAAGACAAAAGTAAATAATCAGAATCATCAAATAGTAATTCTGCCTCGCTCAAAATAAAATTAAATAAATTTGAGTATGTAACAATTTTGAAAGAACGACTTTATTAGTAACTGTTATTTGGCAATTTCAATAACTGTAGTTACCAGTGAATTATAAATCACCGTGATTAAATCACAATTTTGAAAATATCGCTCATCTCTACCACATATATTCATATACAGTGAATCACAGTGAAAATGGCCCACCATGAAATTAATCAGTATTTGGTTAATATTTATTAAAAAGGAAGAAAATAAAATAAAAAAATATTTTTGTTTAATTAAAATCAAGTTTATTTTGTATTCAATATAAGGAACTAAAAAAATTCTTTTAATTACATTATTAATTTACAAGAGGAATGGGAAAAAAATTTCTTCAAGTTACACAAAAAAGTTAGTAGAATCCATTCCTAATCGTTTAAAATCGGTAATAAATCAAAAAGGCTTTCCGACATAATATTGAAAATAAAAAAAATATACTGGGCCATTTTCATTGTGAGATAAATTTAAAGTGTTTTTGTTTCTGATGTAAAAAAACTTCTTTTAATTACATTATTAATTCATTGATTTTTTACATCCGAAACAAAAACAGTTCAAAAAAATGTCTCCAAGTTACACAAAAAAGTTAGTAGAATCCATTCCTAATCGTTTAAAATCGGTAATAAGTCACAAAGGCTTTCCTACAAAATATTAAAAATAAAAAAAAAAAACGTTATTTCTTTAATAATAATATACTGGGCCATTTTCATTGTGAGATAAATTTGAATGAATTAATAATTTAATTAAAAGAATTTTTTTAGTTCCTTATATTGAATACCAAATAAACTTTATTTTAAACAAAAATATTTATTTTATTTTCTTCCTTTTTAATAAATATTAACCCAATACTGATTAATTTCATGGTGGGCCATTTTAATTGTGATTCACTGTACATACAGCTATGGACATTAAATTAGCACAAAACTTCATTATAAAAACAATCAGATTTTTTATAGTATTTTAGGACTATTCATAAAAAAATTTAAACATAGAAACTTAAGATACATATTGTTCTTTAAAAAAAAACAAAAATTTTGGCGAAATTGCCAATCGTCTGCTGATTAGGCATGCAACATATAAAACACCAGATTTTGGCTGGACAGTAAAATAGCACAAATTAAAATTTCTGGAATACAAATTATATATTTTAATAAATAGTAAAAATATTAATGTTTTCAGTTTATTTGATCAATATTTAGTAGAGTAGCCTCTATTTTCAAGCACCGCGTGGCATCTAAGGGACAAAGTTCTTTGGAAAAGATTTTTAGGAATCGAGTACCAAGCGTAACGTATTCCAATCCACAAATCGTCCAAATTTTTGTACTTTTTTTAGCAATAGTACATTTCACATCGTTTCAGAGGTTTTATATCGAGTTTAAGTCAGAATTTTGCGCCGGCCAGTCTAAAACGGGAATGTGCACTTTATAAAATCAATCCTTAGCCAGCTTAGATGTGTGTTTGGGGCCACTATCTTGCAAAAATATGAATAAAACTGTCTTGTTCTCTAGAATGTCCAAATGCTGATAACGTTCCATTTTTTCATTAATTTTCATAATGGGACCTAACCGTGCCACGAAAATGCTCCCCACGTCATTGTGCTTTCTCGACCATGCGTTATGATCCTTTGAGTATATCGTGGATTTAATGTCTGACATTCTGGCCGTTAAACAACCACTCTACCATCTGGTCCCATACGATTTAGCACTGTATCCTTGTGGGTGCGAGCAAACGTTAAACGGTTGACTATATTTTTCTTTTGGTAGAAGTGGCTTCTTTCGGCAAGAGCGTCCAAAGAGCTTTCCGCGATTAAGACGTCATCGTATGAGCCTGTCCGATAAATTTAACCTAAATTGAGAGTTAATTTTGTTCAAAATATCGCGTGACGACATGAAAGGCTCCTTCTTTGACTTCCGGACAATAGCACGGTCCACGACTTCGGTTGTTTCCTTGACGCGTGGCTTTCGTTTTTTGTTTGCTTTGCAGGAAATGATCACGTTATAAATCATTTTTCTCGAGCAATTCAAAATTTCGGCAATTTCAGCTAGGTTTTAACCATTATTCCACTAGTCAACGATAATGAGCTTCTCCTCTGGCCAGCAATCTTTTCAAAGTCCCATTTTTAAAAAAAAATTACTATAAATGCCATAAAATTAAAATAATATACCGTAAGAATAAAAATACTTGAACAAAGCTTGTACCTAAAACACTTTTATGCACGTTGTGCTAATTTACTGTCCAGCTCGAATTTACCTACTGATACAAATTAGCAGTCAAAACAAAAAATATGTACGATAACGGTAATATTTTTTGTTAAACAACAGCTAGATGTCATCGTGCAACATTCCAGACCAAAACAATTGGCCTAATTGGGATACAAATGAGAAAAAATTCACAATCAAACTATACATGGAATTTGTGCTAATTTAATGTCCATAGCTGTATATGTACGTATGTATATAGTATATGCCAATAAAAATAGTAACAAAACTGGTAATGAAAGTGAATTAGCAAAACAAATACTATTTTTTTCTTTGCTGTTCTTCATAATTGTGAATATGTAATTTTTAGGTTTGAATTTTTTGTACGTACGTGTGATGAAGCGAATATTTGAAGTTTTTATTAGTGTTGTTACGAAGATGATCTGTGACGGTTAAAGATACTGATGTTGTACTACTTACTAAATGTAGACTGTGTGTGCTAACGACTCAATTAACCATAAATCACCCGAAATATTTCAATCAGCAATTTTATTTACAAAACCTTGACCTTGACTTTTAGTCAACCAACACAATAAAAACAGCAATAGCCAGCCAAATAACTGACTGGCATCAGCAGAAAACAGTAAGAAAAATACAAAACTCATCATCAAGGTTTTTGTTTTTTGTTTCTGGTTATTTTTTTTTTTTTGTTTAATTTTCAATAAGTTTATGAAAAAATCCCTTAATTAAGTAAAATGATTTTGCACAAAAACTTATACTCGGAAATGATCAAATTATATTGTATGCATGCATTTAAGACGACGACAGACTATTATTTTAAAATGTTGTGATTTTAAAGATTCATAATTCATAAGATTCGTAAGTAACTTCATACGAAAATCGAACACATGGATGTATTTTTATTTATGTATGTGTGTAAGGAGTGCGCACAAAAAAAAAATGGGCCTACTTTTAAGCTTATAACTTTTATCATAATTGAAAAAAATGAATACCGTTACATTGTTTTTGTTAGTCATCTGTTTCAAAATCCACGTGCAAAATGTCATTGCAATAGCAAAATTAGTTTTTTGAAAATGGGCATCCAACAAGAATGTCGTAAAAAAATAATTGAAATTTTCAATGAAAAACCGCGCCGCTTACAAAAAACGATTGCTAGGCTCGCAGGTGTTAACCAAAAAACAGTTTCTAAGGTAAGAATAAAACAATACAAGGAGTCTTTAAGTATTGAGAGAAAGCGTGGAAGTGGTAGAAAAAAAGGATTTGCCGACCAAAACAAAGCAAGTCAAATAATACGTATTTTTCAAAAAACACCCTAACATGTCTGGAAGAAAAGTGGCTCAAAAAGTTGGATGCTCTGAGACCTTTATCGGAAAAAAATTTTATACACAAAAGAATTCAAATATTATTTACTTTAATTGAAATATAAAACGAAAAAAATCCGCCACTTAGTTTTATTTCTATAACGAAAAGTGTAAGTCCAGTTTTTTTCGTGCGCACTCCTTATGTATAAACATAATTAATATATGAATGAAAACACTAAATGGCAAAATGTATCACATTGTCTGCAAAAAAAAAAAAAAAAAAAAAATTAAAAAAAAAAACCAAACTAAACGCAAAGTGGAAAAGAGGTACTAAAAATTCAGGTTTAGGTTAATGCCGTCAACTTTTATTGAACGAACATTGATCTTGAAATAAATAAATATATTTATTTTATTTGTATTTAAATTAATATCTTTTGTTTATTGTCTTTTCTTTTCTTTTCTTTTCTTTTGTTGAGCTAAAATCGGATATTTTATTTTATGTACATACATACATATGTATGTACATACATATGTATGTACATATGTATGTAGTATATATGTAAATTTATTGCGTGCCATACTTTTAAGTATTTGAAATACGATCTAAAAATTGCTAGCAAACAAAAATTTATGTTCATAGCTTCTCTTGGCTAAGCAAAACTAAACCTTCTTCCTTCCACTCGTTTTAAACAATTAAAAATGTACATTTTTATTTAAAATTATTTAATTTTATTTAGTTTTTTATTATCAATCATTATAATTCGCCGATATACATACATACATATTTATTCATAAGCAAAATTCATATTTTAAAAAGTTAAAAAGCCATTCGCTGTAGTAGTAGTAGTACATATTATGTATAATTAACACTTTAAAGTTGTGCGGAACACACATTTGCAAAAATTTTCTTTATTTTTGTTTTTGTTCATCTTCTTTTTGATTTTAACGAAATAATAAAAATCTTCCTCAATTCATTGTATTTAATGTAAATGAGTAGAAATCATTAATTAATTCGAACATAAAATACAGGGCCAAAGTACAAAAACTAGAAAACAAAAACCAAAAATGTTTCTTTTATATTGGTTTTCTTCATTAACAAATAATATACGATGCCAAAAAATAGCGAAGTCAACTTTTTGTTTAAACTTTTATTTAAACTTAAACAAAGGATTAAGACCTAGTTTCTCACACCACTAACATATGTTGTATGCACTAGAGATGAGCGATATTTTCAAAACTGTGATTTAATCACGGTGATTGATAATTCACTGGTAACTACAGTGATTGAAATTGCCAAATAACAGTTACTAATAATGTCGTTCTTTCAAAATTGTTACATACTCAAATTTATTCCATTTTATTTTGAGCGAGGCAGAATTACTATTGGATGATGCAGATTATTTACTTTTGTCTTTTATATATGAACTTTCTGTGAAACTTAATTGTCAAACTTCATATAAAAAAAAAATTACATTAAAAATAATAACATTGATGACACCACTTTGATTTTGTTTAGTAGTCTTTTCGTAGTATGTATCATCTAGTTGTCTCTTTCTTACGACTTAATAAAATACTTTATTGTCATTATTGTGTTATTGGAATACTGTGATCACAATCACTGTTTTAAAGAACAGTGATTAAAACAAATCACGTTCACTGAGAACAACGTTCTTCAAAAATCACTGGATCGCTCATCTCTAATATGTGGTGTATGTACATACATATGTATGTATGTATGTTTTTTGTAGTAATTGTTTAATTAAAATTCAATCATATTTCGAATATTTTCTTCTTTAACAATAATCTCTTTCTTAATTGAAATTGAAATTAGTATTATTATTTTAATTTTCTTCTTTCTCTCCAATCTAGTCAATATGTATTAGTTAGTTAGTTATTAAATAATTTCTTAAATATTTTTAAATATAAAAACTTCAAGAACAGCTTTTTCACACACAAATACAAAAAAGTTCTTTTAAATTCGCCGTATTGTAGTGAATAGTGTTTTGGCTTACTAGACGATGAGAGCTCGATAGTACAAACCTTAGGCAATAATGTACGTATACATACTCGTACATGCATATGTATGTACGTAATATCTTAAAAACGATTACACATACGAATAATATTTAAAATGTTAACACTTTAAAATAAAAAGAATAATCCCTGCAATCATTGTAGGATGATTATATTTAATTACCACTTTTGTTTTAATTTTCTTTAATTTTTTTTTGATTTTTTGCACAATTTGATCTTGTTACAATAATACAAACAAACAATTAACAAAATTATCTACATATATGAATACGATTTATTTTGAATTCACGTTTTGTTTTGTTCATAGAATAACAATACATACAAAGATTTAATGTTAATTTTAAAATATTATACTCCTCGTTCTACGTAGTAAGAAATGTCTGTCGTTTAATGTAAAGCTAAAACAATTAATTATGAATTCAATGCAATTACCGGATTGTCAATTGTCGTTGAAAACACTTTTTCTAATCGCTGTCAAAGTGATCGAACGAAAATGCTATCAATTTATTTAGCAAATGCAATCTGTGACTGAATAAATTTAAAAATATGTATAACAACGGAAAAATATATATTAATTCTTGGTATACGGATTATAGGATAGAAGTCGAGCGATAAGATTATTCATATTTGATTAAAACCAATACATATGTAAAAATTTTATTATTGTTAGCTTCAAAATGGCATATATTATTGCATATTTAACGGCGTTTCGAAATGGCAAAATTTCTAATTGTCAAGAGAACAAATCGACGCCTCCGTTCTATAACATTCTAATGGTGTTTTCTTTTCTACAAAGAAAATGCCACCCTCTTACAAGGTACATTAAAAAATTGCTGACCAACCCTGTTGTAATGTAATTTTTTATTTGAGAAGAACAAAACACAAATTTTAAAAAAGGGTATGCCCTGTGTTTACCACTTATTAAGAAAATGAATGAGGAAATGCCAATTTGTTCAAAAGATGACGAAGATGAATCTAATAACTGATTTATTTCAATTTTCGCAAATAAAATAGATGCAACAATATTCATATTTAAAAATTTAATTTAAAAATATGTTGTATTTTTTGATTTGTTTTCAATAAAATATGTAAATATGAAAAAGGTGTTGCCAGATCGCTAATTTTTCGACTTAATTTTTTGAACACTTTTTTTATAATCAAAAAAAAAATTTTAACACTGTTCTAACACTGAATACAATTTTTTTTTTATATTACTGACCATGTAGCTTTAATAATGTAATGTTTCCTTAATGTTACTGCACAAAACAATGAAAAAATTAACTTCAAAATTGGATAACGATACCAGGCGACTTTTTTTAAATTTCATCTGGTAGCCCTATAAATAAACAAAAGTCATCTGCTTTACAGGGCATTATCAGCACTCTCGATTTATACAGGGCATAAAATGCAATGCCCTCCACCATTGGCAAGTGCAAATTATTTAGAATAAAACATACCACCCTTTCAGAGGGCGAAACATTTTTAAGAAACAAACACAAAATTGCATTTTTTTTAAATAAAATGCACATTTTTTGGTAGAAAAGAAAACACCATAAGTCGAAAAAGTGTGTTTTGAGTTATGAGCTCTCAAAGTTTTCACGCGACGTACAACTATATGTGTATTCTAACTAGATTTTTCCCTATAACTTCGGAACGGATCAGCGCATCTTAACCAAATTTTGACAGTATTTAAGTTAAAGAACGTAGAATTTAAAAATGCAAAAACATTAAAAACGTTCTAAGTACACTTAGAACGTTATAGAATGGAGGCGTCGAAATGTAAAATGCATGAATGTGTGACCCCCATCATAACAATAATATTCTCTTGTGAATAGCATTTTTTAAGAAATCAATTTTTGTATAAAATATTCCTTATAGAATGGACAAATTAAAATTAATATTTGTTTACGATAGCTATTAGTAAGTAAATTGATTTCATTTTGTACAATTTTCATAATCTTATGGTAGGTAAAAACTGTGTATCCATTTTAAAATAAAGGGTCCGCCAAATAACTTTTTTTTTTTTGAAAATGCTTTAAAAAAAACTACTGAATATTTTCTCAAATTTTTTTTTTATTTGAAAGTACAATCCTTCCGGTTAATAATGGAAAATAATTTCATTCAAATGGCTGCCTCGGCTGGCCATGCAGTAGCCTACACGATCGTTCCAATTTTTAAGCACATTATCGATTGTGTGCAGCTGTATTTCACCAATGGCTTCACGAATATTGTCTTTTAAAGCGTCAATTGTCTCTGGCTTGTCGGCGTAACACTTATCTTTGACGGCACCCCACAAATAATAGTCCAACGGTGTTAAATCGCAGCTCCGAGGTGGCCAAACGACATCAGCTCTGCGGCTGATAATGTGATCTTCAAAAACAGGGCGCAAAACATCGAGTGTAGCTTCGGCTGTGTGGCACGTAGCGCCGTCCTGTTGAAACCAAATGTTGCCAATATCCTAATCTTCAATTTTTGTGAACAAAAATTCGATAACGATCGCCATTGACTGTAACGGCCGCTCCTTGCTCATTTTCGAAGAAAAATGGCCCAATTATGCCTCTGGACCAAAATCCGCACCAAACAGTGACTCGTTTTGGGTGCGTCGGTTTTCAATGTACATATGCGTGCGGGTTTTCTGTGCCCCAAATGCGACAATTTTGCTTGTTTGCATACCCGCCAAGATCAAAATGAGCTTCAACTGAAAAGATGATTTTTTTTGCCAAAATCGGCATCTTCTGTAAGTCGATCGCAGGCCCACTTAGCGAAGCGAAAACGCATTGGACACAACCATATTCGTTCAGCGGAAGGATAAAACTAATTATCTGTGAAATCAGACATGAGCTAAGTGTTACCATTCACGAAATAAGCACTAGTTGAAAAAAAAAACGTTAGATGGCGGACCCGATAAATTTATTATTGACATGTTCGTCTGTAAGCTGCGTTTTAAGCTTTAGGTGTTTATTTTTTTATTGTATAATTTCTTAAATAACCATGAATAAAATTTTAATCCGACTAGTTCCTTGGATCAGTTCTGTCTATTTAATTATCGTATTTCTACAACGAACAAACTGGTTTAAACCTTTAATTAATTGAATTTAAAAATTTGTGAAATTATTTCGCAGAAAATGTATTTTTTTTATTTTTTAATTACACAAAGAAATTCTATATTAATCTCAATAATTTCATAAATTAACTGAAATTATTGATTTACAGTGAGTGTCTTTCATTAAAACAAGATAAATTCAATTTAATTTAATTATACCATTTAAAGTGGTGATGTAAAACCAATTACTGAATAATTATTATTTTTATTTGGATTCATTATCTATTGTTTTTTAACATTTCATTATTTATAGGCGAGTTAAGAAATTTATTCACTTATTACTACGCACATGCAAGTTTTGTGTCTATAATTATACTTTAATTTAAATAATAAGATTACATATAATGATTTATAATAAAGTTTTTTTAAACGAAACGATATGAAACGATCAAAGTTGACTAAAATGTAATTTACATACTGGATATATTTATTATACTCGTAATGCATCGATTAGAATCTATTTTTAAAAAAAAAAGCTACTTCCGTTTGAAAAGAGATAAATTCCCCGAAAACAGAATCTTTTTACTTTTTTTTTGCAATATGATTCGTTATATCCATATGCATACGTTCATATTCAATACTATTTCTTATACACCCAAACCTGTTTTTACACGGTTTTTTTTTTACGCGAATTTGAAATAACACGGTTTTTTTAACAAATTTACCATTTTTTTATATTAAGAGATCTTTTCAGTACATTTTAAATGAAATAGAAAGTGATGCTAATACTACAGTTATCGACGCATGGAAGAAATTTTCGATTATGGATTGCATAAAGCATGCTGCTTTAGCCTTTTCAGAAATAAAACCATCAACTTTAAATGCCTGTTGGAAGAGCATTTGGCCAGAATGCGTCAAAGGCAAAGACACTTGTGCGAATGATAATTCCGGTGGTGAAGTGTACGCAGATATAATTAATTTAGCGCGCGAAGTTGGAGGTGAAGGGTTTGATAATCTTAACATTGAAGATATAAACGAAATAATTGTTGATAAAGCTCTAAATGAAGAAGAGATATTGGAGGTTGCGCTGGGAATGAAGATCAAAATGTCGAAACTGATGAGAGTGAAATTCAAAGTCCAATAACTGCCAAGTTGATACTTGACGGCCTTCAAATGGCAAATAAGTTGGCAGAACACTTTTTGACATGTGATAACATAATTGTAAGAGCTGTGAAATTTCAATCAGACCTACAAACATGTATGGCACTATAACAGAAATTGCTGTTAAAAGAAATAAACCAGCGCCAGAAGCAGCTTCTGAAGATGTAGAAGTAAGTAAGTATTTCTACTGACGAGACTGATATTGAGCCACCCCAGCAAAAGAGAATGCGCTTGCTATCAGAAACTGACTCCGAATAAAATAAAAAATGTTTTTATTGAAAATAATTCCGTTCCTAATTGTCTTAAGAGTTTGATAACTAATTTTATTTTTATAAGTGGAAGAGAATTTTTAAGTTTTTTCTTCATTTTTTTATAATCATAAAATGAAATAAAATAAAAACTCTGTGTATACTATTGAACTAAATCTGTGCGTTTTTATAAAGTTATTCAATTTTATAGGCATACATATGTAGGCTGCTGCATCAATCCTATGTATATCTTTTCAGTTTGTTTATACACTTACATACATACATAATATTTGTCTTTTTTTACGCGTTTTTTTTTTACACGGTATCCACTGGAACGTATCTACCGTGTAAAAAAGGGTTTGGGTGTACAATTTCCTTTAAGGCCTTTATAATTGCTTAATGGGATGCGAGTGGGATATCTATCAAAAAAATTTAACTTTTAACTCAAGAATAAGATTTTTCAATATTTGGCACATGTACCATTTTCATTTTCCCCCATTTTTTTTCGAACTGGAGTTTTTTTTTATTTTTCCTCAAAAGAAAACTTAGACCATTTTTTTTAAGATTTTTGTAGGCATATCTATAAAAAAAAATATTTTAACTCAAAATCCAAAGTTTTTAATTAAGTTTTTATTTAAAAAAATAAAAAAAAAAATTCTTAAAAAAAATAAAAAAAATTTTTGGAAAGATTGAAGAAATAGCTTTCTAATATCCTTTGGAAAATTTTTGCTAGGACCAATAGGTGAAAAGTTACACACATTTTAAAAAAACCCTGTATGACCAAAATGTCCAACTTTGATCCCCTCTAACTCCGGCAGTTCTTGACTGATAGAGCTGAAAATTTTTGTCTGGCCTACTATCCAATAGTACTAACCTTGGTGCAAATTTCATCATCCAAATCGAAAGACATCGGTTTTGAAAATTGGGTCACTTGACACGAAATTGCCCATATGTATGTATAATTATTATGTTTGTATATAATATTTTATTTGCTGCAATAACTCTAGAGTCTAGATTGTGAAAAAGTTGTTGTATACGAGAGTTTGTTATTCGTTGTATGTTGCATAAGAAATATTTCGTTAAACAAGTTTCGAATGTTGTTGTTGTTGTATGAAAAAAAACAAAAAGAATTAAAACTACACAGAATAAGTTTAAAAACAAAAAAGCCATACAATAATAATATTATTTCAATATTATTGTAGACACACAAACACTCGCTGACAATCACGTTCAGTAAGATACGATTTCTATAGCATGTAAGCGTTTGTTGTATGTTGTTGTTTTATGAAGAAGAAAATAAAATTATTTTTGTTTTTTTTTTATATTTTTCAGAATTTTAAAACAATAAAAAAGAAAACTGGTTAAACACGATAAATTAATTGTTTTCATATTCTTAGCTCTCTTAATCATTTTGCTTTGAAACAATAATGACAAGAAACTAAGAAACTTATTCACTTTGACTATCAAATGCCCTTTGATCTCTGTGTTACGACCACTTGAACTGCTAGAGGACGGATATTGTGAATTAATCGGCTGGCCAAGGGAAACCACTTGAAGTTGTAGATGAATTAAATCTAAGCAATGTCTCAATGGAAAGCAATAGATGATAATGATGATGATGGTATCAGTACAGCTACAGCACATATAAATAATTTAAAAGTTAATAATATTCGATCAATAGTTCATATTTAGATGGACATTGATATTGCATTGGAATTAATTGAATGAAAGCAAATTATTTTATAGCCAAACAATTAAATGTTTTATAAGTAGATCATTTGAAAAAATAAACTCTTATGCGATGCCTATACGTTACTACTTATTTGTTATTCAGGAAAGTTGAATACACAGGTTGGTCAACTTTGCTTCACACGTTTCGATTTTACAACCCATTTTACTTATAAATTGTTTTTGTAGCAATACTGGCAAATACATATGTACATATATCATCAGGTTTTTCTATTTTCTGGTTCGATTGAAGGTTTTGAGAAACTGAATGCTACTGAAAGCTTCGTGGTTTTAATTGAAGAAGAATTTCTTAAATTTTAATAATATTGTTGAATACATACGTATACACTTCAGTATTTTTTTTTTAACTTTTTTAAACTTCAGGAATTTAAGGAAAATTAATTAAAAAGTTATTTAAATCAAAAACGAAAAGTAAGGTATTAAAAAAACACATTTTGTTGATCTTAATAAACATCGTTCAGTTATGAATACAAATAAGAGCACCATTCCTTTAACACGTTGACGTAAATGACGTCTATAGACGTCATGTATGAGTGCACGTAAATGCAAACGACGTCTATAACCGTCGAAAAAATTTAGAGTTATAAAACAAAAATTTAGTTGTAATTACAGTTTGATTTATGTGATGTTTTTATAACACAGGCTATTTCACTTGCCTGCCTGTTTGCATGGAAAACACAAACAAAAACACTCAATTTTGTTTGTGTTTCCCAATAGCCTGTGTTACAAAAACATCACATTAGATTTCTACCAATTCACTCAATAATATTCTAAAAGGAAAATATTATACTTATATTTCTTCATTTATTTTTAGATTCATGATTTTGTTGCTATAAGAATGCATGTAGATTTTAACGACGTGTAAAGCCGTCAATACATTTTTCATTATGTTTAGCGTCTCCTTCAGTCTGACTTAATTTGAATCAATGTAAGTGTTTGTTTTTGGTTTTATTGGGAATTATAACTGTAAATTTGCTTATCAAGGTACAAAAAAGTAATTTTCCATGTATTAGATCTATGTGTTTGGAATTCATATTACCTGTATAAAAAATTCCACAAAAATGTAAAGTTCCTTGAGTTTCGGGAGTCTCTTATTAGATCGCTAATAAGGTTACCCAAAGATATTTCTAATGGCAACCAACTAATATCTAAAGTGACATATGGCAGACCACAAAAAACATCTAACACATCTTTTGTAAGTTTATGTGAACAACATTATATTGATAAGATTCCTACACCGGAAAACTGTAAAAGAGATTCTTTATGAAGATATGTCGCCGCTGCAGAAATTGCACAAAACATCAATTTCGAAAAGAAACAAAATATAGATGTGAAATGTGTCCTGAAGAGCCAGCTCTATGTCCGAATGCTTTGAGCCGTACCACTTATTTTGTTGTTAGTACATATGTACCTATCTGAATAATATTCGATTTTTTTCTTTATTTAGGCTTTATAAAATGAATTTTTTTATTTTTGTTATGAATTTTGTGTAAAAATGACTTTAAGTTAATAAAAGTTAATATTAATCATGATTTTCTAAATTATTTTCAAAAAATATCTTTCGGTATCCGGACGTCTAATGCCGTCATTTGCACATCAATGGAACTAATATTATGAAAAGGAAATGACGGCTATAGACGTCCACCTTTACTCTAGAATAGAAAAAACTATAATTTTAATCTATAAGTATTAAATCTCCATCAAACTCGCCAAGATTTAAAAAACTAAACAAAAAAAACGAAGTGTGTTTCTGAGTGCCTTCGTCAATTTCGTGGTGAGCGTCAACGTGTTAAGAGAGATCATTTGGAATTGTTTCCAGAATGTTTCGTCTGTTGCTAACGTAATATAAGAATTGAATACCTTTTACAATTTAAAAAGAAGTAGGCAGCGCAAAGGAATCAAGCCGAAGGTCCACTTATGACTAGAATTAGTAGAGTCGATTCCTTTTTCACATCCACATCAAATATGGGCCAGAAAAGGACTGTTTGAAGACCGCTGGCAGAAAATAATCGTTAAGGGTTTAGCGGAATTTCCCTTTTTATATTTAAATAAATGCATGCGTAGTGCATGCAAAATTTTTCGTTTTAAAGATGTGATCAGATGGAACGTTTTCAAGGTAATTCTCTTAGCTAACGTTACTTTAATTTTTTCGAATAAAATGAATCTTATGTGGTGAACATACATACGTGTATCTCAATAAGGATCCAAAGTTTTGGAAACTTATAGTTTGGAATAATGAGTTGAGGTTTAATGTCTTCGGATACGACGGCAGACCTTATGTGGGACCATTAGGCAACACATATTGGGTTAAAAAATACACAAAAAGACACTATCAAAGGCATAGGATTATTGGTAGATGTGGGGGTTAGTTCATTAGTAAAAACCGATGACAAAATGACTACGGAAATGTATATAGACATCTTACAGAATAAAACCAATAATTTTAAGTAATACTGATGGTTTACCACTTACGTGGATATTCCAGCAAGTCACCAACAACCCGTAGCATAAATCTCGAGTCATAAAATATTGAATTCAAAAAAAAAATATTTCTGTTTTCGTGTAGTGGGGCTCAAAGTCTCGGTTTGGAAACTGCAGTCAAATAGCCTAATAATAATTTGCGCAATCTGGGATATTATTCAGGCAGGAAGGAATAATATGACAGACAGATACGCGAAAATAATCTGCCAAAGAGATTAACTAACCAAACTCTAAAGGTTTAAAAATAATTTCAATTAAAAATAAACAAATTTAAAATACAATTTTTCTTAATCATTTTTCATATGCATTAATTACACTATGCGACAAAATAAAAAAAAATTAAATACACCCGGCTAATGACATAGTGTAGGTTGTGAGTTTTGTTAAGTAGATCTCAAAAATATTTTTTTTATATTTCTCATACCCTCCAAACTTGTTTTATTTGACAAAAACTGTTTTTTTTTTTTTGACTTTACGCACAAATTTCTGAATTACTCAAACATTTCTGATTCGATTTGCAAAATATATAAATTTTGTTGGAAAGGGGAGAGATGGACCTTTAAAACGGTATACATATATCTCTTATTCGACTTAATGTGCTCTGAGATTTGATGAGGTAAACTTGGAAAATTTGAATTTTCTTCATATTTTTTCAAGTTTGTTCATTCATAGTAACAAACTTTAATAACAAAATATAAGATAAGTGATAATATTCATAAAGTCTGTTCTCTTGTGAAGAGATTGAGTCATCATTTGATCAAATCGGACAAAAATTACCGTAGTTATTATTTAAAGAGTCTAACAGTCGAGTGATATTTTTTATATATGTCATCTCATCAAATGAACTTTTAGTTCAAAAATTTTCAGAATTTTTAATGGATCTTGATTGTTTATTACAAAATGTGTCAATTTCACGTTTGCACGATTTCCAGAAGTCGGCTAATATTTGTGTTTTTTGCAAATATTATTATTTCTCTTTGCGCAAACAGTGGCCAACTTCTGGTGGTCGCTCAAATGTGAAATTGACATATTTTCCGATAAACAATTAAGATCCATCAAAAATTCTGAAAATTTTTGTCCGATTTAACCAAATGATGACTCAATCTCTTCACAAGAGAACAGACTTTAATAATATTATCACCTATCCGATATTTTGTTATTAAATTTGTTACTATGAATGAACAAACTTGAAAATATATGAACAAAATTGGAATTATCCAAGTTTACCTTATCAAATCTCATAGCATATTAAGTCGAATAAAAGATATTTGTATACCATTTTAAAGGTCCATCGTTCCTCTTTCCAACGGGTCGGAAATGTTTGAGTAATCCAGAAATTTGTACGTAAAGTCAAAAGAAAACCGTTTTTGTCAAATAAAACATGTTTGGAGGGTTCGAGAAATATAAAAAAGGTATTTTTGAGTTCTACTCAACTAACTGAACAACGTAGACTATGTAGTTCCCGGGTGTATTTTCACTGCCGCACCGTTAGAACACTTGGGCAATTCATGCGACTTTGTATCGTGTATGTTGTATTGAATACACTTGATTGTTTGTGAACGCTCAATTCTATGCTGTATTGTGTATTTCCTATTCCAAATGTATTTTTTTAGCATTCCAACAATTTGATAGCACGAAACCAACACAACTTTTGAAAAACATATGAAAACATATACACATTTTTTTCATTCAAACAATTTGATATCTCGAAACCAATACAACTTTTAAAAACATATGAAAAAAATGTGTATAAATGTATCGAATTTTTACATGAAAATTATCAACAACAAGCATACACTGTTGTATAATCATCCAACAATACACTCAATACAACGATACAACGGCTTGTGTGAATTGACCAACTGATTTTAGTTTTACAAAAGAAAAGAGTATTTCAATGAATGAATAATTGTTTGCTAAGAATTTAATCTATTAAAACAAAATAACTTCAATCCTAATATTAATTTTGTTTCTGTCGTGTAACATAATTTTTTTCTTATTTTTTTCTTTTAGGTCAAGGATTAAATTAGAGGACAACAAAGAAAAAATTGTTCCAGGTAGCAAAATTACAATGATTCGTTCCTCTGCCAATGAGGCCATCTAAACAATAATTTCTAGTAATAGAGAACCTACATGATCATCATTCCAAGAAAGGTTTTTCTATTTTAATATTCGAAAATGAAAATGTTCGAATGAGTAAAAATATGAAAACGATAAAGTGTAAAATGTTACATACATTGATAGTGTGTAATAAATATTATGGCACACAACAATCGTTTGTTTTCGATTTCATGATTACGTCCATATTAATTATTACAATATACCTGTTGAGTGAAAACTTTTTATTACGAACAACAAATACCATTCATTCATCCATTCATGATTTCTTTTATGCGTACAAAAAAAAAAAAGAAAAAACTAAAATGAATTTAAAATAAATAGAAAAAGAAATAACACCACAACGCAAAGCTAATGTAAATTGTAGTGTTTCAGTCAGTCAGTTAATCAGACAGTCAGTCAGTCGGTAGGCAATATGATAATAAAATTGTACATACAGTGAGCGTCAAAAGATAGTTTACACTATGGATAAAATTCTAACAATCTCAACTCATGTTTTCCACTTAAGGAGAGTGCCCGAAAAAATTTTACAATATTTCCAAATTTTTTCTAATTCTTTTTAATTTTAAAAACTGGCAATAAAATAATTTGAAAAAAAAAATTAACGATAATTTATTAATGTATATTTTTTTGAATTGTACACTTTCTTTTGACGCTCACAGTATGTGTACACGTTGCTGCTGTAGATAGATGGCTAGAAGAGGATGAATGTAACTCTTGAAAATACTTTTTTTTTTTTTCAATTACTCATGTTTAAGACTCCGAGTCGAGTTGAAAACACTTTATGTGTCTCTATTTTATTAACAGCATGAATCAAAATCATTATAATAATAACAACAATAATCTATGAAAATAACTCTACGGAAATTTCGTAAGATTAAATTTATAGAGACGATTTAGGCCAGTTTTTTTTTCTTTCTTTCTTTAAAGTTTAAACGCAACATCACGGTTATATTCATAATGGTCACTTTGTTACGACTTACCACACTATTTATAAATTGTTGTTGTTTCTGTTAAAACTTTTAATTTTTTCTTTTTTTTTTTTTTTTTGTAATTAAATTAATTTCTTTTATTTTCTTCAGGCAATAGTTACTAAAAAAATCAACACACTGTCGTTGTTTTAATTAATCGATCGAGCTAGTCAAGTGGATTGATTGCACGTTGTAATGGTTAAAATGAATCTTTGAACGATTTATATATATTTGACCGTATTTAAACGAAACGAATTAAACTCACTTAAGGTGAGCAGGTAACTGACGTTCTACTCCGTTAAGCCACAGATGTATACAAAAATCATCAAAGCCGTATCAAGGCAAAGTCGTACTTAGAGTGAGATATTGTGAAAAATAGATATAAACACACTCAAATTGAGTCATTTCGATTAACAATCAACTTCTTGTGGAAAGAGAAAACTTTAATAAGGGCTGCCAAATTGTTTGTAATTTTTAAAGTGGGATTTGAATTCCGTCTTACAACCTAATTTAGTGAAGCAAGGGATTTTAGATGATGATGATCTAGATATTTTATTTTTATTTTTATTTATTTATTTATTTGTCAAAACAATACAACAAGAATAAATCTTATATAACAGTATTGCTTAGCAATTGTTATTAACATTAATTTTGAGTAATTTATCTTAACTAATTTAACAAATTAGAAAAAATTTAAGAAAAAAAAGGAAATTTATGTAAATAAAGGGAAAAAGAAACATTATTATCACAAAAGTATTAAATAAAAAAAGTATATCACAATTATAATACGAGGGCGGTTCGGAAAGTTCTTAGCCTATCAATGAAAGAGAATAGTTAGTTTTTCAAAAATATTTTTATTTTTCAATATAATCTCCTGAAACTTCAATACACTTAGTCCAACGCTTTTCTAGCAATTCTATCCCTTGATTAAAATAGTTTTCCTCAAGGTCTTCAAAATAGTGGTTTACAACTGTAATTGCATCTTCATTTGTGGTAAAACGCTTGCCAGCAAGGAATTTTTTTAGATTTGGGAACAGGTAAAAGTCACTGGGAGCTAAATCAGGAGAATAAGGTGGGTGGTCAAGCAACTCGCACTTTATTTTGTTGATTTTAGCCATTGTTAAAACACTCTTGTGCGCTGGTGCGTTGTCTTGATGAAAAATTATTTTTTTGTGTTGTAAGCCAGGACGTTTTTCTCGAATTTGTACATTTAATTGATCCAAAAGGTTGCAATAGTACTCTGAATTCATTGTTTTACCTTTTTGCAGATAGTCAATAAATAAAATACCTTTGAAGTCCCAAAAAACCGTTGCCATAACCTTACCAGCCGATTGAATTGTTTTTGCCTTCTTTGGGGCACTTCCTCCAGCTTCAGTCCATTGTTTGGATTGTTCTTTTGTCTCTGGAGTATAGTGGTGGATCCATGTCTCATCAACAGTTATGAAACGACGCTTAAAATCCATTTTATTTCGCTTAAAACGATCCAAACAAGCTTGAGAAATGTTCATTCTTATGCGTTTTTGGTCGACTGTTAACAAATGCGGCACCCATCTTGAAGAAAGCTTTTTCATCTGTAGTTCTTCATGCAAAAGTAAATGGACTCGATCATTTGAGATGCCCATGATATTAGCAATTTCACGCACTTTTATTCGTCGATCATTTAATACCATATCATGCACTTTGGCTACAATTTCTGTTGTTGTTGCTGTTTTTGGACGTCCACTACGTGGTTCATCTTCAATGCTTGTACGACCACGTTTAAATTCAGCAACCCAATTTTTTACTGTTGCATATGAAGGAGCACTTTCACCTAACACATTCACCATATCATTATGAATTTCTTGTCCCGATAAACCTTTTTTATGGAAATATTTAATGACAGCATGCATTTCTAATTTTTCCATTGTAAAAAAATCGCGGATGCGTCTTTTTTGAACACGTGTTTCTATATGAAGGAGTTGCCAGATCGAAACAAAATTTAACATGTGGTCATAACAGAGATTGAAGTTTCCAAAACACTTAACTTTATTCTGTTTATACCGCGCTTTTTGTGCTAGGCTAAGAAGTTTCCGAACTGCCCCCGTAAAACTAAGGGGAAACAAATTTACAAAAAAATTAGAAAACATTAACTAAGTAAAGTGCTTGAAAATGGCAGTTTTGAAATGCTTTGCATTGCTGATCATTTGTATTTAAGGAGGAAGTTGGTTCCAGAGACGAATGGAGTGAATAAAAAAATGCTGTTAGAGATGACCTTGTTATATTTCATAGAGTTTATCCTGTTCCCCCTATTCGACCTAGAAAATATTAATCTCTCATACAAATAAGGTGGCTGTCGATTATATATAAGTTTGTGTAGAAATAGCAGAGTCCTGCAATTCAATAAATTGTCAAATGTGACATTATAAATTAGTCGGGCGAAATGCGATATGCTACTATTTCTCCTGATGCCAAAAATGTATCGTGCTATAGCGTTGTAAGTTACGTTAAGTCTTCGTCTACTAACTGCATCGCAGTTAGCAAACAGCTCACATCCGTACATAAGAGTCGGAAGTAAATATGTCTTCGCTATTAGCATTCGAATATTACATACATATATACATAATTGGTCATTACAACCCTTCAGTCAGGATTACTGACCTAGTTTCTCACACCACTTATGTTGTGTGTGTTAATTTTATACATGAGTGGCGGGACCTACAGTTTAAAGTCGACTCCGAACGACAGTTTTTTTTTTTGTGAAACTTTTCATGGCAATTTTATTTACTCTCAGAGTTTTTGCCAGAAATCTGCTGAGAGGAAATCGCCGAAGAAATACTTTTTGTATTTTGTTTTGATGTCTGGCCTGGGGCTCGAACCATGGCTTTACGTCTAATAAGCCAACACACTACCTACTAGACTACGGCGACTTCTATATTAGTTCGTTAGTTAGACTTCGAATATTAGTTGGTGTAAAATACTGTGACATCCAGAGATTTCGAAGCATCGAAAAAGTTTTCCACAGTTCTTTTTCACGTGATCCGACCAATTTAGTTCTCTATTCAGAGTTACGCCAAATCCTATATTCGATCCATTTGTTAGAACGGCTAAAAGTCTTGGCGTAACTCTGAATAGAGAACTAAATTGGTCGGATCACGTGAAAAAGATATGTGTTGATCTCAAGAAAATCTCAAAGTCCGCTGCATTACTTTTTATTATCAATTCTCTTGAAATACTCCCCAATGGCAAGTATTCATAAGTAAAAATAACTATAAACAATCATCAAGAACCCGTGCTAGTAATGGCAGCATCTTGGATTAGTTGTTTAAAATTATTCAACAAATTAAAATTAAAGCTAATAATAATATATGTACATATGTACATACACTTGTACCTCCCCTGAAGGAAACATGTCGACAAGTGTCTCCAAGTCACCAGTTTTGTCGACTATATTGGTGACTTTATGGTGATGTTGTGATCGAAGCGTCAACAATTATTTAATTTGCCTTTGATGAGAAAAAAAATTGTCAATTGTCAAATTGTCAAGAAATTATAAACGTTTAATAAAAAAAAAAAACAATCAATGTTATATAAAAATAAAAGTAGTGAAAATGAGACAATTATAAGTCCAAGTGTGAATTGTGAAAATTTTGTGGAGCCTGAATGTTCTGTGTCGTCTCAAATAGATTTTCCAAAATATAGTTTGCGCGAAAAGATAAAAAATTGGTATATTGGACACAATTGTTAAACAAAATGAAATTGCTTCAAATCTTATGGAATATTTCCCTATCGACTCTGAAGAAAAACTGATAGAATTTGATGCTATTTTGAAAACACATTCAGATCCATACGTAAGTATTTACTTTTATTGTGGAACTACTTCAACGAATAAAATTGCATTTTTTGTTTATATTCAATAGATTCGACAAATGCAATCACTCCTTGCAGGCAAAACGAAACCTTCATGAAATATTTGGCCAAAATATTATCATGAATTTTAATGTTACGAATTAATATTTCATTCAGATTACGGAGACAACCGATTTGACAAATTACGGCACACAATTAAGGGATGTGAAGACCAACCTTTTCATTGATCATAGACGTTTGGACCACCATTGTCATGTTATTGATGTTGATGGCTCTTTTGGCAAAAAGAGGTTGCGCGAATACTCAAATGTTTTTAAAGCCCTAATAAGTAATAAATGCTTGTTTGTGTTCTCATAAATATTTGTAATATTTTAATATCCGATGTAATTTTAATATCCGATTTTTTAATATCCGATGTAATATCAATTTTCAATGAAAATTCGGACAAAACATTTCAGCGCCAAAGGAAAAAATATTTCAAACAAATGGGTCGCAGCAAAACCAAAAATAATGAAAATCGTGAAAAAGACAACTCTCCCAAAGAGGATTAATAATTTTACTTAATTTTAATAAAACAAAAACGTTATTTTGATGTTTCTATATATATAAGAGAGACTGAATTAATAGTACCTTTTTTTATATTTAAATTTAAAAAAGGCTGTAACAATGAAATCGTACCTTTTTATTTTTTTTAATAAAATATCAAATATTTACAAAAATTGAAATTTTATTGTCAACTTTTACTACAGAAAAGTACCAAAAGTGTAGACTAGAACTGCTAAATTGTACTATTGATTCACTGGTTCCAATGTCTACATATGGTCCCAAAAGAAGTACCTACTCAATAGTACTAACGTTAGTAGTAGATTTTCAATGACACGCACATGTTAAACGTCTATAGTAAAAAGCATTGCTTGTCATATAATAAGTCAGTAGTACTGGTGACTGTGTCACTATAGACATTTCCTGCAGGGTCCAAATCAGTGTTGAAAAATTGAAATTTTGAAATGGTAACTGAAAGAGTACTTTTTCGCATCAAATGGTACTTTTGTAAAAAAATACATACTGTTACGAAAATGGAAATGGTGTTGTTAAAATAATAAGCAAAAGCTCCAAAAACAACACAATGGAGTTGATCACGCATAAAAACAAAAGCTCCAAAAACAAAACAATGCAGTTGTTCACGTGATCAACGAATGAGTAAGCATATAGCAACAAAAACAACAGTGCTTGTTTACAAGATCGATGAATAAACAAAAAATATAGCAACAACGTCTGAGTATAAAAGAAATATAGCAGAAAGACAAACAAACAGAACAACAACAACTCTGCCTGGACGAAAGTAAATAAGATACACGAACAACAAAAATGGAAACAAGTTGTTTACATTTTTGGATTGTTCCCGAAGGTCGTCATCATCCTTCAAGGGCATTCATCACACTGTTGATCCAGTGATATAAAAGGCAAGATAAAGCGAGCAACGATGATTCAATTAGAATTCAGTCAGTCGTGTTTGAAGACACGTTATTCTCGGAGTTCGAGTGAAGTTAGTCGTGTGACGACGTCGCGTTGAATTAAGTGAGAATTCAACCAGTGGTGTGTGAAGTTACGAGATCGAGTTATAATCCAGTCAGACTTGTGTGCAGACAAGTTGCGTGAAGAAAACAGTTGTTAGTGTGGTGCTTACAAAGAAAGGTTGTGAGCAAAGAAGAATAACTAACAAGTGTTGTTGTTGCTTATAAAGAAAAGGTTATAAGCAGAGAAATATCACGAACAAGCACATATTGTGGAAATTATCATTGTATGCGTAGAATAAGTTCGAACAGTGGCACGAAAGTTGTGCAGAAAATAAAGAATTAATTAAAAAATAAACACAGATTTATTTTTATTTTATTTGCAATCTACGAGCTCATATTTTTAACGTTTTTAAAAGGTAAAAACGTAACAATACATACATTATATGTGCGTTAATTTTATACATGAGTGGCGGGACCTAAAGTTTTAAGTCAACTCCGAACGGCACATTTTTGAGAAACTTTTCATGACAATTTTATTTACTGTCAGAGTTTTTGACAGAATGACGTTGCCGAAGGAATATTTTTTTATTTTTCATTATTTTGGAGATGTCTGACGTTGGGTATGAACCGCAAGCTCACATCTAGTAAGCCAGCATACTGCCTACTAGACTATTTACTTCTTCATATTTAATGCACGTACGTTACGGAACAGAAAAACTAACGACTTATACGTGTTCCTCATATATAAAACAAAAGGTGCTGATTCTGAATGTAACAAAACGTAAAAGTTCCGTGTAGTCAAACGTCGACGGAACGTTATGGAACATACTTTCGTTTGTAGCATTTGAAGAGCAATGTTAATGCTTACCGAAATCATTTGTCGGTTCGGCAGGCGTTCTCATTGCTTTTTGTTGTCTAAAAACGAAGGTACGTTCCGTGGACGTTTGGCTAACCGGGGCTAAAGACAAATTCTACCTTTAGTATTACGTTGCTAATGCATTAATTGTTGAAAACGGCCTAAAATATCTAATCATAAAAAAATACTGAAAGCATCGCGGGGGTACTGCGGTATTTTTGAAATGAAAAAGTACTAAAGTACTGAATTTTTCAACACTGGTCCAAATACAGAATAATATACACATGTATTGTTTTTAGGTTTTTTTTTCCTGTTAGACGTTTGTACTCTTACATAAAATGGTTTGAATAATTTATAAAACTTTTTATCAAATCGCATTCGTTTAATAAATAATTCCAACCACACTTGGCAACTCTTATTTTATTTAGAAAGCACTTATTGAACTTGGCTTGTATGTTTAAACTTTAAAGCTACTCTTTTATCAGAATTTCTCTTTCACAGAGAAAACACAAACACAATATTTTTGAATATTTTAAGCCTCTCTTTTATCGTAATTATTTGTTCTCTTTTACAAAATTACTGTTATTCATTCTCTTTTAAACCTAACCCCCATTTAAAGAATCAAAGAAAAATTATAAAATTAAATTATAACGCTTAGGTGTCTAATTTTCCATATCCAATCCATTTTTTTCGAAAAAAAAAATGAAAAAAGCAAACAACTGATAGCAATTCTGCACTAACCATTGAACGACTTAATAAAGTTCAATTTTTAGTGTTAAATTGAATGGAAATTAAATGAAAATTTTATCATTGAAAATTGTTAAACAATTAAGGGAACACTTGTTCAGTTCATGTTTAATTTTGTTTTAATTGTCTTTTGATTGTATATTTTTAATTTTTTTTAAAAAAACCGCTTCGTCATGAAAGGAATACGAACGAACGATTTTTAGTCTTAATTTTGCATAATTAATTAATTTCGTATTGTAATCGGTTTATTTCAATACAAGAGTTGACGATAAAAAGCACTTACATATGTATGTACGTATTTCACTTAGGGCCATTATTACAACTTGCCTTCAACTAAAGAGAGGGTTTTAACGGGCAGATAAATTGTTTTTCATTATTATGAGTACCCAATAAGATAGAAGTGATCGTTTAAGGTCACTTTATGTTTAAACTTGCCATATCATATACTATTTCCGATATGGCAACTTCAAATTTAAACAAAATGAGCATATACATACAACTGCCACTGCGTTAAAAAAAAACTTGTTTAATTGAGCAGTTTTATCGACTTTGCTCCGGCACTGCCATATTTTAATTTTATTTTATCTGTAAGTTGTAATAACGAAAATCAGTTAAAGGTAACTTTACAGTTCCCTTTAGCTAAAGTTACCTTTAACTAAACCCAAGTTTAACGGCAAGTTGTAATAATGGCCCTTAATATATTAAATTTTAAAAAGAAAACAATTCTTATAAACAATTCTTAAATACTCGTACTGCAATAGTTTTGTATACAATTTAACTCTTTCGCTACATTCTATCCATTTGGACATGACACATAATAACTCTCCATATTTTCTTTATACTTTAAAACAATTTTCATCAATTCAATCAAATTATTGTCATTAACAATAATTTTTACCAAAAATCTTCTCCAAAATAAGAAAATCCCAATTATGCAGCATTAAGATTTTCTTGGTTAAGCGATTTAAAAAGTCGAACAGTTGAACGGATTTTGGAAGAAGAGAAGCACCGTCAGATCTGTATGTTCGTTATCTTGTGAAAAAAGTGAAAAAAAACTGGCATCCTCATCGATAAACCAAAGCGTGAAAAGCCAAAAACAGTGCGTACACCCGAGAATATTGCTGCTGTGGCAGAAAGTGTGCGTGAAGCGCCATCAACATCAATTCACTGTCGTTCTCAACAATTGAACATTTCGGAGACATCATTGAGACGAATTTTGCATAAAGACCTTGCTACAAAGACCTTGCTAAAAGAATTTTTTAGTTCCTTATATTGAATACCAAATAAACTTTATTTTAAACAAAAATATTTATTTTATTTTCTTCCTTTTTAATAAATATTAACCAAATACTGGTGGGACATTTTCACTGTGATTCACTGTAAGTATTTTAAAAGTCCTGGTATACGAACTACATACATAAGTACGGTGACCATCCGTCCACTATTATAGTGGACAGTCCGCTATTTTAACCTCCTGTCCACTATTTTTTTTGCGTCCGCTATTTGTTCACTATTTTACCATACGTAACTTATAAAAAGTATTTATTTTTCAAAATGTCCGCTTTTGTCCACTTTTTTCACTAATTCGGTATAAACGATAGAGTACTTTCTTAAACAAGCAAAATGCCCAACAATATTGTTTAATTATTTTAATGATCCTTTTGCTATGTCTTGGTTATTACTTATACACAGTCAAGCTAGTGTCTCCCATAGATTTATACTGCGTTTAGAAAGTCTACGTATTTTAATGCCTGAAGCGGATATAATATTAAAAGAATTTAAATCAAAGTTAATAGAACGTCACAATGAATTATTTTTACGATTTAACGTATTAGTTACCTGAACCAATGGGATGAATCTTTTAAAGAAATTCAGTGACTTGCTTGGATATTGTTAGATGCAATTCCATCTTGGTCTTCAGTTCAAAAGCCGTTAATAAAGTTAACATTAAATATAAATAATAACGAAATTTGTAAAAAATTATGCAAATGCTGAACAAATAGAAATATGGAAACAATCAGCATTAAATCCTGATAAAAAGTGGGTTGAGAAAAAAAATGTTCCTTATAAAAACATCCTGAAATTAGTAGATGTTTCATTTGCTTTGCCATCGTCTAACACACCAACAGAAAGAGTTTTTCTATATCTAACAATATTTGATCTTCCGAAAAATCCCAATTGGGACTACAAACTTTAGAATCTCTCATCCATAAACTGCAATTTTGAAATGGACTGTTCGGAATTTGAAACATTTTTATCTAACAGGCTCAATACTTTAAAAAATACATTCTGTAGAGAAATACCAGAATTAAATTTATACACATAAGTATAGCCAAATGTATGTATACAGTGAGCGTCAAAAGAAAGCGTACACTATGATAAAATTCTAACAATCTCAACTCAAGTTTTCGACTTAAGGATAGTGCCCGAAAAAATTTTACAATATTTCCAAAATTTTCTAGTTCTTTTCTTCTTATTTCAATTTTAAAAACTGACAATAAAATAATTTGAAAAAAAATTAACGGTAATTTATTAATGTATTTTTTTTTTTTGAATTGTACACTTTCTTTTGACGCTCACAGTATGTATAAATTTAAGTTTGTGTATATTATTTGTACCTATTTATGTCTGTATTTTAAGTCTTTATATAAAATATTAATTATAATAAATTAATTTGTTGGTTTTATATATTTGTCCGCTTTTTTCTCTTGGAAATAATGGTCACCGTATACATAAATCTAACGTAGTTACTTTAAAATTTAATAATTTTAATAAATAATCGCATGTACATAGTTCTCCTTTCGACTTCTCTCAAGACTTTATTTTATTATCGATTTGTTATTCATTGTTTTTAAAATTGTTTGCTTGTGGTCCGATGATGATTAACTTGTCAAATTGCTTTGTTTTAATTTATTTACTTTTAAATTTTTTTTTTTTTTTTTGTCATTACTTTAATCATAATTATTTATTTGTATGTAAATATTTTTGTAATGTTGTTTATACTTCGAAATTATCAAAAAGTCGCCATGAAATAAATAAAACCAAATATCTTAACGAATTTTCCATTTCTTTTCTTGTTTTTTTTTATTATTATGTATTATTATTATTTTGATAATGAAATTTCTAAATTCGTTGATAGCACATACATACATACATACATACATATATATATACGTATTATTTTCATATTTCTAGATTAGTTTTTACTCAAGTAAATAAATTACATTCGAACTTATCAAAACTTTAAAAAATTTTATATTTAATTATCATTGTGGTTGTGTGTCGGGTGTTGGGTGTGTGTGTGTATAATTAATTTTGTTCTCTTGACAATAGGACTTTGCCCTATGAGTGTTAAGAGCTCCCCACTGCCTTGATTTAGAAAAGGGGGGGAAATCTACTCGATAATGTACACCCCCTTCTTAGTTGTATGAGTTTCACTATTCAAGTTGTTGTTTCAAGTAAACTTCGTGCCCGTTCCTTGTGTATCAATTTCATCGTATCGCATACGTTTTATTATTAAACGAAACAAAGAAATTTTAAAAACTCGAAATGAATTAAAGAACAATGGTAAAAATAAAGGGCTATCCATTTCGTGGTTTCAAAAGTATGGGACTGGAATTCGACATCTGTCAAACTAAGTTGTGAAACCAATTTTTTTTCTTTTCAGTTGAAAGTCTGACATTGACGAAAATGGATCGCTTAACTATCACACAACGCATAAAAATTATCAAAACCTACTACAAAAATGGTGATTCTGCCACAGCCACGTATCGAACAAAATTTTCTTCAACGATGAAGCACATTTCACACTCGGTGGGTATGTTAATAAACAAAATTATCGTATTTGGGGTTCTGAGAATCCTCAAGTAATTGAAGAGAGGCCATTACATGCAGAAAAAGTCACTGTTTGGTGCGCTCTTTGGTCCGAAGGTATGATTGGACCTTACTTCTTCGAAAACGACGATGGAACGGCTGTCACCGTCAATTCGGAGCGTTATGGTCATATGATAACCGACTTTTTTTTGCCTGCTATTGAAGAATACGACTTGGAGAATATGTGGTTTCAACAAGACGGTGCCACATGCCACACAACTCGAGTGAATATGGCTTTATTGCAAGAGACATTTCTTGGTCGCGTAATTTCTCTTCGTGGCGATATCAACTGGCCACCAAGATCATGCGATTTGATACCATTAGACTTTTTTTTTGTGGGGCTACGCGAAAGACCGTGTTTATGCAGATAAACCTTCAACTCTTGAGCACTTAAAAATCAACATTCGTCAAGTTATGGCTGAGATACCGCCCAATATGTGTCAAAAAGTGGTCGAAAATTACCTCAAAAGAATCAATGCTTGCAACACTTCGCGTGGAGGTCATTTAAATGATGTAGTGTTTCACACATAATGTCAACGTTCAAACTTTACAATAAAAAAGAAATATCATGAAAAAAATATTTTATATGTTTATATGTTTACGTTTACTTTTGAAACCACGAAATGGATAACCCGGTATAAACACGATCGGTAAGCATTGGTTGGGTATAGAGTGACGATCACATATGGAATATTTGTTAATATACGACTTGGCAATGTTACTACTGACTGCCATAACCATTGGTGGATGATGAAGGATGTTATTAGTTACAAAAATACCCTACAAGCTTTAAAGAAATTGAATTTAAAAAATGTACTCTTTGGGAGTGCCTTTTACACAAAACTATGAAAGAAAAGGAATTACAAAAAAAAAAGAATTGCATATCTGTACAGTAGAAAATATCTCTATATATATAAAAATAACGTGTATCTTCGTGATCGCTAAACTCAAAAACTACTGGACCGATTTTGACCAAACTTAATATACATGTTCTATGGGGCGTGAGTGTTTCTGTGTAGTTTGAAGTTCGTCCGACAGATGGCGCAATATTTAGTTTTTTTTGTATTTTTGCACCGTAGCTCAAGAAGTACTGCGTGCAGTGGCGTATGAAATTTGGTGGGTAAGTTCGTAGAGTCGATATCAACAATCCCACCAAGAATGGGCGTGACAACCATCCCCCTTCAAGTGATACCTATAACTCTTAAACTACTGAACCGATTTTAACCATTCTTTTTTTGTTCGAAAGCTTATCAGGTTTAGATGGTTTAAAAAAATTCGATATAGCAAAAAGTAGGCGTGGCAAACCTTTAAAAGAATAAAATGAATATTTAGGGTCATAGTGATCGTAGACGAATGCAATTTGGTGGGTAAGTTCGTAGAGTCGATATCGACAAACTCACCAAAAATGGGCGTGGCAAACCTCCTCCTTTAAAATATACTTATAAGTCGGCTAATTCGATGGTTTATAACTACATATGTACATATATAACATGTATGTCTGTTAGTTTTTGTTTTAGAGCGAGTACAACAACTACAACTTCGTCAGCGCTACCCATGGTTCGGACCTCTTATTGTTATTCTTTGTATGCCTCACCTGAATAACATACCGACTTCGATTAAATTTTGAACTGGATACATGATAGATCCACACACTTATAGTAAGTTAGTTATTTTTATATAACTGTTTTCTGCAGCTTATTACAATAAATATATAATGTGACCTGTTTTGGGCAATAAAAAAATCAATTTTGGGCGGGACGAAGTTCGCCGGGTCAGCTAGTTTTTTTAAATAAAATTAACATAATAATTTAATGTAAATACTATACTATATGAATAGTTTTTAAAATTAGAATTTAATTTAATGACTCAATTATATTCGTACCTTATGCGATATGAGAGTTATAATACATATCTCAATATTATACCGTATACAACACCTGTAGAAGAATTGCACAAAGGCGGTAGGTAATCAAATAAACGGTGTATTACTTAACTTATACGCTGTTAGCAATAAAAGATAAATAAAATATGAAAACGAAATTAAATTAAAAATAAACTCGTTAATTTTCATTTAACAACGAAAATAAGATAAGAAATATCAAAAATGTTTGATATATAAATATCTTAAATGTCAAATGGCTCAGAAAATATGTTTAAAGAATGAAAAAACCAAAATTGAAAAATTGAAATTAATTGTTTTACCGAAAAAACTAACTTACACCATTTCCATTTTAAAATCACATTTTTCCATTTAACTCTACTTGAATAGGTACAGCGTGTTAACAGGCAATTTAAGCTTGCCACTTGCTCTCAAAAAAATAATTCTTGGAGAGGTACCTTATAAAGGGTGATTTTTTAGCTATTATCTTTTTGGCAACACTGGTTTAAACAGCTCACGCACGTTTCGTGTTTTGTTTCACTGTCAAACATCTTCAGTTTGGTCTATAATTTAACCATGAATCGTCTTACAAACGAACAACGCTTGCAAATCATTGAATTTTATTATCAAAATGGGCTCTTGGAAAGTTGGCCGAAGATCCACTTCTTTATCGAAAAATTATGTTCAGCGACGAAGCTCATTTTTGGCTCAATGGATACGTAAATAAGCAGAATTGTCGATTTTGGAGTGAAGATCAGCCAGAAGCATTGCAAAAGCTACCAATGCATCCAGAAAAGTCACAGTTTGGTGCGGTTTATGGGCTGGTGGCATCATTGGACCGTACTTCTTCAAAGATGCTGCGAATCGTAACGTAACTGTGAATGGTGAGCGCTACCGTGAGATGATATCCAACTTTTTTTTGCCCAAAATGCAAGAGCTTGACTTGCATGACATGTGGTTTTCAACAAGTCGGTGCCACATGCCACACAGCACGCGTAACAACGGAATTATTGAGAGGCGAGTTCGGTGAACATTTTATTTCACGTTCGGGACCGGTCAATTGGCCGTCTAGATCGTGCGATTTAACGCCTTTAGACTATTTTTTGTGGGCCTATGTTAAAGCTTATGTCTATACAGACAAGCCCGCTTTAATTGGCGCATTTTAAGACAACATTGAAGCATTTATTCGTGAGATACCGGCCGAAATGTTGGAAAGAGTATGCCAAAATTGGACTAAGCGGATGGACCATTTGAGGCGCAGTCGCGGTCAACATTTGCATGAAATAATCTTCAAACTTTAAATTATATGGACCGTACTATCGATTCAAATACACTCAGTCCTTTTTTTACGCGATCTCTTTTTACGCGATTTCACTTTAACGCGTTTATTTTTGCAGCGCAAATTCCTTTTTTTACGCGAATTTCTCACTTTAACGCGATTGCTTTTTTTTGTTTTTTGCTTGTTTACCATAGATGGGAAATTGTGGCACATTGTGCCATTTTTGGCACAATTTCGTCGTCTCTGGCCCGGCGGTACACTCAAGTCGATTTTGACCCTGAAGATGTTCATTTTTCATCACTGTTGTTTACATATTTTTGCGCGTAATAATTTTCGAATACATACATATAATACGGGGAAGTCCCAACAAATTACTATTGATTCTGATAAAAATTCTAGTGATATCAGTGCTGGTCATAAAAATAAGCGGCTAAGAATAATTTCCACTACGGATAATGACAGTGATTAAACAGCATTCAATGGTTTTTTCAATAAATCTACCTATTTTCTATTTTCTTCCCTTTTATATATCGCGTATATTTTGTTATACGCGATATTTTTTATATTCGGAACCAATTCGTCAGTTAATATTGGAAAACTAACCATTTTTACGCGATTTTTTTTACGCGATTAGTGGCAGAACCAATAATCGCGTAAAAAAAGGACTGAGTGTACAGATTTATTGTATTTTTCTGAATTTTATGTGTTTTTTTTTTTTTGAAAAATTTTCCTATAGCTCTTAAAAAATCACCCTATATTAAAGCTTTATCCATTGACGAAAAGAATGTGTATAAAGAAGGAACGCAAAAGTTTCACCAGATTTAATCTGGATTTCAATTTAAAAAATAAACAATTTATTACAACTACATTGAGGGAGAGGTGCAATAATCCAATGAATTAAAATTCAAAAACAATGCATACAATGATAATCAATTTTTAACTATTAAGTTTCGTTCAATTGATTTGCCTCTCCTTGAAATAACGATGATGCTGTGAACCAATATGTCCAATGTCCAATGATGATATATCGACAAAAGTGTAGATAGATCGTTTGTTTCACTACCATCACATATACTATATAAGCGTATACACCTGTAAATTGTGCCGCGTTTTTATAAATCGCAATGTATGTAATTAAAAAATGTAACCAAAGAAAACCGTAACAGTTTAAATTGCATTGATGTCTTAAATTAGTTGCTTAAATATGAAATTTGATGTCATGTTTTTTTCTTATTTTTTTTTTTTTTTTTTCATTTGTTATCAAGTTGGACCCCTGTATGACCCTTGATTATGTTTAGCTTTTGGACTCTTTTGTTACCTCATATCCATTGTAGTGTGTTAACTATTTGCTTCTGTTTTTTTTTTTATTATTGTTGTTGTTGTTGCGTTAATACTATTTCTTAGCTAAATACTAAAAAAAAAAGAAAACTGAAAAAAAAAAATAAATAAAAAAAATAAAAACCAAAGAGTAAGCACTTTAACAAAAACAAAAGAAAAACACAACAACTTTCATGACATTATTCTAAACGATAGTGAGCGGAAACTTTTTTCTGCTTGCTCTCACTGTGGCCACAATAGAAGTGAGATTGTAATTAAACAACAACAAATACGAATTTTATTTGTTTTAAAATAAAAATTAAATTTAAAACAAAAAATTGTCGATATTGTATGCACATACACATACATACATGCATACATACATATGTGCGTATGACATACATATGTACATATTGCATCCAACGATAAGAATCCATGAGGCTCAAAAGTCGAATTCGTCCCTTCTTCAATTCTGACGACGACAACGACGACAATGACGACGACGAAGACAACAAATACGAAGACGAGGCGATAACACAACACCAACTAAATAACTGGACAAAACAAACATTCACTACTACTACTACTACACATGCATGCCACTTGTATAGTAAGCATGTATGTATGTATGAACATTAGTATCAATCATATCAATTGTTTTGGCTATAGTTTATATTTTATTTTTAATTTAGGGTTTACTAGGGATCCAGTGTCGCATTCAAATATCAGTTGTATGGAATACCGTGAAAGGTATAGAAGCATTAAATCTGTCGAGCAAATCAAATCCGTCCTTTTATACTAAAAATAACGTTACATCTCTACAAGTTTGAAAACTTTCTATTAAACACATCATTGTATTGCATGTACATACATACATACATACATATAAATCGTTAATAAATTCAAAATTATAAAACATAAATTGAAATTTAAAAAAAAAAAATACAAAAATTATCGTGTAAGTGTTGTTTGAAAATCAAAAAAAAAAAAAATAATAAATCTTAAACAAAAATAAAAAAAATAGACTCTTTAACAATTATAATGATAAACAAAAAGAATAAAATACAAATTTCTTATTTAATCGTCAACAATAATGTACAATAATAGAGCAATTTTATTGTTTTACTGTAATTGCGTTAAAGTTTAATTCTGTTTTAATTTTTTGTTTTTTTTTTTTTTTTTGTTTTGTGAATTTTTATTATTTGATTTGCGAACGTTTTAAATTGAATTAATTCTTGATACTATGTTTTGTTTAACCTTGCTCATTCGTTTCTTATTACAACGCAGTCAACATGTCGAATGCAAATAGCGAAGAGGCGTTTAATATCCGTGTGGGTTATTTTAAACCCGACACTATGGAAATAGCCAAAAATGAATTGCGCGAAACACCGGAAATCAGAGAGGCTGCCATTAAAGAACTGCGCGAATTGCTACAATCCTGCTCAGAAATCCGTTACAGAGACGATGATGAATTTCTAATCATTTTCCTTAGAGCGTGCCATTTCTATCCAAAGAGTGCTTTTGAAAAGGTAATTAATTATACATTATATACGAGTATTTGGTGAGTTTCCTTTCTATTTGATTTATTGCTTACTGATTGCATTATTTTTAAATTATTGCATCATTGATCATTGCTTGGCAGTTAGTTGTTAGTAGTACATGTAGCATCCTAAAATTTAAAAAGTGCAGACAGACAGAAAGAAGTCTCTTCTTTGCTGTTTCATTTAAAATTCGGTTTCAATATTTATTGTCTATTGCTGCACTGTTGAACTTTTGTCTCAAGATGTTGATAAGCTCTTAGCTATTTGGGACGGTACAGTTGTTACTAAGTCAATTATTTCAATTTCCTTTTGATTAAAATATTTTATTTAGCGCCAACTCACTAGCGTCTACATATTAACAAATTTTATTAATTTTATGAAAAAGAAAACAAGTGAAAAACTAGAACAAAACCTAGGAAATAAAATTTACTACTCTTATTATTCTTAGAAAGGAATGTAAAATAACTTTCATCTTTCATCATGAAATTAAATTTTTATGTAGTTGCTACTGCTGGCTCTTTAATTATAATGCAATAAATATATACAGTGAGCGTCAAAAGAAAGTGTACACTATGGATAAAATTCTAACAATCTCAATTCAAGTTTTCCACTTAAGGAGAGTGCCCGAAAAAATTTTACTATATTTCCAAAATTTTCTAATTCTTTTCTTCTTGTTTCAATTTTAAAAACTGGCAATAAAGTAATTTGAAAAGAATTAACGGTAATTTATTAATGTATATTTTTTTGAATTGTACACTTTCTTTTGACGCTCACAGTATGTATAGTATTTTAATAGCGGCTGTTACCCAACCGATCAACGGTCATTGAATTGAAATATTTAAAATTTTCGGTGTTTAACAATCGGCAATCGATCCGATAAAAGAACGTACATTTATTTTATCGATTTATTTGTGTAGTGCTGATAATGAATGAATAAAATGTTTTTATCTTCGCTTTCGTTTTGTAGATGAAAACAACCGCTACATTCCGTAAGGACAATGCCGCACTTCTACATGGTCTGCTAATTGATCACGTGAAAGAGAAATTTGTAAACTATGGCATAATAAATGTTTTAAAGAACTGTGATCAATTGGGTCGTCGTGTATTGATTGTAAACTGTGGTGCTATATGGGATCCAAGTTTAGTGCCAGCTGATGATGTCTTTAGAATGTTGTATATGGTACATATTGCTGCGCAGTTGGAAGAAGAAACACAAATTCGTGGTGTCGTTTGCATAATGGACTTTGATGGTCTCTCCATGAAACAAGTAAAGGCTTTGTCGCCTACTTTCTCGAGACGTTTATTGACTTTTATACAAGACGCTATGCCGCTACGGATGAAAGAAGTTCATTTTGTTAAACAGCCATTCATATTTAAGATGGTTTGGTCTCTCTTTAAGCCATTTGTTCGCGAGAAATTAAATAAAAGAGTAAGTAACGTTATTAAACAATTTGAATGCACGTTAACGTGTTTGCAACCTATTTGCAGATGCATTTCCATGGAAGTGATATGAAATCATTGCATAAATTTTTAACGCCTGATGTATTGCCTGAAAATTATAAAGGAATTCTGCCAAAAATCGATTATGCTGGCAAAGATTGGCTTTCAGCTGTAGAGAAACACACAGACTTTGTTAAAGAATGGTCTGAATTCGGTCCTGCTCAATGGTAGTGCCTCTTTTGTAGATGTTTCACAGCTACATATGTATGTACACATTCCTTAGAATTTTATAACAAATCATAAAAATAATCTATTTAGAATAAAAATAAAGTAATAAAAAAAATGTTTATAAATAATTATGTATATTTTAGTGATTTTGTTTCTCTATTTGTTTATTCGTACATGTTTCATTTTGAATGCAATACGATTAGCAATAACAAATTATACATCATATTTTACATTGTTAGTCGATGATATTTATGAACCCAAATTGGTATAATTTTTCTAAGGTGTATCTCTTTCATAGGTAAATCTTAATTAACCCCTTCGATTAACATAAAAACTTGACATAACTTGAATGAACATTCAAATCTCATCATTTTTTCCTATTCAATAACAATTATGAGTTTTACCAATTAAATCCTTTGTTTTATGATAAAAAAAATAATTATAATAAATACTCTTCTTTTAATTAAATAACAAAAAATCATTATTAATAAATCCAATTATATTCTAATGTTAAAAATATCGCACAATATGCTATCGGTGAAATCTGTTGGTATAATTTGGTTTGCTTCTCTCCTTTAAATTCAGACCATACATGAAAATATTTACGGCAGGATATTGAGATGACACGAAAAAAAATAATTTGCATAGGTAATGTGGAGAAATGTAGATCCTTAAAGAATCATTGTTGAAGGATCTTCAACAAATTCTTGGAAGTATTGCAACCATTTGGCAGCTACAGCACCATCAACAGTTCTATGATCGGCTGATAAAGTCACCTTCATTACATTAACTTCCTTGAATCTAATAAAGTAAAAAAAAAATTAGGTTTTATTTGCTTAATAAAATGATTAGTAAAGATTTTTACCCTTTGAGGCTGTCAGGATCTGCAATAAGTTTCTTTTCAGTTGTTCCTACAGCTAAAATGCATGACTGTGGAGGATTGATAACAGCACAAAATTGTGTAACCCCTAAAAGTATACATTAAAATATAGCGTCAATATTATGTTGATTATGTATGTATCTTATGTATTTTAAAAAAAAAATTAAAGGAAAAAAAAATTTTAAATTAAAATTTCTATTCAAATTAAATATTAAAAGTTATTCAAATCTCAAATCAAAATATTTTAAACGGAAACAATAAAAGAGTAGATCTTAAATGGTGGGTGGTATAAATAAAAGAAATACATATATATATACAGTCAAAGCCCGGTATAACAAATACTCACTATAACGAATTCGGGATATAACGAATGAGTAAATTTCTTACATTGACTACCTTATATAACGAATGTTTTATAATTTTAAAGCTCAGTATAATGAATGATTTAAAAAACGTGACTCCTCTTATCCAGCCAATGGACCAAAACGCCATTCGCTTACTCAAATTACACTACAGAAATAGCCTCCTTTCAAAATAGTGCCATCTGAAATAGGTGACATCATAAATTTTTTAAAAAGTCTTTCTCTTTATGATGCATCCTGTATGATTGGTCTCGCCTGGAACAATGTTAAGGAGGAGGACGCATTATCTAAATGTTGGAAAAAATTCTATTTTTGGAAAATTTTGAGTCTGATGATGAGGACGAGATCCCCCTTTCTAGACTTTTTCAAGGGGATGAAGTACAGTGTATAAGACGTGGAGTCAGACTATTAAGTACAAATTTT
Organism: Sarcophaga caerulescens; assembly: GCA_927399465.1. Lineage (NCBI taxonomy): Eukaryota > Metazoa > Arthropoda > Insecta > Diptera > Sarcophagidae > Sarcophaga > Sarcophaga caerulescens. The sequence goes on from OV656866.1 coordinate 1,891,691, forward strand.
CCAAATGTAAGCAAATTTAAATCCAAAAATAATTAGTACTTCGAGAAATACAGGAAGAAGGTCTTCAAATGAGTCTTCAAGTTACTTGTAAACAAACGTTTTTGATTTTTTTCCACCAACTTAAATAATTTTTAACACTTTTACTCACTTATTGATTATCAAACGTTATTTTAAGGACATATCTATATATTTTTAATAAAATAAATTAAATGTACTTTTCTTTTTTTTTTTTTTTCGAAGTCGCCGTGGTCTAGTAGGTAGTGTGCTGGCTTATTAGACGAAAGGCTCGAGTTCGAATCCCAGGTCAGACATCAAAACGAAAATATGAAAATATTTCTTCGGCGACTTCCTCTCAGCAGATTTCTGGCAAAAACTCTGAGAGTAAAAATTTCCATGAAAAGCTTCTCAAAAAAATCTGTCGTTCGGAGTCGACTTTAAACTGTAGGTCCCGCCACTCATGTATAAAATAAACGCACACAACACGAGTGGTGTGAGAAGCTAGGACGTTGTACAATGGGTCAGTTCGACCTCCGGGTACTGTACTTGTCACAGTTGACAAGTACACGTCCTCTAACCTAACCTAACCTAACCTTTCTTTTTTTTAATAAAATTTTAATAAAAAAAACTTTGCGATATAACGAATTTTTCACTATAACGAAAGGGCCTGACAATGTATCGTTCGTTATACCGAGCTTTGACTGTATATACAAACATAAAAATAAATTATTTAAAACATTAAAGAAAATATTTGTAATCAAATTAAATATTAAAAGTTATTCAAATCTCAAATTAAAATATTTTAAACGGAAACAATAAAAGAGTAAAAGTGAACATCTCTGTGAAAAATGTGATGACAAAATGGCCTAAACAATTTTGATATTATTGGGTATAGCATATAGTGGAAATAGTTGTAATATCTGAAGAAGCATATTATTTAGCTCAATGACTATAAAATATCGGGTGATTTTTTAGCTATTATCTTTTTGGCAACACTGGTTTAAACAGCTCACGCACGTTTCGTGTTTTGTTTCACTGTCAAACATCTTCAGTTTGGTCTATAATTTAACCATGAATCGTCTTACAAACGAACAACGCTTGCAAATCATTGAATTTTATTATCAAAATGCGTGCTCTGTTAAGAAAGTTCATCGCGCGCTTCTTCCATTTTACGACGAAGCTCATTTTTGGCTCAATAGATACGTAAATAAGCAGAATTGTCGATTTTGGAGTGAAGATCAGCCAGAAGCATTGCAAAAGCTACCAATGCATCCAGAAAAAGTCACAGTTTTGTGCGGTTTATAGGCTGGTGGCATCATTGGACCGTACTTCTTCAAGGATGCTGCGAATCGTAACGTAACTGTGAATGGTGTGCGCTACCGTGAGATGATATCCAACTTTTTTTTGCCCAAAATGCAAGAGCTTGACTTGCATGACATGTGGTTTCAACAAGACGGTGCCACATGCAAGTTCGGTGAACATTTTATTTCACGTTCGGGATCGGTGAATTGGCCGCCTAGATCGTGCGATTTAACGCCTTTAGACTATTTTTTAAGGGGCTATGTTAAAGCTCATGTCTATACAGACAAGCCCGCTTCAATTGACGCATTGGAAGACAACATTGAAGCATTTATTCGTGAGATACCGGCCGAAATGTTGGAAAGAGTATGCCAAAATTGGTCTAAGCGGATGGACCATTTGAGGAAATAATCTTCAAACATTAAGTTATATGGTCCGTACTATCGATTTAAATAAAGATTTCATGCATTTTTCTGAATTTTATGTTGTTTTTTTTTTGAAAAATTTTCCTGTAGCTCTTAAGAAATCACCCTATACTATGATATAACAAACATTTCTAATGACGCAAAGTTGGAAAATTAAATATTTTCTTACGATCTTTATAATAAATACAATTTGATTTGCAACTGAATTTTGCTTCCTATGTCAAGCTTTTGAGACCAAAAAAAAAAAAAAAGAAAATATTGTTTCATTACTTACCAAACATTCCCAAGTTTGAAACGCTGACTGTGCCTCCTTGGAATTCGTGAGGTTGTAGTTTATTATCGCGAGCTTTACCCGCTAATTCCTTTACAGTTTGGGATATCTCAATAACGCCTTTACGGTCAGCACTGAAAACGATGGGTGTAATCAAACCTTTATCGGTGGAAACTGCAACAGAAACGTCGACATTATCGAACCTACAATTCGAAGATTATTCACATTATTAAACATAATTTCTTAATAACTTTTTCATTGTTTTCATAAGCCATCAGCCAAGTAATCAACTTACTGTCTAATTACGTTGCCCATCCAATAGGAGTTTGATTCGGGTACTTTACGACAAGCGATGGCAGTTGCTTTTATTATAAAATCGTTAACGGACACTTTAATGCCTTTTTTCTCGTATTTCTTATTTATTCTTGCGCGAAGTTTCATAAGCTGTCAGAATTTTAAGATGTACTAGTTGATATGAAATGAAAGTTTTCGCAACTATTTTATAAATACTCACATTATCCACTTGGCACTCAACAGTTACATAGTAATGAGGTATTGTCTGTTTTGATTCCAAAAGGCGCTTGGCAATAACGCCTCTAACATTACTGACTGGGATGTCAATATAACCGCCCTGTGGAGCTGCAGCCCTGGCTGCTGCTGGTGCAGGTGCAGCTGCAGCTTTAGTCATTCCTGCAAGATCGGAGGATTTAATCGAACCATGAATACCACTGCCACGTCCTGCATGCAAAGGTACGCAATTAGTGCAAAGCAGATAATGGTTAAAAACACAAAAGGAAATTTTTATATTAAACCTTCTAAACGTAATTGCTGGGTCTCAGCCAATTTTTTTGCCATTGGGCTGGCATAAACACGTGGACCACGTTGTTCCACAGCTGTTAAAACCTTACCGCTAGGGGCAGCGGGTGGAGCAGCGACTGGTTGGGGTGGAGCAGCAGCAACAGCGACTGGTGGTGGAGGAGCAGCTGCGGCAGCTGGTGCCGGTGCTGGCGCTGGGGCAGCTGCAGGTTTGGCTGGACCTGCTGTGTCTTTGAAATCCTTAAAGGCTGCAATATGAGCTTCGTCTTGAACGATAATGCATACCAATTTACCAATTGGAACATCTTTCGTTCCAGCTGGAATTATAATCTTTGCCAAATAACCCTCTTCGGGTGTTTCAAAACCCATCGTTGCCTTATCAGTTTCGATTTCGGCCAGTAAATCACCTAAAATTGTGTAATTCTTAAATATTTAATTCTTAAATATATGATCTTATAAGTTTTTACCTTCATTCAGCTTATCACCTTCCTTCTTTTCCCAACTTACAATAGTACCCTGATCCATAGTGGGCGACAAAGCTGGCAAGTTAACTTTTATATGATCCGGATAATCGGCGTAGGCGCGAACAAAATTTGTACTCCATACTCCTAAAGGCTTTGATTGTTTTGACAAAATGGTTGCTGACGATCTTTAAAATACACAAATACACAAAACAGTTGATAAATCAATCACAAAAAGTAATACGTCAATAAGTATGTATATTATCAACATTACTTTTTAACAAAATATGTTAGAAATAAATCGAACAAATTTGTACATCTACATACAAATGAACAAAATTAATTTTTTCTTTTGTTTTTTGGGAAATATTTTGTATGTTTGATATTATCTATAAATATTATATAGGGTGATTTTTTAAGAGCTATAGGAAAATTTTTCAAAAAAAAACACATAAAATCCATAAAAATGCATGAAATCTTTATTTGAATCGATAGTACGGTCCATATAATTTAATGTTTGTAGATTATTTCATGCAAATGTCGACCGCGACTGAGCCTCAAATGGTCCATCCGCTTAGTCCAATTTTGGCATACTCTTTCCAACATTTCGGCCGGTATCTCACGAATAAATACTTCAATGTTGTCTTCCAATGCGTCAATTGAAGCGGGCTTGTCTGTATAGACATGAGCTTTAACATAGCCCCACAAAAAAATAGTCTAAAGGCGTTACGATTCGCAGCATCTTTGAAGAAGTACGGTCCAATGATGCCACCAGCCCATAAACCGCACCAAACTGTGACTTTTTCTGGATGCATTGGTAGCTTTTGCTATGCTTCTGGCTGATCTTCACTCCAAAATCGACAATTCTGCTTATTTACGTATCCATTGAGCCAAAAATGAGCTTCGTCGCTGAACACAATTTTTCGAACACAATTTTTCGATAAAGAAGTAGATCTTCGGCCAACTTTCCAAGAGCCCATTTTGATAATAAAATTCAATGATTTGCAAGCGTTGTTCGTTTGTAAGACGATTCATGGTTAAATTATAGACCAAACTGAAGATGTTTGACAATGAAACAAAACACGAAACGTGCGTGAGCTGTTTAAACCAGTGTTGCCAAAAAGATAATAGCTAAAAAAATCACCCTTTATATACATTATATATTGTATATGTTCATAATTATTATCGAGCTAGAAAACGAATAGCAAAATTTAGAAAAAAAAATTTTTTACGAATATGCTAAGCCTGAAACCATTTATCATTAACTTGTTCTTAAAATTATTTAACAATAATATTTATCCATTTAATATTTATAATCACAGCTCGAATATCTAAAAAAGTAGGAATATAACAAAATATTTCTTTCTGAATCCTCCCCTCAGAGGTGTCCTGGCAAAAGCTCTGAGAAAAAATAAAATTGCTATGTAAACCTATCTCATACTCGTAGATAAAATTAACACATACAACATGGATGGTTGTAAAGTCCAAGAAAGTAATATAATGTACACATCTATTAATAATGTAATGTATCTATTAATAAGAAGAATAAATAGGCGTTAGTTAATTCCTGTTATTTTCACACTTTTTCTTTCGATTATACAGACAAACTTCGATATAACGAAACTGAAGGGGATCACAAAATACTTCGTTATAGCTACTTTTTCGTTATAAATATGTATCAGTAAAACCTTGGTATAACGAAATTAGAAGATATACGAATAAAATTCGTTATAACTATAGTTTTTTCGTTATATAAAGGCTTTTGAATCAGTATTTCGCTATATAGAGGCTTTGCAATGGCACTTGCAAACGCATTTAGACTTTGTTGTTTTTGAAACGGGACTAACATTACTCAAAATTTAATTTTTTTATTCTCACTTCGTTATATAGAGGCTTTTGAAAGAATACTTCGCTATATAGAGGCTTTGTATAGCCGGGACTGATTTAGCTTTATTATTAATTCGTTGTATAAAGGATTTGGTATGAATTATTCGCTATGTATATAGAGTTTTTATGGCTCAGTATTTCTACGTTATAGCTAAGTGCATTTTTGTATGAAAAACTTTACAGTAAAGAGGTTTTTTCAAGGGACTTAGAAAATAATTCGTTATATTGAGTTTTTCGTTATAACAAGGTTCGTTATATTGAAGTTTTACTGTATTTGCAAAACTAGCTTATACATATAGAAGGTAATAGAATATTCACCCTTATTCTGGTTGTCGTCGTCGACAGTTTAAAATTGGTATTCTGTTTGTCGTTATTGACAGTTATAGATGACTGTCGGACACACATTTGGTATTCTGTGAGTCAATACGCCGTCGATATTGTGTTGTGTCGACTCTGATTTTATCGACATCATTTTTGGTAACGACGACGACGGCGACGACGACGACGACAACCAGAATAAGGGTGATTGTTAACGATCTGTCACAAAATATCTTACGCTTAGTATTGACAGTTTAGACTACTAAAAAATAATATTAAAAATTGTCTTGAAATTAATAAATTCTTACAATTGAACTGTAATTATAATTCTTGATAACATAGATTATATAGTGACAAGCTTTGAAGAAACTTAGCAGGAAGTAAAGCTGAAAGTAATTTCAAGCACAAGGTTTAATGGTATATAGAAAACGGTTTTGATATTATTAGGTTCAGGTTCTCATGTTCAGGTTTAGCTATTAATGCCTTGTTTAACATAAACTCGATTGAGAAATAGGTATCACATCGTAAACAAATTGTTTAGAGAAATTTTATGTACTTTTTTTATTTTAATGAAAATTTGTCAAATATAAATACATATTGATTGAGATGTTTATTTGCTCTTAGATGATGAAAACAAAAAAAAACAAAAAAATCAAGTAAACAGACCCATAGTGTTTCATAGATTCAGACAGGTTTGCTCATGCATGTGCGATCACGCACACATAGACCCACATACATATTACGATTGCGAATAATAAAATGCGTGTAAACAAAACAACAAACAAATGATTTTAAGAGAACATTTTTGTTGTTATTTTTGTAGACTGTTATAAATCTAATTTCAATTTTATGTCTTATCAGTGTCGTCATTTGCTGATAGCGGTGGTGGTGGTGGTGGTGGTGTTATCATTCGACAGATGAATGTTTAGACAATTCAGTGCGTAAATAGCCCCCCAATGTCTTTTCGAAAAGTTAGCCTGTATCACTTCTTATTTACTTCTCACTTGTGGCATAAAATCGGTATAAATATTTTCTGGACAAATAATAATAATAATCATATTTTCTTTTGTTTTTTTCGTTGGTGGTTGTCTGTTACGTCGTATATTTACTATTTCCATCTCTAATGTAACAAATTAAACTTTTTTTCATTTCGAACGAATTGACATTGATTGTGGGTTACACAACAACATTTTCATAACCTTAAAACAGTGCATAAAAATTTGCATTTACATTCACTTTTGCTGACCAATGATTTAGGCTTTACGTTAATTATAAAAATTTATTAGGATTTAGAAGGCCCACCTGCATAGAGATAAATTCCGAGCTGCTTGAGTGCTAAGAACGCGAGCAGCTGAACGAGATGCATTGGTCACTGTTCGACGGAAAATCCATTCATTGCGGCTGGCAATTGTTCTCAACATTTTCACACAGACTGGATGTCAAATTGGCTCCCTAACGTTACTTTGTTTACTTTTTTTATATTTGAAGTTGTTTGTTTAAACTATTCAAATGTGTTTAGGTGCCCGTTCGAATTATTTTGATTTTATTATTAACCGATTTCCACCGACCTTTTTACACCTTCAGTAGGTCAAATCGTATCTCGAATCGAACTACAGATTTTATAAACCAATTGTCAAAATTCGCAAACTCGTCATACTGCTTCTTTTCCCCGCATTCACAAGAAAACGATAACATATGAATTGACTTTTAATATCAGTGTTGCTATAAAATTAAAACAGGGATACACATTCAACTAAATTGTGGGGATAAATTTTGTGTACATTTTGATCGAGTACGAGAATTCCAATTAGAATTTTTATAGATGTAAAAATAGATAACGTTCATAAAATTAATTAATAAGACGCCTTTTGCACGTTCAAATTAGTTTGCAAACTAATTTGAAAACTCTTGAGTTTGTGGGAGAGAGGGGAAAAACGAGCGGGGGAGAGTTCAGACTTTGATGTACTCGCAAACTTGCTTTGTTCTTTGTTCGTCGTCTACTGATAGTTGTAAATACAACAACAAAATATCAAGAGTTTGTCAAACTATTTTTCAAAGTACTTTGAACGTGCAAAAGCGAAATAAAGTTTAAAAGAAAATACAAAAGAGTTTGTCAAAAAAATTTTCAAAGTACTTTGAACGTGCAAAAGCGAAAAAAAGTTTAAAAGAAAATGCAAAAGAGTTTGTCAAACTAATTTTCAAAGTACTTTGTACGTGCTAAAGGCGTCTAAGTAAATATTTTTCTTAATGAGAATTTAAAATTTTGATATGCGAGGGTTGAAATATGGTCACTAACAGAATTAAACCAATTTTATGCTTTATATCAAATTTTATATTTAAATTATATTCCTTTAGTTTTCTAAGTCAAATTTAGTCTGTGTTCACACGGTGTGAGTGTAATTTTTAAGATTTTGGCTTATTCTTCTTTGAACTACAGTGAGCGTCAAAAGAAAGTGTACACTATGGATAAAATTCTAACAATCTCAACTCAAGTTTTCCACTTAAGGAGAGTGCCCGAAAAAATTTTACAATATTTCCAAATTTTTTCTAATTTTTTTCTTCTTGTTTCAATTTTAAAAACTGGCAATAAAATAATTTGAAAAAAATTTAACGATAATTTATTAATGTAAATTTTTTTGAATTGTACACTTTCTTTTGACGCTCACAGTATCTTTGGCGTTAACACTATACAAGTCTTACTTTTAAACGGTGTGTATGCATGTGTGCATTACGAATGAGAAAGTAAAGCGTATCGAAAGTACGAAAGTCCTCGCCTTACTCGCTTATAAACTGGCAAACTTAAAATCTCTTGGTGTGAACACAGACTTCGCAACATCGATTGAAAGTATGTATTTTTTTTATTAATATTGTCCAACATCATATGACAAATAGTAGCGTATGTTGTGTTTTTATTGTATACGGTATTTTACTTGGCTAGACGATCAATATTTGTCTGCCCATCCGTAATATTCGTTTAAAAAACACCTGATTATGTAAATCGGTTTTCTGAAAAATTCCGCCGCTGTAAAGGCCGAAACAAATGAATCCGTCATACGTCAAACTTTGACGTGTCCAACCGACAAAGTTCGGCGTTCGGTCAAAATTTTGCCGAACACCGAACTTTGGCCGAACGTCACTTTTTACCGTACACCGAACCCGTACCCGAAAGTTCGGTGTTCGGTTTGCCGAACACCGAACTTTTTATTTAATTTAATTAAATTTAATTAAAAACTAAAAAAATAGAAATTCTTACAGCTAAAGAGTGGAAAATTATAAGTGAAATAGAAAATTTACTGCAAAGCTTTTATGAAGCTACATTTGATATCTCGGGAGATTCGTCACCGATTTCCTTAGTAATTCCCATATACCAAATGCTATTATCGAAGCTTGTTGCAAATGAGACGGAAATTGAATTAAGACAATCTTTAGAAGATACATTAAAGAGGAGATTTCAATTTTTAGAAACCATGAGTTTTTTGAGTGTTGCAACATTACTCGATCCACGTTTTAAGTCTAAATACCTTTCTACACAACAGTTGGAAAAATCCACACAGGATATAATTAATTTTTTAAATAATTCAATTAATTTTGAAACATCTACCGTGATGGAAAAAGTATCAGAGGCGGAATCAAAAAGACGCCAAAAAAAGCAGAAAAGAGGTTCATCTTTATGGGAAAAGCATGATTCTGCTTCACATCAACCTCGAGAGGAAAATATATTCGAGGAAGAAATCAAAATCTATATATCTGAACCATTATGTGATCGCAATACAAATATATATGAATATTGGAACTCCTGTTCATTTGCAAACCTTAAGGCCGCAGCCATGAAATATCTATCAGCACCGCCAACGAGTGTTTCTAGTGAGCAACTATTTAGTGCTGCTGGCCAACTTTATTCAGATAGACGAAGTAACCTTAAAGGCATTAATGCAGAAAAATTACTATTTTGCCATTATAATATAAAAACAATGAATTTTGAGTACTAGAGTACAAACTACATATACTTAATCGATCTTTATATTTTCTCAAAAAAAAAGAAGCACAAAGCATTTCTTTTCTAAATAACTAAAAAGTACAAATTTTTTCTTTATTATTATTTTATGTATTATTAAATGTTATGAATTCGTTATTTTTTGTTTTTATCAATAAATTCCAAAAATGTATTTCTGATTTAATATTTAATAACAAAAAGTTCTGGTTCACCGAACTTTGAAACCCGAACTAAGTACGGGTTCGGCCGAACTTTAAAATTGGCCGAAGTTCGGGTTCGGTGTTCGGTACCGAACGAAATTTGGAGTTTGGTCGGACTCTAATGTTTTCTTAATTTGACCAATCACACTTCGAATAATGGATCAAACTAACCTTTTTTTTATTATGTTGGTAAATAATAGTCTGTGCCTATACTAGTCCTAGCAGTCGCCGTAGTTTAGTAGGTTCAAATCCTAGGTCAGACACTCAGACAGATACTCAAATTGTAGGTCCTATGAAAAATATAAAGAACGGTTTCTTTTCTCTGTAATTAATGAATATAAGTAGATCGAATAGCGTGAATTATATATTTTTTTAAAATTGAGCACACCAGGCTAATACGTTCTAAGCCTAATGACTAGTACATGGTTTAGTTAGTCTTAAATATTAAACTAACTTTCATTGATTTATGATTTTGTAATTGCCGTCGTTTTAGACTAATTAAAAGGAAAATCTTATAAATTCCTTTAGTGTGGGCAAAATTTTTCTTTAAATTTCCTACAGTGATGCGCAAAAATTTTTTTATTTCAGTTCTTTTTAAACTACTACGTAAATATCGAAACTTAAATAATTAATAGCTACTAAACCAAAGAAATAAAATCGGGAAAGCGACAATGAGGTATTTATTTGCACATATGTATGTTTGTAATATTTTTATGTATTATCAGGGTGTGCCTTGGTAGTCTAGTGCGCAGTGTGCTACTCTATTAGCCTGAGTTCGACGCCCACCAGAGACTCTGGTCTATTACACTACACCTATCATATAGTCTATGTTACTCAGCTCGTAATAATTAGGTATAATTTCTTATTGTATTGTAATTAATAAATAAATATCAATATATCGTTGGTCTCATGTAGAAAGGCCCTAACTCGCATATTTTTTTTTTTTTATTAAATTTTTGTGAGGAGGTGTATTTGTGTTAAATGCAGTGGAATCACGAAAAAAATCAATTTCGAAAAAAGTGTGAGTTAGGGCCTTTCTACATGAGACCAGCGATATATATATATATATATATATATATATATATATATATATTTAATATATACATTAAATAAACCTGTGATAGGTACGGTTCAGTGGTAATTAAAACACCAAAACAAAAGGAAACATAAAACCTAATTAAAGGATTTTACTTTAGACTATTTATTACAAACCATAATCAGTTTAGGTATAAAATATAAAATTAATGTTTTTATTTTGATTTTCGTTTCTTTTTTTTTTTTTATTAAACTTAAGATATTTAAAATCAGTAAATAATTTAAATAATATTTGAGAATTTTTGTTTTAATTAATTAATAGAATAAAGATTACAATTTTTGTGAAAACAGTAGTTTAACTTGAGTCGCTACATCGAGAGATTAATTCCAATTTGTCCTCCTGGAAAAGAAATTCAATTGTGATTAGAAAATATTTGAAAGAGAAAAATGAAACAAAATAAAATAAAAATTGTTGGCACGCGTCTCATATTGAATGTACTTCAGCATGTGCCGGGTTTCCAAATCACCAGAGCACCTGATGAAGTACAATAGACATGGGACATCACTTGTCTATAATATAACTACATACACTAGTTTTATTTATTATTTTCCACTTAATTCACAACATATGTACTCTGTACTGATAATCATTTAAAACTGAACTGTTAAAATCATAAATAAAATCAACATAATGGACATATGTATGACGTAGGCAATGCAGATGAAAATGCTACTGTGATGACTATGATTAAAATGGAAGAGATAGTGAATGATAAATATGATGTCAGTGCCTAAAACTTCGCGCGCTACTTCAGGTACCTGACTGCAGTTTATTAAATATTCAGCCCCGGTCTCTGATTAGCGCGCAGAGTGCTAGACATGGTATATAAATGCGCTATAATAAACAATACATAAATATGTACATACACAAATACTATGTATACATGTATTAATAATGTAAAGTTGATTGTTAGGTTGGTAAACTTTGATAGCTTTAATGAATTTAATCACTTTATAAAAGCATATGGCTTTTTCTCTCTTTTATGACTGTCACTGTGTATATGTATGTATGATGTGTTACCTCTCATATGTATGTAATCGCAAGCAGTTTCTTACATCGACATTGTCTTCTTAGGTATGTAGGTAGGTATTCACTCTTATTAACATTTGCAGTGTTGCAAACCAAGTTGAGTTGCTTCAACTATGTCGCGACTCGCGAGTATAAAACACTGAGAAATAGTCTTACTTACTCTCCTCTCACTATGTATTATTGTATGACCTTGCGTCTGTGGCATGTAAAAAATATTTTAAGGTTAATGATCTGGAATTTATTCGTGTAACAAAAATGCAAAGCCATGCACGTACGACTATGTGGCTATACATATGTAGTATGTCCGTTTATCTTTTGCCAAAACCGAATGACTAAATGTGTTTCTTGTTAAATCGCTTACTCACCACACTCGATTACACAAAGTTTGCAAGTAAATCAACAAAACACATTAAAACTTGCGTATTATATTAATGAAAGGCTTCATGTTAAATCAGGGTTGCCAATTGCTGCAAACTCTGTGGAAAAAGTAGTCAGTTGAGCTTTTTTCGTTCATTCTCTTTTCGTATTGTTCATGTGATCTTTAGCCGTCGCTTTTCCCAAGTTAAGCGGTAGGAATCGCAAAGAAATGTATGGGAGTGTTATTCCCTTTTTTCATTTCATTCATTCTTTTCGTTTTTGCACACTCTCTGGATGTTCGTTGTGTGGTAAATTCAATGACACAGCAACACAACTACAGCTGAGCACAAAGCAAATTTTAAACTGCTGAGTAATTTTTCTCCCTAAATTAATCACAATAAAAAAAAATTATGACGTCATTTTGTTGAAATTTTGCAAATTTTCAAACAGAAAATGAAAAAGAAGGAGTACCTAATAAACAGTAACACCTTTGTTTGTAGAGCGCTTTCAAAGACCATATGTATGTATGTAGATACAGACAAACACATGGATGCAAATACACTTGTGTACAGTAGAACGTGTCTCTTTTTTGTGATTTCTTCCTTTTTCTTGGTCTCTTTCCATACGTAATTTAGATTTCGCAGTTTTTTTAAGACCCAGAAATGACCCTGGTTTTCTAAAAATGAATTCCGTCCGTTTAGATACGTACATATACCCAAGTGTTGGTGTGATGGCAGGCAAAAAACAAAATAAAAAAAAAAAAGAAATGGCAAGGCAACGATCAGTTCTGTTTGCCGTTGTATATTGATGTATGAATTCTCTCTTTTTTCTATGCTCTCAAAAGAGAAAAAAAAATAAAACAAAAGACAAGACCATATGTTGGGTTGAGTGTATTGGTATCATTCCTCCTTGTTGCACTGTTCATTTTGCTCGAATGCTGCAAGATTAACGTTTGCCTGTTTTATTTGGTTTGAATTAGTCTCAAAATCGGAGTGCTGTAGTATGTTTATGCCTGCTGTTACCAAGCAGCATTTTTTTCTTTAATGAGCGCAGACGGCCTCAAATATTTATTTATGTATTTTTTTTTTTTTTTTCACAGATAAAGATTCGCATTTGCTCACAAATACAGTGAAGAAAAATACGATACACGTGCCCCACTACACTGATAATGCCAAATATTTTTTAGACTTTATGTTGATGTGAACGTACATATGATTTTTGCACAGTCTTCACTAGATATCTTTGCTAGCGAGAGGCTTGCTCAATACAATTCGTCCGTCGGTTACGGTTACTCTTAAAAAAGACACAAGAAATTAGTCATTGAAGAGCAGTTTGAAGCAAATTTCAAACGTAGATCGTCTAGAAAATTTATTTTTTTTAAAGTTTAGAATTTTAAACGTACAGAATATCATTAACTAATCAAATCAACACATGCCAATTTATATTAAAATTATTGTTTAATTATGTATTTTGTATGGAAATTTACGCGATCAAATTTTTGTATGAATTTTGTATGTGCATGAGAAGAAGAGTATTTTTTGATTTTTCATTTATTAAAATGAATAAACGTGTTGGTTCGATACTTTCAATATTATATTTAATTTTGTTAAAATTTTAGTTCATTTCATTTGTCAGCTGCGATTTTTGTATGTACTATATACATACATATGTATATATGGGGAAACGATGTGATGTTTTTCGTAGCTCGGCTGGGTGGGGCACTCGGGAATAGTATAACCTCACTTAACATAGAAAGGCTTCTCATATACAATATATAGCCAAGTACATATATATAAGTTTGTTTGATAGTATTAGTTTTTGCACTGTTTAATTAAGTTTTTTTTTTTTTTTTGTTTTTTTCAGATGTTACTTTCAGTTATACTATGTATGAATGTATGTATGCATGTGAGAATGTACATTAAACTTACCGGCAAAACTTTAAACGTTTAAGATCATCAAAACCACTACATATTGTAGAGACAAGAAACGAAAAATAAATATATTTTCTATAAACGACGCTCACATTGTCAAGAAAGAAAAAAAACCCAGACATTCGGCCATATGATTAGCTGCCTCTTGACTGGTACTGTGGTATTTGCGAGAATACAAGCCCAACCTCATAAAAAGATGAAAAAATAAAAAATGAGAATACCGGTCGTTCATTCTTCGTTCGTTTCATTCTCCTCTCTCAGTTCAGTTTTCTTTCAAACATTCAAGTGCTTCAAAGAAAGACAAAAACGAAGACAAAAAACGGCTGCGATGACGAATACGACGAGTCAGTCATGTACATATGTTTTACCGAACGGAACAACTGTTGGGGATTTTGAACACCCCACAAACGGATATAGCATAGAGAGAGAGAGAGGGAGAGAAAAGTAACAAAGAGACATAAAGTAATAGCGTAAAACCGAAAATTAAAAAAAATTAACGAAAACGATTTTCGGTTTTAAGTTTGGGTGTTTTTTCTTTTTCTTTTCAAAAATTTTCGTTTACTTGGCATCTCTTTAATGAGTTTTACAAGAAAGGGTTTCTCTTTACGTTATCCGTCCGTCTGTCAGTCAAATGCATTTCTTTCTTTTCTTTTATTTCTGATTGAGCCGGCAATTTTTAAAGTTTCGGATTTTGTTTTGTGTGTGTTTTTTTCTGAAGTTTTTCTTTGAGAATATGAAGTTTTTTGTATGTCGATGTCGTTGTCTCCGCGATGATGGTGTAACTGTATGGTCGGTTTATGGTTTGGTTTGGTGTGGTATGTATGGTGTACGTGATTTGAGGAGATGGATGACGTGTGTGTTGTATGATCTAAACTTGCAATTATTCAACATACACATTCTCAATAAACGACTAGGGTATACAAATTTGTTAGAATAATCCCAAAAATGTGCATTCGCTTCTGCTGGTGCTATTTGAAAATTTTACCATGAGGTTAACGCATGATTTTGTGTCTCTTTTTTCTGTTCTCTGAGATACATATGTATGTATGTATGTACATAGATACCTATGCAAGTGAATAATTCTATGATTATTAATAAACGCATAGATTTGCGTCAATTTATCTTTTGAAAGTATGAACATTGAAAAAATAACTTTTTCGTTTTATCTGAATATAGATTTTCAATTTGCGTGTATGGCGATGGGAACAGTGATGAGTTAAAAATAACTCATTAGCATTATTGTATTTTCAATTATCGGGAAAATTCCATTAGTCGGTTCCCACTTTTCTGGTCTGGTCGAAAGATAACAAAAAAGAAAAAAAGTTTTTGCAATTCCTGTTTGTTGCTTTCGAATTTTTCTCGCTTGGTTTTCTTTTCTTGTCAATTCTCCTTTCGTTTCGTTTTTTAGTTGCTGAATAATGCCGGGTTTGAATTTCACAATTTATTGCGTTTTAGTTAACTAAACAAACACACAAAGTTTTATTGTTATTGCTGTTTTTTGTTTCTCTCTTTTCGTCTTTTTTATTTAAAATTTTGGCAATATTTCTTTTTTTTTTTGTCTCACCATGCGTCACCACTCCATATAAAACTTTAAAAAGTTCACATTGCACTCACACAAGCTTACGGTCATACTTAGATGACGGGCTACAACACGACAACAACAACAACAAGAATATAGAGAGCGACATTCATTTGTTAAGTGGTATATATATATACATATGTAAGTATATGTGTGTGTGTTTGTGTCTTTTATTGTTTTTGTCATCTCATTTACAATTCGTTTTTGTTAGTTTTAATTTTTTTTCTTTATTATTATTTCTTTTGCAAAATGTTCTATTATTTTCTTTTTTTTTTATGAAATCACTTGTGTTATTAATTTTTGTTCTCAATAAAGTTCTTTTTATTAAAATACAAACTATAATTAAAATTTAAGTGTAGTATGGTTAAGAAGGCACAAGCACGGAAGAACTTTTGCTAACCAAACCGTTCGAACCGGCTGTTGGCGATCAAATAAGTCCTATTGAATGTCGTCGTTTAACCAAAAGCCAAAAGTTTGCAAAATGAAAAAAAAAAATATATGTATAAAAAAGCACACTTTGTTGCCATCGCTGCTGATTGCTGACTGCCTTGCTGGCTGCCTGCCTGGTGGCTCGTTGGCTTCTGGCTGCTTGACTCTATTGCTCGCTGGCTGGCTGGCTGTCTGGCTGTTTGATTCGTATATAAAATTTTGTTCGTTGAGTTGTTAGTTCGGAATATTAATTCTCCATGTGTGTCGTCTCACTGTTCTGGTATCAGTTTGTGTGCATGTGTGTGTGTGTGTTTGTTGTTGGTATTTTCTTTATTTGTATTAAATTTTTTTTATTCTGCACTGCTGCTGCTGCTACTATTGTTGCTGTTTGTTTGAGATGTTGGTGTTTTAGTTGCTGGCAGTGTTGTTGCTGCTTTATTGCTGTACTGTTGCCTTATGTCTGTGCGAGAAGATGGAGACTAGACCAGACATTGCCTATAGTGATATTCAAAGGCGAACATGTACTACTTCTCGCATTTGCCAAAGAAACAAAAAAAAAAAAATACTAACAGCAACAACAATATCGAAACAAAATCATACAAACATTGTTGGTGGGATTTAATGTTTATATTGTTATTGTCGTTGTTATAATTTTCGTTCCTGTACTCACCCGTAATAATAGCACCGAGCCAACAAGAGATGATTGTATGCATATACTATATGTCTACACATATATGTATGTATGTTTGTATGTGGTTTCTATGTTATTTCTTTGTTAGAAACATGCTTGCGTACAAACAGACATTTTTGCACATTTATTTATTTATTGTATGTAAAGTGCATGGTATGGTAATCTATTCACACAGATCAGATTCACCGTCTGTCTGTCTGATGTTTATTCTCATTGTTTTCGATTGGTTTTATTAACCAATATCTCATTAGGTTCTAATATTTATTAAAATAACACCGTAGGTATTTAAAACATTTTATATTTCGTTTCGATTTTTACTATGGAAAGAATGAAAAAAAAAAACAAACAAACAAACCGATAACTCCAAACGATTACTCTTTTTCTGCCGGTGTTCAAGACCAACTAAATTCATGCACCATACCAGGCAGAAACCAAACCTACAACTACGAAAAAAGCTCACCGTAGGATTTTTTCTTCGCTTCAAACGTTTGCCCTTTCAACCCTCTTTTCAATTTAAAAATTGTTAAACCCCAACGTGAACATTCATATTTATGCTACAATTTTGTGTGAGTATTTTTGCACGTGTGTTGAGTATGTGCTTGTGTGTGTATCATGTTGCTATGGATGTGCGTGTGTTTGTGTGTGTACATGTCTGGCAGACTGGCTGGTTGAGCAAATTCTCTCATATTCTTTTTGTTTTGTTTATTTTTGCCAAAAATGCAAATCGTAGTGTTGCCAACTTCTTAAAGAAATTCCCCCACAAATTTATAAAATAAATTTCCTCAGTTCTATTAGAGCATCTTTTTGCATTGTATTCCTATACACGCGCGAATATAGCGACAAACACGCATTACAAGCAAGTCATAATTGTATCGTAAGCTGCTTCTATCTTTTGTTTTCTAATGTTATACAATTTTACCCAATATATGGTCAATTTTAATGGCGAATTTTATTTTGAATATTTTACGGCTATTAAACTAATCCATATCTCTCGTGAATCAGTTTGTTACCTATTTTGAGATATTGACAGATTTATAAGGGAAATAGGCTCAACATATTTTAATATGACAACTTTATTTTCCGAACATATGTATGTATAGGGTCCGCCAAATAACTTTTTTTTTTGAAAATGCTTTAAAAAAAAACTACTGAATAGGTATTTTCTGAAATTTCTTTTTTTATTTGAAAGTACAATCCTTCCGGTTAATAATGGAAAATAATTTCATTCAAATGGCTGCCTCGGCTGGCCATGCAGTAGCCTACACGATCGGTCCAATTTTTAAGCACATTATCGATTGTGTGCAGCTGTATTTCACCAATGGCTTCACGAATATTGTCCTTTAAAGCGTCAATTGTCTCTGGCTTGTCGGCGTAACACTTATCATTGACGGCACCCCACAAATAATAGCCCAACGGTGTCAAATCGCAGCTCCAAGGTGGCCAAACGACATCATCTCTGCGACTGATAATGCGATCTTCAAAAACAGGGCGCAAAACATCGAGTGTAGCTTCGGCTGTGTGGCACGTAGCGCTGTCCTGTTGAAACCAAATGTTGCCAATATCCTCCTCTTCAATTTTTGTGAACAAAAATTCGTTCAACGTGGCCCGATAACGATCGCCATTGGCTGTAACGGCCACTCCTTGCTCATTTTCGAAGAAAAATGGCCCAATTATGCCGCTGGACCAAAATCCGCACCAAACAGTAACTCGTTTTGGGTGCGTCGGTTTTCAATGTATGCGTGCGGATTTTCTGTGCCCCAAATGCGACAATTTTGCTTGTTTACATACCCGCCAAGATCAAAATGAACTTCATCTGAAAAGATGATTTTTTTTGCCAAAATCGGCATCTTCTGTAAGTCGATCGCAGGCCCACTTAGCGAAGCGAAAACGCATTGGATGGTCAATTGGATGGATCATTGGATGGTCATATTCGTTCAACGGAAGGATAAAACTAATTATCTGTCAAATCAGACATGAGCTAAGTGTTACCATTCACGAAATAAGCACTAGTTGAAAAAAAAAACGTTAGATGACGGACCCGATATATAATATATACCTGTTTTTTGCTCTAAATGCATGGTAAATGTAGTTAACCTTGACTACAGATACTCAGATATTTATTGGTTTTTCAAATTGTAATTCACTACCATGCAACACGAGAGTCAGGTTGGCGTTTTTACGTATGAGCTCTAAATCATGTGGATATCAGTCCATTCGTTAACCAATAATTATTTACAGGACGTAAAGTGGAACAGAATGTCGACTTGAGGAAATTCAAGACTTTTAAATCAATGCAATTTGTAATGTGGTACAATTTTTTATTAATTTATTTAATTTTTTTTTTTTTTTCAAGAATACACTTTACTGTTTTGGGAATATGATTGAGAAACTCTGAATTTTCATTTTATAACCCTCTTCTCTATGTATTTAAAAACGTTTGTATGTAGTATTGGCGCAGTAAAGAGATAAAGCTTCTTGCATATGGTTTTGGTAACAACAGCAACAACAATGAATATGAATAAAAGCAAAAAAAATATAAAGGCAACAACAAGAAAGAACATGTACAACTACTGATTGACAAAAAGCTTAAAGTAGGAGTTTGAAGTCAGTAGTTTTCATTGTCTAGTAAGTAGAATGACTGATTTTATGTACTTCTCTGGTCCAATACTTTATGCATTCGGGTGTCATTGCTGAAATATTATATTAGATAGACGTGTAGACAAATAAACGTGTGTTCTTTTTGGGATTTATGGCAATTGGTTTGAGAGAGAATCCTCGGCAATATGTATGTATGTATGTACATCTCTCTGTACATTGAGTGAGAGAATGAGAATGAGAAAGTGAACGGGCGACCGAGTAAGTATATAATGGCAGTAACAAAGTGATGACTCCAATAGAATTTCGCGATTGTCGGCAGAATAAACGCAAATATATATGTAAGTATGTATGTGTATATATATATACTTGTGCACAGTCATATCTACTACATTCATTTATAATTGTTTACTTACAGTCGTAGGCAAAAGTGTTCCTACAGAGACTATTACAAAATTAGCGATAAAAGTACGATGTTGTAATGAAATTTACAAAATATCATATTTTAAATATACAAGCAAATGTACATAAGTATGTACATATGTATGTATGTATATGTTCCTTTAATTTAATTAATTTAACTTTTTGGAACTTGGAGAAATAGGTATGTACTATGTACAGTGGTGGTCATATAATTAAAACATTATTTTTATCTCTTATTTGTTCTATTTTTTTTTATCATCTCTTAATTTTTTAACGGGACTTTTCCATTGGAATATTAAGTTTGATGTCTTTTACAATTGATTACTTCTTTATTTTCCTTTTCTATTCAGATTTGTTACAACATAAGTTATTATTCAGTGAAAGTATTATTTTTAAAGTGGACACATAATTAAAACATTTTAAGTTTTGCTACTTTAATATCATATTTTTAATATCAAATTTCGTTTGATTTGTGTAAATTTATTGGTAAGTATGTTGTAAGTGATATAAGCAAAAATGTGTACAAAAATTAATCATCAGGTATGGGAAAAGGACCAAGTTGTTCGGAAGAAGAAAGGAGGATAATACTTAACCTCGAAGACTCCGGGAAGACGGTAAATGAAATTTCCCAGTTACTTGGTTGCTCTAGAGGAAAGATTTATAATGCGGTAAAACATTTTGCTAAATATGGAGTCACTAATAATGTACCCAGAGCCCCCAGACCCCGTAAAACTTCAACCAGGGAAGATCATATTGTTGTAAAAGCCTCTAAAGCTGACCCATTTAAAAGTTCTAAAGACCTAAAAGTTTAATTGGAGTCATCATATGGTATTAATATATCATCTAAAACAATTAGACGACGACTTAATGAAGCTTCCTTACGCGGATGCATCGCACAACGAAAGCCTTTCGTCTCCAAAAAAAATTTAAAATCCAGATTGGACTTTGCCAAAGAAAACGTTAAGAAACCAATGAGTTTTTGGAAAAATATTTTATGGAGCGACGAATCCAAATTTTGCCGATTTGGATCAGACGGAAAACGCTATGTATGGCGTCCAGTAAACCAACAACATAATCCCAGATACACCATCAAAACAATTAAGCATGGTGGCGGCAACATTATGGTGTGGGGTGCATTTTCTTGGCATGGTATTGGACCTATTGTGCGGATCAGTTCTAGAATGGATCAACATCTTTACAAAAACATCATTGAAAATACAATGATACCATACGCGGAGGATAATTTACCATTAATATGGCAGTTCATGCACGATAATGACCCTAAGCACACTTCACGGCTTGTGAAGAGCTGCTTAGAGGAACATAATATAAAAGTTTTAAAATGGCCAGCGCACTCCCATGATCTCAATCCTATTGAGAACTTGTGGAGTGAAGTTGAACAGAGGATGGAAGGTAAAAATCGCAAAAATGCTGATGAATTGTGGCAAAACTTTGAAATCTGTTGGAAGACTATTCCTCAATCTTTCTGTAGGCATTTAGTTGAGAGCTTGCCAAACAGATGTGCTAATGTGATTAAAAACAAAGGTTACCCCACGAAATATTGATTGTAAGTACAAAAAACAAACAAATATTGTAATTAAAATTAAAATAGTAAATGTTTTAATTATGTGACCAATCCAATAAAACATTTTTTAATATTTTTTCTTTACATATTTTAAAATTATATATTTAATAAGTGTGCTGGAAACTGTTTAAGTTTTAGATTTAAGATGTGGAAAAATAATTTTGTTCTCTTTTTTAATTTCCAAAATAAAGCGAATAATTTACTATAATTACGAATGTTTTAATTATATGACCACCACTGTAGATATATGTTCCTTTAATTTATTTAATTAATTTTGGAACTTGGAGGACATTTTCGTTAGTATGAAGTCGCCATGGTCTAGTAGGTAGTGTGTTGGCTTATTAAACTGAAGGCCTGAGTTCGAATCCCAGGTCAGACATCAAAACGAAAAATATTTCTTCGGCGACTTCCTCTCAGCAGATTTCTGGCAAAAACTTTGAAAAGTAAATAAAATTGCCATGAAAAGCTTCTCAATAAAATTTGTCATTCGGAGTCGACTTTAAACTGTAGGTCCCGCCACTCATGTATAAAATTAACGCACACAACATGAGTAGTGTGAGAAGCTAGGACTGAAGGGTGCGGGCTTCTTGGGGACGATTGCTGTAGACTGTCTAATGGTGAAGGTATAGCACTGGCCATTTTATAGTCACCTAGCAGCAACTCGTTTCCTTGCCGTTCGCATCTTGAGATGTCCACAAACACTACTCCCTCCACCTTCCACCTTCCTATAACCCAGTTTCCTAAAACCGGCACAATGCACTGCATGAGTAGGGGCCATCCCCTGAGTGCTGGTTTCACAAAAAAAAAAAAAAAAAAAAAAAAAAAAAAAGGTAGTTTATAAAGATGAAGTCGCCGTAGACTAGTAGGTAGTGTGTTGGCTTATTAGACGTAAAGCCAGGGTTCGAGCCCCAGGCCAGACATCAAAACAAAATACAGAAAGTATTTCTACGGCGATTTCCTCTCAGCAGATTTCTGGCAAAAACTCTGTAAAATTGTAAATAAAATTGTCATGAAAAGTTTCTCAAAAAAATCTGTCGTTCGGAGTCGACTTTAAACTGTAGGTCCCGCCACGTATGTATAAAATTAACACACACAACATAAGTGGTGTGAGAAACTAGGTCAATAATCCTGACTGAAGGGTTGCAATGACCAATTATGTATGTATGTAGTGTAGACAGATCAGTAAATTACAGATTTTATCTTAGTAATCTAATATCCAATCTAAACGTGTACGTACACTTTTGTAAGATACTGAATGTAAGTTATTTATATATGTCTGCTTCTGTACTTTAAGGTATTTCTGATGGTACATAACCGTACAGACGGCGGCATTACAAGTACAAGTTTAAGAGAATGACGTGCCTCAATGGTCTGATGAATAATAGTACAACAATTTTAGGTGTTTAATATACATACATACAGTCTAATGTACATACATACATACATATGTATGTACAGATGAACACTGAAAGAAAAAGATGCCATACCGTGTAGGGTACGTAATAATGAATTTGAAAATTTAGATGCTAATTTATTGTTATTTTTAGGTTTACATTCTTTTTTTTCCTTTTTTTTTTTTTTTTTTGCTATACAATAATAATTTCTTAAAAATACATTAATTAAACACTTAGAAATTCTTTATTTAATACATTTAACACTCATACATTCACATTTGAAATATATTTTTTTTTTTATATATTCCATTCAATAATTGTATCTGTAGTAGTAGTTTGTATGTATGTATGTATGTACTTAATGTTCAGCAGCTGAATCATTGAGAAAATGTCTGTATCGTGTCGAAAAAAATATATGTATGTATGTTTGTTTCTATATATGTATATATGTATGTATGTCTGTATGCATGTATATATGTATGTATGTATATTCGAAATACAACACCTGAAGAAGAAGCGCATGTGCAACTGGCTGACTAATAATCATTGCCGAAACTGTCTGTCTCGTCACAAACTGTAACTTAATGACTCAGAACTCTTAAAAAGTAATGGAAGAACAAAGAATAATTTCTGCAATGATTTCTTTGTTTCGCATCTTCTGTTGGGAAAGAAGATACATAGTATGTATGTATGTATGTATGTATTCTATTTTTGAATGCAAAGTAAAATTGTCTTGAACAATAATGAGTATCTTGCCTAATTAAGATTTTAACAAAAAATCAAATTTAATCATAATTGGGTATAACCCTTTTTCAGGGGGAGTCGTTATTTTGCTGCGGCACAAAAGGTATCCAACGCAGACAAGTTTCGTCTATTTTGGGAAACGTTCCACGACGTTTAATACGCTCCTCATAGTCATCTAAAACATCCTGTAATATTACAAGAAAAATACAATACAATACAATACTCCAATCAGCTGACGTATGTACATACGAATAATTAAGCTTTCAGTTATTTTAATACATACCTGCTTTTTAAGTACAATATGTTTACCTTTCCAGTATTTCATCATACCCAAGGCCTGTAGCGTACTGACAATATCATACGAATAAATAGCCATTTCCTATTCATATACAAAGTCAATAAACAATAAATCTCGGATTTTTTACGTTTTTTTGAAAATGGCTTACTTGTGATACATCTTTGATGCTCAATGTATTTCCCGTTCTTTTGCAAAGATATTCCAAGAGAACGTCTTTCCAGTAGGATCGATAAGATATCAAACCCAAATCTGATAGCGGCTTTTCCGGTGAACCGATTTTTCGTTCGACTCTCGTTAGCAAATAGCCTATAAAATAAATATTATAAAAGTATCACAATTAATATCATTCATCCAAGAAGTTCGAAGGAGTTTTTGTTCCTTAAAAAAAGTAGAAAAAAACAAAGCATTACTGATTCCATTGGAACACTCGGAAGCACATCTCGGAGAGTAAGGCATATGTGATAAATTACACGGTGCGACAGTGAAAATACACCCGAGTAACTACATAGTCCATGTTGTTCAGTTAGTTGAGGAGATCTCAAAAATACCTTTTTTATATTTCTCGAACCCTCCAAATTTTTTTTATTTGACAAAAACTGTTTTTTTAGACTTTACGCGCAAATTTCTGTATTACTCAAACATTTCTGACCCGATTTCTAAAATTTAAATCTTGTTGGAAAGGGGAGAGATGGACCTTTAAAACGGTATACATATATCTATTATTCGACTTAATATGCTATGAGTTTTGATGAGGTAAACTTGGAAAATTCGAATTTTTTTCAAATTTTTTCAAGTTTGTCTATTCATAGTAGCAAACTTTACTTAAAAAATATGAAATAAGTGATTACATTCTAAAAGTGCATTATCTTGTGAAGGGATTGGCATTTCGTTTGATCAAATCGGACAAAAATTACCGTAGTTATTATTTAAAGAGTCTAACAGTCGAGTGATATTTTTTATATATGTCATCTCATCAAATGAACTTTCAGTTCAAAAATTTTCAGAATTTTTGATGGATCTTGATTGTTTATTGCAAAATGTGTCAATTTTGCAATAAACCCTTTCCAACAAGATTTAAATTTTGGAAATCGGGTCAGAAATGTTTGAGTAATACAGAAATTTGCGCGTAAAGTCTAAAAAACCAGTTTTTGTCAAATAAAAAAAGTATGGAGGGTTCGAGAAATATAAAAAAAATAGTTTTGAGATCTACTTAACAAAACTCACAATCTACACTAAGTCATTAGCCGGGTGTATTTAATTTTCTTTATTTTGTCGCATAGTGTTATTTGTTAGAAAATAACAAGAATTCTGACAAATGCACATTACATATTATGTTTATCCCTATGGGGGTGGGTCTAGCTGGAGATATCGGATCAGAATTTCGATTTTTTTTTAACGTGAATAGAAAGTTTTCATTTAATTGTCAACAACTGTTGTGTTACGTTCATAATGGAATGTAGACATTTTTCTCGAACTACGATCGTGTGTGTGTGCGCCTTAATAGGTGCATGTGTGTGTGTGCGCCTTAATAGATGCATGTGTGTGTGTGTGTGTTGAAGCCCTCAAGATCCATGATATGATAAGAATAGTCGATTAACTTTCTCTCATTGAGATTGAATGTCATTTTCATAGGAAACATTTCTGTACTATTTACAGTAATTATACAGACATTTAAAGTAATTAAATATACAGACTTTTAAAATATCGAAAAAGAAAAAAAAAAATAAACAATTTATCAATAAAAAAACAATCATATGTGTATGTGTGCGTTTTTTTTTTAATTTGATGATGAACTTATCAAATCAAAATTAATTTTTTTTTTAATTTCTGCCTTGTGTAACGAGTATTTCGTCTGTAGCATAGTAAATTCTTTCTGTTTTCCTCTCTTTGTTTTAGAAACAAAAAAAAAGAATATTAAATTAATTTTAACTTTAACAAATTTATTTTTATTTTTATTTTTGTTCATACTCTGATTAAATCAAACAATCACGTATTTCACAAAAAAAAAAAAAAAAAATATTGAATATGAAAAAAATGTGCATTGTTATCCGTTGGTAGAAGTAAAAAAGCAAAAAAAAAAATTGTTCACTAGTCTAGACAGTAACGAAGCCGCCATCCTTTGCTCTGCGTTAAATCCTAAAGTATGAGAAACGAACAGAAACAGCAAATGACCTCTTCTCAGTTACCACGGCTATTTGACTGACTATCTCCTTATGTATGTATTCGCATGATAATAATGATGATTACTCATTCTCTCATTCTCATTATTTTCCTCAATGTGACTCAGACTACGACAACAACAACAACAACAACAACAAAAATAATAATAATAATAATAATGACAACAATAAAAACAATAACAAAACTCGGTTTTACTTCAGTCCATTCAACCCAATGAGCTCTTTCTTGCACACTCTACATACATCTTTTCGACTGCAAAATATGCGAGAGAGTTGCAGAAGCCCAGAGAGTGTTATACTTTTTGCTCCCTACACGCTAATGCTAGTACTGAGCGGTATGTGAACGAGTTGCAGTAGTATGGCCATATAGTCAGAAGCATATAGCCATCCATCCAGCCATTCGGTTATTCATTCAGGCATACGACCAGCCAACCCTACCATAATTTCTTTTACGTCTACTTAGAAGCACATCGCTACACTAATACATACGCGCACGCCAAAACATATGATATGTACATATGTATGTATACATTCATACATACATATATACATACATACTATATACGCTCGTATGAGAAAAGTTTGTATTCGAGTGTACATTACTAATAACCCAACCGTTTTTGTACATTGTGGGTACAATAATGTTTTCTTTTTTTTTTTTTTATTGCGGAGGGTTGTTTTCTCCCTGGTTAGACTTTGCATGCACGCTCACTCATTGCAGACACTCAAACGCAAACACAACCACAACATCCACATCCATACATCCATAAATGTTTAAGGCTTATGATATTATTTGTTTATTGCTTTAAAATTTTTGTTGGCGTCTAAATATCTACGAAGCCCCCAAATACTCATTTTATTTTTCAATGAATTACTGTTACAGCCTTTGGGGTTGAATGGAATTGGTTCGTCGTCACTTTCGTCCCCTTTGCAACATGACTGACTGAACCATCGACGTTGTAAAAATTCTTGTGCGTTACTATACAGATTGTTAAAAAAAAATAAAAAATAAAATTCTACCCCCCCAATGTAGTAGTTAAATGTAGTAGAACGTCAACGTCACCATCATTTTTCTGATTGCAATTTCGTTTGTACATATATTCGTATGTCTGAAAATGTATGTGTGTGTATTCATTTATTTGTTTATTATTTTTCTCTTTTTTTTTTTTTTTTGTTAACATTCTGATTCATATACATACAATGATATATGTATGAGAATGGGGAAAAGCGTCGAGACGACTTTATCGATCCATGTTTAAGTGTTGACATTAAGAAACCAACAAAGTTTGAAATGAATAAGTAATCGATTATGAAGCTTTCTTATCCTATGTGGTTATTTTCTTTTGTATTGTAATAACATATTTTAACAATTTGGTTAAAGAAAAGTTTTTTAATTCATTTCACAACTACCTTTTGTTATAAAGGGATATTTAAAATTATCTTTTAACATTAAAAGTGTATATCCAATATTATATACATACATACATACAATTTATGACGATTATAATATTTAATTATCTACATATGTATTTACATAAATAACGTATACATACATACATATAAGTATGTATGTTAGGTTAGAGGACGTGTACTTGTCCGTTAAGACAAGTACAATACCCGGAGGTCGAAATTGACCCATTGTACAACGAAGTATGTATGTTCCTCAAGCTAGTTTCATAAGAAAACCAATAATGCATAGATGATTTTGGACCAATTGGGCGCATTCGGTTAGCTCGATTTCAACATTTTCCCATACGAAATTGTTCCAAATTTTGAAATTTTAATTTCGATATGTAAATACATATTTAAATTTTTCACTGACATCAAAATATGATCAATAAATAAATATGTATGTATACGAAGTCGCCGTAGTCTAGTAGGTAGTGTGTTGGCTTATTAGACTGAAGGCCCGAGTTCGAATCCCAGGTCAGACATCAAAACGAAAATATGAAAATATTTCTTCGGCGACTTCCTCTCAGCAGATTTCTGGCAAAAACTCTGAGAGTAAAATAAAATTGCCATGAAAAGCTTCTCAAAATACTGTCGTTCGGAGTCGACTTTAAACTGTAGGTCCCGCCACTCATGTATAAAATTAACGCACACAACATAAGTGGTGTGAGAAGCTAGGTCGTAATTCTGACTGAAGGGTTGTAATGACCAATTATGTATGTATGTGTATATATGAATGTAAGTAGTAGTTTTTTTTTTTTTTTGTGGTAAAACCAGCACTCAGGGGATGGCCCCTACTCTTGCAGTGCATTGTGCAGGTTTAGGAAGGTGGAAAGAGGGAGTAGAGTCTGTGGACATTTGATTTAAACTTACCAATATCGTAACTGACGGGAAAAACTTCCGCAGGAAGATCATTCCACAATCGAGCAGTGCGGACAATAAATGAATTTTCCCTGTAATGCATTGTGCGGTTCACTGGACAATCAACCACAAAAGGATGTGCTCTGCGAGAGGTACGAGTACCACGTAAAAATATGTGATTATCGAGAACCAAGCCCCTTATCTCTCGAGAACACCTCCCATTATAGTACCGATAGAACAATGAAACACACGCCACGTTGCGAGTAGTAGTTTAGTAGGTAGTCTGTAGGCTTATTACAAACTCCAGATCAGACATCTCCAACAAAACGAAATATGAATAAATATTTCATTCGACAACTTCCTCTCAGCAGATTTCTATTAAAAACTCAGACAAGTAAATAGAATTGCCATGAAAACTTTTTCAAAAATCTAACATTCAGAATCGAATTTAAACTGTAGGTCCTGCTACTCATGTATAAAATATGCACACACAACCTTTGTGGCGTAAGAAGCTAGGTCATAATCCTGACTGAAGGATTGTAATGGCCAATTATGTATGTATGACTATAAGTACATACGTAGCTATTACCTTACTTAGTATTACAATTACAGAAAAAACGATGTGAATGCGCGAATTCCTTTAAATCAACTCGATTGATTGTTGTTGTCAGTAAATGCTACCGAATTGGTGTTGATTTTTATTTTTTCATGCAATTGCAAGTAAGGAGTGCGCACAAAAAAAAAAAATGGGCCTACTTTTAAGCTTATAACTTTTATCATAATTGAAAAAAATGAATACCGTTACATTGTTTTTGTTAGTCATCTGTTTCAAAATCCACGTGCTAAATCTGATTGCAATAGCAAAATTAGTTTTTTGTAAATGGGCATCCAACAAGAATGTCGTAAAGAAATAATTGAAATTTTCAATGAAAAACAGCGCCGCTTACAAAAAACGATTGCTATGCTCGCAGGTGTTAACCAAAAAACAGTTTCTAAGGTAATACTTAAAACAATAGAAGGAGTCTTTGAGTATTGAGAGAAAGCGTGGAAGTGGAAGAAAAAAAGGATTTGCCGACCAAAACAAAGCAAGTAAAATAATACGTATTTTTCAAAAAAACACCCTAACATGTCTGGAAGAAAAGTGGCTCAAAAAGTTGGAAGCTCTGAGACCTTTTTTTATACACAAAAGAATTCAAATATTATTTACTTTAATTAAAATATAAAACGAAAAAAATCCGCCACTTAGTTTAATTTCTATAACGAAAAGTGTAAGTCCAGATTTTTTTGTACGCACTCCTTACATTTTCATTCAAGGTTAGAGCACTGTAGGGGGAAAAAAAAATACCTGATTCCAATATAAAACTGTTATTATCTTATATATTAAAAAACTTATTTTTTAAAAGAAATATGTACAAGTATTTCACTCTATCGATATTCATTTTTCACATATGCAATATACTGGGTATCTAATTGCTTATATTTTCTTTTTTTCCTAAAAATATATTATATTACATTTAACTTATATGTAGATGTTGGAAAGGAATCATACATACTTAAAACATTTAATCTTTTTAATCGAATAGTCGAATAAAATGAAACTTAAATGTTGCAAACACTAATAAATATGGACGACGCCTTTTTGCTGTGACCTATCCTGACCTTTGTTGCATGTTACAAATATACATATGCACACATACTTACAAACATTTGCAGACTTGCAAAACAAAACCGAACAAACAATGCAACTACTCGTACACTCATACAAATATTCATTCAAACACATTCCCTGGAACAATGACAAAAAAAGTGCGAGTTCAATTTATTTTGGCCAAAATGAAAATTAACATTTAACACACACACACTCGCATACGCACACACCACATATATACATACACACACACAAACACTTGTACTGATGAGAATGCCTGTGTCTGAATACGCGGGCAGACATCCATCTGCTTAAACAAACACATACTTAAAAGTATTTATTCATTATACATTTCATACTCGCTTGACGGTTGGATTAAATGTTTTATCACGCATAAACAAACAAATAAATAAATAGAGAAATATAATACAATATATGTACTACTACTTTAGGCTATGCGAGAAATTATTAAAAATAAAAAAATTAATTGAAACGAAATGTTATGATATACTGATTTAAAAGTTTTTAAAAGAATTCGAAAAGAAAATGGAGAGCAATTAGATGAACTTAGAATTGTTTTAAAATTAAAAATATTTGCATTAAAAATGTGTTGTTTTTTATCTTTCATGATGCACGTTACACTTTTTCTGCGTATATGTATATGAATTTAAATGTCTCTCTTTACGTTAGCCCATGTTAGTTCCGAAAGAAAACTAGGAATATCTATTGGCAACATCTATTGTTTACAAATAAAGCATTAATGCCATTTATACTCATTTTGGAGTGTGTTCTGAGGTATAAGATTATGAGCTTTAAGCATCAGTCAAATTTGTGTATATGTGTATACATACATATGTACATTACGTTAGCCCCAAAATAAAAGTTGCGAATGTTCCCGACTAAAATTAAAGTTTGATTCATTCTAAGACTACGTTTCTCAATTTTTTCGTCCTGAGGTCAATATTTGGTGAGCTGGATCAAAGGATAAAAAGGTACTTTTTTGAGGTTTTTTGGATTTTTTTCATATTTCTTCCAAAGGAACTATATATAAATTTGGTATCATATGAAAGGTCTTTAAGAGGCGCTTTCAATAGGTTATCAGAAATTTAAAAAAAAAATTTTGAAAATTCAAAAATTTTGAAAGTTTCGGACAAAATTTTTGTTTTTTTTAATTTTTTCATAGAATTTACTTAACTAAATTGTTGAAATTTCTTGATTATAAAGACCTATGTAATTTAACCAAAATGGTTTTTTCCGTTTTTCAAAATTCAATCTAGTTCAGGTTAGGTTAGGTTAGAGGACGTGTACTTGTCCGTTAAGACAAGTACAATACCCGGAGGTCGAAATTGACCCATTGTACAACGTCCTTGGAGAGGAAAGGAAATAGACGGAACAGGATGAAAGGAGGGCATAAAGGTAAGGGGGGGGGGGTGGGAATCACACAGAAAGAAACAGACACAAGCAAAAGGGGGTTGAGAGCGCAACTACACTTATGAAGCCCTAGCACCTCTCAACCAGCTCAAACTGCTAATGAATCTGTGGAGAGCCTTGATGTCGGCTCTCGACACAGAACTCAAGCTCTCAAAGAAGGCCTTGCCAAGGGTCCTCAACCTCAACCTACCAAGGGCTGGGCAGTTACAGAGGAGGTGTTCGATAGTCTCTAATTCCTCCTCATCGCGACATACCCTGCAATAGTCCGGCTGGGATCTGTTCCAGATCCCCGTCAGCGACCTAATCTCGCAGTGCCCTGTGATAAAACCGACAACCAACCTTAAGCTGGCCTTAACCAAGCCCAGCAGCCAATCTGTTCTCTTACTGTCCACAGCAGGCCATAGACGTCTAGAGACAGAACAACCCGTTCCGTTCCCCCAACGCCTCTGCTCTTCCTCCCTGACCCATCCATCGATGAGGCCATAGAGGTGGCAGACTGGGGGTTCAGGACCAACTATTAAATCGCCCCCCGAAAGGGTGGGCGTTCAATTTTTATTAAAATTTTTTTAAAAGAGAAGAAATTACTCTATCTGACAACCTCTGTTTAAAGACCATGTACTTTATAATCAAGAAATTTCAACAATTTAGTTAAGTAAATTCTATGAAAAAATTAAAAAAAAACAAAAATTTTGTCCGAAATTTTCAAAATTTTTGAATTTTCTAATTTTTTTTTTAAATTTCTGATAACCTATTGAAAGCGCCTCTTAAAGACCTTTCATATGATACCAAATTTATATATAGTTCCTTTGGAAGAAATATGAAAAAAAATCCAAAAAATCTCAAAAAAGGACCTTTTTATCCTTTGATCCAGCTCACCAAATATTGACCTCAGGACGAAAAAATTGAGAAACGTTGTCTTAGAATGAATCAAACTTTCATTTTAGTTGGGAACATCTATACCTTATTTTTTCTCCATACAAACGGGGCCACCCTAATGTACATACATATTTTACTTTAACAGTAAGTAAAAATTGAAATTTTTTTGTTATACGGGATTTGCTTATAATTTTTGTATAAATGATCATTGAAATACGTTCGTGGATTGTTTTTTTAAACTAGTCCATAAGTACATATAATTAAGTAAAGAAATTTTTAAAATCAAGCGAATTTTGTTTGGAAATCAAAATATGTAAAAATGTTGTCATCACATTTGCAATTGTTTGTAGAAGTAGTTACTTGAAGGCTCTGTTAGAAAGTGAACAAATTATTCAAATGTAGAATATTTTAACACCATGACCACCGTATGCATTAACTGATATACGAATGCATACATATGTATGTAATGTAATGAATTTAATCGTAATCTTTATATATGTATGTACATACGTACATACATACATATCCATATTCTGTTCCAGTTGTATTTTTTGTCCGTTGGCAATGCAATTTTTAATTTTGACTACTTTCAGGGGGACGCGAACTTTTTATCTTTTGAGAGCGAATTACAAAAAGATACTAAATACTATAAGCAAAGCTTAACAAAAGCATTTTTAATTATAGAATAATAAACTTAAAATTTAAAACTTTGTTTTTTTTTTTTTTTTTTTTTGGTTTTCAGTTTTCTTTTCCTTTTCCTAGTTTCTTCACCAAGTTAAGATAAGTGACGGATGAGTGGTTGGGTAAGGTGCTCACCAATTTTGTGTAATGCAAGTATGTAGTTGTTACGGATATTAATGTAGACACTACGTATGTATGTATGTATGTATTGTATATAAATTATATTGCATATACAAGTAAATATAATATAAATTAAAGCTTAGGAGAAAAGATGTTTCACAACCTGGTCGATTAGCAACATTTACAATATACAAATGCTCGATCAATGGGCAGAGAGCAGTCACTATAATTTTTATTACTTTCACATGAAGTCACTTACCAGTTAAGAATGAAGTAAGTAATCAAAATGTATATACACATTCACATACTGGTCATCCGTATGCGTATTATAAAAAGTAAAATTCAAAATTCTCAGCAATTTATCATGAAATAAACCCATGTTTAAAAATCAATTGAACGATTATTTTGTTAGACAAAATAAAAATATCGACTTTGTTACAAAGATCCAAAAAAGAATGCATAAGATGCTATGCTATTATAAAAAAATGGTAACCTTTTGCTTTGCGCTTCCAGCATATTGTGGAAAAACCACATTTATTAATATAACTTTAAAAGTATGTAGAGTAAGCCCATCAAATATTGAGTGCAAACGGTTACTTTTTGGAAAATACAAATAAAAAAAATCTCGTTTGAATATAATAAGTTTTAGGATCTTGTTACATACATACATATGTACATACATGTATAAAGTCTGTCCCGTAAGTGTGAAATTAAAAAAAAATTTTAAAATATTTTTACTTTTATAAGTAATTTCTTTGTGAAAATTCATACAAAAATTATTATTCAAATTATTTAAACCAAAATGACCAAAAACGGCGGAGAAAAAATGCAAAGCGTACCAATTTGTAGAGGAAAAATTTGAAAAATTTTGAATTGTGTTTGATAACTAACTGACTGTTACATGGCTTGAGTAGAAAATAAGAAAAAGTTTATTTTGTTAAAAAACAATATATAAAAATCCATGAAGCTGGCTACAAATCAATCCCTCATCCGAAACATACATATAATTTTTTAATTGAAATAAAAATAATAATTGGAGAAATATTAGGTAATGTACAATGGGTCAATTCGACCTCCGGGTACTGTACTTGTCTTAACTGGCAAGTACACGTCCTCTAACCTAGGTAATGTACAGAGATCAGCAACGAGTATTCAAAACGATGAGTAGATTCGAGTCATACTTATAATTTCAGATACTTATAAGCATTCATACTTATTTTAATATCATACTCATACTACTCATATTCAAAGTTAGAAATACTCATCGTACTCATACTTAACAATACGCACGATGTTGTTGATTTCGACT
Organism: Sarcophaga caerulescens; assembly: GCA_927399465.1. NCBI lineage: Eukaryota > Metazoa > Arthropoda > Insecta > Diptera > Sarcophagidae > Sarcophaga > Sarcophaga caerulescens. The sequence continues at coordinate 1,926,065 of OV656866.1, forward strand.
CTCCATGATTCAAAATATACACGAAGCACAAAATAAGTATGATTCGAGTACGAACACCACAATACTCGCTAGAAGGTTGTGTGTGTGTGCTTTGCTTGCTGTCTTTGTCTTTTCTTTTCTCTTCTTTTGTAAATGCAACAATAACTACTACTGTAAATTTTGATAAATGATTCGAGTGACTCGAATCATTCGTAAGTATTATAAGTATTTTTCTAAATTTATGAATCTGAATGAGTAGGCGTATGAATCAAACAATGAATCGAATGTAATGGGTTTGATGTCAACGTTGTACTCATACTCATTGCAACCTATGTATACTTATAAATCAATGTTGTAGCGAATACGAATGAATCAGAGTAGTAGAATTTCAATACTCTTGACTCACTCATACTCAAAATTTCATAAGTACCTATGAGTAGCAAAAATACGATTCATTGCTGATCTGGGTTTTTCTAAAACCCTCATAACACCATCCACTTGTGATTAAAAATTTTAACTCAGCTTGTATTTACGTAAATTTGTAAAAAGAAACAACATAAATATCAAAATTAAATTTAAATAAAAACCAAATCAAATCGATGTTTGAGTTGTTATTGTCAAAAGCAACTTTCGGTTTTTAAACCGAGCGAATGCTTTGGTTTTTTCCAATATTTGAACAACGAAAACTCGCAACAAAATCAATCTTAGCCTTAATTAATGATCTAATTAAGAGCTACAAGTCTATTGCATTTTATTTTTAATTTTTTTTTATTTTCACTTCAAACTGTCCCGTTCGACATAAAAGAAATAACCATATTGCAATTACATACATACATAGTTGGTCATTACAACCCTTCAGTCAGGATTATTGACCTAGTTTCTCACACCACTTATGTTGTGTGTGTTAATTTTATACATAAGTGGCGGGACCTACAGTTTAAAGTCGACTCCGAACGACAGATTTTTTTTGAGAAACTTTTCATGGCAATTTATTTACTCTCAGAGTTTTTGCCAGAAATCTGCTGAGAGGAAATCGCCGAAGAAATACTTTTTGTATTTTTGTTTTGATGTCTGGCTTGGGGCTCGAACCCTGGCTTTACGTCTAATAAGCCAACACACTACCTACTAGACTACGGCGACTTCTATTGCAATTACATGCAATATAAATCCGCTGTTAATGCGTTTACTTGGAATAACTCACCGTTCTTTACCGTTGGCTTCAATGATTATATATGTATTTAGGTTAATACCTAATACCCCGAAATCCATACTTGCAAAATGGGTATACAATCTCAAAACAAAAAGCAAATCATCAATGCATGTAAATAGACAACCTACAACTTGGAAAGAACATATCAAAGGTAAATAAATACAATTAAGTAACTCTTCTGTATTGAAGGTACATAACAGAGATCAGCAATGAATCGTTTTTCCGCTACTCATAAGCACTCATACAATTTTGAGTATGAGTGAATCAACAGAATTGAAATTCAACTACTCTGATTCATTCGTACTCGCTACAACATTGATTTATAAGTATAGGTTGCAATGAGTATGAGTACAACGTTGACATCAAACTCACAACATTCGATTCATTGTTTGATTCATACGCCTACTCATTCAGATTCATAAATTTAGAAAAATACTTATAATAATTACGAATGATTCGAGTCACTCGAATAATTCATCAAAATTTACAGTAGTAGTTATTGTTGCATTTACCAAAGAAGAGAAAAGAAAAGACAAAGACAGCAAGCAAAGCACACACACAATCTTCTTGTGAGTATAGTAGTGTTCGTACGCGAATCATACTTATTTTGTGCTTCGTGTAAATGTTAAGTAGAGACGAGTCGAAGTCAATAACATTATGCGTATTGTTAAGTATGAATACGACGAGTACTTCCAACTTTGAGTATGAGTAGTATGAGTATCATATTAAAATAAGTATGAATGCGTATAAGTATCAGAAATAATAAGTATGACTCGAATCTACTCATCGTTTTGAATACTCGTTGCTGATCTCTGGTACATAATCAAAGTTTCAGGTTGTCCTGAAGCCTGTCTCCATGTAACCGTAAATAATAGATCTGACATATTATAATCAATACATACTTGATGTAACGTCAATTCGTCGGTTCGGTACAAAAGAAAAAACAAAGAGTTATAATTACTTCGGCTTTGGGTCTATGTAAATTCTATTGCGATATATTTACTGGATGGAAAACTAAATAGTTAGTTAGATAAATAAGGTATATCCAATATCAATAAACATAGATCGTATCATGACTGTATTCATCTTTAACAATTAAAATGTAATTATGATTTGAATAAGCCATACTAATTCAGGAAACACAGTGACTACATAAACAGAGCTATGTATGTCTTTCAGTTGTACAACAATTGGTTACCGCTTCGGCTTTAACACAAATATGGGCAGTTAAACATATTGAAAATTTCCAAATCAAAATCAGTTGTGGTCTTTTCTCTTACGTTTCAATTTTAATAATAAAAATGTCAACGTTGTCTGTGTATGTATGTATGTCCAGAAACAATAGCGGATAATTTGCGACCATATATACAGCCATGGACATTAAATTAGCACAAAATTCATATATAGTTTGATTGTGAATTTTTTCTCATTTGTATCCTAATTAGGCCAATTGTTTTGGTCTGAAATGTTGCACGATGACATCTAGCTGTTGTTTAACAAAAAATATTACCGTTATCGTAAAAATTTTTTGTTTTGACTGCTAATTTTTATTAGTAGCTAAATTCGAGCTGGACAGTAAATTAGCACAACGTGCATAAAAGTGTTTTAGGTACAAGCTTTGTTCAAGTATTTTTATTCTTACGGTCTATTATTATTTTATTTTTATGGCATTTATAGTAATTTTTTTAAAAAATGGGACTTTGAAAAGATTGCACGCCAGAGGAGAAGCTCATTATCGTTGACTAGTGGAATAATGGGAAAAACCTGGCTGAAATTGCCGAAATTTCGAATTGCTCGCGAAAAATGATTTATAAAGTCATCATTTCCTGCAAAGAAAACATAATAGTGTCGCAGAAAACAAAAAACGAAAGCCACGTGTCAAGGAAACAACCGAAGTCGTGGACCGTGCTATTGTCCGGAAGTCAAAGAAGGAGCCTTTCATGTCGTCACGCGATATTTTGAACGAAATTAACTCTCAATTTAGGTTAAATTTATCGGACAGGCTCATACGATGACGTCTTAATCACGGAAAGCTCTTTGGGCGCTCTTGCCGAAAGAAGCCACTTCTACCAAAAGAAATATATAGTCAAGCGTTTAACGTTTGCTCGCACCCACAAGGGTACAGATCTCCCATTCTGGAAAAAATATTTTGGAGTGATGAAACAATGCTAAATCGTATGGGACCAGATGGTAGAGTGGTTGTTTAACGGCCAGAATTAAATCAACGCTATACTCAAAGGATCATAACGCATGGTCGAGAAAGCACAATGACGTGGGGAGCATTTTCATGGCACGGTGTAGGTCCCATTGTGAAAATTAATGAAAAAATGGACCGTTATCAGTATTTGGACATTCTAGAGAACAAAATGGAACCATAAGCTTTTAATACATGCCAGTTTTATTCATATTTTTGCAAGATAGTGGCCCCAAACACACATCTAAGCTGTGTACATTCCCGTTTTAGACTGGCCGTCGCAAAGTTCTGACTTAAACTCGATAGAAAACCTCTGAAACGATGTGAAATGTACTATTGCTCAAAAAAATTACAAAAATTTGGACGATTTGTGGATTGGAATACGTTACGCTTGGTACTCGATTCCCAAAAATCTTTTCCAAAGAACTTTGTCCCTTAGATACCACGTGGTGCTTGAAAATAGAGGCTACTCTACTAAATATTGATCAAATAAACTGAAAACATTAATATTTTTACTATTTATTAAAATATATTATTTTTATTCCAGAAATTTTAATTTGTGCTATTTTACTGTCCAGCTAAAATCTAGCGTTTGATATGTTGCAGGTCTTAATGAGCAGACGATTGGCAATTTCGCCAAAATTTTTGTTTTTTTTTAAGAAGAGTATGCATCTTAAGTTTCTATGTTTAAAATTTTCTATGAATAGACCTAAAATACTATAAAAAATCTGATTGTTTTTATAATGAAGTTTTGTGCTAATTTAATGTCCATAGCTGTATATTAAAAGAACCTCATAAAGCAGCTAAGTTATCGTTAAATTGCTGTGCAGTCTAGTCTGATGTCTAGTACAATATATCATCTGCAACCTTAGGATAAGCAAACTTTCTATGCTCTAATAATTAAAGCCATTATGACTAGTTTATTTAGATTATACTAAGTTCTTTATTCGGAACATTGTTAATAAATACTAATTGTTTTAATAACATAAGAAGTTTGCTTGCATCAACCACAACAACACGATAATGCAATGTTATTCAAGGTCAATGTCATTTTAATACATTCCTTGCGTCGTATTCCATTTCTTCTTTGCATGTATACTTACTTGGGAATCTCAAATAGCAACAGAAGCATTTTTTGATTTTCTTTCTATTTTCAAGTTTTTTTTTTAACTTTGGCAGGTTGACTGACTCATTCATTCAAAATTCTTCTTTGTTATTGCAAAACTTAAGAAAAGAATGGCTAAAATCATTGTCTTACCACACATGCAAACGTTGGTTTTATTTCATAAAACTTGAAATTTTTTTTTTTTTTTTTCAATAATTTATTAACGAAAATATATTTTTAATATTGTTTATCTACATACATACATATGTATGTATGTATACATATATATGTACTTTGAAAAACAAAAATGAGTGTCTGTTGCATGACTCAATATAGTTTTTCCAAAAATTTAGTTGGTAACGATTATTGATTGATTACACGGTGCGACAGTGAAAATACACCTGAGTAACTACATAGTCCACGTTATTCAGTTAGTTGAGTAGAACTCAAAAATACCTTTTTTTATATTTCTCGAACCCTCCAAACTTGTTTTATTTGACAAAAACTGTTTTTTTTTTTGACTTCACGCACAAATTTCTGGATTACTTAAACATTTCCGACCCGATTTCCAAAATTTAAATCTTGTTGGAAAGGGGAGAGATGGACCTTTAAAACGGTGTACATATATCTATTATTCGACTTAAAATGCTATGAGTTTTGATGAGGTAAACTTGGAAAATGCGAATTTTTTTCATATTTTTTCAAGTTTGTCCATTCATAGTAGCAAACTTTAATAAAAAAATATAGGATAAGTGATAATATTCTTAAAGTCTGTTCTCTTCTGAAGAGATTGAGTCATCATTTGATAAAATTAGATACAAATTACCGTAGTTATAATTCAAATAGTATAACAGTCGTGTAATATTTTTTATATATGTTATCTCATCAAATGAACTTTTAGTTCAAAAATTTTCAGAATTTTTGATGGATCTTGATTGTTTATTACAAAATGTGACAATTTCACGTTTGCACGACTTCCAGAAGTCGGCTAATATTTGCATTTTTTGCAAATATTATTATTTCTCTTTTCGCAAACATTGGCCAACTTCTGGTAGTCGCTCAAACGTGAAATTGACACATTTTGTAATAAACAATCAAGATCCATCAAAAATTCTGAAAATTTTTGAACTAAAAGTTCATTTGATGAGATAACATATATAAAAAATATTACACGACTGTTATACTATTTATATAATAACTACGGTAATTTTTGTCTGATTTGATCAAACGAAATGGCAATCTCTTCACAAGATAATGCACTTTCATAATGTCATCACTTATTTCATATTTTTTAAGTAAAGTTTGCTACTATGAACGGACAAACTTGAAAAAATATGAAAAAAATTCGCATTTTCCAAGTTTACCTCATCAAAACTCATAGCATATTAAGCCAAATAATAAATATATGTATAGCGTTTTAAAGGTCCATCTCTCCCCTTTCCAACAAGATTTCAATTTTGAAAATCGGGTAAGAAATGTTTGAGTAATCCAGAAGTTTATGCGTAAAGTCTAAAAAAAACAGTTTTTATCAAATAAAAAAAGTTTGGAGGGTTCGAGAAATATAAAAAAAATATTTTTGAGATCTACTCAACAATACTCACAACCTACACTATGAGATTAACCAGGTGTATTTAATTTTTTTTATTTTGGCGCATAGTGTTATTTAGAAACGAAAAACGTCTCTAAAAAATTTCCAAATAATTTATATCTAATATATAAAATTCTCGTGTCACGGTGTTAGTGGTTAAACTCCTCCGAAATGGATCGACCGATTTTCATGACATTTTGTGTGCATATCGGGTAGGTCTGAGAATCGGACAACATCTATTTTTCATATCCCTAAATGTTAAGAGGGCGTGGCAAATCGTTAAAATTAAATATTTAAGTACATATTGATCGTGGACGAATAAAATTTGGTGGGTAAGTTCGTAGAGTCGATATCGACGGACACACCAAAAATGGGCGTGGAAACCCTCCCCCTTCAAGTGATACCTATAACTCTTAAACTACTGAACCGATTTTAACCATTCTTTTTTTGTTCGAAAGCTTATCAGGTTTAGATGGTTTTAAAAAAAATTCGATATAGCAAAAAGTAGGCGTGGCAAACCTTTAAAAGTGAATATTTAGGGACGTAGTGATCGTAGACGAATGCAATTTGGTGGATAAGTTCGTAGAGTTGATATCGACAAACTACAACTTCGTCAGCGCTAACCATGACTTGGACCTCTTATTGTTATTCTTTGTATACCTCACCTAAATAACGTACCGACTTCGATTAAATTTTGAACTAGATAGATAGATCCCCACACTTATAGTAAGTTAGTTATTTTTATATAACTGTTTTATGCAGCGTATTACAATAAATATATAATGTGACCTGTTTTGTTCAATAAAAAAATCAATTTTGGGCGGGAAGAAATTCGCCGGGTCAGCTAGTTTCATTATAAATAAAAAAATATATTTCTTAAAATTCTATTCTGTTATTGTGAACCATAGTACTAATAGTAATCATTGAAAAAATAATTAAGCAGACAGAAAATGATTTTTGAAATAGAATTAAACAGCTATAGTGTTAAAACTAACCACTCAGTCACCCACCCTCTCAACCCGTTCCACCCAAGAAGCCCATATTACTATATACAATATTTGAACCTATTGATGTGTGTGATATGGACTCGCCACTACATAGATTCATACGAAAAGTATGAGCCGTAGAGTGATTGCATCAATGATGGCAGGGAACGATCTCGAAATTGAAAACCCGTAGTACTGGTCTTGCTAGTATGCTATCACCCCTCCAATGAAACTATAATATATCTTATAATAGAATTGCGTATTTATGTATGTATATGACGTTGATATCGCCAAACAATGAAAGTTAATAAATAAACGTTGATATAGAACGTTGACGTAGAAATAAGTTTGGACTTTTCATTAGAAAGTGGAAAGAATTAAACTTTATTTGACTTTTATTAAATTAAATTAGTGAAACTCCCTAAACTAAATTAGTCGATAAGTTCAAATTCTTCTCTTGGGCTCCAGTTTTGCAAGACTTTCAGTGTCATCTTTTTCAAAGGCTGTAAATCGCAAAATGCTGTGAAAGGTACGAAGGTCTTCTGATTTTCTTGTCAGTTAGTTTAGTGCACTTACTGCTAAAGCTCCTTCCTCATGATGTTAAATTGACTACCAGATGATGCAGATTGCGAAAAATTACGGGGTTTAGACTGAGCATTACAGGAATGTGACATATTTTTACATAGAGACCGAAGTTCGTAGTCATGCAATATAGACTTCTGCATCCTAACTAACATCTAATGTTTCTACTCAGACCGGTTTAACCAAAAACGTGAGGCCTTGAATTGAAATCAATACGAATGGATCTTAATAGGAGACTAGACTAGGAGATAGATTCCACATCAGTGAAATTAGAAAGAGGATTATTTTCAGGCTAAATACTGACTGTTGTGTTTCTCAAGCCGACGTACATTTACAGATAAACTTCGATATAACGAAACTGAAGGGGATCACAAAATACTTCGTTATAGCTACTTTTTCGCTATAAATATGTGTCAGTAAAACCTTGGTATAACGAAATTAGAAGATATACGAATAAAATTCGTTATAACTATAGTTTTTTCGTTAGGTTAGGTTAGGTTAGAGGACGTGTACTTGTCCGTTAAGACAAGTACAATACCCGGAGGTCGAAATTGACCCATTGTACAACGTCCTTGAAGAGGGAAGAAAATAGAGGGAGTAGGATGAAAGGAGGGCATAAGGGTAAGGGGAGGATGGGAATCACACAGAAAGAAACAGACACAAACAAGGGTTGAGCGCGCGACTACACTTATGAAGCCCTAGCACCTCTTAACCAGCTCAAACTGCTAATGAATCTGTGGAGAGCCTTAATGTCGGCTCTCGACACAGAACTCAAGCTCTCAAAGAAGGCTCTGCCAAGGGTCCTCAACCTCAACCTACCAAGGGCTGGGCAGTTACAGAGGAGGTGTTCGATAGTCTCTAACTCCTCCTCATCGCAACATACCCTGCAATAGTCCGGCTGGGATCTGTTCCAGATCCCCGTCAGCGACCTAATCTCGCAGTGCCCTGTGATAAAACCGACAACCAACCTTACGCTGGCCTTAACCAAGCCCAGCAGCCAATCTGTTCTCTTACTGTCCACAGCAGGCCATAGACGTCTAGAGACAGAACAACCTGATCCGTTCCTCCAACGCCTCTGCTCTTCCTCCCTGACCCATCCATCGATGAGGCCATAGAGGTGGTAGACTGGGGGTTCAGGACCAACTATTAAATCGCCCCCCGAAAGGGAACCTAACCTAGCGAGGGCATCCGCCGTCTCATTGCCCAGTATTCCGCTATGACCCGGAACCCAGCATAGACGGATACGGTCCGGTCCAAAAGACCTCAACGACTCTTTGCACTCGCGAACCAGTCGTGATTTGCACCAGACCGACGCAATGGCCTTAAGGGCAGCCTGACTGTCAACGAAGATCATGTAAGATACCGAATCCGAAGATGGGCCACCAGCTATGGCCTCAATAGCCTTCAGTATTGCGAAAATCTCCGCCTGAAAAACGCTGCAGTCATCATTCAACCTGAAGTGGAGTTCAAGACCGAGTTCCCTACAGAAAACCCCAGCACCTGTACATCCACCTAACTTAGACCCATCTGTGAAAATGGGTATACCACTCTGCCCCCGGAGTACCCCACCACTCCATTGTGCCCTATCCGGTATAAGTGTCCTTAAACCAAGTAGGAATATAGCCTCGGGCACAATGTAATCAGTGGCTTTTTCCGAAAGTCCATACCTTCCGTCAGGAAAGACGATACTCAGAACTCTGGAGTGACCTATCGAGCGCTGCTTCCAGCAACCCGATTCCCTCAGGCGTATGGCACTACGCGCTGCACACCTCTTGACATATAAGTCCAGCGGAGTCAGACAGAGCATAGTATCAAGAGCAGCCTGAGGGCAACTCTTCCTCACTCCAGTGATACTCAAAGAGGCAATAGTTTTTTCGTTATATAAAGGCTTTTGAATCAGTATTTCGCTATATAGAGGCTTTGCAATGGCACTTGCAAACGCATTTAGACTTTGTTGTTTTTGAAACGGGACTAACATTACTCAAAATTTAATTTTTTTTATTCTCACTTCGTTATATAGAGGCTTTTGAAAGAATACTTCGCTATATAGAGGCTTTGTATAGCCGGGACTGATTTAGCTTTATTTTTAATTCGTTGTATAAAGGATTTGGTATGAATTATTCGCTATGTATATAGAGTTTTTATGGCTCATTATTTCTATGTTATAGCTATAGTGCATTTTTGTATGAAAAACTTTGCAGTAAAGAGGTTTTTTCAAGGGACTTAAAAAATGATTCGTTATATTGAGTTTTTCGTTATAACAAGGTTCGTTATATCGAAGTTTTACTGTATGTCATTAGAGTGCTGTAAACTGTATTATCAAAATTACGACAAAGATTTTCGTATAATTCAGATAGTTAAGTAAAAAACATTAAGTGAAAGCTAGGCACCCTTGAAAGCGATGGCATAACGGTAGTGTTGTAATAGCCAATAATATATGTATTGTATATATGACAACATGAAGCGCAGTCACTACTTATTATGCAGCCTCATCAAGGTCTGCAACTGCTTTTAGAACTTCATACTCCAATTGGACAGTGTTGAATTGACCAATAGTACAATACCCACACATTAGACGGTTACATTTTCTTCGTCCTACAAGAATATCACGTATTACGTGTTCATATCTTAATTTTAGGCACTAGTCAGGTTTTTTTTTATGAATAAATTAATATAAATAGTAATCGTTTGATACAAGATTTAAAACAAATGATAATTATTTACTTACTGAAATCAATGAGTAGTCTTCCGTATCCCTTTCTTTGATATGGTGGTAATGTAAGTATGCAGGAAACATTGTAAAATGAATTTTTTTCCTAAAAATAAGTGAAATTAAAACCAAGTAAATAAATATAGTAATACTGTCGAAATTTGACAATTTAGGATATATGTATGTATATAGGGCCAGTAATACACCTTTTTCTAATTACATTTGCTTTTAATACAACTAAAGGAGTATTTTTTATTTTATTTGTTTTTTTTATATATAAAATATTGTTTAAATCGAAATTTATATAAAAAACAAATTACTAGAAAAAAATAAATTATTGATACTATCATCGTCATCGTCATCATCGAATATATGTATTTACATATCTGTGTATGATGTATTTTTTGGGAGTTCAATGACCACAGATTAATATCTATCTCGTTGGCAATAATGTCTGGGTGTACCTAATATAGTATAGACGCAGAGAAACTTTTGTAATTGTGCGCAGAATAATATACATAAGTTGTACATAGTAAACAAGGATGCAGACACATAAAAGGACAGACATTCCCAGACATAAACTTTAAAGGACAACAGCCAGCATCTTTGTATAGTTTTATTCGCTGAAAAAAAAGCAGTGAGAGATGGGAGTTTGAAGGCAAAAATAATAGAGAGAATTTAGTAAATCGATTTGGGAGGAGAAAATAAAAACTGAAAACGAGCGGCATCTGCATTCTGAAGAACAACAATAGCTTAAATAATATATAATAGTAATAATAGTTTATGCCGAACGCCATTATGCCGTCGTCGTAGTAGTAGACGTAGTACATTATATAAAATAGTTCATACTCTATATTTGTGCTAATCGCTGTACAGAAAAACTACAAATGTATACATACATATGGATATGTATAGAAATCATTCAGTATGCAATAATATGTAATGGACTTTTCAAACGTCAATATGTAGAAAGATTGAAATCACATAGACCAACGAAATTTACTATGTATTTTTAATTATAAGGTTTATTTTAAAAGGAAAATTAGAAAAATTATAATTAATATTAAATTGATAATGAAAACCATTTGATTGACAACAAGTTGCAACCTTGAAACCGCTGTAGATGTTTACAAATCATTATCGCCTGATTTTCACAATTAAATGATGACATTAAACAACTTTTTTTTTTTATTTCAACAATTATAACAATTAAGGAATAAAGAAGCTTTACTTCTGCCCTTACATGTCGCGAGTATCCTAAAAATTACAAATATTCTGCTAAAAACTATAAACATAGGGAATAACTTCTGTGCACATTTCTGTTTCATAATTCCACTTTGGTTTTATGAGGTTTACGACCTCATTACGCTGCAATATCAAAGAGTAAACGCCGTCTACGCACAATCAACTATTGTCTGGATATAGAGTTCACTTCAGACATAGAAATTTCTTTCGCCACCTTCAATCTCACTGTCTAACTAACTTTCAAGTTTTGCCAAAATTTTGCAATTTATTAGCAACACACAGGGAAAACAAAATTAAAAAAAATTTGTACATATGTATATAATTTTCGCAAATGCAATACATATGTATACAACCATTGATTTGTGAAAAGAAATAAAAAAGAAAAAAAATCGAGCAGCATTTATTTTTATTCCATTATTAGCAATTTTATAAGGATTTCCTTGTGCAATTTGTGTTGGTTGTTTAAAGTTCATTTAAAATAACAAACACACACAATTGTATGGTGATTTAAACATTTCATATATTTACTTATTAAAGGTAACACTATTTGGAAAAAATCCTAGACAGTTTAAAAACGTTTTAAAGTTATAATAGCAAGAGGGGGATGTAGTATGGAAAAAGTCAACGGCACGACATGCGCAATTTGTAACACAAACCCAGTCTGTTCTATGTGCAGTGTCGTTTATTCTTTCATTGTATTTGACGGCATCGTCCCTTTGAGGGCCGCATTACATTACACTACATTGCCCTGCCCTACCTTACTTTAGCGTCTGCATATACTTTTTTCTTTTATTTTTTTTGCTTTTTTGTAAAACAAAAATATCCAGTTTGTTGTATCCGCAAGTCCTACAACAAGTTTATATGTATTGTAGTATGCAGCTGTTGGCAGTTAGGTTAAAGTACTTGAAACAAAAGATTTGTTGTATTTTTGGGAAGTGTAAGTTATATACTGCTTCATTTATATCCACATTCATGTGTACAAGTATTTTTTCTTTTTTTTTTATGAATGTATGTGTATATATATATGTAAATATATAAAAAGTAGACAGACAAACTCAAAAACTCTAGCTGTAAAGGCAGCAAAAACAAAAATAAAAACAACAAAACATAATAAGGTACACAGACAAAACAAAAGTACTCACTCAGTCTACACTTCAGACTATACTACTTAACTCTTACTTTGTATGGAAATCGGATATTTTGGGTATGGTCAGGAATTTAAATAATAATGAGAAACAAGTGTATGCGATTTTTATTAGTAAATTAATGCGTTCAAATTTGGTATAAATGATAGATTTTAACTTATTCTTTGGTAGTTATTTTAATGAAAGGAATTTCGTGTCCATAAAAAATTTAATTTCCACACTTTAATTGACATATATATGTATTAGTAGTAAGAATCGTCAAAAAAGAAAAAGTCATTGCATTGAAAAAATATTAAACTCACCTTACTAAAGTAACCTACAATATGGCAACCATCTACATCTGCTAACGTCATAATATAAAAGAGAAACGGTTCCACGTCATAGTACAATGTTTTGTGGTCCAGAAAGAACTTTGCCAATAAGCATAAATGTTGACAGTACTGTTTATGGCGTTTGCCATCTACTTGCCATACTTGTAATTTGCCTTTTCGGTAAATCTCATCGCCAGGAGGATGTCGCCAAACGCACTTTTGAGCATGACGTTTAATTCCAGTTTCAGATTTTTGATAGCGCAAACAAAATTCACAAATATACATTTGAGGAAGCCTTGACACGTCTTCGGGATATGGTGACTGGTACCATACTTTCATTTTATATTTTCCCATCGTTATATATCTGTAATTCAAATGATAAGTTCAACATAGATCCAAAACTATTTTTGATTTCTTACTTTATGCCTTTTCCAATGGGTAAGTCTTTGACTTCTTCTTCGATTTTTTCACTAGCTAGAGCCTGTGCATCTCTGAATAATTGCAAATCATAATCGGGCACTAAACCTATCAAATTAGGCTCACGGTCTTCGTCGTTACAGTCTTTTTCCAGTTTAACTTTATCACAATTTACCACTTCCGTCATGGGTTTAAAACGAGCTCGTGACTCTTTAAATTTACTATAGAACTCCTTCTGTTCAAGGGTTTGCTGATGCTTTGCAGACGACTGAATATTAGTCTTTTGGTTGTCTAAATGATTGGAATTAATCGAAGCCTTGTTAATAGACTCGCTACGTAACTTTCGTTCATTTGCTCTTTCCTTGCATTCAGACACAGACATGTTATGGTAAATTGGACAAGCTTCTGGCAGGAAGTGGCGATCCAAATTTCCACTCAAATGACCAGAAGAATCACAACCATCTACTGGGCACCTTTTCTCTAGCTGAGGTGGAGTTGGTGCTCGCGACATATTTGTGTAGCCATTATTACTTATTTCCTTTTTCACACTGCATTTACTAAGACCCGTTGCGCCAAACCCGATGTAGGACTTCTTTGCAGGGCTTTTACAAAGTGATCGTTTAACATCACCTGTACCATTAATAGGCTCTGAGTCCGTCTCTGAACCCATGCCTTGTTGACTTGCACCAGCTGATGTTTTAATTTGTTGTTTACTATTGCGTCGTGTGCTTAGTGAACGAGTTAGTTTTCTATTTCTGGTATTTTTTGTGGGACTTTGACCTTCTTCTGAATCGAAAAGTTCATTTTTATTTTTTACACCAGTTTCAGCAAGTCTATTTTTGGGCCGCCTTTTGGCACCAACACCCCCGCCTAGACCTTTTTCTGTCTTTGAATTGTAAGAGCTATTTTCACTGCTTTCAGTTTCGCTGCTACTGCTAGACGTTTCATCTTCAGTACCAGAAATGCTATCATACTCTGAATCGTCGGAACATTTTTTTCTTGTAGAAGACGTTGTTGCAACTGCTGCTGCCCGAATCGGTTGCGTTGTTCCACTATTTCGCTTAGTTTGATTTGATTTCACTTTAGCAGATGTAGAGTCGGAGACAGAGTTGGCATTTAACGGCCTTAGTGTAGGTTTTACTGTTTCTTGCTTAAGTTTCTTTACAGGAGAACTAACAGTTGACGGTTTAACTGTGTCCTCAGCATCTGCAGACGTTACAGAAGGAGCTTGTTTGTCTTTTTCATTACCTTGATTTCCCTTTGTTATTTTCACATCTGGCGTTGATGTTGACGCAGCCGTGTTAGTTGAATCGGATTGCGTTTTCTGTAATTTAGATGCTGTAAGGGCGAATGGACCAGAAGATCTTCTTCTTTGACTTGTTTGTGCATTAGATGACATTGACAGTCTTTTAAGTGGTTTTTTTGTTGGCGGCGTATCATCATCACTAGAGTATGCAAATGATTTAGTAGGTTGCTTTTGTCCCGCTGTGCCATTAGCTGAACAATTTTTCGCTGTTGTCTTTTCAGAGTCCACATTTGGCTTTTGTTGATTTGCTTTACTTTCGGAACTCTTCCTTCTTGTCACTACCTGTTGTTTGGTCTTGCTATCATTTGTGCGAGACGAATTCAGTGGTTTTCCATCGCTCGAAGTGGTGCTATCAGAATCTGTTGAAGAAGATCCACTGTCTGTACAACTTGAGCTGCCACTGCTTGTGGTACTACCAGACGATGATGTAGAAGTAGAATGACTTGAGTTCATTCTGATATATTATAGGAAATATCTTTTATTACACTTATGGCTACTGGGTACGAACTATAAATTAATTTTTCTAATTAATTTCTAAATAATACATTACTTTTAATAATTAATGTAAAAAATTCACAACTTTTTCCTCTATTTTCTTTTTTTGTATTTTCGTTTCTTTTTACGTCTTTTTCTAAACAATCACTTATAGTTGCATTATAAAGTACTATTTTAATATCATCCCTGTTTCTATAAGATTATTTCATCCACTTTAAAATATACATAGAGAAAAAGTTTGGCACTTTATTGGTTAGAACTATTGAAAAACAGTTAAAAAAATTTTATTTCTGGTCTAAAATAAAACTTATAACCTCCTCCATAAATATTTGTCCATTATGTATTTTGATACAAATGAATTGAAACGAACTTGACAATCGGTTCTATTTAAATTCGGTTATATTTAAGGACTAGGACTTTGACTAGTCTAACATCTAGTGCCCAACTGATTTTAACTCTGATATGATATGAAAGAGAAAATGTCCACAAAGCCACGGAACTGTCAATGAAACAATCTTCATGTCTAACAACATTATTATTGTAAGAATTCAAATTTAATTGTATTGGTTTCACTATCTGAACAAAAATTTGTGTGTTTTGAAAGAGTTTTGACAGTTTATATTAAAATATTCTTTTCATAACATATATTATAATATCTATAACTTAACAGTTTTTAGGAAAATAACAAAATTCCATCGACTATTGAATTTTGCGTTTGCGTTTAAATGTCCAGCATTTAAAAAATTTCCAATTTAAATTTTAATTTTTTTATGTGTAGTTTATCAGAGTGTATCTGATTGGTATTTTAATTTGTTTTTGTAAAATGAAAAGTAATCGGTTTCAGGTTTACATTTTTTTTTTATTTAATTAAAGCAGTGTGACGTGCTGATTTACTGTGCTGTGGATTAGTTTTTAGTTAAATTTTAGATAAAATACGTAATTTGTGATTAGATTTGTTTTTCTCAGGTACCACTAGGGAGTAACAAATTCTATTAATTTGTTAACAACCCTATTGACCTGAATTTGAAGTTTGAGGTTATGAGCATAATAATACTGTGAAGAAAATTTATTTAAAAAAATTATTAGAATAAAATGAAGCTGACAAAAGCTTTATTAGTTACACTTGTTTGCTGTGCTTTATTGGTTTACGATTTGTCTCCCGTGGCTGCTTTCGAAGACAATGACTTTGCGGAATTTGAAGATTTCGACAGTGAAGATGATTTTGTAGAGGCACCAGCTACACAAAGCGTTGGCAGCGACATGCAAGCTGGGTCGAACGAAGCTGCACCAGTTAAGGAAAAGGAGTCTATAAATGCTGGTAAAGCACATTTGCAAGACGATGAAGAGGACGGTATAGTCGAAGATGAGGATGAGTTTTTCAAGGACGACGAAGAATTTGAAGGTTTTGATGGCGGCGAAGCGAAAGAAGATATTGTAGACAAAAAGGGTCCTGAACCAAAGCTTACTGTTGCTAAAATTCCTATGCATTTCAGGTAAGTAAATAGATTTTGCAAAAGGTGGCTATTTATTAAAGAAATATTTGAATATATAACATTATATATATGTGTATAAGGACTCACTGGGATTCTTATTGGATGGAAATGTTAATGTTAGCAGGCCTAATGGTGTATTTTACAAACTTCTTTGCCGGCAAAGCTAAAAACGCCAAATTAGCACATTTATGGTATAATACTCATAAAGGATTACTCGATGATAACTTTGTGCTGGTTGGAGATGATGGAAAGCAAGATAATGAAAATCCGGGCTTGATGAAGGAAAGTGAAAGCTTGTACACTCTATGGTGCTCCGGTCGCACTTGCTGCGAAGGTATGCTGGTCGAACTAAAAATGATAAAACGTCAGGACCTAGTGTCGTTGGTAGCAGGGTTGATGCGGCCCCAAAATGATCAATTACACATTAAAGTTGACTTGACTCGCGGTGTAATGGATCCATTCGTTTTCTGTGTTGGTTCCAGGAAGACTGTCACAAAAGCCTTTAAAGAATATTCGGATTTAGTACGTAAAATCAATTGATTGAATTTTAAAAAGTTTTTTAATCTACCCTAATTTTTTTAGAATAAATATTGCACTCTAGTCAGTAAGCCAGAGACACGCTACAATGTGCCAACTGGTTTTGTTGTACTTTCTGAAATCCCAGAAGCAACATCTGCCATACTTGAGAACCGTGTTATAACGGCTCTAAGCAAATATCAACAATTTATTGATTATATTCATATTTCGGATCAATTTAGTGGTCCTATTCAACAAGACGAAACCACCAGTTTAAAGCAACCTGAGTCTAAGCCAGTATTAATGGCAGGTTTTAATTTACCGAAGGATGGCGACATGGAAACTGTTAAACCTCTGCTTATTCTAATTTTCTATTTAATGGAGCGACTAAAAGTTTTGCGTATTTCGAAAGAGGTAAATATCTTTATTCACAATTCTATTCTATCGATGTAAAATTATATCCTCTCTACACATACATATGTGCATAGTTTTGTAATGCTCACGTGTAATTTTTACGAGTTGCTATAAATACTAGTTTTAGGCTCACTATTCATATCACCAGAGTTATGTACACTTGAAAAACTTCTTGTCCTTAAGTCAAACTCAATTAAATTTTATGAACTTCATTCGGGAAAACTTTATTCCATCAGATAGTAGATTATATAACCCTCAGAAAAACATTGTAAAATAATTGAAACTCAATTGGTTTCAGATGTTTCTTATTTTTTGTAGACTGCAACGTAATTTTGTTATATTTCCACATCTGTCTGTATTTTTAGGGCGTCCAAAAAGCTGAGAAGAATAGGAGTCGCGTCGAAGAGGAGTTCTTAAAAAGCACTCATGCCGCTCGTGCAGAAGCTGCTGCCCAACGTCGTGAGGAGAAACGCAAACAGGAGAAAGAACGTATTATGGCTGAAGACGATCCCGAAAAACAACGTCGTTGGGAAGCAAAAGAACAGAAACGTCAAGCTAAGAAGAAAGCCCCTAAAATGAAACGTTTGGCGGTGAAATCACTTTAAATTATTTGGTAAGAAACTACCGTCTTTCACTTTCAACTTGTGTGTTTTGTTGAGCACAAAAAGCAGTGAAATCATAAATAAAATAAATTTAATTAAAACTTTGTTCGTATGTACCAATTTAAAAATTAACAACTAATTTAAATTCAACAGATAATTAAAGAAGAAAAAAAAAACCGAAAACAACATTTTTGTATATAATTATGTCGTTTTAGCACTTAGCAGGAAAGCAATTCTCATTAGACATATAGGCAATATGGTTGCGTAGAGTTTTAATTTGTTTTTGTGCTGCATCAAAGCTGTATGATAGTGTATTTAACTGGCCTTGCATTTCACGTATCACAGCCTCACGATCACTCACAGATAGGCAGGCTGTTGCCCGACATTGTGCTAATTGTTTTTCTAAACGATCTATATGTTCCTGCAGATGTTGCTTAATTTGTTCAGCCCTCTCTTTGGTCCTCGCAATGATTTTCGCAGATTCGGACCGTAAGGTGTCCAAGTCTTCCATAGTTTTTCTCAATTGTTCACAGAACAGATCTCTTTGGTTTTTCATTTCTTCCAAATTTTTCTTCACTATGCACAATTCCTGCTGACACCTCTGCAGTTCTGGTTTGCAATCGTCTTCGGTGTTTTGCGATTTTGATTTCAGATGCTTTAATTCCTTACATACAATAACAAGTTTTCCTTCAAGTTCTTCTTTTTCTTTGAAAGTCTGAGCTAATTTAATTTGCTCGTTTTCTAAAAGTCTCGGAAATTGCAACAGATCATTCAGTTTCTCCTGAAATTTTGCCCGAATTTCCTTAATTTCTATATTTATTTGTTTTTCAATTCGTTTATTATTCATATTGAGCTTTTCCAATAAAGCACACTGTTCCTCTACTTTTTGTTGGGCTGATAGATATTTATTGCGGTAATCCTCTAGTTGCAACGACTGTTCCCTCATAAGACACTTGAATTCGTTTTGCTCTTCGTTCATTTCATTGATGCGGTTTCGTAAAAGATGTATTTCGGACTCATCGGCGCCAGTGCCATCGGGCTTTCCAATATTTCCGCTTCCACATTTATCACAAGAGCTTTTTAGTCTGAAAGTGCGTTATAATGCTTTAGTTTTAAATCTTTTCAATAAAAAATTAAAAAAAAAAACTTACTTCTTAAGTAGATCTTTCAATTGCTCATCTTTTTTGCTGTATTCAGTCAATAGGTATATGTAGTTATCCTTAAGCTTTTCAAAATTTTCCGCTTTAGCTCCACTTTTCAGACATAACAGCGTTGGATCAACAGCTGGCTTTCCGCAAGTGGTGTCCTGTTTCTTTTCATGACTACAAGGAGCACAAGGAGCTTTTTTATGTTCCCGGTTACAAAGTTCCTCCTTAAGTTTATTAATTGTTTGCTGCATACAGCATATTTTATTTTTAACTTCTTCCATCGAATCGTGCTTCTTACAAGGCGGTCGTGAATGTTGTTTACATGGTCGAGGTTGTTTTTTATGTGCGGCGCATTCTTTTAGAGTTTCAAAAATGTCTTTTAACAGTTTTTGCTCTTCGTCCTCACTTAACTGACTGTCTTTTTGACAGGGATCATGTTCGTCTGCACAAGAACAACTTTTATCAAGTTCGCTTGAATCTCCGCCAGACGCCCTCCAACAAGGATCGGGTTTAGCTTTGGCTTTGCCACGACCTTTTGCTGTTTGAACTTGCATATTCTCGCATGTGCGCAATAATGGTTTCATATTGTTGTCTTCATCAAAAGTAGTGACAAGCGGAAATTCTTTGTAACGTCGCCTTGATCCAAAATTTTGTAAATGAATAGCTCTCTCAATGAGACAGCGTAGCTTTTGCATTTCTTGTTCCAACCATTCGTACAACTTTTTCAAATCCTTCTTTTCACTAGGCGTTGGACAACTCTTTTGTGTTATATCTTGTATTTGGCTTTTAATCCGTTCCAAAAGCTCATTCTGATGGTTGATATCCCTTACAAGTCGCTTATATTCCTTGTAACTGCGTTGTTTCTCAGGATCTTCATTAGAGCTTAATGGTGTATAATCTTCTCCTTCTTCCTCTTGTTCTTCATGCTCAATTTCACCTTCATTTTCGGCCATATCGTATTCGTTAGCGGTATCATCAACGGCAGTTTCCGGATCCGACGGAGCGGCGAAACTATGAAACTCTTCAGTAGCCATAATTATTTATGTATTTTCGCACTTGAAATTTTAGAAAATCAACAACCGACAATACTTATTAATTGCAATTACTGAAAATTTTGTAAGAATTATAAACTCTTTTTTTTTCAAATATTTTATTTAAATTGAAAATATTTTTAACGATTTTGTAATATGTTTCTTGTTTTTTTTTATATTAAATCAATTCAAAAACTGACTTTTAAATATCAGCTGCTTGAGTTTTGAAAATAATTTTGATTTATAAAAAAAATTTCTATAAAAGAGATCTTATTGAACAAAGTAAATGATTTGGTAATTGTGGATCTGGATCAAATGGTAATTATAATAGTTAGGAGTTTCCTCTTCTCCTTTCGATCAGTCGAAATTAATTTGAGTTCCTTGCGTAAAATACTGTGAATGTCTTTAGAGTTTATTTGAGCAACTGGGTTTTTAGGATATCTGTACTGGACAGACAAGGTATACGTATATACGTATTGTGAAGTGTTAGGATCTTTGTTCCAATAGATATAGCGTGAAATTCAGAATCTATGATCTTCCGGTGAAAGTGAAAACACAAAGTCGTTTTCTCATATATAAGTTTTATTAGAACAGAGGGTTCTTTGTGTAATAAAATGAACAATATCTATAATATTTTAACGAAAGAAATAAAGTAATCCAATAACATAGAATACAGTGTTGTAAGCATTTGAATTGTATTAGCGCAGTACTTATTTTCAACAATCTCCGCCTTAAATCAAATGCATTATTTTAAGAATTACATTTTAATTTCTAATAAATTACAACAATGTACAGGGTGGCTGATATGTATTGCAACCAACTTCAGGTTGTTATCATTTGTAAACCGCTCGTCTGACAGCTGACAGATTTATTCCAGTGACAGTTCATTTTATTATTTACAAGCTTACAAAAGCATTTTGATCTATTGCATTCAGAAAAAAAGTTATTCGTAATGGAATTCAAGCGTGATAGTGTGATTGCTTTATATTTGGCTGGAAAACCACAGGTGGCTATCGTTAGAACCCGCCAGCATTTAAATGTGAATAAATCGTTTGTTTCTCGTACCATTGCTCGTTATCGTGATACTGGCAGTGTTGCATCGCGTCCAAAAAGTGGACGAAAAAAATGGTAACAACACCAGATATGATCCGAAAAGTGAAGGCCAGATTTGATCGAAATCCACGACGCAATGGTAGAAAAATTGCTCGTGAGCTGAACATATCGCGAGAACGGATGCAACACATATTGAAAAATGAGCTTGGCTTTAGTCATTGAAGTTCCAAAACGAGCAAGAGCTCACCGATGGACAAAAAAAGTTAGACTGGAAAGAGCCAAGGAGTTACTTCGCTTGCACGAAAGTGGCCAGTTACCGAATTTGATTTTCTCCAATGAGAAGTCATTCCAAATTGAGCAGTTTGTGAACAAACAAAATGATCGGGTTTACTTGCCAAAGAGGTCAGCTGAAAATTTACACCTGCGATTGGCCACCAGAAATCAAGCGCCGTCGATGGTAATGGTGTGGGCCGCCGTAACGGCCGATGGTCGCTCCCCGCTCATATTCATCGACCGTGAGGTCAAAATAAATGCCGAATATTATCGGGAAAATGTCTTAAAGACAGTATTGAAGCCCTGGGCAGACAAACATTTCGGCCGCAGACCATGGACATTCCAACAGGACTCAGCACACGTCAACCAAGAATGGCTTAAAAAGGAGGTTCCTCGCTTCATTTCTACCGCACAATGGCCACCAAAATTTCCGGATCGCAATCCGTTGGACTTTTGCGCCTGGCGCATTTTGGAGAGTAAGGTTCTCACTAAAAAATACCAAAGTGTCGATTATCTCAAGACGGCGCTTCGCCGGGAATGGGCCAAAATACCGCAGAGCCACTTTCGTGCAGCTTGTGATGGCTTTGTCGGCCGTTTGAAGGCCATAATTCGTACCAAAGTTGGACAATACGAACAAATCTAAACTGATTCTAAAATTTGATGTTAATTCCAAACATTTTTTGCTTTTGAACAATAAAATTAAAAAAATATAGCGCTTTACTTTATTGCATTATATATCAGCCACCCTGTATATGCCTTTGTTTAGTTAAACATTTTGTAAGTATGTCCGCAGCGTTGTCTTCAGAAGTAACATACTGTATTTCAATAGCGCTCTCCTCAAACTTTTCTCGAATATAGTGATATCAATGTGTTTGCTCCTCTTTTGGACAGTTTGATTTTTTACCATAAAAACCGCAACCTGGTTATCACATAATATAGATGTAGGACTGACAACATATTCGTTGAAATGCAACTCAGTAAGCAGACTACGATGGAATACAATTTCTTTAGTCCCTTGGCATAAAGCAATATATTCTGTCTCCATTGTACTTAAAGCCACAACAGATTGCGAGATTCCCATGCAATAGGGCCACCAACCATAAACACCACATGCCCAGAATAAGACCTGCGATCATTAGAATCACTTCCCCAATCTGAGTTTGTGAAACATTCAAAATTTTCCATTTTGTTAGAATAATTAATTTTACCCATACTATTATTTTTCAAATATCTGAGGACATGTTTTGCGGCTTGAAAATGCTCTACATGTGGAAGCGACTTAAATTGAGATAACCTCGACACGACGTGCAGTAGATCAGGTCTAGTTATCACCGCAAGATACATCAGTGCACCCATTAAACTTTGAAAACTTTTCACATCTAAATTTTCACACAGTGCAAGACATTTTTTCAAAACTGTTCCACTTGGCCACGGAATAGCAGCCGGTTTACAATTTGCCATACCCCAACGATCGAGAATTTCTGTAGTGTATTTTTCTTGATGTAAAGCAATATCGCCTCGCAACCCATTACGCAAAATTTCCATGCCCAAATAGAATGATATTGGTATTGGATATATCAATAGCTTCAACATGTTTATTTAAATTTAAGATAAAATTTTTATTTTTCCAATCAATAAAATATTCTAGCTCGAGGTCAATTTCTTAATTATCAATTTTCTTTATTATATATCAATATTTCGATATCCATCGGATATCATCTTCAGGATTCAAAAAAAAAAAAGAGAGCATTATCACTGCTCGCTATCACATCTAATATTGCAATATATCGAAATATTGATATATAATAAAGAAAATTGATAATTAAGAAATTGACCTCGAGCTAGAATATTTTATTGATTGGATTATCAAGGGAACAGGTCAAAATAATATATATAATTTGAAGTTATTTTTCATTTTTTCTTCCCTGGAACAAGCTAGTAGCATATTGTCGACATATAATGCTATGAGGCAAATATTCTTTCCATTTCTATGCACGTAAACACAAGTATCCGATTTGCACCTAGTGAAACCCATTTGTAATAAGAAATCGTTTACCTTCTTGTTCCATTCACAGCCGGCTTGTTTTAAGCCGTATAATACTTTGTTTAATTTACAGACGTCGTGAAGAGAAACCCAAACAGGATAAAGAACGTATTATGGCTGAAGACGATCCCGAAAAAAACAACGTCGTTGTGAAGCAAAAGGTCAGAAACGTCAAGCTAAGAAGAAAGCCCCTAAAATGAAACGTTTGGCGGTGAAATCACTTTAAATTATTTGGTAGAAACTACCGTCTTTCACTTTCAACTTGTGTGTTTTGTTGAGCACAAAAAAGCAGTGAAATCATAAATAAAATAAATTTAATTAAAACTTTGTTCGTATGTACCAATTTAAAAATTAACAAATAATTTTAATTCAACAGATAATAAAAGAAGAAGAAAAAAAAACCGAAAACAACATTTTTGTATATAATTATGTCGTTTTAGCACTTAGCAGGAAAGCAATTCTCATTAGACATATAGGCAATATGGTTGCGTAGAGTTTTAATTTGTTTTTGTGCTGCATCAAAGCTGTATGATAGTGTATTTAACTGGCCTTGCATTTCACGTATCACAGCCTCACGATCACTCACAGATAGGCAGGCTGTTGCCCGACATTGTGCTAATTGTTTTTCTAAACGATCTATGTGTTCCTGCAGATGTTGTTTAATTTGTTCAGCCCTTTCTTTGGTCCTCGCAATGATTTTCGCAGATTCGGACCGTAAGGTGTCCAAGTCTTCCATAGTTTTTCTTAATTGTTCACAGAACAGATCTCTTTGGTTTTTCATTTCTTCTAAATTTTTCTTCACTATGCACAATTCCTGCTGACACCTCTGCAGTTCTGGTTTGCAATCGTCTTCGGTGTTTTGCGATTTTGATTTTAGATGCTTCAATTCCTTACATACAATAACAAGTTTTCCTTCAAGTTCTTCTTTTTCTTTGAAAGTCTGAGCTAATTTAATTTGCTCGTTTTCTAAAAGTCTAGGAAATTGCAACAGATCATTCAGTTTCTCTTGAAATTTTGCCCGAATTTCCTTAATTTCTATATTTATTTGTTTTTCAATTCGTTTATTATTCATATTGAGCTTTTCCAATAAAGCACACTGTTCCTCTACTTTTTGTTGGGCTGATAGATATTTATTGCGGTAATCCTCTAGTTGCAACGACTGTTCCCTCATAAGACACTTGAATTCGATTTGCTCTTCGTTCATTTCATTGATGCGGTTTCGTAAAAGATGTATTTCGGACTCATCGGCGCCAGTGCCATCGGTCTTTCCAATATTTCCACTTCCACATTTATCACAAGAGCTTTTCAGTCTGAAAGTGCGTTATAGTGCTTTAGGTTAGGTTAGGTTAAAGGACGTTCATTTGTCAATTTAGACAAGTACAGTACCCAGAGGTCGAATTGACCCATTGTACAACGTCCTAAAAAATCTTTTCAATATAAAATTAAAAAATAAAAACTTACTTCTTAAGTAGATCCTTCAATTGCTCATCTTTTTTGCTGTATTCAGTCAATAGGTATATGTAGTTATCCTTAAGCTTTTCAAAATTTTCCGCTTTAGATCCACTTTTCAGACATAACAGCGTTGGATCAACAGCTGGCTTTCCGCAAGTGGTGTCCTGTTTCTTTTCATGACTACAAGGAGCACAAGGAGCTTTTTTATGTTCTCGGTTACAAAGTTGATCCTGAAGATTATTTATTGTTTGCTGCATACAGCATATTTTATTTTTAACTTCTTCCATCGAATCGTGCTTCTTACAAGGCGGACGTGAGCGTTGTTTACATGGTGGAGGTTGTTTTTTATGTGCGGCGCATTCTTTTAGAGTTTCAAAAATGTCTTTTAACAATTTTTTCTCTTCGTCCTCACTTAACTGATTGTTCTTTTGACAGGGATCATGTTCGTCTGCACAAGAACAACTTTTATCAAGTTCGCTTGAATCTCCGCCAGACGCCCTCCAACAAGGATCGGGTTTAGCTTTGGCTTTGCCACGACCTTTTGCTGTTTGAACTTGCATATTCTCGCATGTGCGCAATAATGGTTTCATATTGTTGTCTTCATCAAAAGTAGTGACAAGCGGAAATTCTTTGTAACGTCGCCTTGATCCAAAATTTTGTAAATGAATAGCTCTCTCAATGAGACAGCGTAGCTTTTGCATTTCTTGTTCCAACCATTCGTACAACTTTTTCAAATCCTTCTTTTCACTGGGCGTTGGACAACTCTTTTGTGTTATATCTTGTATTTGGCTTTTAATTCGTTCCAAAAGCTCATTCTGATGGTTGATATCCCTTACAAGTCGCTTATATTCCTTGTAACTGCGTTGTTTCTCAGGATCTTCATTAGAGCTTAATGGTGTATAATCTTCTCCTTCTTCCTCTTGTTCTTCATGCTCAATTTCACCTTCATTTTCGCCCATATCGTATTCGTTAGCGGTATCATCAACGGCAGTTGATCTTTCCGGATCCGACGGAGCGGTAACTGGATCAGTTTCACTAGCCATAATTATTTATTTTCGACTCACTTGTAATTTTAACAAATCAACAACCGACAATACTTATCACAATTAATTGCAATTACTGAAAATTTTGTGAGAATTATAAACTCTTTTTTTCTCAAATATTTTATTCAAATTGAAAATATTTTTAATGATTTTGTAATATGTTTCTTGTTTTTTTTTTATTAAATCAATTCAAAAACTGACTTTTAAATATCAGCTGCTTGATTTATGAAAATAATTTCAATTTTAATTTCAATTTTTCCAAGACATATTCTTGAGTTTTGTAAAAAATTTGCTTTTTGCAAACAAGCTTGATTGTAAACGCGTATTCTAAAAAAAAATTGAATGAGTTATCACTACAGGTGTTCAGTTAATCGGTATTTGAATTTGCGTAGGCACGTGCCAATGCCAAATTGAAAAAATATAAATTTTTCAAACTTAAAAAATAACGGTAAATTATTAAATTTTTTTTCATAAAAAGTGTATGAATAATTAAAAAGCAGGTAAGAGAAAAATTATAAAGAAAAAAAGTGGAAAATATGTTTTTATTTTTATTCCAGTATTTTTTTAAACTCAATGTTGCCTATAGGCAACTTTGGTCCATAATGTATAAAATTTACATTAAACTTTTTCTGCATTAGGTATGCGTCCAAAAGGATTGTCTCAAAGAAAAATACAAAGAATTGTGGAATTTGACTGGAAGGAGTCTGAGGATGATGATGATGGTGACAGCGGGTAAGAAGAAAATACGTAGCTGATTCACCAAAGGCCGTACGTTTTGATGACAAAAGTCATTGGATAGAATGGGGAGCAAAAGGCAGATGTAGACTACGCAAAACCAGAATTCCAAGATCCAAATGTACTAAGTGTAAAGTAGATTTGTGCTCAAGTCCACAAAAACTGTTTTCTTTTCTATCATAATAAATTAGAATGAAAATAATTTAAAAATTAAGAATACAGGTAGGCCTCGTTAAACACGGGGGTTACGTTCCATGAAAATACCGTGTTAAGCAAAATCGTGTTAAGCGATACAAGAAACGAATACAAAAAGAGGGGTTACGTTCCATGGTTTTCAAGAAAGCAAATTTTATTAATTTTAATTTTTTTTAATAATATATACATACATGTTAATCCATATCTACGCATAAAAACAAAAATATTGGTAACCAGTCAATAAACAAATGTATTATGTATACAATTGCTTAAACGGGGAATTACCCGTTTATTGAAACTAAAAAGAAAACAGAGCCAACTCTACATATAACGCTATGAATTTATTTCTATGTTCAATGTTGCATTTCAATTTACATCAACCGCTGTTAAAAATAAAGCACTTAAATATTTATGTGCAGAATGGTTTTTGTAAACCGCGCACAACCGAGGCTTTTTT
This sequence comes from Sarcophaga caerulescens, assembly GCA_927399465.1. Lineage (NCBI taxonomy): Eukaryota > Metazoa > Arthropoda > Insecta > Diptera > Sarcophagidae > Sarcophaga > Sarcophaga caerulescens. Next base: position 1,953,794 of record OV656866.1, read on the forward strand.
TAGTGTTAACCGAAAATGTGAACCAAAATGTAAATCGCGTTAGACCGAAGCCGTGTTAAAAAGAGTACGTGCTAAGCGAGGCCTACCTGTATATAAAAATAAGTCTTTCATTAAAAATTTTGCCTGTAAGCAACATTTTATAACCTATAACCCATTTTCCTAAAAACAATGCACTGCATGAGTAGGGTTCATCCCCTGAGTGCTGGTTTCACACAAAAAAAAAAAAATATCAGAATACGTAGGGCTCTGAATTTAATATCACTTCATATTTATGCCATGACTAACAAACACATGTCCTTAAAAGTATTTTAGCTCTGGCCGAAAAAATTCGGGCATGGTAAACTAGTTATAAACTAGAATAAAAAGATTAGCCCCTATTTGAGCCAATAGTAGATCTAGAGTAAAACTCCGGTAGGCAGTATTGACTTGAGTTTGATAGCGTAGAAATATCCTCTCCGATAATACCAATAGGTGAGTTATATATATACTGTTTGACCAATCAAATACAACCTGTGTTTCATAAACATTTCTCATTAAAATGTTATCGTGGGTTTCCAGTCGTTTTACAAACCTATCAAGTAGGACTAGAGCATAGGAAGACAGTGGCAGTACATCTGCCTTTCCATAAATTTTTGTATTTGAAAATCGTTTGACATAATTTTCATAATTCGCGTTAACACAGTGTCTTAAGCAGCTTCTCTCTAAAACCTTCAACTCTTTCATCACGGTTGGAGATATTGAGAACCAAACTGGAAAACCATAAATTACCGCTGAGCGGATGCATACTTTGTACAGTAACTATTTGGCCCTTTGACTTAAGTGTCTGTCTATTAGAAGTTTTGAAAAAATGCCCTTGATGCGCAGTCCAATCTACCATGTTGGTTAAATTTAAAAAGTTTATTAAATGTTACTCCGAGGTACTTTAAATGATCCCTGAAGGGGATAGCAGAGCCATTCAACGTGAGATTCAATGTTTTACATCGCTTGACTACATCCCGGGGACCTTTCCCTGAAGCGTTGCGAAAGCAAATTGCTTCCGACTTTAAAGTGTTTATCACAATTCCCCAATTCCTGTAGTATTCATCAATCACCAAAAGATGATCCCGAACCTTTGCAAGTGCAATTTGTGGGCCACTGTCCTGGGCGTAAATTAGGGAGTCGTCGGCGTATAGGATGCTCCTAGAGTCATTGTAGATGTGGGGAAATCGTACACGAGAATACTAGAATATAGTATAGGGGCTAAAATAGGGACTAAAGATATCATCAAAATCAGACTTGCTATCATTAATTTGAACAAAAAATTTCTATCCTTAAAATAGCTTACAAACATTTTTATCAAAAAGTAGTCACATCTCATTTGTATGAGTTTATAAATGATGCCAAACTGATAGGCTCTATCGAAAGCCTTTTCAATATCCAAAGAAATAGCTATGGCATATTTTTGGTCCCTTAAGTTGTAAATCACCTCATTTTGTAAATGAACTAATGCATCAACAGAAGAATGGCCTCGTTTGAAACCAAATTGTTGATTCGGTATTCTATTCTGAATTTGAGATTTTTCAATCCTTAACAAAAGGATTCTCTCAAACAATTTATCAATGTTTAATAGCATACAGATAAGGCGTGCCAGTGGTGTTGTCGAGCCGGAACCCCCCGGAACGTCGTTCCGGTACTTCCTTTTTGGACAGGAACGCGTTCCGGAACTAAAGATGATTTCTGATAACGAGAATTGGCTGACGTTTTGAAAAAAAAATTGGTTTCGTAATGATTTTCGTTTTCTTTCCTTTTTATGCTATATACAGGGCCGATCCTGGCGACGGGCGAAAATTGGGGGAAATCTCCCTGCCCCCGTCGTCAAATTTGGAACATGAGACCTAAAAAAAAAGCCGCCGCCAGGATTATCATGGAAAATCACCCCCGTCGTTAAATTTGGGACATGAGACCGCACAGAGCGGCCGCCTACCCAGGATCGGCCCTGTCTATATAATTATATATACGCGTTCCGGTAAAAAAAAAAATTAGCACAACACCACTGGGGCGTGCATTATTAATTCGAAAATCGTTAGGTTTTTTCATAAGGGGATAAATTTTAGCTAATTTCTAGAGCTTAGGAAAATATCCGTTATTGAGACAATTATTAAAAATAATAACTAACATTTTAATGGCTGAAGGGGGCAGTTTTTTTTATTATAAAGTTGGACAGGTTATCCGCTCCTGAAGATTTCTTACCATTTAAAGACCTAATAATTTCACTAACTTCGGAAATATCGGTAAAATGGTTGTCAATCATAGGATTTAGAGAGTTATTCGAATGTGTAAATGAACGAATTGTTTCAGGACAATCAGTAAGATAGGAGTCAACTGTACAGGGTATTTCGGTAATATCCATTCTGTCAGGATTAACAAATCTGTAAATTTTCGAGAAATGCCGTTCGAACTGACGTACCTTATCCGGGTCTTTGTCAAATAATACAGGGTGGGGCAAAAGTCGCGAAGGGATTTGAAAAATTAATAACTTTTCTAATTTAATTTTTTTTTTATTTTTCTTTTTAGGACTTGTAAAATAAATCTGGGAGATTAATTATGGAAGGTTACAACGTTATCCAGCGAACCAAAATCATAGAACTTTATTTTGAACATTATCGATCAATAATTCAAACTCAACGAGCCTATTGTCGTCATTTTAATGTGCGGAATTCACCATCCGAATCAATGATTCGACGCTTAGTGACACGTTTTCAGGAACAAGGCTCAGTAAGGGATCTTCCACGAAGCGGAAGACCACATTCTGTAATTAATGAAGCAAATATTCAACGCGTTCTGGAGAGTGTTGAGGAGAATCCTGAAACATCAACTCGAAGGCGCTCTGCTGAGCTGCAAATGTCTCGGCGGTCTTTACGCAGAATATTAAAGGGAAATTTACATCTTTTCCCATACAAGCTGCAGTTAGTGCAAGAACTAAAGCCACGAGATTCCCAAGAACGATTAATTTATGCAGTTCGCTTCCAAGAATTCGTGACTTTTGCCCCACCCTGTACATCGTCAACAATCAGTTGATGAAAATAATTTTGATTTATAAAAAAAAATGTCTATAAAAGATTTCTTGTTAAACAAAGTAAAAGATTTGATAATTGTTGTGGATCTAGATCAAATGGTAATTATAATAGTTAGGAACGGGAATATATATGTTGGATATGAGTTTCCTCTTCTCCCTTAGAGTTCGACTTGAAGCCACTCGTTATATGAATTCGCCTTGGAATACAGTGTTGTAAGCATTTGAATTGTATTAGGGCGGTATTAATTTTCAATAATGAAAACAAGTCGTTACTGTAAAAATAATACGCTTTAGGGCCATTATTACAACTTGCCGTTAACTAAAGGGAGGATTTTAACGGGCAGATAAATTGTTTTTCATTATTATGAAAGATAGAAGTGATCGTTAAGCTAAAGGGAAGATCATCCTACCTTTAACATTTAAAGGTCACTTTATGTTTGAACTTGCCATATCATATACTATTTTCGATATGGCAACTTCAAATTTATACAAAATGAGCATATACAACAAAAAAAAACGAAGTCCGCTGTTGCCACTGCGTTAAAAAAAACTTGTTTAATTGAGCAGTTTTATCGACTTTGCTCCGGCACTGCCATATTTTAATTTTATTTTATCTGTAAGTTGTAATAACGAAAATAAGTTAAAGGTAACTTTGCCGTTCACTTTAGCTAAAGGTACCTTTAACTAACCCCAACTTTAACGGGAAGTTGTAATAATGGCCCTTAGAGATATTGAACACAAGTGGAATTTTTCTTAATGATGACTTTCAATATTTTTTAGTTTAATAGTAAATGTACAGGAGTTAAGTAAGGATTATAACGAATTAGATCCGGTATTCGATGTATCTGTATCTGTAGTACATATTCAATATTCATAACTTATGTATGAAATTTGAAAATTTAATTTGAAAAATAACGTTGTTTATTGGGTTTAAAAAACGAACATCGAAAATCAGTGTTCACTCTGTTTTAGATAATTTTTGAAAAACATTTCATCATAATTGTTGTAAATTTTTTGAAATTTAGTTTAATTCATTGAATATATGTTAAAATTTCCTTTTTAATAAAAGTGAACGTTTTGTCCGAAAAATTATCTGTTGAGTTATTTCGAAAATATCTTCAAATACTAAAGTTTCACATGAAATTATGGAGCATAAAAATTTAAAGTTTACATCCAAATTGACGAAACGTCATAAAGTATTAATGCCTCCTTGTAGTAGCTTCCAAAAGGCCGATTGTACGGACGATGATTATGAAAAATCTGATCTGGACTATCAAATCGAGAGTTTAGAGAAGAAAACAAAAACGGAAGATGACATGAATTCGAAATTAAAAGCGGAGCTCACAAGGTACAGAGACGAATTGAGGGAATATACAAGCAATACAAAGGATCTTGAGGAAAAATATATGAAAATAAACATTGAATTAAATGAAATGAAAGAGAAACATGAACGTTTGATTTCCGAACGCAACTTGCCCTGTGGGGACTTTGAAAATCTTTCAGATACAAGTTCCTGTGGATCTGAATATTCGCTTCAGCCAAAAAGTACTCAAGTGTTTCATCGCAGTAATAGCTTTCTAGATTTAGTTTCAAGTGATCAATTGAAATCAATGAAGTATAAAATGCCAAAAAAGTGTGGAGAGCAGAATCTGGACTCGGATTATAGAACAGCCGAGAACGTGCCCAGACGACAAAAACATCGATCTGAGGATAAAGAAAACGTCGATCCTTCTTTCTGTTGCCCCAGTTACGATAACAATTTAAAAAACCTGTACAAGACGCTGAAAAACGTAATTGACGACAATACGAAAACTCACGAGTGTCCCGAAGTGAACACTTTGAAAAACACCATTTCAAATCTTAAGAATGACAGCGAACGCTTCTGTTCTGTAATCGAACAACAGGAAAGTACATTGAAAGATTACAGAGTGCGCTTCATAAAAGCGCAAAAAGTAATGAAGGAGCAGCAAATAGAAATCGAAAAGTTAAACTCGAGCAACCAGCAGCTGGAAAGGGATGCCTCAGCCAGCATTGATCAGTTACGCGTTAAGGTCGAGAACAAATTAAGGGATGTAGCCCTCCTGTCGGAGATCATGAGAGATGAACAGATCAAAAAAGAACGCGTTATTAAGGAAAATTGCATTCTCAATGAACGCATACAATCTATTCAACTAGAAGCGAATCAATTAAAAATTAAATTGGAAGAAATGACACGACGTAAGATCGCAACCATTACTCGTTTAAAGGCTGCTGAACGAGATTTGAAAATATTCAAAAACTACAATTCTGCATTGAAGCAAGAAAAGCGTAAATTAACCGAAGAAATGAAGAAAATGAGCGATCAAATTGAGAATATGCAAAATACCAGCAAGCGTAACATAAATCGTCAACGCGAACATAACGAAAAGCAGAGACGTGAATTGCAAAAAAGAATCTTTGAACTTGAAATGAAACTAAATCGCAGTCAAAGTTCCACTACAAGTTTAATACAAGAGCGCGACACTTTAATTGCTGAACTACAAAGTCAACTGAATAATTTGGTACATAATTTTGAGGTCTCACAAAAGCATATACGTGTCCTAAGGAGGCACATTTATTCAATGTCTGGAAATAATAATCGCCAAACCATTGTTCGTAATCGTATTATGAATGCTTCATAATTGTCGCAATATTTCTTCAGTTGAATTCGTAAATATTTTTTGTTTCTTTTAAATTTTCTCACAATTTATTGTATAATGTTAGTGATTCCGCATCTCAATTGTTGCTTGGACTCACCTATCTTGTACACTAAATTTGTGAAAAAAATTAAAAAAAAAAAAAAACAAAACAAAACTCGATCAAAAAACAAATCGAATGTAAGAAGAAGATAAAACCAATTTTGTAATAAATCTGTGTGTAATATGATGAAAGTTTGTCAAAGTCACCGTATAATATGAAACTAGTCTAGTGAAATGATATTTTAAATATGTAAAGGGTGATTTTTTAAGAGCTATAGGAAAATTTTTCAAAAAAAAAAACACATAAAATTCAGAAAAATGCATGAAATCTTTATTTGAATCGATAGTGTACGGTCCATATAATTTAATGTTTGAAGATTATTTCATGCAAATGTTGACCGCAACTGCGCCTCAAATAGTCCATCCGCTTAGTCCAATTTTGGCATACTCTTTCCAACATTTCGGCCGGTATCTCACGAATAAATGCTTCAATGTTGTCTTCCAATGCGTCAATTGAAGCGGGCTTGTCTGTATAGACATGAGCTTTAACATAGCCCCACAAAAAATAGTCTATAGGCGTTAAATCGCACGATCTAGGCGGCCAATTGACCGGTCCCGAACGTGAAATAAAATGTTCACCGAACTCGCCTCTCAATAAGTCCATTGTTACGAGTGCTGTGTGGCATGTGGCACAGTCTTGTGGAAACCACATGTTATGCAAGTCAAGCTCTTGCATTTTGGGCAAAAAAAAGTTGGATATCATCTCACGGTAGCGCTCACCATTCACAGTTACGTTACGATTCGCAGCATCTTTGAAGAAGTACGGTCCAATGATGCCAAATTCAATGATTTGCAAGCGTTGTTCGTTTGTAAGACGATTCATGGTTAAATTATAGACCAAACTGAAGATGTTTGACAGTGCAACAAAACACGAAACGTGCATGAGCTGTTTAAACCAGTGTTGCCATAAAGATAATAGCTAAAAAATCACCCGATATATGCAGTAAGTACATACATATGTACATATATAACATACATAATTGGTCATTACAATCCTTACTTCACACCACTTATATTGTGTGCTTTAATTTTATACATGATTGGCGGATTCCACAGTTTAAAGTCGACTCCGAACGACAGATTTTTGAGAAACTTTTTATGGTAATTTTATTTACTCTCTGAGTTTTTGCCAGAAATCTGCAGAGGAAGTCGCCGAAGAAATATTTTATTTCATATTTTCGTTTTGATGTCTGACCTGGGGTTATGAACTCGGGCCTTACGTCTAATAAGCCAACGCGCTACCTACTAGACTACGTTGACTTCATAAGTATGCAGAAAGTATTCAGTTCCAAACTGTAGTAGTCTATTATGTTGTCGGTTACTTTAGTTGAAGTCGCAGGTACCTATTAAAATATTTCTTTAAGTGTATTATGTGTGATTTTCAATGTAAATACAATATTTATCTTGGTATACGGGCGGATGAAAAGGGGTTGCAGGCGATTAGGGATTTTCCGGTACCTGATAGGCAACTATTGGTTCAGAGTTTTTTGGGTTTATGCTCATATTTTCGTAGATTTGTGAAGGATTTTTCGATAATTGCTAAGCCATTGTAAGACTTGACCAAGAGGGACAGAAAGTTTGCGTTTGGTGAGGTCGAGCTGGAGGCATTTGAATTGTTAAAGAGAAGATTGATGGAATCACCAGTTTTGGCACTCTATGATCCTAAGGATGAAACGGAACTCCATTGTGATGCGAGTTCCATCGGGTTTGGTGCTGTTTTGCTCCAGAAGAAGGATGACGGTAAATTTCATCCGTTATGCTGATACAAAATCATTTAATTGCTTGATGAAAAGAGATTTCTAATTCTTGGCCATCTGTTGTGCCTAATATGTTCCTATCTTTTCGTACCTATCTTTTTCGGTTACACACTGCGGAATTCAAATGTATGCTGATGACGTTCAACTAGGTTAGGTTAGGTCGGAGTGGTAGCTCTGATATCACAAAGCTCACTTGAGCATGCATAGCGGCCCGTTGTGATGCCACGGGTGAACGCAATCCCTGTACTAACCAAGTTCCACCAAAATCAGGGAAAAGGAAGAAGTTGGTCAGCGCAAGGGCTGCACAACAAAAGCACGACTACCCCGCACTGGAAAATCAGCCAGAAAGTTTGATGAACGAAGCTGTATCCTTGATGTCAATAGATGATAGCTCCGTTAAGCTAACAAGGAATGGGGAGCCGAATAACCTATATCTACACCTTGCAAGAGACGGACACTGACAAAGAAAGTGAAAAACAGTCTCCTCTTCCTCAGCGGACCTGCATCCACGGCAGAAGTCGTTGAAAGGGAGCCTCATTCTTTCCGCGTGTCTACCCATGACGCAATGACCTGTAAGCACGGCCACTATAGTCGAGATGACATCACGACCAAGACCAAGTAATCGGTTGGTACGCCTTCTATCCATCTTGGGCCAGGTGAGTCTAGCGGTGGAGCAGGACTCCTCATTGACCCAGGATAGGTTGGCGTCCCGAAAGAATTTCCGCTCAATGGTCAGCTTGACCGAGGCAAGTGGCATACCCAATTCAACAGAAGAGGATTCCGGAAGGAGCGCACCAGCTCTGGCGAGCTCGTCGGCCCTACAGTTTCCCGGAATATCACTGTGCCCAAGGACCCACACCAGAGAGACACTGGTGAAGCGCCCCGAGAGAAGGTCGAGACAGCGGCGACATTCCCTAACGATCCTAGAGTTATTCACGAAACCCGATAGAGATCTTATCGCGGCCTGACTATCAGAAAAGACCGAGACGCGAGTGAAAGGAGCATCGTTGACGAGGATCCATTGAGCGGCCCGGTAAATTGCCATCACCTCCGCTTGAAACACGCTGCAGTAGTCCGGTAGACGGAGAGAAATATTCAGGTCCAGATTCCCAGAGTAGACACAGCTTCCAACCCCATTATCGAGTTTTAGAGCCGTCGGTATATATATCCAGGACTTCCGGGGAGACGACCGTATTAGGATTCCAGTCATCCCTACTCGGAATCAGCTAACTGACTGTACTTTGAAACTAAACCGCGATCATAATTGGAAAAGTGAACATCTTGCCAAACACGCTACCATCCCTGGGTTTTGGTGACTAAATCGTATATATTGTAGAAAATGCCAAGAATCTAGGAGTAGTTTTTATATAGAGCAACAATATAAACATAATTTATGGAAAACCATATACTATGCTGACGAATTCAGTCAGGACTTAGCTTTTAAAGCTTTTAATGAAAACGTGCCCAATGCCCAACTTCTATTGTATGAATGTGAACGGTTTGCGGGGCTGGACAGGACTGAACAGAATAAGCACCATAAGATGACAGGAACCGATATCTGAAGGGCATTTTTATATCAATGTTATTTGCCTGTGGAACCTACGTCCATCCGAAATTCACTTAACAAGTCAACGCAATGCAATGCAATGTGCTGTAATTGCAGCCCACTTCTTAAATCTAATACAATGGGACTTCGATTTTCCGTGATGGTTGGGACCGGAAGCATTCTGTATAATCGATTTTCCCGGTTAATTGAATACCAATTTTTGCTAGTTTTTTAATAGATATTTTTATTAATTAATAAATGAATATGTACATATTTATATAAAAACTAAATAATTCAAGGATGTTTCAAAAATATAAAAAAAAATAATTTTGTCAGAAAACAGTGAACAGTAGATAAGGATTTCATGTACTAAAGAGGGAATTCCCCTTTTTCGCTTGTTTGTCCAAAATAATAGAACAAAATTTTTTGCTTATAATCACGGATAATAGAGGTAATCACGGTTAAACGATACAGAAAAATTTAAGTCGATCCAAAATAAAATTAAGTCGATGCAAAAAATTTTCTTTTTCCATCCCGGATAATTGATGTTGCCGGATAATCGAATCACGGATAATCAAGGTCCTACTGTATATAAAATTCTCGTGTCACGGTGTTAGTGGTTAAACTCCTCCGAAATGGATCGACCGATTTTCATGAAATTTTGTGTGCATATCGGTTAGATCTGAGAATTGGACAACATCTATTTTTCATATCCCTAAATGTTAAGAGGGCGTGGCAAATTGTTAAAATTGAATATTTAAGTACATATTGATCGTAGACGAATAAAATTTGATGGGTAAGTTCGTAGAGTCGATATCGACAATCCCACAAAAAATGGGCGTGACAACACTCCCCCTTCAAGTAAGTGATACCTATAACTCTTAAACTACTGAACCGATTTTAACCATTCTTTTTTTGTTCGAAAGCTTATCAGGTTTAGATGATTTTAAAAAAAAAAATTCGATATAGCAAAAAGTAGGCGTGGCAAACCTTTAAAATTGAATATTTAGGGACATAGTGATCGTAGACGAATGCAATTTGGTGGGTAAGTTCGTAGAGTCGATATCGACAAACTCACCAAAGAGATACCCCCTTTAAGAGATACCTATAAGTCGGCTAATTCGATGATTTTTAACTACAACGCTTTCGATTATAAGTACATCTCCACACACTTATGGTAAGTTAGTTATTTTTATATAACTGTTTTATGCAGCGTATTACAATAAATATATAATTTAACCTGTTTTGGGTAATAAAAAAAAATCAATTTTGGGCGAGACGAAATTCGGCGGGTCAGCTAGTGTACATATAAAATTCTCCATGTAGTAAAGCAACTTAAAACTTAACTGCTAATACAAGCAGGGCAGATATGTACATATGTACATATCTGATTGCATCATTCGATTTTATGTATAACAAGCCCATTTCATCAATATAAAGCAGAACTCTTTTTCACATGCTTCTTTATTTTATTTTTATTTTATTTTTTTTTTCGGAATTCGGTGAGATTTATTTGTTTAACGTTTGTATTTAATTTAATACCTGAATGCGCAAAGATTTGACTTTATTTGTTAATACTCGTACGATAATATTATGTTGTGATACAATGTATGTAAATTTATATAATTTTTAGGTTTTCTTTTTTTTTACCTTTGTTTGTTTTTAAAACTTTTTATCAGCTCAAATGAAAGGGGATCGATCATAAATTTGATTATTATTTTCGCGATTGACAACACCATCCAATGAATCATTACAGCATGGGCTATCTTCAACATGTATTATTTCTTCATAATAAGCTTCATGGGGAGCTTCTGTTGGCGACTGTTCGTATGTTATGTGAACGGACTTTTGACATTTTAATATGTGGTCACTATTCTTCTGGCCAATGCAATTGCAGTCTGCAATAACTCCATTAAGTGGTATTTCATAGCCTTGATTGTTGATGTCAGTTATTTGGTTTAGAGGCTGTCTAGGTGCAGTTTGATTGGGACACGGAGGAAATTGTCGAACCACATCAAAACGTTGATTAGTATTCGCCACAGTTGAGCGACGCATACAGGAGAAATCCTGATAGTATGACAAATGAAACATTTTTTGGCAATAAATCCACATATAAAGTAGTAAAAAGAGAAGTGCAATGCCTAAAGGCAGCATAAATACAATAATTAATGCCTCTGCTCTCTGGTTTCTTTTGAATTCCCACGGACTACCATAAATAAGCGTGTACGTCGATACGTTCGCAGTCTGTTCCGTTGCTGACATCGTTGACAAACTTTTATTTGTAAACTTAGGGTGAATTTTTGTCGGTGATATAGATTTTTCAGCCGGTATACATTCTAGACCATTTACATTAATTTTTGAAATAAACTTTTCATATTGTAAAATTCGAAAAGTTTCGGGATATAGGCGCGCGAATTCGTGTAGCCACAAACAGTCCCATGGATTTTGATCGGATTTCAAACGAGCCTGATGTAACGTCACATCTTGATGACTTGTATTATAATCTTGTAAGAATTGCAAATGATTTTGACTTACATCGATAAAGTGGCCATTGGGCACTACATGCAATAATTTTTCTAGAGACAAACTTTTTATATAATTGCTCTTCAGGATGAGTGTCTCCAAATTAGTTAGATTTGTTAGCCATTCAAATGGCATCCACTCCAATTTGTTGTCGCTTAAATTTAATTCTTTTAAATTGTTCTCATAAGCTGTAAATATTTTCATGACATTGCCACTTAAATCAATGCACTTCACGGTTGAATGAACATCATGTAGACTGAATACGCGCAGATCGCAATGTTTAATCGTGAGATTTCTTAAAACTAGAGCATTTACCGTCACAACGTCATCGTTGTCGAATTTCGTATTGGCAACATAGAGATTTTGCAAAGATTCTGGTAAATTTCGAAAAATATCTGACGTCATTTGCTCTAGCGCCTCCAAATGTATGGTCTCGACCCGTGTATATTTAAATAAATCGGCGTATTTCAACAATAGCTCAGGCTCATTGACAATGTGTAATTTTTCTAAAGATCTCAGCGATCTGAATGCATCTGCATGTATTTGTTTTAATGAGTTTCTTTCGATTAGAACATCTCTCAAATAGGAATAGTCTTTACTGAATGAGTTTCCATTGATAACAGCAATTTCATTGAATTGTATATTCAAATATTCCAATTGCATTGTCTGGTGGTCTTCATGGTGGTCTTTGCTTTTGCATTTAAATGGCTTTAGTATATCCATATGAAAATGTCGAATGGAAACCTTTGTAATGTTGACACATATTGGCAAATATTCCAAACCAAATGTTTGTGTATTTAGTGGTGTTTGGCAGCCATCCAGCATTACAGATTGTACGCCCGTGAAACGTTGTATAAGTAAATATTCTTTTGATTTTTGAAAATCGTTTTCCTCTTTTGGCCGATCTTTGTCGTTCTCTTTCATAACTCCTCGACAATCGATTTGCATTGAAATGCCATTTAAAAATTCAAAATTTCTAAACAATTCCGTCTTAATATTACACTCATCGTTATTATTCCAGCACGATTCGTTTCCCGATGTTCTTCCTAATACATTCAATGTCCAAATTATCACAATTAGCTTGAATATTAAATATTTATTTAACATTTTTCTTTTCTATAGGTACGTTTTATTTAATTTGAATATTAAAATGCTATTCAAAAAATCACTTGCCAAATAAATTCCAACTAAGCTCTTGGCGATCGTTTGAAGAACTGAAAATATTCTCAAAAAAAAAAAAAAAAAAACTCTTTCAGTAAAAAAGAAAAAAGATCGCGCAATATTCACCTTGTTGTTGTTAATGTGTTCGGTTTGATTTGGTTTTTCGCTATAAATTCAATTCTTCTTTTTTTCTCGGTTTAATATTGAAAATGTTGTGAATGTTTGTGCGTTTGGTAAATAAATTTCTCTGTTTTTCCTCCAATATTATTTACATATTTTCGTCATCATTATCATTCAGTCATTTGTTTGTTTGTTTGTGTGTGTATGCATGTCTCTAATGTACATACATATGTATGTATGTCGGACAATTTAAACATCAATTTTAAAACAGAAGCAAAATACACAACACCCAACCCCCCCCCCCCCCCTCACCGCTTAAAAAAAAGTAGGAGTCCGTAATATTTTTTGGATATTCTGAGAGCCAAGCATAGATGGCATATACTTTTGTTAGATATATGCATACACACACACACACACACATATGTAGGTATGTACATACAGTAGCGAGCACAAAAAATGCAACGCTGGGCTATATGATCTTTAATAACATATGTTTTGAAAATAACGGTAACTAATTTATCTCTTTTTTTTTGCTGTTTATTCCTTCAATTATAAGTTTTCAAAGTAACCAAAGTTTGTTAAAATTTCTCTTATTAAAAGTTAAATATTTATGAATTTGTGAAAAAAGTGCTAATTTTTTGCGAGCAAAAAAAAATGCAACATAATAAAAAATTAGTTAAAGTAAGTTAATCATTTAATTATAATTGAAAAATTTTTAAATATGTTATACAATATGTATTTTGTAATAGAAGCAGCTGTCAACTGACAGCAAAACTGCAATCATTAGAGCTTTAGAGGGAGGAAAATCCATGCGTGAAGTTGGACACATCTTTGGTGTAAATCAATCCACCGTATGTCGCATTAAATCTCGATATTCCATGAGAAATAGTGTGGAAAGGAAACCAGGTAGTGGTAATTCTCGTAAAACTACCTCACGACAAGACCGCCAGATGATTGCATTGGTTAAAAAAGATCCACGAAAGACCGCTAACTTCGCAAATGAGCAAATGGGGGTCTCTATAGGCGTGCACACTGTTCGTCGTAGGCTGAAAGAGGCTAATTTGCATGCGAGACGACCAGCAAAGAAACCTCTCATCAGTGCAATCAATAAAAAGAAGCGCCTGGAATTTGCAAAACGTTATAAGGATTGGTCAAGTGAACAGTGGAGCGATGAAAGCAAATTTAATTTGTTTGGTTCCGATGGAATAAATTTTGTTCGCAGACCGCCTGGGCAAAGATATTCTCCTAGATATCAACTTCCAACAGTAAAACATGGCGGTGGATCAATAATGGTGTGGGGTAGGGAACGATATATTTGAAATTAAATCATTGATTTTACCCCACATATTTACAGGTGCGTTCTCCCGTGATGGCGTAGGTCCCTTAATAAAAATCGAAGGAAAAATGGACGCCAAGAAGTACTGTGAAATCCTGGGAGAAAACATGATTACTCATCTGCGGGAAAAAATGGCTCCTGGAAGCATATTCCAACAGGATAATGATCCAAAGCATTCAAGTCGCTTAGCTCGAAAGTTTTTAAGCGACAATGATGTCAATATTTTGGATTGGCCATCACAGTCTCCCGATCTAAACCCCATAGAAAATCTATGGGAGTTATTAGATCGGGAAGTTAAGAGGAAACATCCGTCAAATAAGAGGGAATTAGAACAGATTTTGAGAAGTGAATGGGAGAAAATATCCATTAACACATTAATATCTTTAGTCGACTCAATGCCTTCCAGGTTACAAGAAGTAATAAAAAATAAGGGCTACGCCACCAAATACTAATTTTAAGAATTTAATTTTTAAGAATAATAATAATAAATTAAATAGTTTAAATAAAAACTTTGAAATTTAAGCTGTTGCATTTTTATTGCTTTTTGATAAATGATAAAAAAAATATGTTATTTATTAAAAATATTTACATTATTTTATTGGTAATGGGTATCTATAACTGTAGTGATTAACAAATAAAAGATATATTTTGAACTGACCACCATAATTTTAATATAACCGCACTTAAAGATAATTTTACTCTGCGTTGCATTTTTTGTGCTCGCTACTGTATATACGGATAAACATTTTAATTGTTAGCCTTTTGTTTTGCTTTTAAACTATCTCACAGCTTCTGTTTAATATATTTAATTAATTTTCTTCCATATTGGGCATGTTCTCTGTGTGCGTTAAAAGGTAAGATAATTATGAACAATATTCGTGTTGTAAAAAATATACATACATATTTAGATTAGAGTTTTCCTGGAAATACAGAATAGATTTTGGAATTTTGCAGGGTTCCTTATAAAAATACTATTTAAATGTGACATGTACATACTTACATGTACTAATGTTTTTTTTTATATAAATTCATTGCCCTTTGCACAAGCCAAACCGTTTGCAATGTTTTGTGTTTATACATATATGTATACGTATGTATGTATGTACTAATGATTTATTTATTTTAATCCAATTCCTATTAAATGCATCCCAGTGGTAAAAATACCCATTATGTACTCGCTTATCTAAGCGATATTTCGTGGCTGTCAGTGGTAATGCTTTCACTTAGTTTCCCACTTAGATTTAACATAAAAGTGTCATAGGCTGCCACATCGGTGTGCTCTCGCTTAGAATGTAAGCCACAATATCATTAGTCTCTATTAACGTTTCACTTACATAATAAGTGGAGTTCTAAGCTGTGTTGATGAGATGCCTATATAGACTTGCAAATTAGAAAGTATTGTATGTTGATTACAGTCCTACTTGCATTTGTAAGTTAAAATACCAGCAAATAGGATTTTTTATTAAAAGAAAAATATTTTTTATTAATACAAAAATTAAATTAAATAAATACGAACTATTAAACATCGTTAATAAAATAATTCAATACTAATTCTAATTCAATAATTACTTTATATGGGAAAAAATTAAAAATGTAGAATTTTGTGTATATTTTCAAAAAATTTTAATTTTGTTTTTTCTTTTCCCTTGATTTTTTTTCGAAAAAAAAAACTATTTTTATGTATTTTAAAGCAGTGCTGCATTTCCTTTTTAAATATTTGAAGAGTATAGCCATCTTCCTTTACAGCTTCTGCGAATGAAAAATAGTAAATTGTAAGTATTTAAATGGGAAAGTGTAAAATAAACTTACCGTATTTTGCATCATGAAGTGACTTGAATTCTTTGAATCCCCTTTTACCATTTAATCCATCATAATTTAATGATATGCATATACATATATACATCTTTATGCAATATTCTGTCAAAAACGTTATTTTTATTTATAAACTTTTTCTTTTTTTCATTTTCTGTCAATCGCTTTAAATTTCTAGACGAAAAACCTTAAATTTTTATTAAATTTACCTTTTATTAAATCACTTCACTTATAACACTTGATAAAATCAACTTTAAACTGAAAAGAAACATAAATTTTGTTTTTCATTTATTTAATGTAAACAAAAAACAAACGGTTCTTTATTATTCTTCTTTAAATAAAAACAAAACATAACATAAAAATATCAACTGAATCCCTGCTTGAATCGTAAGCGAAGATGCAATTAGTGTGCATTATATGTTCGATTACGCACAGATTATACTCTAAGTACTTAGATCGCTCGCTTAGAATATCATACTCACGTCATCGCATATTGTCTAAGTACTTAGTTTTATTTACCACTGGGATGTTTTTTCCAATTACTTCTCTTGAGAACGTATCTCACCTCTACAAAGCATCACAATCTTAAACGATTAGTTGCGCTTTCCAATGTAGGATTCCACTAGTTCTGAGAGAAGAGAGATTTTGAAGATTCTACTCTAGCGCCACACTTGTGACATTATCGAGCTTCTCGAAAGTGCTTAATAGATTTGTATTAGATTTACGATTTTGTAAAGAAAGTTCTGGTGGTTTTAAAGGGTTCGCCAAATAACTTTTTTTTTTTTTGAAAATGCTTTAAAAAAAAAACTACTGAATATTTTCTGAAATTTCTTTTTTTATAATAAAGTATAATCCTTCTGGTTAATAATGGAAAATAATTTCATTCAAATGGCTGCCTCGGCTGGCCATGCAGTAGCTTACACGATCGGTCCAATTTTTAAACACATTATCGCTTGTGTGCAGCTGTATTTCACCAATGGCTTCACGAATATTGTCCTTTAAAGCGTCAATTGTCTCTGCCTTGTCTGCGTAACACTTATCTTTGACGGCACCCCACAAATAATACTCCAACGGTGTCAAATCGCAGCTCCGAGTTGGCCAAACGACATCAGCTCTGCGGCTGATAATGCGATCTTCAAAAACAGGTCGCAAAATATCGAGTGTAGCTTCGGCTGTGTGGCACGTAGCGCCGTCCTGTTGAAACCAAATGTTGCCAATATCCTCCTCTTCAATTTTCGTGAACAAAAATTCGTACAACATGGCCCGATAACGATCGCCATTGACTGTAACGGCCACTCCTTGCTCATTTTCGAAGAAAAATGGCCCAATTAGGCCTCTGGACCAAAATCCGCACCAAACAGTGACTCGTTTTGGGTGCGTCGGCTTTTCAATGTATGCGTGCGGGTTTTCTGTGCCCCAAATGCGACAATTTTGCTTGTTTACATACACGCCAAGATCAAAATGAGCTTCATCTGAAAAGATGATTTTTTTTTGCCAAAATCGGCATCTTCTGTAAGTCGATCGCAGGCCCACTTAGCGTTGTTGTTCAAGCGTATACACAACCATATTCGTTCAGCGGAAGGTTAAAACTAATTATCTGTCAAATCAGACATGAGCTAAGTGTTACCATTCACGAAATAAGCACTAGTTGAAAAAAAAAACGTTAGATGGCGGACCCGATAGTGATCAATCAGACCTGCTTTGTCATCATCGATCACATGTTCATATTTCGTAAAGAGCGTGTGTCAAAGTCAAAATTAAATAATTCCGTTGATTTTCTTTTATTACAACCTGTGGCCCCAAGCAACAACAGCCTAAATCGACTTAAGTCAATTTGAGTTATTCTACTAACAAAACTTTGTATTTAAGTGAAATCGCTTTTTTTAAGTTTTTAATAAAAACATAAGTACTGAAGTATAATTTTCGATTTGGCTGTTATTGCTTGGGACCACAGAGATATTAACGCTTTATATTAGAAAATGCTTGAATATATTTTTGAAATTTTTGGACATTATTTAATAGAGAAAATATTAATTATGAATAGTATTAAGGTAAACAGTATAAATAAATTCGTTTTCAAACGTTATTTATTAACCGTAAAATATCATGCTAAAAACAAAGTAATTCTAATAAAAATTTCTTAATTTAAATAAACATGTTTTCAATCATGCTTAGAACTTAGGACAACGCGACGAACAACAATATTTGATTTCGTGGAACGCGATTGTTTTATAACGGCTCTGTTGTATATTTTATTAGCGGTGACTTGGACATCTGTTGTGGGATTTATTACAGTTTCACAAATAGACGATGAAGATTCAATGCTTAAATTGTGTACAATATCTTCTTTAGGTGAAAATTTAACATTTTTGATCGAATCTTTTACAAGCGAATCTCTTTGTTTCGTGAGAATCGATTTGGCAGGTGGAGCCGGATTAGTACTATTAATTTTCTTTAAAGTCCTTTGAGATGGACGCATAGGTGATGGTGGTTTTGCTTTTAAGTTGGCAAAGTTATCTATTATTGGAGAATCTTCTAAGCTGCTGTTGTTATTATTTTCCTTATTTTCATTTAATTGAAATTTTGAGTTTTCATTATTGTCTTTGATATGTTTTTCATCGCCCGGCGATTTAATTGCAGATGTTACTACTTGATTATCATTTAATATTACATTTTGTTTGTTACATTCAATATATTCGAAGCATTCGCCTTCACTTTTTTGCTCCGGTTTTACCATCGTCTTTGGAGTTGTTTCAACCTCAATATTTATACTTTTTTGGGGAGTCAAAGATTTAATCTCAAAAATGTTATCGAAAGTACTACTTCTGCGACTGCTTACTATACGCGGTCTAGCCTCTTGTTGTTCCTTTTCACTTATATTATACTCTATAGCCATAATTGATTTAAAACTTATGTTATTTTCAGTCAAAAGTTGTTCACGGTCTAATAGAATACAACGTGACTTTAGCGATTCAAACCGCCACCTAAACGTGTGGAATAAATAGGAAGATTTTTGAATGTAAACAAAGCTTATGTTTCGTAAATTTACCTGGCCATATCTTGTTGAGCATTGCGGAGCTGTTCCTCCAAACTGGCCTTTTGTATGCGCACACTATGCAACTGACTCTTAAGATCGTCTGTTTCTTTTCTATACACAAAGATATCATTTCGTTATCGTGACATTAAAACTGTTTTGAACGTATTAATTATACTCTTATACTAAACACTATGTATTCTGTTCGTTTTTCCTAATTCCTATACATACTTTCAAAAATGTGTTACTCGATTGAAAAAAAAAAAAAACTTAATATCTATTAATATTTAATGGGAATACATTGAGAAATGTACTCTTCTGACTAAATACTAGGTGCAAGCAAGCAAGCTTGCAATAGAAAAGTAAAATGGTTCAAAGTAAAAATCGTGTAAATGGTATGAATAGCAAACCCGATTGTTTTATAAAACTTCCTATATATCCTATACAAGTTGTAACGCGTTTTATTATCTCATACTTGCAAAAACTGAGCATTGAATCAAGCCATATCACTCCTTTTTCGCAAGCTAATTCCTTAAGTCTGTCTTGGGTCCACTTTAGCTTGCGTTCTAGTTCTTCGTTTTGGTTGAGAAGATGACGAACACGTTCATTCAGTTTTTCTAAATAACGAAAAGTGATTTTCTTACGTATAAAGAATTTTTACGAAAATTTTCCATTCCACTTAAATACCTTGGTATACTTTATCGGCATTACAAAATATTGAACTACAGGCTTCAAGTTCGGTATGCATTGAAATATTTTCACGCTTTAGACGACGAATTTCGTGTTCACTTTCATTATAGATTTTTTTCATTTGCAAATAACTCTTCTTTTGGGCCGCCAGCAGTTGTTTCATAGCTTGGCGCTGATCATCCACTTCTGCGAATAATGAGTTTCCTTTTCGATCTTAAAATAAAAGATTTACGTTTAATTTCTAACATTTGCTCATGAATAACAAACGATTTTAATGAATTACCATTATTATCTGGCGCTGCAGAAAGCATTGCTATTTTGGCATTGGCTTCGGCAAGTTGCTCCTGAGTACTTTCAAGAATCTGCAATTTTTCTTCCAAGTCCATACGTTTTGATTGCAAATTTTCCTCCAAGCATGTTATTTGGTCTCGCAAAATTTCTATGTTTTTCTAAAATAAACCAATTTCGTCTTTAAAATTTAGACATAACGAATGCGGAATACATGTCCGTGTTGACTATTTACCTCACATTCAGCAACCGACAGTGTATAACGCACAGAGCGTTCTTCAAAACCTTCAATCTTTTGCAACAAGTCCATATTCTCGTTTTCGAGCATTTGGATGCGTAACGCATCATCTTCGGAAGTTATTGGTTCGTCCTTAGCAGAGACTAGTTCTTTATACTTGAGAGCCTCTTCCAAGTTTTTAGAGATAGTGGAGTTCTCCTCCAGCAATGCATTGTAATCTTGCTGCAGCGTATTAAAGGAGACTTCTAGTTTTCCGTATTTTTTCTTCAATTCTGTCAATTCGACTTGTGTTTTATGGAGCTCATTTTCAACATTACTCTGGTCCGAATTTGTATATTGCTCCAGTTCCTGTGTCAAATACGTCTGGGCAGCTATGGCGGTTTCCAATGACCGCTTTAATTCGTGTATCTTTTGTGTATCCGACTCATTCTCTTCACGCAAATCCTGAAACCTGTCGAAGAGTTTGCAATACTCATTGAGAAGTTCATCTCGTGTCAGGTTGACGATATCGTCATAGTCAACCATTTCTGAAAACAAACAAGAAACAATACCACACACTTTTCAAATTTATACGCGCAATAGAAACAATAACAACCACAGGGTACAATAACAACAAAAGAAAAAGAAACGACTACACTGACAGGTATTAAATATTCTACACGAACAGAGTCTCCAGCTACTTCCTGACGCTACAGAGTTGATAATTGTGCATCGTATTCCAGTGTTGTATTACGGTTGACATTGATACAATCAGCATCAGTGTTGTATTATTCAGTATTAAATAAAGTGAAAAATTTAATTTCAAAAACATGAAACATTTTCAAACACATTGAAATACTTGAAATAATAATAAACTACAACACGATATATTATGTTAAGATTAAAAAACGGGATATAAGTAATAAAAACAATAATAATAAACATATAAAATGCCATTACAGAAAATACAACAAAAAAATAAAATTAATTCTAGCATTGCCAGAGTAAAAGAAACGGAAAGAGTCTGCGATAAATCACCGATATCACTGTTTGTTATTGCCTTGGTAACCGTTAACAAAAACAAGACTTTCGATATGTGAAGCAAATATATTATTAGTTTCTTCACTTAATATAAAAATCAAAAACAAAAAAGGAAAAAAAACTATCATTATGGACGAACATGAAAATAGTTCATCAGCAAATATTTTACCCGTGATCAATTTTCAATCTGATGACTTATTGGAGAAGTTAAAGCTTTTAAATTATGATAAAACCCTATTGAATGATTTAAAAATGAAGCCTTTATCGCGTTTTTACTTTGTAAAATCTGTAAATCCCGGTGAACAATTTTTTATGTTCACTATAATATGTTGGTGGCTGTGTCAAAAATTGGGTATAATTATGGAACGGCCGCAGGAGTATGATGATCCTAATGATATTATTTCCAAAATAGTTAAAATTCTTGACGAAATGGTAAGTGAAGTGCATTCTAATCAATGAACCCTTTTTAATTGAAGAATTCGATTGGTATTTTAAGATGGCAGTTAGTCGCACGTACTACATAAAGGGTCCGCCAAATAACTTTTTTTTTTTGAAAATGCTTTAAAAAAAAAACTACTGAATTTTTACTCAAATTTCTTTTTTTATTTGAAAGTACAATCCTTCCGGTTAATAATGGAAAATGATTTCATTCAAATGGCTGCCTCGACTGGCCATGCAGTAGCCTACACGATCGATCCAATTTTTAAGCACATTATCGATTGTGTGCAGCTGTATTTCACCAATGGCTTCACGAATATTGTCCTTTAAAGCGTCAATTGTCTCTGGCTTGTCGGCGTAATACTTATCTTTGACGGCACCCCACAAATAATAGTCCAACGGTGTCAAATCGCAGCATCGAGGTGGCCAAACGACATCAGCTCTACGGCTGATAATGCGATCTTCAAAAACAGGGCGCAAAACATCGAGTGTAGTTTCGGCTGTGTGGCACGTAGCGCCGTCCTGTTGAAACCAAATGTTGCCAATATCCTCCTCTTCAATTTTTGTGAACAAAAATTCGTTCAACATAGCCCGATAACGATCGCCATTGACTGTAACGGCCACTCCTTGCTCATTTTCGAAGAAAAATGGCCCAATTATGCCTCTGGACCAAAATCCGCACCAAACAGTGACTCGTTTTGGGTGCGTTGGCTTTTCAATGTATGCGTGCGGGTTTTCTGTGCCCCAAATGCGACAATTTTGCTTGTTTACATAACCGCCAAGATCAAAATGAGCTTCATCTGAAAAGATGATTTTTTTTTGCCAAAATCGGCATCTTCTGTAAGTCGATAGCAGGCCCACTTAGCGAAGCGAAAACGCGAATACACAACCATATTCGTTCAGCGGAAGGATAAAACTAACTAATCTGTCAAATCAGACATGAGCTAAGTGTTACCATTCACGAAATAAGCACTAATTGAAAAAAAATGTTAGATGGCGGACCCGGTATTCAATTTAAAAATCAATTTCCATTACAGGATGTCTCCATTGACTTCAGTCCAAATAAACTTATACGAGGTGCTGGTCCCAATTGTATTTTTGTTCTGGATGCTTTAGCTACACAGGTTTTAAAGGTAATGAAGTTGTCATGTCAAAAGTTGCATATTGCTCAAGAAGATGAAGTCGCTAACGATTATTTGGAAGACAATGCCGAAATAATTCTTGAGAAAATAGAAGATGAACAGAATGATGCTCTTAGTGATGACAGCGAAATGGATATGAATCACAACTCTTTTAGGCAATGGGGTCTTAAGAAACACACCAATAAAATTGTAGAGCGAGACAATGTCGGGGGATCTGAGACCAATAGTTTAAAAGTTACTGATAATCTGACGGATCAGCAAACATGGCGTTTGGAGTTTGAGGAGGTAATGCCGCAATTAAAGGTGTACGTAAGCAGTGACATCAGAGATTGGAGGGCACATCTTAATCAAATGGATGGACTGAAATCTAACATTACAGAGTTTACTGAAGGTACTCAAAGTGAGCTTAAAAAGCTACACAATGAATTTACGTTCAGTTTGGAAAAAATCGAAAGTCGCGAAAAACATTTGAATAATGAATTGCACAATTTAATCGTACAGTATAAGGACATCTCCATTGAATTGTCAAACATCCAGTATGCCCAAACACAAGTGCTCGAGGAAACCGAACGTGCAGTCGATCAACTCAAATTAGTAATTGATGAAAATGAAAGCAAAAAGGCTGAAATGGAACGCAGAGGCCAAATGATGTCGGACAGCAGTAAGAGTCTGATTAATGGTTTATTAATGATTGTACAGTCCTACAAATATTGAATAATTTCTAATTGCAGGTTTTGTATTGCAAATGAAAAAAGCTGTGGCGAAAGTTAAGGATGATGTGGCCCATTTAAACTTGGAAGTGGCTCTCTTAATAAATGGCATTGATAGGGACATTTTAAAAAGAACTGGAACTGCACCTGGAATGGAAATGGAAAAATTTATATAAAAAATATAGAAAAAACTGACTTGATATTAGAAATTTTTTTCAGTTCAATTACTTTTACAATTCTAATATATGTACATATCAGAGATTAGCAATGAATCGTTTTTTCGCTACTCATAAGCACTCATGAAATTTTGAATATAAGAGAGTCAATAATATTGAAATTTAACTATGTATTCTGATTCATTCATACTCACACTCATAACGTTGATTTATAAGTACAGGCTGCAATGAGTATGCGTACAACGTTGACATCAAACTCATACCATTCGGAATATGTTTGATTCATAAGCCCAATACTCATTTAGATTTATAACTTTAGAAAGATACTTATAAATGAGTGGCTCGAGTGACTCGAATCATTTATTAAAATTTATATTCTTAGTTATTATTGTGTTTACAACAAAGGAAATCCGACACATAAGCAAAAGAGACAGAACAGCAAGCAGAGCAAACATACAACCTTCTAGTGAGCATTTTAGTGTTCGTATACGATTCATACTTATTTTGTGATTCGTGTATGTATATGTTGAGTTATTGAGAGTCGAAATCAATAACATCATACGTTTAGTTGAGTATGAATAAGTATGATGAGTACTTCAAACTTTGAATATGAGTAGAGGGTCCATTATATTGGATCCGCCATTTAACGTTTTTTTTTCAACTATTGCTTATTTCGTGAATGGTAACACTTAGCTCATGTCTGATTTGACAGATAATTAGTTTTATCCTTCCGCTGAACGAATATTGACCATCCAATGCCTTTTCGCTTCGCTAAGTGGGCCTGCGATCGACTTACAGAAGATGCCAATTTTGGCAAAAAAAATCATCTTTTCAGATGAAGCTCATTTTGATTTTGGCGGGTATGTAAACAAGTAAAATTGTCGCATTTGGGGCACAGAAAACCCGCACGCATACATTGAAAAGCCGACGCACCCAAAACGAGTCACTGTTTGGTGCGGATTTTGGTCCAGAGGCATAATTGGGCCATTTTTCTTCGAAAATGAGCAAGGAGTGGCCGTTACAGTCAATGGCGATCGTTATCGGGCCATGTTGAACGAATTTTTGTTCACAAAAATTGAAGAGGAGGATATTGGCAACATTTGGTTTTAACAGGACGGCGCTACGTGCCACACAGCCGAAGCTACACTTGATGTTTTGCGCCCCCCTGTTTTTGAAGATTGCATTATCAGCCGCAGAGCTGATGTCGTTTGGCCACCTCGGAGCTGCGATTTGGGGTGCCGTCAAAGATAAGTGTTACGCCGACAAGCCAGAAATAATTGACGCTTTAAAGGACAATATTCGTGAAGCCATTGGTAAATTACAGCTGCACACAATCGATAATGTGCTTAAAAATTGCACCGATCGTGTAGGCTACTGCATGGCCAGCCGAGGCAGCCATTTGAATGAAATTATTTTCCATTATTAACCGGAAGGATTGTACTTTCAAATAAAAAAAGAAATTTGAGTAAAAATTCAGCAGTTTTTTTTTAAAGCATTTTCAAAAAAAAAAAAAAAAGTTATTTGGCGGACTTTTTATTAAAATAAGTATGAATCTATTCAAGTCAATGAAGTCGCCGTAGTCTAGTAGGTAGTGTGTTGGCTTATTGGACAGAAGGCCCGAGTTCGAATTCCAGGTCAGACATCACAACGAAAATATTTCTTCGGCGACTTCCTCTCAGCAGATTTCTGGCAAAAACTCTGAGAGTAAATAAAATTGCCATGAAAAGCTTCTCAAAAAACTGTCATTCGGAGTCGACTTTAAAATGTAGGTCCCGCCACTCATGTATAAAAATTAACGCACACAACATAAGTGGTGTGAGAAGCTAGGTCGTAATCCTGACTGAAGGGTTGTAATGACCAATTATGTATGTATGAATGTAATCATGTTTTTGAATACTCATTGCTGATCTCTGTTGTCGATATAAACTTTCTCCAGAAATAACAAAAAAAAAAAAAAAACACTTAAATGATGATATTTTGTAAAGGACATAACGTTCTTAAGGACATAAAACAATTGCTATTGCTTTTGGTCTCTAGAAGTTATCATATCTAAATAGTTGCTAACGAACACTCGTTTATAAACGATGTATGTATGTATATAAATATATAGTATATGTATGTATGCATACATACATAGGCAATGATTCAAATTGTTGTCTTATTTTCAATTAACACTACGAAATATTAATTTGTTCCTAAGCCAATAGATAATTAGCACCTCTTTGTTATCAGGGCCACAATGTAAACAGAAATTAAATTAATTTTATTGCATCCAGTTTGCTAGCCAGCCGCCAATTGCCTGCCCTGCCACAATACAATGCCACCATTAACCGTAGATACAATATACCCATATTCGATATTGAAGGCGATACAACTAATGGATTCCAATGCGCCTTAACAAAACAGCCGTTCATGTGCGGTCAGAAAACTAAATCGTCTTCTATTCCTCTCCGAGTTTCTTGTTTCTTATTTGTTTAGTCATTGAAAACAAAAATTAAAAATTAATTTCTAATCACACAGGTTAACGTCCGTATCTGTGAGCAAACAAATTAAGGTGATTGAAAAAAAAATAAAGTGCTGGTCCTGCTGATGAGTTTGTGTGGTGTGGTTGTTCGAATGTACATACGTTTTGTGGTTGTACGCATGAGCACGCGTATTTGTTTAAGAACCTCAGCTGCATAAAAGCAACAGCGAAAACCAGTGTTGGAAATCCATAGAAAAAGAAAAATAATTTCTTATGACGGAGATAATAAAAGGATGCAACACATCATTAAATAACAACAAGGATTGACACAAAGTTGTGAAATTCTTATCGATGTTTTGGACAAATAACAGAAAACAAAAACAGAAAAAACACAAAAAAATTACGAAATATTGCTGTATTGATTGAAATCATCTCTTCATAATTATCCTTTTGAAGCACGTATGAAAACAGTTTACACTCGGCATGTGTTTTCTTGTAGATGAACTTACGCTAAAGAATATTTAAGTACATACGTATCGTACGTACAATATAAACAATGATAAAAATAGAATGGACAATAAAATAGCACTTGTTTATTTTCTTTATTATCCAAGGATGTTGTTTATAAATGTCGGGAAGAAAACTTCTTTACGACATCTCCTGATTAACATGTGCACAACACAATACAATGCGACACAGTGCAACAGGCTGTGCCAACTCTGAGTCTTGTGGAACAGTTTTTTTAAACTAAAAAGTTTTCTAAATATTCTTTATCTAGAAAACTTTTAATTTATCACATATTACATTAAGAAACGGCCTTAAACTTTAGATTTAGAATATTTATAGATCGGCCTTACATTTAAATTTCAATAATAATTGAAATAATCGATTTGAATACGAACCTATTTGCTGTTATTTACTTTTTTTTTTTTTTTTTTTGTGAAACCAGCACTCAGGGGATGGCCCCTACTCATGCAGTGCATTGTGCAGGTTTTAGGAAAATGGGTTATAGGAAGGTGGAAGAGAGGGAGTAGTGTTTGTGGACATCTCAAGATGCGAACGGCAAGGAAACGATTTGCTGCTAGGTGACTATAAAATGGCCAGTGCTATACCTTCACCATTAGACAGTCTACAGCAATCGTCCCCAAGAAGCCCGCACCCTTCAGTCCTTGCTTCTCACACTACTCATGTTGTGTGTGTTAATTTTATATTTTATTTTAGTGGCGGGACCTACAGTTTAAAGTCGACTCCGAACGACAAATTTATTGAGAAGCTTTTCATGGCAATTTTATTTACTCTCAGAGTTTTTGCCAGAAATCTGCTGAGAGGAAGTCGCCGAAGAAATATTTTCGTTTTGATGTCTGACCTGGGATTCGAACTCGGGCCTTCAGTCTAATAAGCCAACACACTACCTACTAGACCACGGCGACTTCAAACTTGCTTACTCAAATGGCCTTTAGTCAGGATTGTAACCTAGCTTCTTTCACCACCCATGTTATGTATAAGTGTTAATTATGCACAAGTGACGGAACATAAAGTTTAACGTCGACTCCGAACGATAGAAAGATAAGAAAAAGATTGCTAAGAGGAATTATTTTTTCGAACTGTAATAACTGAAGTTTGAACTCACAAAGCTTTTTGACTAGTAAGCCAACACACAACATACTAGACTAGGGTGACTGGTCTAGTCTAATGCTTTTCTTCAATTCAGCTAACCAAGGCAATAAAAATTATGTTTAAAAAATTTGCGGAAGAAGCCTGAAGGTTATTCACCATCAAATATGATTCTGACAGCGAGTTCAATGCAGTTAATTAGTGACTTAGTAGTAGCAAATATCCGTAATTATACGCTAGGCATAACGTCATTAAAAGGTCAACGCACGTGATCATGGTGGTATGATAAGTGGCTGTTATATATGTATGTAAATTAGGGTGGCCCCAAAATAAAAGTCGCGAATGTTCCCAACTTAGTTAAGTAAATTGAATGAAAAAATTAAAAAAAACAAAAATTTTGTCAGAAATTTTCAAAATTTTTGAATTTTCAAATTTTTTTTTTTAAATTTCTGATAACCTATTGAAAGCGCCTCATAAAGACCTTTCATATGATACCAAATTTATATATAGTTCCTTTGGAAGAAATATGAAAAAAAATCCAAAAAACCTCAAAAAAGGACCTTTTTATCCTTTGATCCATCTCGCCAAATATTGATCCCAGGACGAAAAAATTGAGAAACGTTGTCTTAGAATGAATCAAACTTTCATTTTAGTTGGGAACATCTATACCTTATTTTTTCTCCATACAAACGGGGCCCCCCTAATGTATATACATAAGTCGATAGCGTAGCATAACCATAATTATGGCAATTGAGGTACTGCTTTATCCATACATACATACAAACATACATTGGTAATAATACAGTTTAAAGTCGACTCCGAAAGTCAGATTTTTGAGAAACGTTTTCATGGCAATTTTATTTACTCTCTGAGTTTTTGCCAGAAATCTACTGAAAGGCAGTCGCCGAAGAAATATTTCGTTTTGAATCTGTGCTTTGAAACGTGGCCTCACGCCTAATAAGCTAACACACTGCCCATTTTTATGGTTTTAACTCTCCTATGCAGCGTTGCCATATGCCACGTTTTCCCTTTTTTGCAAGGTTTTTAAGATGCGAAAAAGTTTTCATTAAATTTGTTTTCTAACAAGAACATAAATCAGCTACAGAACTTAATCACAAGCTAAGTAAAGCTACAACAAACCAGAACTACCTAAGACAATAACGAGAATACATTTTTATATAATAATTTTTCAAATTAAAGCCAGCATATAAGCTACGTTTTATATTACAAACACTACAATTAAAATCAATAAAATCATAAAATAAGTTGAAATCATTACATAATCTACGAAAAGGAAATTTACATCCATAGTTCGTTCTATAAAAGTCTAAAGAAAGAGGAATGGAAGGAGGAACAAAACAAGTTTTTTCGACAAAATTTAATTTAAAATTTTTTTCAATAAATTCAGGAAATATTTACATTTTTAAATAAAATATTGTGTATTTTATTAGTCCCGGACAAAAAACGCAGAAAAACACCAACAGAGGGCACCGGGCTCCGGAATTTCCTTTAAAAATGTTGGTTCCTTTGTAGAAAACAAGTTTTTTTTTGTAAAAGAAAGTTTGTTTTTCCCAGAAATAAAGTTTTTTAAAACAAAAATCTGGCAACGCTGCTCCTATGTTACTCCTTATGTTATTTTTCTTTTTTGTAAAATTTTCGTTGGTTGTCAAGCTTCTAATTTTATTTCTTTTGATTCTTGAAATATCCTGTAATCGAAGTAATCATAAAAGCATATACATATGTATGTACATTAGAGCGACTCAAGTTGTTTGGAAGCGAAATTCGTGCAAAGTGTACCCCCTCAAAATGAACATTGGTATTTTTTATGATGACATTTAAAATATTTCGGCTCCAGCATTGACCTCTCGTGAGCTGCACCATTTTGAAAAAGGGTCTATTTTTGCATATTTTGTTAATTTGAGAATCTGTTTCCTTACCAACATATACCTACAATATGGGTATCATAAGAAATGTTTTTTAGCGCGAATTTCAAAAAAAGCTGAGACCCGTGTTTAATTAAATCGACTAAAGATTAAAATATGTTAATTTGGCATTATTATTACAAACAACTCCGAACAAAAAATTCAAAAACCGTTCTTTTTTACAGAATATCCTTAAAAAACGGACACGGATGATTGTCCTTGGACAAATTGTATATACAGTTGGACGCGCCTTATGATACCCATATTGTATATGTTGGTAAGGAACCAAGGTTCATTTTTAGGAGGGTTAGGTTAGGTTAGGTCGGAGTGGTAGCTCTGATGTCACAAAGCTCACTTGAGCACGCATAGCGGCCCGTTGTGATGCCACGGGTGAACGCAGTCCCTGTACTGACCAAGTTCCTCCACAATCAGGGAAAAGGAAGAAGTTGTTCAGCGCAAGGGCTGCACAACGGAAGCACGACTACCCCGCACTGGAAAACCAGCCAGAAAGTTTGATGATAGCTCCGTTAAGCTAACAAGGAATGGGGAGCCAAATAACCTATATCTACACCTAGCAAGAGACGGGCACTGACAAAGAAAGTGAATAACAGTCTCCTCCTCCTCAGAGGACCTGCATCCACGACAGAAATCGTTAAAAGGGAGCCTCATTCTTTCCGCGTGTCTGCCCATGACGCAATGACCCGTAAGCACGGCCACCATAGTCGAGATGACGTCACGACCAAGACCAAGTAATTGGTTGGTACGCCTTTTATCCATCAAGGGCCAGGTGAGCCTAGCGGTGGAGCAGGACTCCTCGTTGACCCAGGATAGGTTGGCGTTTCGAAAGAATTTCCGCGCAATGGTCAATTTGACCGAGGCAAGTGGTATACCCAATTCAACAGAAGAGGATTCCGGAAGGAGCGCACCAGCTCTGGCGAGCTCGTCGGCTCTGCAGTTATCGGGAATTTCACTGTGCCCGGGGACCCACACCAAAGAGACACTGGTGAAGCGCCCCGAAAGAAGGTCGAGACAGCGACGACATTCCCTAACGATCCTAGAGTTAATCACGAAACCCGATAGAGACTTTATCGCGGCCTGACTGTCAGAGAAGACCGAGACGCGAGTGAAAGGAGCATCGTTGACGAGGATCCATTGAGCGGCCCGGTAGATCGCCATCACCTCCGCCTGAAACACGCTGCAGTAGTCCGGCAGACGGAGAGAAATATTCAGGTTCAGTTTCCCAGAGTAGATACCGCTTCCAACACCATTGTCGATTTTAGAGCCGTCGGTATATATATCCAGGACTTCCGGGGGGATGACCGTATTAGGATTCCAGTCATCCCTATTCGGAATCAGAGAGTGGAAACATCTGTCAAGACAATATTCAGCAGTGATATAGTCCATGTTCACAGGGGCCACCGGATCAACCTCCAGAATAGTGGAGTGACCAGAAGGTATAATGTGCCAGCGAGACAAAGCATTAAGTCTAGTCGCAGTAAACTTGGCCGAGAAGCACAGTAGGAAGCCAGTTGAGCATCGCGAACAAGGCTTTCGTGGGGGTGGTGCGTAGAGCACCAGTTATGTAAATGGCGGCAGACCTTCTGACCTTGTCAAGGAGTCTGACGTTGTGTTGTCTGTCCAGAGCAGTCCACCAGAAAGCAACGCCGTATAAGAGGTTGACCGTAGAATATATCCAACGCATGATCCTTGGGCGAAGACCCCATCTGGTTCCGACCGCTCTACTGCAGGAGTAAGCAGCACACGCCGCCTTGCGTGCCCTAGCAGCCAGATTCGACCTCCAGTTGAGTTTGGGATCGAGGATCAGGCCCAGATATTTAACCTCGGGACTCAACGTAAGTCTGGTCCCACGTATCATGGGAAGAGAGAAGGTCGGAACTTTATATTTCCTCGTAAAAAGGATCGTGTCGGTCTTAGAGGGGTTGATAGACAGTCCAAAATCCCTACACCAGTCCAGTACGATTGACAGCGCCAAGTTCAACTTATCCGACAGTGTCTGCGGACAAATTCCCGACGCAGAGGGTACATCGAGCACTTTTTTTGTTGAGTCGCTCTAATGTACATACATAAGTCTAGATGTTCATGGAATGAATAAATATTTAGAAATAATATTCCCCTAGTCAATGACAATCGTTAAGGATTTTACAGATAAGTGGATAGTATATGTGGTAACAGAAATTCATTACTTTGGAAATCCTTTTTTTCATGGACGATTTATACAGAATTTGTGGTTGTTTGCCCATTGAACAGTTGCGCTTATAAATGAAAATTAATCTCACGATCGATTTATCTTATCTTTTATTTGATTTGGATTCTGCATTTTATTTTTTTTTTTTTGGTTATTATTTGTTCGTTATTTTTCATGTCGTTCCATGAAGTCTTCAGCATAATCAAACCATTTGAAATATTCCGATTTTTACAATACATACTTATGTACATACGAGTATGTATTTACATTTTAGGTACTCATTTACAGCCTTAACAAAACTCTCTTGCAATACAAATATTGAGAAAAAGAAAATCGAACATGAAATGAGGGGAGATGAAAATACATGAGGTTGCCAACACTTATGCGAATAGGCTGCACATGCTGCTTTAATGTGACTTGTGCGACTTGACAGTATTTTCCCCCATTCTGGGACAGAACAATTGGTCCATTACATATTTTTAAGACGATACTTTTTCAATCAGTATCTTTATTGCCTTTTTGTAGGTGTTGGAAATGTGTCTCTCTGGTGAGTTCAATTGTTTTTATGGGATTGTCTGCTCACCCAGGTTGTTCTATTGATTTACCTTTTACGTCTGTTCTGGTGAGGCTATCGTGGCCTAAGTCATTCTATAAAGTAATGAAAATGTTGTGCAATTTTTGTTTCTAAGCTTGTCGTTAATCGTAATCGTTTGTAATCGTTGTATTATGTACTAGGGGAAAATGGAAGCTCAAGTAATCCTTCTGATATCGTTTCATTAATCATTTACTGAATCCGATTCCTTACTTTACTAAACAGTAAAGGATTTTGTCATTGATGACAAAGTGACCGAAGACTTGTCTGTAACACACAATTGCCTGTGCTCATATAATGAAATTCAAAATATGCGTTAGCAAATGATACACTCAAAGAAATATTGTAGTGAATATCAACGTTTTAGAATGGCAATTCTCATGGAGAGAACGTTTTCAATAATCCACCATATTCGCCACTGGCCGGTATCATTTTCTCCAATGCATACTTGCTTTGGTGATTTCGAAATCGAATGGCGATCGAATAGATGCTTAATTCTCTGAAAAGACAATGTATACTCGTACATATTCGTATTCTGTTATTCTTTATTTATTCCTTAATGATTAAACAATTTTTGTGAGTTTAAAAATGTTGAGAATGTTACCGAAGGCTATTAAAGAAGTATTTTTACCCATACAATTGCTCTTTTCCGTTCATCAATACATACATATTGTATGTATGTATGTATGTACATACGCTCCTTGCTAAACAACATCATCACTTCTCTTGTACAATCAAAACAAAAACAAAAACAAAAAAAAAATAAAAAATAAAAAGATAAAGCAAAAAGAAACCATAAAAAAAGAAACAAAAAATAAAACAAAATTCTAGTGTTCGTACTATAAGCTGAATTGAATTGAAATGAGTTGAGTTAAGCTAAGCTAAGCAAAGCTGAGATCCAACTCCATTCCTCTACTTACTTCAACAGTACAACTACTGTTCATTTCCCACGGTGTGTCAGGTTCAGAGAATAGAGCGGTGTAGAGTAGTTGTGTGTGTGTGTGTGTGTGTGTGTGTGTAGTGTGGAGTAGAGTAGAGAGTGAAGCAAAGTGGAGTGGAGTGAATTATTGTATGTGCACCACTGTTTGTTTGGTAATCTTTAAAAGTGTTGGATGTAAGCGAATAATAATAGCAACAACAACAACAACACAAACAATATCCACACCAACAACAATAACAACAACAACAACAAAATAAACATTAAGAAAGAGGCTCCAGAGGAGTGTATGAAATGTGTTGGAGTGTTGCAGTTGAGTATGTTGCTGGAATGGTGTTTGACTTACAACAATGCAATGAGAGAGAGCCTGGCAATAGAAAGATTTGTTTGTGTTTTTTTATTGTTGTTGTTGTTGTGTAAAGAGTTAGCATTCAACATTAAAATCAAGTGGAGAGGCGGGGTCCTGTGCGATTTCTTATACGTGTTACGACTTACAGAGCATACATACCTACATATGTACATACACATGCTCATACGATTGCAATAGGCTATGATGGAGTAATTTTTTGTTTCAAGGTTACCAGCCTAATATATACCAGCCTAAATATATAAAATTATAAATTAAATTTCATGCTTTACGTCTCCAGTTCAGTTAATTCAAACTGCATATCAATGTTGATTTATGACCATCTAAAGATGATACCCGAGATTTGTTCAAATTAAGAGATGTTGCAAGTCGCCGTAGTGTAGTAGGTAGTGTGTTGGCTTATTAGACTGAAGGTCCGAGTTCAAACCCAAAGTCAAACATTAAAACGAAAATATGAAAATATTTCTTCGGCGACTTCCTCTCAGCAGATTTCTCAGAAATTAAATAAAACTGCCATGAAAAGTTTCTCAAAAATCTGTCGTTCGGAGTCGACTTTAAACTGTGGGACCCGCCACTCATTTATAAAATTAACGAACACAACATAAGTGGTGTGAGAAGCTAGGTCGTAATCCTGACTAAAGGGTTGTAATGAACAATTATGTATGTACGAGTGTGTATTCTTATTTTGTTTCAGAAATATTTTTTTCGTGCTTCAATATCTATTTTATTCATTTTAGGGGAACCTCTCTCTCTCTTTTGGTGTTACCTTATAATTCTTCAGCAATGCATTCAATACTTTCAGCTTTGGGCAAAGGAAAACACCGGGTTAAAGCCTGATTTTCATTCGTAACCATCAATTTTGATCGGTAACAGCTTAGTTAACTGCAATTGAATTCATTATTAAGTTGACATCGTTAAGTGTATGAAACCCTGCGTCATTTGAATTTGAACATCTAATTGATCGGTGAGAAGTCAAAATTGCCTATTGGATCTGATACTTGATGAGAATATCCGGAGATTCCATTGTGAGAGGTTAACGATAATAATTATGTTATGTGGTGTCGAATTGTAAGATTTGCAGGCAGATTTGACGTAGGAGTTGAATATGCAGGTAGTAGAATACCGAATAACTGGGACGCTCTTGATATTTGTTAAGCTGCATTATTACTGTAAATGCCTTTTAGATCATGATTGGGTTTCTGCTTCTGACTTGGTGAATTTGGAGAGTAGGGAAATAAAGACACTCTTAGACGAGTGCCTTGTTTCAAGGTGGCGGACCCGATGGACCAATGCAGACGAGGGTAGGGTAACGTATGGATTCATATGTGACGCGGACTTCGTACGTCGACGTCCGGACTTTGGCTTCGGCTTAAGTCTCGGTTTTTTACTTACGGGACATGGCTCACTTAATGCATTTTTGCATAAAAGAGGTCTGTCCGACTCTCCGGACTGCGGGTGTGGGAGGGGACCTGAGACTGTCGAACACATTATAACAATGTGTTCATACTATGATGACATTAGGAGTTTAGATAGTATGGGGAGGGTTGGGATTACAGTAGGGCCTTAGTAGACAGCCGAACTTTTAGTAGGTTGGGCGATTTCGCCCGTGAAGTATTTGTTAGGAGAAATAGGAGGTATAGCGGAGGCAACCCCGAAATCTGATCACCCTGCGTGCTGTTCTCCTTGTCGTGCGCCCCTTGCTCCTTTTGCTGCTTTCGTCTGTCCCCGCCCGCAGATAGGCATGCGATCGTTGACAGTTTTGAATCGATTGCTGCTGGTTCTTCTGCTCCGCTTCGCCATTCCTGTTGCTGCTGCTGCTGTTCATATGCCGGTCCAAATTGCCCCTCTCCCTTGCTGTCATCATCCCCGTCTTTGCCGCCCTTGCTGTTACCGCCGCTGCCAAGCCTGCTGCGTTGTTGTGTGTCTTCCTGTCTTGTTCGTTTTGTCCACTCCTGGTGTCACACCATGTGGCCAAAGCCTCGCCCGTGAGAACGCTGTCCAATGTCAGTACTGTAAGTGTCGTTTTTTATGTTGATGTATGTTTATTGTTGTTGCTGTGGGCCACCAGTCCCGAACTGTTTGGGGTTCAACTGGTAGTAATCGATCTGATTACGAGGTCTGACCGGAGACTTAATTCTGGTACCACGGGAGTCAGGAGCCCCTGGAACCTAGGTTCCAGCCTGGCTGTTGGTGTGGTCCCTTTTGGGAGCATCGTGGTGACTGTGGTTTGGACCCAAATCGCGGGAAGAGTCTAGTTAATGGGCTCGGTGTGGAGTTGCATTTTCAACCGGGTGCCGTGACCCAAAGATCGGGAGGAGTTTTAGATAGGCTCCGCTCCAAACCAAGGGGGAAGTCATGTCCAAATACATGGCTTCGAATTGGTACTCAGGTGTAACAGTCTGTTACATCTGGGGGCGTTGGTAGACGCATTGTATTTCACCCTGTGTTAAGAGCACCATGGGATTAGGTCCACGCGGACAGGTACCCATGTAAAACACATCGGCGTTGTAAATGCGTGTATACGACAGAATAGTATCAAGCTTGCTATCTCTTACCTCTAAGACTAGCTCTTGTATGCTCAGTGTCCAAGGACTATGATTATGTGAGAAGAGAAACTCATCGTCATTATTTTCCAAATCTATATACGTACATATGTATGTACATATGTATACTACAACATTAAGAACGATGTTAAAAAGACATAATATGTTAGTCGAATTAATGTGAAATTTTACGAGAATCAATTTTATTAATTAATTATGTAGATAGTTTTTAACGCATTGTATGTATTAATTGAAATAGAAATTTTTATTTAATTTTTTTTTTGTTTTTTAATTTCGATTTTCACTAGCAAACAAAGTTCTAAAAAATCATTTGGTCACCTTAATCGATATATCGAATCGAATGTATTACAGTAGTATCTGGTTGGTTAATTTGTTCAATTCTGTTTATAAATTCGATTCGTTTTTTTTTTCTTGTTTTTCATTCAGTTTAGTGCATACACCCAACATCGTTCACCCTGCTGGACGATCACTGCACACAAACACACACACTACTGGCAAGTGAATGAAATTATTTTTGTTTTTTGTTGTTGTTGTTTTTGTTTAAATTCGTTTTCGATTTTGATTATTTTCTTTATTTTTTTTTTTTTTTTGGTTGATTTCAAGTAGAAGTTTTGGCCCCGGGCCTATTCACGAACGAACGAATAACGAAATAAATTGTTGAGCTTAATTTTACAGTCATCGTCAACCAGGCGGGCAGACAAGACATATGATTGGATGGAATGGCCATTCAGAAATCTTGAAAAGCTTTGGCTGTCCGCTTCTTTTTATGAGAAACATTTCCACAACGGCGAATTTAAGTTGAATAACAAGAGCAGCAGCAATTTTAAAAGGATTTTTGAAAAAAAAATTTTTTTTTCCCTTCAACTCAGGGAAAGAAGAACAGAAATAAACAGGAACAACGGCAAAAATATTTTTTTTTTCTTAATTATTATTGTCTTTTTTCCGCTTTGCAAAAGATAAACTATTTGAGAAAAAAAAACAATCGCTCAGTATTCTCAACTTTGGTGGTTTTGCTGGAAAAAATTTTTTTTAAAATATGACTGCAAGAAAATGTATACGAATATGAACATGAATTGGATTTATTCATAAAGAAGAACACTACATACATGCATACATACATACCGCCATCAAATAAAGGCAGATGGATGTGTATGTATGTATGTCTGTACATATTCCCATACACGAATCCATTTATTTTTAATTTTTAGAAAATTTATTAAAAAGATTATTTAATAAGAGCAGCCGCGCATTTGCACAGCGGGGTGTTTAGAAAGGCTTTTTTTTATGCGAACTGAAACTGTGTTGGCCAATGCAGCAGTATGAGCGTTTTTATTTTTACAGAAAAACAAAACAAAAAAAAATCTGATTTTCTAGGCAATTTTATTGGAACAACATTGACTTTATATAGGGTGATTTTTTAAGAGCTATAGGAAAATTTTTCAAAAAAAAAACACATAAAATTCAGAAAAATGCATGAAATCTTTATTTGAATCGATAGTACGGTCCATATAATTTAATGTTTGAAGATTATTTCATGCAAATGTTGACCGCGATTGCGCCTCAAATGATCCATCCGCTTAGTCCAATTTTGGCATACTCTTTCCAACATTTCGGCCGGTATCTCACGAATAAATGCTTCAATGTTGTCTTCCAATGCTTCAATTGAAGCGGGCTTGTCTGTATAGACATGAGCTTTAACATAGCCCCACAAAAAATAGTCTAAAGGCGTTACGATACGCAGCATCTTTGAAGAAGTACGGTCCAATGATGCCACCAGCCCATAAACCGCACCAAACTGTTGCTTTTTCTGGATGCATTGGTAGCTTTTGCAATGCTTCTGGCTGATCTTCACTACAAAATCGACAATTCTGTTTATTTACGTATCCATTGAGCCAAAAATGGGCTTCGTCGCTGAACACAATTTTTCGATAAAGAAGTGGATCTTCGGCCAACTTTCCAAGAGCCCATTTTGATAATAAAATTCAATGATTTGCAAGTGTTGTTCGTTTGTAAGACGATTCATGGTTAAATTATAGACCAAACTGAAGATGTTTGACAGTGAAACAAAACACGAAACGTGCGTGAGCTGTTTAAACCAGTGTTGCCAAAAAGATAATAGCTAAAAAATCACCCTTTACTTAAAAAAGCACTCTAAGTGCTCTAAGTGAAGTGGTTTAAGAATCCCTTAAACAAAGAGTGGGACCTGCCTAAGAGGCCTTCAAATTACGCTTTGTATGACACGTTAGATGTTTACGTTGCCTCAAGAACTGACTGTATTGATAGCTCGGTCATTTGGAATATAGTTATTCCTCGATTTATGTCGGTACTGGTTCCAAAAAGGAATAAAAAATTAATAAAAAAAAGATTTTGAAAAGAACAACAATTCATTTAAAATTAAACATAAATCATCGATGTTTCTTATCTTGCTTTGTACAGAAATTTCCAGTAGTATTGTCGATGGGACTGATATAAGAAGATGTTATACATATGTCCAAGGTATTCAATCATTTATCAGGCGAATTTAAGGATCAGGACATCAGATCACACATCAGCAATGAATCATAAGCACTCATGAAATTTTCAATATAAGTGAGTCAATAATATTGAAATTTAACTACATACTCTAATTCATTCATACTCACACTCACAACGTTGATTTATAAGTACAGGTTGCAATGAGTATACGTACAACGTTGACATCAAACTCATACCATTCGAAATATGTTTGATTCATAAGCCCACTACTCATTTAGATTTATAACTTTAGAAAAATACTTATAATACTTATAAATGAGTGGCTCGAGTGACTCGAATCATTCATTAAAATTAACAGCTTTAGTTGTTGTTGCATTTACAAAAAAAGATAACAGACACATAAGCAAAAAAGACAGACAGAGCAGCAAGCAGAGCAAACACACAACCTTCTAGTAAGTATTTTAGTGTTTGTACGCGATTCATACTTATTTTGTGCTTCATGTATATGTTGAGTTGTGGAGAGTCGAAATCAACAACATCATACGTGTTGTTAAGTATAAATAAGTATGATGAGTACTTCAAACTTTGAATATAAGTAGAGGTTCGATGATATAAAAATAAGTATGAATGCGTATAAGTATTAGAAATTATGAGTATGATTCAATTCTACTCATGTTTTTGAATACTCATTGCTGATCTTTGGTACCACCACGTTTTGAAAAAGAAGGATTCGATCGTCAAAAAGGATCTCGCCACAACACTTGCAATATGTATTATATACACAGTGGAAATAGTTCGTGCGTCAAGCCTAACATCATTGCATCAGTAGCAGTAGATTAAAAAAATAAAAAAAAAATTTATTGATGATATGTTTTGTGAGAACCCTATGCTCTTTAAATGAAGGAAAATGAATAAATAGACGGTAATATATGTATGTAGATAACAGCACATACATGAGAACATTTTGAAAAACAAATATTCTTTAGCTATGATTTGCTGGGATATTGTTTTTGTGATTATAAAAATTTTTTAAACACACGCCGAAGTAAAGTTGAAGTCGACGTGGTCTAGTAGGTAGTGTGCTGGCTTATTAGACGAAAGGCCTGAGTTCGAATCCCAGGTCAGACATCAGAATGAAAATATGAAAAATATTTCTTCGGCGATTTCCTCTCAGCAGATTTCTGGCAAAAACTCTGAGAGTAAAAATTGCCATGAAAAGCTTCTCAAAAAATATGTCGTTCGGAGTCGACTTTAAACTGTAGGTCCCGCCGCT
Source organism: Sarcophaga caerulescens (assembly GCA_927399465.1). Classification (NCBI taxonomy): domain Eukaryota; kingdom Metazoa; phylum Arthropoda; class Insecta; order Diptera; family Sarcophagidae; genus Sarcophaga; species Sarcophaga caerulescens. The sequence goes on from OV656866.1 coordinate 1,994,031, forward strand.
CATGTATAAAATAAACGCACACAACACGAGTGGTGTGAGAAGCTAGGACGTTGTACAATGGGTCAATTCGACCTCCGGGTACTGTACTTGTCACATTTGGCAAGTACACGTCCTCTAACCTAACCTAACCTAAAAAGGAAACGCTAAATTAACCATGAAATGAGCGAAAAATGTTTTGATCACATTTTAAGCTTGCAAATTCGATTTATTTTTTGTTCCTGATGATGTTTTTGTTTTTCTCCATTTATTGTTGTGGAAATCTCTATACCGCATCAGATAACACAAAACCCAACAAAACAATAAAGTCAACAGAATCAATATTTGAATATCTCCCTCCAACGCCTGTCTATTCTGTCTATTGAGTCTTATTTTTGGCTTCCATTTGTTTGTTTAACATATTTCACATCATTTTCAATATGTTTTGTCATTGAAATTGTAAAGAAGAGCAGAGAAATGGAAAAAAGGTATCGGGTCCGCCATTTAACGTTTTTTTTTTCAACTAGTGCTTATTTCGTGAGTGGTAACACTTAGCTCATGTCTGATTTTACAGATAATTAGTTTTATCCTTCCGCTGAACGAATATGGTTGTGTATACGCTTGAACAACAACGCTAAGTGGGCCTGCGATCGACTTACAGAAGATACCGATTTTGGCAAAAAAAAATCATCTTTTCAGATGAAGCACATTTTGATTTTGGCGGGTATGTAAACAAGCAAAATTGTCGCATTTGGCACACAGAAAACCCGCACGCATACATTAAAAAGCCGACGCACCCAAAACGAGTCACTGTTTGGTGCGGATTTTGGTCCAGAGGCATAATTGGGCCATTTTTCTTCGAAAATGAGCAAGGGCTGGCCGTTACACTCAATGGCGATCGTTATCGGGCTATGTTGAACGAATTTTTGTTCACAAAAATTAAAGAGAAATTACGCACACAACATAAGTGGTGTTGGAAGCTACATTCATAGGTTGCAATCCTGACTGAAGGGTTGTAATGACCAATTATGTACGTATGTACAGTGAATCACAGTGAAAATGGCCCACCAGTATGTGGTTACATACATACATAATTGGTCATTACAGCCCTTCAGTCAGGATTACGACCTAGCTTCTCACACCACTTATGTTGTGTGCGTTAATTTTTATACATGAGTGGCGGGACCTACTACTCCGAACAAAAATTGAAGAGGAGGATATTGGCAACATTTGGTTTCAACAGGACGGCGCTATGTGTCACACAGCCGAAGCTACACTCGATGTTTTGCGCCCTGTTTTTGAAGATCGCATTATCAGCCGCAGAGCTGATGTCGTTTGGCCACCTCGGAGCTGCGATTTGACACCGTTGGACTATTATTTGTGGGGTGCCGTCAAAGATAAGTGTTACGCCGACAAGCCAAAGACAATTGACGCTTTAAAGGATAATATTCGTGAAGCCATTGGTGAAATACAGCTGCACACAATCGATAATGTGCTTAAAAATTGGACCGATCGTTTAGGCTACTGCATGGCCAGCCGAGGCAGCCATTTGAATGAAATTATTTTCCATTATTAACCCGAAGGATTGTACTTTCAAATAAAAAAAGAAATTTGAGAAAATATTCAATAAAGCAATATAAATTAAAGCATTTTCAAAAAAAAAAAAAGTTATTTGGCGGACCCTTTATAAAAATGAAACCAAAGAATAAATATGTACATATGTATGTATGTATGTATGTATGTCTATATGTATGTATAATGGATTTTGCATAATTTATGGTTTAATTTATGTAACTGAAAATAATCAAACAACATCAAAATACCAACAACGAAATGTATCTGGCTAGTCTTCTGCTTATCAAATTAATTCACAAAGTCAAAAACAAAAACAAAACAAAAGGGATTTTAAACATAATTCATTCAGTATCAATAGAAATAATATATGTACGTCAGATATGCAAAGTAGTACTTCAAATCAAAGATATAAAGAAGCTACAACAGCAGAAGCCAGTCATCCACATCATCTTTAGCTTAAGCTTAAGCTTTTATTATCAAAACACCAACACCGCCACCACCACCACCACCACCACCAACATCGTTATCATTATCAAAGACAACAACAATAACAACTAAAGCAACCATAATATTAAAGCAGAAGTAGCAGCAACTATTTTTTTGTTTGTTTTTTTTTTTTTGTTATAATTTAAATTTATTTTTCCTTTTTCATATTATTTATAAATTTTTTATTGTTGTTGCTGCTAGTGTTGTGTTGTGTTTTTTTTTTTTTTTTTAATTTTATTTTAAATATCAACCGCAGCAGAAGCGTGATTATGATCATCGTAATCATCATCACTTTGGTATTATTGAGACCCCCTACTATTGTGCGGAACTCAACTCGATTTAAATGCAAATAAATTGTAATAAAAATGTTTCTTTCGTTTCTCTTTCATCAAAATGAATGAATGAATGAATGAATGGACAAACGAACAAACGAACGAACGAACGAAAAACAATATTTCATCAAGTCAACTAAAAAGAGAAAAAAAAAAACTTTTTTTTCAGTTTGAAAAGAAGGTGAAATTCATTGTTTTTGTTTTTGTTTTTGTTGCTGTTGTTATTGTTGTTTTCTTTTTATTGTACATAAAAGTATTAAATTTCATTAATTGCCATAAAATTCAAAAATCCAAGAAATTAAAAAGAAAAAACAAGGAGAAACTGCCTTTTTTTATTAATTCGGCAGCAGCAGCAGCAGCAGTTACACTATCGACAAAGTCGACTATTTTTTTCATTTTTTTTATTGATCAACATAATGCACACATTAAAATTCGAAAACAAAAAAAAAAAAAAACGTTTCTCCTTGTAAAGGAGTGGGCGTTTGACGGTGGTATCGAATTTCTACACCTTCGCACAACACAACCAACCACTACTACTACTACAACGACTTTTAAATGTGAAAAATGTACAGAAAATCGTCCATTTCACTGGTATATTATGATAGTTACGATGGTAATTGGTTAAATCGAATTTAAGGAGGAGTGGGAGCTCCTCTCCTCGCAAGCTCATAGCAGAGAATTTACGAATGACCTGAAACTCATCAAAGTTTTTTCGACTTACATAAACCGATTCTATCATAGATTTAAATTCATAGGAGACGAATGTTTAATCATTATTGATTTGTCACGTCACGATAGAACGTACAAATTTCTATCCAAGTTAAATTGAGCACATCTTTGGATGGAATATGCCCGAGCATTTCCCATAGACTCTTGACGCTTTTATTCTTTGCCCTTTTACTGGGAGTTTGTCAAAGCAGTACTGATCATTAAAATCGCCAAATTTTGGCTGGTATATGAAAGTTAAACGAATAATTTGTTATTTATTGATAGAGTCGTTGCAAGGCCTAAATTTCCTAATAAGGAGTGAAAAAAAAACCACATAAAATTCAGAAAAATGCAGTGAATCTTTATTTGAATCGATAGTACGGTCCATATAATTTAATGTTTGAAGATTATTTCATGAAAATGTTGACCGCGACTGCGCCTCAAATGGTCCATCTGCTTAGTCCAATTTTGACATACTCTTTCCAACATTTCGGCCGGTATCTCACGAATAAATGCTTAAATGTTGTCTTCCAATGCGTCAATTGAAGCGGGCTTGTCTGTATAGGCATGAGCTTTAACATAGCCCCACAAAATATAGTCTAAAGGCGTTAAATCGCACGATCTAGGCGGCCAATTGACCGGTCCCGAACGTGAAATAAAATGTTCACCGAACTCGCCTCTCAATAAGTCCATTGTTACGCGTGCTGTGTGGCATGTGGTACCGTCTTGTTGAAACCACATGTCATGCAAGTCAAGCTCTTGCATTTTGGGCAAAAAAAAAGTTGGATATCATCTCACGGTATCGCTCACCATTCACAGTTACGTTACGATTCGCAGCATCTTTGCAGAAGTACGGTCCAATGATGCCAAATTCAATGATTTGCAAGCGTTCTTCGTTTGTAAGACGATTAATGGTTAAATTATAGACCAAACTGAAAATGTTTGACAGTGAAACTAAACACGAAACGTGCGTGAACTGTTTAAACCAGTGTTGCCAAAAAGATAATAGCTAAAAAATCACCCTTTATATGGCAAAAGACAAAAAAAATACGCCTAAATCTAGTAGGTAGCGTGTTGGCTTTTTAGACATAAGGCCACGATTCAAACCCCAGGTCAGACATCAAAGACACGAAATTAGAAAAAACAGATTTCTTTGGCGACTTCCTCTCAGCAGATTACTGGCAAAAAACTGAGAGTTAAAAAAAAAAATTGCTATGAAAAGTTTTTCAAAAATTTGTTGCTTGGTATCGACTTTAAACTGTAGGTCCCACCACTCATGTATGAAATTACGCACACCACATAAGTGGTGTTGGAAGCTACATACACACATGGACAAAAAAATAAATACACTAATAAAAGTTCTGTTTTGCAGTTTCTTATAAGATATTTATTGAAGATAAATGAAAAAGTAGCCAAAAATTATTTATCTTATATGATTTGTATAAAAATTACGATATACAAAGTTAATTAAATTATAAACAAAAATAAGTCTTCTAAAAAATGTTTAAAAACAGATTTCGTAAGTGGACAAAAAAATAAATACACCTAGCTAAAGTACAAGAAAAGCATATCTAATTCATTTTTTTTTTATTTTTTGTTATTTGTAAGTGTAGTTCACTAGTATCCTGTGTATCCACCATTATTTTGAATAACTTTGTCCAACTTTTTTGGCATACTGGCGATCAATTTACGACAGGTGTCCACTGGAATTTCGTACCAAGTTTTCTGAACAAAGGTCCACAGCTGATCCTTATTTTGGAAATTTTCTTTTCCTATTCTTCGCTTTAACTCTCCCCAGAGGTTTTCGATCGGGTTTAGGTCAGGTGATTGACTTGGCCAGTCCATTACGACAATATCATTATCCCTGAACCAATTCTGACACAGCTTTGAGGTGTGCTTCGGATCATTATCCTGCTGCAAAACCCATCTGAGAGGCATGTTTTCGCTTGCATAGGGCAACATAGTATTTTCTAGAATGTCCCTGTACTGAAACCGTGTCATAGTGTCGGAAATTCGATGTATAGGACCAACACCGTTCCACGAAAAACAACCCCAAACCATTATGTTGCCCCCGCCGTGTTTAATTGTCTTTTTAGTAAAACGAACATGAAATTCTTTGCGTTTGGGGCGTCTTACGTTCCTAGCCGAGTCATTGCCGAACAAATTAATTTTAGTTTCGTCGGTCCATAAGACATTGCGCCACTTTTTTTCACCTTCTGGCCCGGACCAATTTGAATGAACTCTGGCGAAGGTTTGCCGTGCCTTTAAATTTTTTTGTCGAAGCAAAGGAGTTTTTCTGGCTATTCTTCCAGGTAAATTGGCCCTATATAATCTTCTGCGTACCGTTCGGGATGAAACAATGTTACCAATCTCTGCAGAAATGGCTCTGGAAGAAATGAAGGGGTCTTTTTTTGCCATAGTAATAATGCGATGATCTGTTGTTAGTGAGGTTTTCTTTGGCCTTCCACGGTGTTCAACTGAAGGTTGTTCCTTCAAGGCATTTTGTACAAAATACAAAGAACGATTTAAGGTTTCAGCAATAAAACGAAGACTTTTCCCTTATTTCTCAACGTTAACGCAATTCTCCTCTCCTCGACGGTGCAATGCTTGCCTCGACCCATCTATTAAATATTTTTCTTTCTATTTAACAATAACTAAAGGTGAATTTTTAAAAAACAAACGAACCTTTAAAAGAAACTTGTTAAAAACTGAAAAATTCAAATGTATTTATTTTTTTGTCCAGACAACGAAAGCTCCCCACGAATAAAAAATGCAAAATTTTAAAATGGAGGATCTTTCTGTTTCTTTTTTTAACTGTAAATGGTATTGACACATCGAACCATAAAAATAGCACAGAATTGCCATTTATATTTACAGCCAAATGAAATTTTCATAATAAAAAATGTAATGAAAGGTAATGTATTTATTTTTTTGTCCAGGTGTGTAGGTTGCAATCCTGACTGAAGGGTTGTAATGACCAATTATGTACGTATGTACATATGTATAGCAATTCTACTACAAACCTGTGATCCTATTTTGGTCACCTCATCTGTCTTCTGCTACATTCATATTCACTTTTAAAATATGGTTTGAGTTTGTGGGGGATTCATGTGTGTGGATGAATTTCAGTTCATGACGATTTTGCATGAGACTCTTACTTCGAATTATCGATGTTCTACACAATTTTAGCGAATTGCAAAATGTTGAGCATTTTCGACATTAAAACTAATCAAAGGGAAACGATGGGGAGAAAAGTACACGACAATTGTTCAAACAACAATTGGAAAAATTGAATTGAGGAAGATTGTTTACTACAACATTTAACACTAATGGTGTTTTCTTTTCTACCAAAAAATGTGCATTTTATTAACACAAAATGCAATTTTGCGTTTGTTTCTTAAAAATGTTTCGCCCTCTAAAAGGGTGGTATGTTTTATTCTAAATAATTCGCACTTGCCAATGGTGGAGGGCATTGCATTTTATGCCCTGTATAAATCGAGAGTGCTGCTAATGCCCTGTAAAGCAGATGACTTTTGTTTATTTATAGGGCTACCAGATGAAATTTAAAAAAGTCGCCTGGTATTGTTATCCAATTTGAAGTTAATTTTTTCATTGTTTTGTGGAGTAATCTTAAGGAAATATTACATTATTAAAGCTACATGGTCAGCAGTATAAAAAATTGCTTTCAATGTTAGAACAGTGTTAAAATATTTTTTTTTTTTTGTAATAAAAAAAGCGTGCAAAAAATGAAGTCGAAAAATTAGCGATCTGGCAACACCTTTGAACAAATTGGCATTTCCTCATTCATTTTCTTAATAAGTGGTAAACACAGGGCATACCCTTTTTTAATATTTGTGTTATGTTCTTCTCAAGTAAAAAAATGACATTACAACAGGGTTGGTCAAAAATTTTTTTAATGTACCGTGTAAGAGGGTGACATTTTCTTTGTAGAAAAGAAAACACCATAACATCACTCAAAGTGTGAGCTCTTTAACGGACTATGTATGTATGTATACTTTCAAATACATACATACATCAATTAGTTGAATGTATTATTTTAATATCACAGATTATTCGAACGGAGAATATTTATCGCCTTAGTCATCGGTTAATCAAATTTTAAATTTTATATTTAAATTTTTAAAGAAATTTCGTTTTATATGTATGTGTGTACAGTGGTGGACATATAACGAAAACATAACCAATGATATATCATTTGTTCAATTTTTTGTACGATTTTTTGTATGATTAAGCAATGTATGGTTAAGCAAAAAAAAAAAAAAAATGTAACGTCTACAGTTTTGTAGGACTTATCAAACAGGACAATTGGCAATTGAAAACACTGTCGTATGAAATGAAAATCTATCGATTTCCGTCAGTTGAAGAAGAATTTTACTGGCACCGTCATCTTGTTAGTCTCCAGCGACATCAAGTAAAGCAAACCATAAAACATGGAGAGGATAAGGTTTTATCGGTTTAGGCTTGCTTTGCGTATTGGAACATTGGTCGATTGGCTAAAATAGAAACCAATATAAAGCAGGATGACTACATCATTATCCTGGAAAGTAAATGAATTTGATTTTGTTTGGAAAAAGTGTTTTCTCTGGGGAATTGATTTAATACATACATACATACATAATTGGTCATTACAACCCTTTAGACAGGATTTCGACCTAGCTTCTCACACCACTTATGCTGTGTGCGTTAAGTTTATACATGAGTGGCGGGACCCACAGTTTAAAGTCGACTTCGAACTACAAATTTTTGAAAAACTTTTCTCGGCTATTTTATTTACTTCTCAGAGTTTTTGCCAGAAATCTGCTGAGAGGAAGACGCCGAAGAAATATTTTTCATACTATCGTTTTGATGTCTGACCTGGGATTCGAACTCGGGCCTTCAGTCTAATAAGCCAACACACTACCTACAATACTACGGCGACTTCGAGTCGTGTATAATTAATTTTATTTGATTTTTTTTTTTTTTTTTGTTTGTTAAATATAGGGTGATTTTTTAAGAGCTATAGGAAAATTTTTCAAAAAAAACACATAAAATTCAGAAAAATGCATGAAATCTTTATTTGAATCGATAACCGTACGGTCCATATAATTTAATGTTTGAAGATTATTTCATGCAAATGTTGATCGCGACTGCGCCTCAAATGGTCCATCCGCTTAGTCCAATTTTGGCATACTCTTTCCAACATTTCGGCCGGTATCTCACGAATAAATGCTTCAATGTTGTCTTCCAATGCGTCAATTGAAGCGGGCTTGTCTGTAAAGACATGAGCTTTAACATAGCCCCACAAAAAATAGTCTAAAGGCGTTACGATTCGCAGCATCTTTGAAGAAGTACGGTCCAATGATGCCACCAGCCCATAAACCGCACCAAACTGTGACTTTTTCTGGATGCATTGGTAGCTTTTGCAATGCTTGTGGCTGATCTTCACTCTTCACATTTCGTCGCTGAACACAATTTTTCGATAAAGAAGTGGATCTTCGGCCAACTTTCCAAGAGCCCATTTTGATAATAAAATTCAATGATTTGCAAGCGTTGTTCGTTTGTAAGACGATACATGGTTAAATTATAGACCAAACTGAAGATGTTTGACAGTGAAACAAAACACGAAACGTGCGTGAGATGTTTAAACCAGTGTTGCCAAAAAGATAATAGCTAAAAAATCACCCTTTACAAGGCTAAAGTACAAGGTATGATTGGTCCTCAACCAAATGAAACTTTTTTAGATTCTTTTGAAGTGTTTAAAAGAACAAAAATTAATTTTATTTGAATTCTTTTTTATTTTTGTTTGTTAAATATATGGAGGAGAATATAGTATTGCATTCAAATTGTGTGCATAAAGTCGCAATTGTTAAGTTTGTACCTTTTAAAAACGTTTAAAATATGAGCTCATGGATTGCAAATAAAATAAAAATAAATATGTGTTTAGTTTTAATTAAAATTCTTTATTATTCGCACAATTCTGTGTGTGCCACTGTTCACAACTTTATGTAAACAATAACAATTGCTTTATTTGTTATTCCTCTGTTTACAACCTTTGCATAAACAATAACAATTACTAGACAATTGTTCGACAGATCTTTGTAACAGAGATCTCCAAACCATAATTACTCTCGTCAAACACACCGCGTTTTCAACTTTTAGAAAAAAGAACTTAGTAAATAATTCATAGGGCGTACCAAGCGAGATGTAACTGCTGCCTTTAGTGCTATTGAACGGGAGTCTAAGAAGATGGGTCTGGCAGTAAATCAGGGCAAAACAAAGTATATGTTATCGACAAGTAGAGACGTGGGGCGTATTGATTCTCATATTACGGCCGATAACTATACTTTTGATACAGTCAAGGAATTTATTTATCTTGGCTCCGCCGTTACCACCAAAAATGATGTCAGTCTGGAGATCAAACGCAGGATTACTCTTGCCAACAGGTGTTACTATGGTCTCAATAGGCAATTGAGTAGCAGAGACCTCTCTCGTGCAACAAAACTAATATGTACTCTACAAGACGCTCATCCTACCCGTGCTTCTTTATGGTGCAGAGGCATGGACCCTATTAAGAACTGATGCAGCAGCCTTGAGAGTATTCGAGAGAAAAGTCCTACGTAAGATCTTCGATCCAGTGCGAGTTGGCGATGATTTCCGCATTCGAACCAACAATGAGCTGTATGAGCTCCTCAACGACATAGACGTTGTACAGCGTATTAATATCCAGCGGCTGCGCTGGCTCGGCCATGTCGTTCGAATGGAGGAGGATGCTCCGGCGAGACGGGTATTTGATGCGGGGATCTGCGGAAGTCGGCAAGGAGGACGACCTTGTATCCGTTGGAAGGACCAAATCGAGGAAGCCCTGTCATCGATTGGTGTGACCAACTGGCGTAGGCGCGCAAGAAGCAGAGGCGCCTGGAAGGATGTTTTGCGGCAGGCCGAAATCCGTTAATTGGGTTGTTAATGGCCAATTAAGTAAGTAAGTAAATAAATCTGTAATAAGTGTTATGCATTTAACAAAAGTATTCATAATATGGAAGATATTTAAATACTGAAAGCGTTAACAATCAAACAGTTTTGCACGCCATTGTATGTACATATGTATGTATGTATGTGTTATGAAGAATGTTATCCGCATGATTTGATTGTCTAAAGCAGAATGCATTTCATAGTATTAAAGAGGTTTTAATTTATTGTTACCAATTCCAGAAACTCATAATTCACGAACGAAATTTTTGTTACCATTATTATCATTATCATCATCATTATAATGATCATCGTCATCGTCATCGATATTATTATTATTATTTTTGTTGTTGTCGTAGTTGTTGTTGTTCCATTTTTAGAAAACTAGTTTTTTTTTCCAGTCTTTGTGGTCTACAACTCCGCACATACAAATTAGATCACACCAGCATCAACGAAATCATTAATGATAATGATGATGAAAATTAAATCACTGTTTATAATTAAATTAAACAAAATTAAAAAAAAAAAAACAAAAGAAAACAAAACAAAAAGACAAAATAAAATACAATGTGTGATCTGGCTCATAATTTTTAATTAATTTTTAATGGCAACATTCATAATTTTTAATGAAAATGTTTAAATTAAAAGAATAAAAAACAAAAAACAAAAAAAAACAAAAAACACAACAAAAACAAAATAAAATTCAATAAGTAAACAGTTAGTCTGTTAGGCGTTTAAATGCACAGAAGAAGAAGAAGAAGGGGGGACATGGTCACAAATTGTATTTGTTTTTTTTTTTTCAATTTATTCCTGCTGAAGTTAGTTGATTTTGTTTTTGTTTGTTTTTGTTCTTGTTATTGTTTTTTAGTACGTAAAATTTTGTGTGTTTCTTAATATTGCGTTGACTCTGAAATGTGTGTGAATATTTATTGAAATGAAGTGAAATTAAATCGAAACGAATCGAAACGAATCGAACGAATCAAATGACTAATTGGGAAGTTTTGTGTGTGTGTGTTTTTTCTGGTGCTGCTTTTATGGTCACATTTAATAGGATTTGCATTAATTTGTTAATGTTATTATTATTTATTATTATTGATGTTGTTGTTGTTGCTGTTGTTGTTATTATTATTGTTGCTGTTTTATGGCACTTTTAGCAGCAATAAAATACAAAATTTAAAATATTTCTTGTATATTTATCTATTAAATTAATGCCTTAATGGATCGCGTAGAAATAAAATTTAAAAAAAATTTTCTGTTTTTTTTTTTTTGTTTTTAATGATTTTGTCACTGAATAGGTGAACTATCTATCTACTCAGTGTGTGGCTGTTTTGTATAGATTTGTGATGGAAGCAGTGGAAGCAGCCACGGCAGTTAAAAAAACTTCGTACAGGTAGGAGGATTATAACTGTGAAATTGATTTGTTTGTTATTTATTTGATGGCTTTAACCAAAAAAAAAAAAAAAAATTGATAACAATATAAATCAATAATCGTATAAAATATTTAAACGATTTGCGGGGGAATTAAAATGAAATTATTTTTAAAATATCGTAACATGTATGTATGTACGCGTAGGATGGAAATATTAATGAAAAAAACACGTAGACAATGTATGTTGCATACAGAATTATTGATGTGTGACAAAATATTTGCTAACAGAACTTCAATTTACTAGCAGTTACCATTGTATCATAGTAATTACACGATTTATATTCTATTATATCTGTCGTCCCACACCATACAGGCTAATGGTGTTTTCTTTTCTACAAAGAAAATGTCACCCTCTTACAAGGTGCATTAAAAAAAATTTTTGACCAACCCTGTTGTAATGTCATTTTTTATTTGAGAAGAACATAACACAAATATTAAAAAAGGGTATGCCCTGTGTTTACCACTTATTAAGAAAATGAATGAGGAAATGCCAATTTGTTCAAAGGTGTTGCCAGATCGCTAATTTTTCGACTTCACTTTTTGCACGCTTTTAAAAAAAAAAAAAATATTTTAACACTGTTCTAACATTGAATGCAATTTTTTATTTTGTTGGCCATGTAGCTTTAATAATGTAATATTTCCTTAAGATTACTCCACAAAACAATGAAAAAATTAACTTCAAATTGGATAACAATACCAGTCGACTTTTTAAATTTCATCTGTTAGCCCTATAAATAAACAAAAGTCGTCTGCTTTACAGGGCATTATCAGCACTCTCGATTTATACAGGGCATAAAATGCAATGCCCGCCACCATTGGCAAGTGCGAATTATTTAGAATAAAACATACCACCCTTTTAGAGGGCGAAACATTTTTAAGAAACAAACGCAAAATTGCATTTTGTGTTAATAACATGCACATTTTTTGGTAGAAAAGAAAACACCATAAAACGTGGATCATATGTACTTTCGCCCAAAAATCACTTTTCAAATACAGAAATGTTTCTGAAAAATTTGAGAAACTGCTTTAATAAAAATTTATTTCAAAACTAAAGATAGTTAGGCATCTATTATAATTATAATGGGGCTTCATTGAGACTTTGGTCAACATGTTTTCAAAAAACCTGTTGTTAGTGAAATGGGATTTCATGTAAACAAAAAATTTTGTCAATGGACTATGATAGGATACATAACGCAAATTGCCATAAGTCGACTTAGGCTGTTATTGCTTAGAACCACAGATATGTATGTGTACATACTAGAGGTGTGCACAAGACATATAAAATTGCACACTATTGCATTTTTCTCAAGACCGAATATTGATTGTAGCTGCAAATATAAATAAGTGTGAAGCAAACATAGAGTACAAAAAAACAACTGCACTCGTAAACCATTGTACAACAGTATAAAAGATAGTTGTGTGAAGAGTGCAACAAAAAATATTGTACACTTCATAGAGTCACAACATGTATTTGTTGCTGTTTGTTTTTGTTTTTTAACAACAATGTTTTGCTCTCGGGAACCGAACATCCTCGATGACGCCTGCATTGCCAGTAACTATTTTACACTTTTTATTTCGGGGAAAAACCTTTTTTATGAGTTTAATGCGAAAGCAAGAATGTATAGAAACACTTATGTACACATATTTTTCAATATGGCAATACTGAAAATGTAGCTTCAGTAGTAAAATATGCTCTTACAACACAAAGCATAGTTCCGTTACTTCACGGACAAACGAGTGCTGTTGTATACATTGAATAAATGAGAAATACACATTTCAGTGCACTCGTAAAATCAAGAGCAACAGAAAAGAGTACACTACAGTATTGCATTCGGTGAAGGGTAAGCTAGCAGAATGTCTTGTGCACACCTCTAGTACATACTTAATATAATATGTGTATTAAATTAATTTGATTTAGTTTCTGTCACCAAAAGCAAATGTTTTGCCACACATAGCAAAAAGTGTTCTTTCTTATCTTCATTGTAATAACTCTAGGATCGTTAGGGAATGTCGCCGCTGTCTCGACCTTCTTTCTGGGCGCTTCACCAGTGTCTCATTGGTGTGGGTACCCGGGCACAGTGACATTCCGGGAAATTGTAGGGCCGACGAGCTCGCCAGAGCTAGTGCGCTCCTTCCGGAATCCTCTTCTATTGAATTGGGCATGCCACTTGGCTCGGTCAAGTTGGTTATTGCGCGGAAATTCCTTCGGGACGCCAACCTATCCTGGGTCAATGAGGAGTCCTGCTCCACCGCTAGACTCACCTGGCCCTTGATGAATAGAAGGCGTACCAACCAATTACTTGGTCTTGGTCGTGACGTCATCTCGACTACAGTGGCCGTGCTTACGGTCATTGCGACATGGGTAGACACGCGGAAAGAATGAGGCTCCCTTTCAACGACTTCTGCCGTGGATGCATTTCCGCTGAGGAAGAGGAGACTGTTGTACACTTTCTTTGTCAGTGCAGGTTATTTGGCTCCCAATTCCTTGTCAGCTAGACGGAGCTATCATCTATTGACATTAAGGATATAGCTTCGTTCATCAAACTTTCTGGCTGGTTTTCTAGTGCGTGGTAGTCGTGCTTTTGTTGTGCAGCCCTTGCGCTGACCAACTTCTTCCTCTTCCCTGATTTTGGTGGAACTTGGTCAGTACAGGGACTGCGTTCACCCGTGGCATCACAACGGGCCGCTATGCGTGCTCAAGTGAGCTTTGTGACATCAGAGCTACCACTCCGACCTAACCTATCTTCATTGTAATAAATACATACATACATAACAAATACATACATAACATAATTGGTCATAACAACTCTTTAGTCAAGATTACAACCTAGCTTCTCACACCACTTATGTTGTGTGTGTTAATTTAATACATGAGTGGCACGACCTACAGTCTAAAGTCAACTCCGAACGACAGATATTTTTGAGAAACTATTCATGACAGTTTTATTTACGCTCAGAGTTTTTACCAGAAATCTGCTGAGAGCAAACTGCTTCGGAAATCGAAATATACTATGTGAGCCATTAGGATATCAAAGCAAACAGAACTAGTCTTACGAACAAAAGTAAATGAACAGAGAAATTTGACAAGTGAGCATCAAGGAAAATATGTATAGCGTAATAGCATAATATTAAATAGTTATTCTTACACGAAATTACACAAAAACAAAGTCTCTGCTTAATAATCTGTGATAATTCATATTTAAGAATTTGCCAATTACTAGAGAAATGAGTCTTTCCTCAACATACCCAAAATGCTGCTTTGCTATAATGATGAACCTAATAAAGTATGGAGGAAACCTTTTAAAAATCACCAATTTTATGAGTTGCCATCACTAGACCTTACGATACAAACACAATAGACGCAACACTGCAAGCACAATAATTTTGCAATTGCAACCTCAGACAAGTTGCATGCGACTTAATTAAATTAAAGACAACAGCAGCAAAGCATAAGCATAAAACAAATAAAAATAAACAGTTTGTCTATTTTATCAATAGTTTTTTACGTTTCTAAGAGTTGTATTCTATGTATGTATCGCGCCTTTAAAACCCTTATTTTATGCATGTTATTGTATTGACAACACTAATTCTTTCATTGCCAGCAAAAATACTCTCTTTGTCTCATTGCTGCTAGTAAAAATAGAAATTAGCCTAACGGCGAAGCAGCATTATCGTGGCTTGTTGTCGCATTGCCTGTAAAATAATCGTTTCCATATGCACATACATACATACAGCTATGGACATTAAATTAGTACAAAATCCATTTATAGTATGATTATGAATTTTTTCCTACAAGGATAAAGATCTCTCATTCTGGAGTGATGAAACAAAGATAAATCGTTTGGGACCGGATGGTAGAGAGAATGGATCGTTACAAGTATTTGGACATTATGAAGAACAAAATTGAAACATATGTATTTGAAAACATGCCAGTTTCATTCATATTTATGCAAGATAATGATCCCAAACACACGTCTAAGCTGGTAAAGGTTTGGTTTTACAAAGAGCACATTCGCGTTGTAGACTGGCCGGCGCAAAGTCCTGACTTAAACCCGATTGAAAACCTCTGGCACGATGTGAAATGTGTAATTGCTCAACAAAAGTACAAAAATTTGGACGATTTGTGGCTTGGAATACGGAACGCTTGGTACTTGATTCCCAAAGAACGTTGCCAGAATTTGATTGAAAACATGTCCCGTAGATGCCACGCAGTGCTTAAAAATAGAGGCTATTCTACCAAATATTGACCAAGTAAACGAAAAATAATAATATTTTTACTATTTATTAAATTATATTATTTTTATTTAAAAAATTTTAATTTTGTTCTATTTTACTGTCCAGCCAAAATCTGGCATTTGATATGTTGCAGGTCTTAATGAGCATACGATCAGCAATTTAGTCAAAATTTTTGTTTTTGCTTTAAAGAAGAATATGCCTTTTATGTTTAAATTTTTTTGTAAATAGACTTAAAATATTATAAAAAATTAGATTGTTTTTATGAAAAGTTTTTGTGCTAATTTAATGTCCATGGCTGTATGTAATCTATTTTTGAGAGATTGCTGTGCTTTCTGCTTTGCTGCGTCTATTGTGTTTATGGCATTAGTTAGTGGTAGTGTTCAACACAGTAAATATGTATATGCAGTAAATATTCGATAAAAAGTACATGAAAAGATGCACGAATCTTAAAATGGCATCTAATCGATTAAAATTAAAGGTTAAGAGATATTTCCAATGTACCATTCTATACACACACATACATACCTACATACATAAATGTATATTCAAACGAATGCACATTAAATTCTTTCGATTACATTCGATTTACTTTTGTAATCACAATATCACTAAAGAACGTACGTAACAGAAGAATCCATAAATAATTCATAAATACATCCAACGAACGTAATGGTATTTTTTTCTCCACCGAAATTATTTTGTATTCAACAACAACAACAGCAACAATAATACTAATCCACACATTACTCTCAGTTGTCAGGCGTTACGATGGAGTTTTTTTTTGACTCATTTTCAATATTTTGTTCGTTTTTTTCTTTTCTACTCACGACCATCGCATTACAGTGTGCGTGTGGAGCCAAATCAGTAGCCGCAACAACATAATGTTGTCGCAGAGGGAAAAAGACAAAAACAAACAATTCACGAGTGAAAATAGTGGGGCTACCGGTTTTACACGTTTTCATTGGCTTAAAAACCAAACAGACGAAACGTACAGAAGCATTACTATGCTGAATTCCCCTTTTTTGAAAATGAAACAGAAATGGCAGATGTCAGTCGGACAGTCAGTTCTTCTTATTGAAGCGCTTTTAGTAGTAATGTTAATAATAATATCAATAGAGTCACATGGATTTCATTGTGGACAACCAAATTTACAAACAACCTAGTCTCTCACACTACTTATGGTTTTATTTTTTGTCGGACTTTGAATTGAATTAAAAAACGAAATGTTCGAAAAATGAAATACGATGGACAGACCAGATCCGTAATGATCCGTTTTTTCGCTACTCATAAGCAGAGTCAACAATATTGAAATTTAACTACGTACTCTGATTCATTCATACTTACTACTCGCGTTGATTTATAAGTACAGTTTGCAATAAGTATGCGTACAACGTTGACATCAAACTCATACCATTTGAAATATGTTTGATTCATAAGCCCACTCCGCATTTAGATTTATAACTTTAGAAAAATACTTATTAATGATTCGAATGACTCGAATCATTCATCAAAATTTAAGGCCTTAGTTGTTACAAAGAAGAAAAAAGACACCTAAGCTAAAAAGACAGAGCAGCAAGCAGAGCAAACACACAACCTTCTAGTGAGTATTTTTGGTGTTCGTATACGCGAATCATACATATTTTGTGATTCGTGTATACGTTGAGTTTTGAAGAGTCGAAATCAATAACATCATACGTGTTGTTGTTAAGTATGAATAAGTATGATGAGTACTTCAAACTTTGAATATGAGTAGAGAGGGTGCCATGATATTAAAATAAGTATGAATGCGTATAAGTATTAGAAATTATGAGTATGATTCGATTCTACTCATCTTTTTGAATACTTATTGCTGATCTCAGGGACAGACAGATACTATGGCCAAAGTGCGAAAGGCTAATCCTGAAGTATTGCAAAGTAACTGTTAAGCACAATGGTCTCTGTGTTGTAGTCTCTGAGGTTGTAACTTCCCTGGCCAAGGGATATTTCCTTCGATTTTTAAGATTGATTGGAATAATTGATCGATTCATTTATCGTGACAAAAAACATTTTACAAAATGTGATACCCTTCCGCATTCAAAGATGCATGTAGACAATGGACAAAGGTTCCTGCAAACTTTGTAAACTTTGACTTAGACTTCAGGTGTTATACATACATAATAACATACATAATTGGTCATTACAACCCTTCAGTCAGGATTATTGACCTAGTTTCTCACACCACTTATGTTGTGTGCGTTAATTTTTATAAATGAGTTGTGGGACCAGTGGTGTTGTGCTAATTTTTTTTTAACCGGAACGCGTACACAGAAAGAAAAACGGCGTGCTAAAATCAACTTTTCTATTCTCAATTTAAGCCAAAAAACGTGCTTGAAAAATTAAGCCCGTTTTGGCTATTGTTTGCTTAAAACAAGCAAAAAACGGGATTGATGTGAAAAACTAAGCCTTATATTACTAAAATCAACACTAAAAAGCTCAAATCTATCTAAAAAAGTGTAATTTTGACTTATTTGTTATTTGAGTTATGGAATTGTGGGTTTTAAGTTCAAAAGTAAAAATTTTAATAATTCTCATTTAGTTCATGTGTTTTATACAATATATATCCAACAAAATGTCGTATTTTTCGCAAGTTGCATTTCTTTGGTAGATGACTTGGATTATTCCGGTCGATGACTTGCATTTTTTTTTGTGTAGATGACTTGCAGTTTTTTCAAATCAATCGATTTTAGGATTAAATCAAGTACGAGTTCGAGCTTAAATCAAGTTCAAAATTCTTGAAACAAGCTCGTTTTTGGATAAATTTAGGTTTAAATTAAGTACAATTTAGGGCTTAAATCAAGTTCATTGTGCTCGAATAAAGTACGATTTGCCTCAATTCGATCCCATTTATAAGTTAATCTAGCCTAAATCAACTTTATAATTCTTGAAACAAGTGCGCTTAAGGATTACTTCTGATTCTGTTGAATCAAGTACGAATTCGATCTTAAATCAAGAAAAAATATGCTTAAACCAAATACATGATGAGATCACTTTGATCCCAAAAAGGCTTAAATCGCGCTAAAATCAACACTTTTGTACTTGGCTGATTCGGGCTTGATTCAACTCTTTTGTACTTGATTCAAGCCAAACCGTACTTACCGTACTATTGTGACCGATATGGATTGATTCAAGCCCGGATGGCTTGATTCTTTTTTTCAGTGTATATATAATTATATAGACAGGGCCAATCCTGGGTAGGCGGCCGCTCTGTGCGGTCTCATGTCCCAAATTTAACGACGGGGGTGATTTTCCATGATAATCCTGGCGGCGGTGTTTTTTTTTTAGGTCTCATGTCCCAAATGTGACTACGGGGGAGGGAGATTTCCCCCAATTTTCGGCCGTCGCCAGGATCGGCCCTTTATATAGCATAAAAAGGAAAGGAAAAACCATAATTTAACGATAAAAAGGCGGAAATACCCGCTCTTCATTTTTGTATGGAAAAAATAAGTGATTCCTGTTGGTAGCAACAGTTAAATTTAAATGCTGCCGAAAGGTTTAAAAAAATGGTTTTAAATACTCAAATTCTTAAGTAGTAATTATTTCGGGTTCGGGTTCACGTATTTGTTTCGGTTCAGGTCGAGTTCCGGTTCAGCAGAAAAAAAACGTTCCGGACTCCGGTTCACGGTTCGTAAAAACAAGCCGATTCGTTCCGGTTTTTGTTCCGGTTCGGGTTCGGTTCAAACCCTTGTTTATAAAAATACACATAAAAATTCGTCAAAAATTAGAAAAAAAATCAGCAATTCTTTTAAATTTTTTTTTTTTTTCAAAACGTCAGCCAATTCTCGTTATCAGAAATCATCTTTAGTTCCGGAACGCGTTCCTGTCCAAAAAGGAAGTACCTGAACGATGTTCCGGAGCGTTCCGGCTCGACAACACCACTGGAGTTGTGGCTGATGTTGGTATCATGTCGCAACTGCTGACTTTTGCGGAGAACTGTTAAGGGAGCCCAAGATTAATCACTGCTTCCTGACCAATATCAGTCCTTGTCTTGTCTTGTCTTACTTAATTGAGTGAGTCACGACAGTGATATCAGCCTTCATATTCTGCAGATTCACCGTAAAAGAACAGAGATTTACAACGATAGCACAGATAAAGAATGCAACGCTGAAAGAATTCAATTCTACAAACAGACGGACGTGGTGGTTCTGACTGTCGTCAATTTTATTACATACGTCCTTTAAGCGTGTGTGTGTAGGTATTAATCGAATTCATTCCAAAGTTCCGTGGCAAATGGTAAAGAATTCTGCCAATAATAATAGAATTCATTCTGTGCTGTTACTTGGTATCATTCCAAGAAATTAAAATTAATTAAAGAATATGAAAATATGGAATTGAGGAATATCTTTGTACATAACAGCCCATTGGTGTCAGTCACACTATTTGTGTCTGCGAATTCTGTGAAACAATACTTTAAGTCTCCTTTATCAATTGTTAGAAACTCTATAGAATGTGTCATTTAAGGACTCAATTAAAGACAAAGTTAATGTCTCCATCTCTCTCTCAATAAATTGATCATCATCACCAGAAGCCTTAATGCAGGCAATATTTCTGTTGCCGTATAAAACCTTCTTCTGTTCCAGAGATAGGTACGTGAAATGAAAGCGTTCTCCTGTTCAGTTCATAAAAATATTCGGTCGGTCGGTCGTAATTAAATCAAAGTCAACTCGTTTCCTTGCCGTTCGCATCTTCCCCCTTTTCACCTTTCCTAAAAAAAAAAAACCTGCACAATGCACTGCATGAGTAGGGGCCATCCCCTGAGTGCTGGTTTCATTTAAAAGAAAAAAAAAAAAAAAAAAAACAGAATTTCAATGTGTCCGTCGGTCATCAGTGTCTTCTTCTTCGTTTATAGCTTTTCACACTCGTTTTAATGTGCGTAGGCATGCATAACAAGGGCACTTTCATGAATTTTTATTTTCTTTTGTTGTTTGTTTTAGTGTTGTTTGTTGGGTTAAAACGAATGTTTGTTGGTTTGGATTTTGATTGTGTTGGTGGTTTTGCTGTGTAAAATTGTATCAAAATTACTTGGGGATCACAATTGAATTCCGGTTCGTTTGACTGTGATTGGTTGTTTTGATTGGCATACAAGAAACGCCTTCAAGTTTATATCTGCACAGTAAAGCCTGCAAAGTAAAGCTTCAATGCTGATGAGAACAGCATCATCAACTGACACCCACACACACACACACTCACACTCAAATGCATTTGAAAAAGTGTTGAAGGTTTTAGTGTGGTCCTTTGATAAAACACACACAGTAGCTGAGTGTATCGTGGGACTTGAATTGTCAGTAAGTACAGTAGCCAAGAAAGAGAGAGAGAGAATCACATACAGTCATAGAGAGAAAGAGCGAGAGAGAGAGAGAGAGAGAGAGTATGAAAAAGAAAAGTTGCCTAAACAAGTAAGTAGTTGTTGTTGTAGTAGGCAACTCTCAAGAGAGGGGAGCACATGGGCATACAAAGACAAAATGAAGTCTGAAGCCAAAAGCCCCGACAACAATTGCTACTCGTTTCTCGCACACACACACACAATTCGTAAAGAACCCCAAAAGGAGAGAGAGACACTCTTAATTAAAATGTACATGTTGAGTTGGGTTAAACATTGTATACGAATGCATGCACATGAGCATGTGTTTGGATGCGTTCGCAGACACACACACACAGACACGAAAACCATTGTAAAGTAGGAACAAACAAAAGAAGTGCTCTTCTCCGGTAGCCTTTTATTTGGACATAATTACCCACCGAACCAATACTCCTCTGAGCGAATTTGTGGCGTATGTAGACGCCCCTTTTAAGACCAAAACGGTGGTCATACAAACGATGTCAGACGAAGAGACAGACCCTTCATAACACACATACACACACACACACACACACAGCAAAATCAAAAACTCAATTGCTGCCTGCCTGCCTGCCTGCCTGCCATACAAAATTTATAACACAGTCGAAGCTCCTGTAGTTTACGTGCAAAATATGTACGACGAGTAAATGACTTACACCGTCCATCCATTATCACTCTCTTTCGGTATTTTCGCTCTTTCTCTTTACCTTACTTTGTTTTTTTTTCATTTTATTTCTCTTCTGATGTTTTAAGGAACGAAGAAGAAGGCTGAGCTCAAAACGATAGTTTAAAAAGGTAGCCACACTACACGATGAAGGAGAGAAAGAGAGAGACAGACAGAGAATGCACGAACCAACTGTCTGTCGTACGTTAGTATTTCTTCTTAAGGGAAGGTTCACCTCATAATGAATGGATGGATGAATGGAATCGAATGAATGAATGGAATCGAATTTAAGTATTGTATGTGTGTGTGAATGTGTATGTGTATGTGTATGTACCAGTAAGAAGCAGAATATAAAAGTGATAAAAGGTGGTGATGATATAGGTACATACGTTCGTGTCTTCATTTATGTTATGTTTGAAGCAATAACAACAATTTACTTTAAACGCCACACACACACACACATAAATGCATACATTAGAGAGAGGCAATAAAAAGATCAATTTGAGAATTGAAATCAAAAAACGGAATATCGACGAGCGCCCTAAAACAACCAACCAACCAAAGAGCCACAAACCACGAAAGATTAGAGCAGCGACAGTTGCTGTCAAAAGAGTAGTGCAAACGATATGAAATGAATGACTGACTGACAGACAGGCAGACAAATACATTGGCACACATGCATACTTACATACATGCATGCATAGTACATGCATGCATGTGTATGCATATTCCCTGTAAAATTATACTCAACTCAAGATGATAAAGAAGAAGAAAAAAGAAAGAGTAGCTCGTATTTAAGGCAGAAGTAAAAACTGAAACTGTAATAACAACACAGCAACAGGCACAGCCACAGCCACAAACACACACAGAGGCAGACTCAGGCATAGAAACAATACACATACCGAAACAGAAACGTTTAACGAATGATATGTGAAGAGATTGGTTTTTATTTTTTGTTTCTCACCGTCAGATCTTTTGTTTGCTTTTGTTGCTGTTGTTGTTGTTGTTTTCAGTGTTGTTGTATTCTGTATTTGATTTCTTGGAAAGTATACGAATCGTTGACGACGAGCCAACCTTATGTCCGTCGTACATATGTATGTACAATCGCTTACTGAGCCAGACAGAAGAAGAACAGTCTCTACCAGCAGAAGCAGAAGCCACTCGCGCGCTCAACACTGGCAGCTGTTAAGCTGAAATTTCGATCGTAACTTTGCAGTTGACTGTCGCTTACGGAAGCGTTCGGAAGTGGAATATATTTTATTAATAATATTATAACGTCTCATCTCTCTACCTGCCTGCCTGCCTGCCTACCTGTCTATCTACCTGCCTACCTACTACCTAGCAGCCAACCAACTGTTTAACCAAACGGCCAAATAACCAACCAGCAACCGATCAACTAACCACACACCAACAACAACAAAATTCCCAACCACAAGCAAGCACTACTACTGATAGACACAGCCAGCCAGCCAGCCAGGAGCAGCAACAATATTTTTACTTGTGATGCGATGCGACTTGATTTGACTTGTTCACTACCAAAAGAAGCCTGGCTTATTTAGTTTGTTAGCAATCACGCACCAACAAGTAGTAACAACGCGTAATCATTCCATCATTCATTACACAAAACTAAACCCCAAACGCAAAGCGTAAAAGCGAAATTATTTTAAAATTCAATTTTGGAAAAAATATTTAAAAAAACTAAAATAAAAGAAAAATTAAATTTTCTTTCTTTTATTTGTTATTATATATCGCTCTTATGTGCACTTAACACTAAAAATAAAAAAATACCTACATAGAGTGTGTGTCCATAAAATTACAAAAAAAAAAAATTACCAAAATAGAAAAGAAAAGAAAAAAACGAATGCAATAATAAAACCAACAAGTGTCATCAATGAAAAACTCTAGAGAGCAGCAAATGTTTAAAACTTTTGATATTCATTTGATTTAAACGGCGGCAACAAAATTCTTCAAAATCGTTTACCCATCAGCAGCAGGTAAGTTTTACAAAATAATTGCTTTTTCTTGTTACCTATGTACCTATGTATTCTTGGTTTTTTTTATTTTGTTTCTAAAGTGAAGTAATCACTGATTAAATGGAATTTCCAACAATCCTAAAAGATATTTTCGCGTTATTTTAACATTATTTGCTATTTATTCAGTTAGACAGTCAGTCAGTCAGTAGCAATTTAATGTTTTTGTTTCGATATCACAATGAAATTCAATTCAATTAAGAAAAATTAATTTGCACGTTTTTTAATACGAAATAATACTCTTCATGTCCACTGTACAAGTAACAGTACATTATCCTGTTGTTTTTTTTTCTTCTATTTGTTCAACCACCATCATGTTTCCATTTCTCCTCGTTTTCACAAATCAATTGTAACGGAATGTGAGATGCGCGTATGTGTGTGTGTGTGTATGGGTATTTTCTACTTTTGATCTTTTTTTTTTTAGAGCTCTTAATGCTCTTGCGTAAACAGTAGCCATATTTAAATAATGGTTCTTGCAAGTTTATTTAAGTTGGCGCCACAATCATCACACACAACCGCATCAAACCATATGCAAACATGCTTGCACACATTCATCCAACCATACCATCCATACAACAACTACATACCATGCATTCAAGTGTAATGTTGTTCTCTTCTCTGTTTTTTTTTTTATTTTTTTTTGTTTCTTGCGCGCCCCATTAAGAGTGTTTGTTTTGAATTAATGCGGTTATGGCCTTATGGCTACCAGTGTTACGCTCTCTGATTGGCTCTGTTGATTTGTATAAGTTGAGTGGCTGAGTGAATGAGTGAACGGGCACACATAAAAATGAAAATTAATTTGTTTCTCTCTACACTGAAAGAAATTTTCTGTTGACGTATGCTAACATATCTTATTATTATTTAGCTTGTACATACAAGTTTTCATACATACATATATGAAAAAAAAAACATTTTATTTTGGTTTTTGAAGTGGAATTCTTGTTTTCCTTAACGAAATTTATTGAGAAAAAGTACAAAAAAAAAAGTATTTTTTTAATTCTGTGCTATTGACGTATGTATTCTCTGAATCCCTGATAAATTCTTAAGAGAAAATGCACGTGGTAAAATGTTCGTTAAGTCATTAATTACAATTCATATCGAATTATGTATTTCCGTTTACTTTTCCGAATTATTTGTACAATGGGTCTATTTGACCTCCGGGTACTGTACTTGTCTTATTGACAAGTACACGTCCTCTAACCTTCCGAATTATTTTCATTTTAATGAAGGTTAGATTAGTTTTAGTTTGCAGACGACTCAATGCCCATAGCTTACTTGGATTCTCTAAGAATCCGTTGAAAGGCCGATAGTAACTCCTTATAGGTACCGTCATACAATTACAACTTCTGGTTGGCATCTGTCAGCTATTCCTAGAGATTTTTGAAGGTGTATAAGGAAATGAGGTTTCTAAGCTAGAGTCCAAGCAGATTTAACTGAAATTTCATTCCACACTTATCCATATGGGCTCAGGTCTGTCTGGCCTTTGATCTTTTTCTCTCTGCAAATGATCTTATTATTCCAAGTTTCTTTTGCCAATGAATGGAGTTTTTGTGAAACCATTCGTTTGCCTTTTTGCAGAGGGACACCAATCTCATGTGAAAATTCAATTCAATTCAATTGCATGCTTTAGCAAGTGCGCCGGTCTTGTTGTTACTTTCGATGCAGTGGTGTTGTGCTAATTTTTTTTTTTACCGGAACGCGAAAGGGTTAAAAAAAATGGTTTTAAATACTCAAATTCTTAAGTAGTAATTAGTTCGGGTTCGGGTTCAAGTATTTGTTTCGGTTCGGGTCGAGTTCCAGTTCAGCAGAAAAAAAACGTTCCGGACTCCGGTTCACGGTTCGGAAAAACAAGCCGGTTCGTTCCGGTTCAAACCCATGTTTATAAAAATACATATAAAAATTCGTCAAAAAGAAGAAAAAAATCAGCAATTCTTTTAAATTTTTGTTTTCAAAACGTCTGCCAATTCTCGTTATCAGAAATCATCTTTATTGCCGGAACGCGTTTCTGTCCAAAAAGGAAGTACCGGAACGACGTTCCGGAGCGTTCCGGCTAGACAACACCACTGCTTCGATGTCTCCATCTCCAGGAACCCATACGACTGGTAACCATCGAAAGTCAAATATGTCCACTAGAGACTTCCAAACATACTTTTACAATCCTAGAAGAGAATGACCTTTTAACTGGCCGGAATATATACATACTCCGATACACGATTCGCATAGAGGCAATTATTGTAGGCATTATTTCAGCGTGACGACGTTAGTTTAGGATATTATGCGCCAAAGGGATTTCTTGTGTTTCTTTCAGTTTCCACTTCGACATGTTAAGGGAACGTATTATTTCATTAACATCCTGAATAACAATGCAAAATGCATTGTATTATCAGTTTTAACTGAAACTTGCACGATTTAAGGATTCGCCACAGGTTTTCCAAGCATTTAATATCGAGACTTTGTTCTCGCCACTCGACATCGCCCCCCCATATAGTTAGTTCTTTAAAACAAAATCTTACGATTTGAGATTTACGCTTCGGATTCGTTCTCTCACTGGAATATCTACGTACATGCATATGGAAGTGTGTTAAATTATTTTCATTATCAGTTTTTATTTATTCATTCATTTTTATTTAATTATTAATTACAATACAATTACAAATTATTACGAGCTGAGTAATGTAGACCAAAGTCTCTAATGGGAATCGAAACCACGATCCTCTCGCTACTACTCTCGCATTATCATTATTGGGCTTATTCTGTAGGAAGTCTGTCTTACAATTCTCCAGTTACTTTGCTACCTATTTTTACTCATGGATCAAACCTGGATGATTCTCGCATCATTTCTAATTATCCTACGTCTTTGATAGTGTTTTTCGTGTACTTTTTTTTATCCAAATGCGTGTTAACTAATGGGCACACATAAGATCTGCCTTCGTATCCGAAGACATTAAATCTCAACTCATTATTCCAAACTAAAAGTTTTTAAAAATTTGGATCCTTACTGAGATATGCAAGTGTTCTTCAACCGCAAGTATTGCGTTTGACATTTTTCTATACGACAGTACAGCTTATTTTCCGCTAGACGATGTCTTTTTATGATGATTAACCCTGTATTCTGACGACATATTTAATGTGGATGGGGAAAAAGGATTTAAAAAATTGATTCTTCATTCAGAATTATTCGGAATTTCTTTGCATAAATTGATGTGTGTTGGCTCTTAAATGCCTTTTTTTAGATCTGATGGCTTGAACAACTTTATAAATATTCAGTTAACGTTTAACCTATCCACGACGATTTTTGTTTTGTTTTTTTCTGATTTTGTTGGGGTTTGGCTGAAAGCTACTCATTATTTACCAGTGATCAGCAATGAGTATTCAAAAACATGATTAGAATCGAATCATACTCATAATTTCTAATACTTATACGCATTCATACTTATTTTAATATCTTGGAAGAACATCTACTCATATTCAAAGTTTGAAGTACTCATCATACTTATTCATATTTAAGAACACGTATGATGTTGTTGATTTCGACTCTCCATATCTCAACATATGTAGGTATACACGAATTACAAAATATGTATGAATAGCGTACGAACACTAAAATACTCACTAGAAGTTTGTGTGTTTGCTCTGCTTGCTGATCTGTCTTTTTTGCTTCTTCCTAACAACTAAGGCCGTAAATTTTGATGAATGATTCGAGTCACTCATAGCATTTATAAGTATTTTTCTAAAGTTATGAGTCTAAATGAGTAGTGGGCTTATGAATCAAACATATTTCAAATGGTATGAGTTTGATGTCAACGTTGTACGCATATTCTTTGCAACCTGTACTTATAAATGATCGTACGTTGTAGTGAATACGAATGAATTAGAGTACAGTGCACTCGGGAAAACGTCAAAAAATTAAAATCGCGGGTGTTAACGTTTAACAAATTGTTGACGTTTATGAATGTAAAAATTTTTAATAAAAAACATATTGATAGTGTGCTTGAAAACGGTTTTATTGACTATAAACTAAAACCAAACATAAACAAATCCGAAAAAGAAACAAAAAAGGCTTTCAGCCTAACTAAAACTAAAAGAACACATTTTAAATGAGATCATATTTTTAATTTCACATACTTATGCATCTAAAAAAAATCTGTTATTTTTTTCTGTTGTTTTTTCCTTTCTAATACTTGGAAGAGAGCTTTCTCTCACAAACGTCTTAATACATTTAAGTCATTTTGTTCAACAATCTCGCATTGAGCCCAATCCAAAGCCCGTTTAAATATTTCAACAGCTTCGTTTGGTTTTATTGTCTGCACCTTTGTACTCGTATCTAAACCGTTGTCATCATCATCGGTCACTTCTAACTCTTCAATTTCACACGAATTAGAAACATTACCCAGTAGAACTGAACAGATTTCTTTTCTACTCTACATACTTATAAGGGGAATCCCGAATTTCTGAACTAATTACATAAAATAAATGTGTGTGTGCACAAATCTGTGTATTTTAACTGTGCTAAATTCAAAATTTTCTTTTATTTAAAGTTGACGTTTTAGAACTTTGTGGTTTGGTTGACGTTTTAGAGTAGACAATGTAAAAAATTAAAGGTTGACGTTTTGGGATGTTGACGTTTTCCCGAGTGCACTGTACATAGTTAAATTTCAATATTGT
Organism: Sarcophaga caerulescens; assembly: GCA_927399465.1. NCBI lineage: Eukaryota > Metazoa > Arthropoda > Insecta > Diptera > Sarcophagidae > Sarcophaga > Sarcophaga caerulescens. The sequence goes on from OV656866.1 coordinate 2,022,472, forward strand.
TGACTCATTTATGTATATTGAAAATTTCATGAGTGCTTATGAGTAGCGAAAAAAATGATCTCTGGTACTTACCCACTTACATAACTGGCTATTAACAACCTAATTAAGGGATTTCGGCCTGCTTGACCACATTCTTCTAGGCACCTCTGTTTCTGCGCGCCTTCTCCGGTTAGTCACCCGTGTCATGGGAGCATCCTCAACTATCTGAGGCTGATACATCGGTGTTTAATGGCTGAGAGCTACTCATTATTCAAATCAAACTTTTATTACAAAACAGAAGTTCGAACGTTGTGCTCCTTCTCAAGTAAAGTGTCAATGAACAGTTGTGATGATAATATCACACACACATACACATTTTAGTTACAACTCGAGCAAATAAAAATGATAAATGAAGAAAAAAAATACTGAAAATGTAAGGAATTGTTTTGTTGCACCATCATAAACAAAAGGAAGAAGGACCTATTTAAACACTTGAAAGTACACGACAACATGAAGCGGTATTGTAATAAAATTAAATGGAATTGAATTGAACAACGAACCGAACCGAACCGAACCAAAAGTACCATTGTATTGTTGCGTTATTATACATATGTAAGCTTCAATCAACTAGCATGTCTTCTTCATTATATCGATTGTTAGGCGAACATATTAAACTAACCGTTGTTGTTTAATACAAAATCGATACTCGATGAGCGAACATTGAACATTGTGATGGGACCACATGCTAGTTTTCTGTTTTTTTTTTTAGTTTTAATTTTAATTTAATGTTTCATTTGTTACAAATAAATGAACATTTTTTTTTGTTGAGATATTATTCCTGGAATTTACACACAGATTAACGTTTTGTTAATCATTTGAAGAAAATAAAAGAAAACTGTTAAGAGTTGTTGTCTTTTTAACTGATTTTCCTTTTTTTTAATGATCATTTGCCACCTCAGATAAACGAATGCCTTTCTTTACGGAAAGCAAACGCATAAGCAAAGAAACAATAAAAGGAAGGAATCCCCTTTTATTTTTCTGTTGGTTTTCGATGTTATTATTACAATCAATGACACACACTCACACACACATACACTGTAGTACAAAAGGCTAAAAAAATTCATACAAAGATCGATAATTCTTTTGTTTTTTTTTTTGATTTTTTTTTATAGGAAAAGTGTTTAAAAAATCATTTGTTTTGTTTTAGAGGTTTTTGCTGCTTAGAAAATCGTGTTAAACTGTAAGAAATTTTTCTTTTCTTTTTTACTGGCATTCTTGGAAAACAATTGCTTCATTCACGCCTCTATACACGTTAAGAACTCTTGAATACAGAACTCTAGAACACTGAACATAGATAGCAGAAGATGGATGAAGAAAGAGGAAGAAAAATCCAAATTCATTTTTAAGACTTTAAATAGCCACAACACCGCACAACAAACAGTCTTTGAAAATGAAAATGAAAAAGAAAAATCATTAGCCATGCAAACAAACATTTTTTTTGTGCCATTAAAAGCATATCACAACACGCATTTTTGTGTTTTTTTTTTTTTTTTTGCTAAACCATAAACAAGTGAGTGAAAGGGTAAGAAAGAGAGTGTTAGAGGTAGAGAGAGAGAGAGAGTGAGAGTGTCAGGGGTTTTACAATTTCGAATACTCGTACTTTCGTCTTGGGCGATTTTCGATTTTTACTTTCATAGGAAGAAATACTCGTAAAAACGAAAAGTAAATCTAATTTCACGCAGTATTAACTCTTCATCTTCTTCTTCTTGCCACAGAATACACCACAATGATGCCACAAGTGCTACAATATATGCTCTACTCATCCCATTACCATCAACCATCTACCATTACCAATGCCAATGCCAATGCAAATGCAAATTTCAATTTTCATTTTCACTCGTTTTCTTTTGACTTTTAAGACATCATTTATGGATTTTTTCTTGTTGTTGTTGAGATGTTATTGTTGTTGTTGTTGTTCTTTTAAATGAAATATTTTGATCTCGTTGTACACCACTTTTCATTTTTATTATAAGAATTGTTTGCACTTTTCACTTTTTCTTCTGCTTGATTATGTAAAGTGTAACACTAGTAGACACATACGTACTACTTTGAGATCAGTGGTGTTGTCGAGCCACAACGCTCCGGAACGCCGTTCCGGTACTTCCTTTTTGGACAGGAACGCGTTCCGGAACTAAAGATGATTTCTGATAACGAGAATTGACTGACGTTTTGAAAAAAAAAAAAATTAAAAAGAATTGCTGATTATTTTTTCTAATTTTTGACGAATTTTTATAGGTATTTTTATAAACAAGGGTTTGAACCGAACCCGAACCGGAACAAAAACCGGAACGAACCGGCTTGTTTTTCCGAACCGTGAACGGGCGAAAATTGGGGGAAATCTCCCTCCCCCGTCGTCAAATTTGGGACATGAGACCTAAAAAAAAACGCCGCCGCCAGGATTATCATGGAAAATCACCCCCGTTGTTAAATTTGGGACCGCACAGAGCGGCCGCCTACCCAGGATCGGCCCTGTCTATATAATTATATATACGCGTTCCGGTAAAAAAAAATCCTGTAAAGTTAGCCGTTCTTGAGTTAGACAGACAGATCCGTCCGATCGCTTCGTTTTTAATTCTAAGAAATTTTCAAAAAAATTTTTTTTTTCAAACTTGCAATCGCCTTTAAATTTAGGATCCTACGAAGTCGAAGGTTTTTAAACAGTTACCCGTTCTGATGTAGTTATAGTACATACATACATACATATGATCAGCAATGAATCGTTTTATCGCTACTCATAAACACTCATGAAATTTTGAATATAAGTGAGTCAATAATATTGAAATTTAACTAAGGAGTGCGCACAAAAAAAAAAATGGCACTACTTTTAAGCTTATAACTTTTATCATAATTGAAGAAAATGAATACCGTTGCATTGTTTTTGTTAGTCATCTGTTTCAAAATCCACGTGCTAAATCTCATTGCAATAGCAAAATTAGTTTCTTGAAAATGGGCACCCAACAAGAATGTCGTAAAGAAATAATTGAAATTTTCAATGAAAAACCGCGCCGCTTACAAAAAACGATTGCTAGGCTCGCAGGTGTTAACCAAAAAACAGTTTCTTAGGTAAGAATAAAACAATATAAGGAGTCTTTAAGTATTGAGAGAAAGCGTGGAAGTGGAAGAAAAAAAGGATTTGCCGACCAAAACAAAGCAACTAAAATAATACGTATTTTTCTAAAAACACCCCTAACATGTCTGAAAGAAAAGTGGCTCAAAAAGTTGGATGCTCTGAGACCTTTGTCAGAAAAAAATTTTATACACAAAATAATTCAAATATTATTTACTTTAATTGAAATATAAAACGAAAAAAATCCGCCACTTAGTTTTATTTCTATAACGAAAAGTATAAGTCCAGTTTTTTTCGTGCGCACTCCTTATGTACTGTGATTCATTCGTACTCACTACAATGTACGTTGATTTATAAGTACAAGATGCAATGAGTATGCGTACAACGTTGACATCAAACTCATACCATTTGAAATATGTTTGATTCATAGGCCCAATACTCATTTAGATTTATAACTTTAGAAAAATACTTATAATACTTACATAAGACACATAAGCAAAAAAGACAGGGCAGCAAGCAGAGCAAACATACAACCTTCTAGTGAGTATTTTAATGTTCGTATACGCTTCATACATATTTTGTGATTCGTGTATGTATATGTTGAGTTATGAAGAGTCGAAATCAAGAACATCATACGTATGAATGTTGTATGAATATGATGAGTACTTCGAACTTTGAATATGAGTAGAGGTTCTTCTATGATATTAAAATAAGTATGAATGCGTATAAGTATCAGAAATTATGAGTATGATTCGATTCTAATCATGATTTTGAATACTCATTGCTGATCTCTGCTCTCAATCCTCCCGAGAGTCTTACGATTGTATGAATTTTTCTCATATCGCCTTTGGCTAGACGCGTTTTGTCGCTAAGTTCTGGTTATTTAGTGTCTCTACAAATGGATTCATTAATCTAGCCCAACTTACCTTTGACAATGAATGGAATTTTTGCGAGGCCGTTTGTTTGCCTCTTTACAGAGCAACACTAATCTCATATAGGAATTCAATAGAATCTTCCATGGTGCATGATTTAGCGTACATACATATGTACAATGTATGTACAATGTACATATGTATGTTATGTGAACAATAGTCATAGAATCTAATCAAATTATTTGGTAACTTAAGCAAAAACCAAAAGAAAAACTGATTTTCCTTAAAGAACGACATAGAAGACATGTGATAATATAAAGAAAAAATTTTATGTCCGATACTGTATGTACATACATATGTATGTGCACATATGTATGTATGTAAAGTGTAATTATTTTAAACCCAAAGAGGAGATTAATGCGATTAAGACAGTGCTAAACAGGGCATTATTGATGCAACATTACTCTCCGACATTTGTTGTTCAAGTTATCAGGCCAAAACAAACAAATTTGCAGCAGTTGTTGTATGAGTTGACGAACACTGTCACTTTGTGTGGCAACATTAACTGCAGGACTCCAAATACAAATGTATGTACATACATACATACATATGTATCTACATGTGTATGATATAATCGGATTTAGATTTAGTTTTTCTCAACACCTTAAAAAAAAAAGAAGAAAAAAAAAATAGTTTCTGTAGAATTTTTTTGTTTTTTTTTGGAGTTTATTTGTACTTTAATGTAACACCACTTGATTATAATCCCATTCGTAGCCATTCGTACGTACGAGTATTTATGAAAATAAGAAACAACAACAAAATTTAACACGATCATTATTAAGTTTCCAGGCATCGTGTTAATTTTGTCATGTCATCTTTGCATTTTTATGGCCGAATGTGTGTTTGTGTGTGTATGTATGTACGTGTGTCAATTGTTTAATTATTTAATATTTTAAGCGATTTTTCTTTCATACTGTCAGCCACTGTGTGACAAGACTTAACAGCAATAAAAAAGCATACAAAAGCAGGAGGAGGAGGAATAAATTACGTTCAACGTAATAAAATCGAATCGAAATGAATGTGATCCTTGAAAGTTTTGTTTGTTTGTTTGTTGCATTGCTGGCAAATGATTGCTTGCTGTGCGGCTTAATCATCGCTTGATTTCATCATCATCATCATGAAGATTTTGAATATTTTTTATTTTTTTTTTGTGTAGAAGCTTTTGTTTCGTTGTCAAAGTAAGCATACGGAAAGTATCAGTGGCAAGCGATTCAATGTGATTAAAAACCCAAAAATACCAGCAGCTCGAGACAGACAATTTTTTAATACACCTCCCCCCACCCTTCAATTGTCTTTACCCGGGGACTGGTGGGATAGCCGTGAAAATAAAATGTTTTTTTTTTTTCTTTTTTGTCCTGCTGGCGCTTGATTATTTTATCCCTATGCGCTTAATTTCAATGAATCCAGTTTGATATTGACTTTATATATTTTGGTTTGGTTTCCTGTTAATAAACATTTAATGCCTTCACCTTCTTCTTTAAGAGATTTCACATAAATTAACCAAAAAAAAAAAAAAAAACAAAAACGAAATTCTTTTTTTTTTTTTTTTAAATTTTTTATAACAATTTATGACATTCATAACAGCTTGTTAAGCAAATCCATTAAAAAAAAACAAAAAAAAAGAGTGAAAAAAGAAGAAGCCAACCCTCTAAACAATAAACAATGTGAACAATTGCCGTACAACGTAAGAAAGACGGGTAGATCAGGTAGGAGGAAGTATGTAGTTCGGGTAGTAGGTTGTCTTACTTTTGTTTTTTGTTTTTCCCCGATTTTAATGCGCCTTTTCTCGGCTGGATACTTGGGGGATTGTCATTGTTTCTTTGGGTTTCAGAACAAAAATACATTCATCCATCCATCCATCCATCCATATATCCATGCCATATGTATGTACATATGTAAGCATATTTCACACAAAGTATCTTGGTTTTTGAAGAAAATTTTCTTTGACCATGAGTAAGTGTTTCATAACGATTTGCTGGTTGAACTTGACGCATTTACATACATACATACATATATACTGCCGTACTGTTTTAAAACTTGGCACAGCTGGACACACATTAGTAGATATTATTTTTATTTCATTTTGGTTGCCATATACTCGTATGTGTTTTAAAACTCTTTTTCTCTATAAAAAAAAAAAAAACAAAAGTAACGAACTTAAATAATCAAAAAAAAAAAAAAAAAAAATTAAATAAAATAAAATAAAAGAAGAGAACAAAACGAGTGATTTTGTTATGGTCACACAGCGGGATAAAAAATTCTTTTTGTTTCATTTGACAAAAATTCTGAACAAAAAAAATTAAAACAAAAATAAGAAAAAAGGTGAATCAAAGCAAAGCAAACTGAACCTTTTAAAAACCGTAAAAAAGCTCCCACAATAGCATCAGCATCAGCACCAGCACTAGCAGCTTCAACCCCATCATAATGGTGACGCCAAAGACGCCTCAACGGCCAGCTATTGTTCTCCAATATCGCTTTTTATATTGATTTCTACTGTGGCTGTTGCTGTTGCTGTTGCTCTTCGGAATAACCTCTTCCTTGTTGACAATACACATACACATAGAATGGTAGTATAAATCGTAAACCATTAAACAAGAACGAAAACGAGAGAAACGCAAACAGACCACATTAAATACTTAAATTATATTTTTTATTTAAAAAAAAAAAAAAAAAAAAAAAAAACATTTACTTTGTTTCCTTTTATGACCACCACACCACACCACCATTCATAACTTTTTTTTCGAGTTAAGAAAACAAAACAAAAAAAAAAAAAAAAAATCCGGCGTCACATGGTTATTTTGTCGCCGTTAATAATAATTGGCGCCCCCTCTGATCACATCAAATTCGATTATATTTTGAAAGTCTTTTTAATGGCTGCTGAATGAATATAAAATCCCTTTGAATTTGGTACACTTTTTCAAGGAGTTGTATGCCCTTTTAGGTTTCCATCTTACCATCTTTTTCATCATTGTTATGTTCCAATTATTAATTAGAAATTAAAGAATTAAATCTCGTTTAGTCTTAGATGCGGCCTTAAGTCAATTAACAGCGCTTCAAGTCAATTAACCTCGCCTCGAGTCAATTAACAGCGCTTAAGGAGACAATCATCGGTGTAATTCCAATTACGCCACTGGCCATTTCTAAAAAACCCAATACAATGCATATATACATACATACATACATAATTGGTCATTACAAGCCTTCAGTCACGATTACGACCTAGCTTCTCACACCACTGATGTTGTGTGCGTTAAATTTTATACATAAGTGGCGGGACCTACAGTTTAAAGTCAACTCCGAATGACAGATATTTTTGAGAAACTTTTCATATTTTTTCAATTTTATTTCCTCTGAGAGTTTTTATCTGAAATCTGTTTGGGGGGCAGTCGCCAATGAAATATATTTTGAACCGTTCCCTCACGTCTAATAAGCCAACACACTACCTACTAGACTGCGGCGACTACACAGTACAATACACTAGAGCCCCGACTTGCATCGATCCGATATGCGTCGTTTCGATTTGCGTCGCTTTTTAAAAATTGACGAAACTCAGCTTGCGTTGTTGCAATTTCAACTTGCGTCGATTAAATTTAGCCGAATTTGAAGGAATGGAAGAGGATGACATTAATGAACTTTTACTGTCTCACGATGAGGAGCTTGATAATAAAAATTTATTATCCATTAATATTCAGCATGCTTTAGAAGATGATGTTATGATAATTGATAATACATTAGAGGAAAAAAAAAATAACAATTTCCAATATTTCGAAAGCTATGCAATTAATTTCCCATGCATTGGATATATTTTCTGAAAACGATCCTGACGAAAATCGTAGCGAGGGCGTAGCAGCATCTGCTGACCAAGCCATTAGTTGTTACAAGGAAACATATCAGCAAAAAAATCTCTAAAAATTCAACAAACCATTTTGTTAACAAACCTGTAAGACCACGTAATCAAATGGAGTGTTGTTGATTTGAATTTATTATCTGAAGAAAGCACCACATAAACTAAACAAAGCACAATTTCTTCTTTAAAATTTATTTTTTTTATAAATGAATTTTATTGATTTTTGTTAAGTTTTTTTTTGTTAATTTATATTTTTGCTATTTCTTTACAATAATTAGAGAGAACTTTACTGAACTTAATAAAATAATGAAAAATGTTTTATCCGAAATATTAAGTTTTTTTGCTTCATTTTGATGAATTTCAATGCATTTGTATAGAAAAATTTGATTCGATTTGTGTCGTTTCGATTTGCGTCGCAATTCTCCGGTCCGCATTAACGACGCAAGTCGGGGCTCTAGTGTACATAGAGAATTTAATTGAATTATTGAAATTCCACACAAGAATTGTTTACAATTCTTAATTGTAAGAGAGTAAAGTGGATTAATTGAATATTTTACTTGATCACATCGATTTAAACGGACTACACCACGAAACAAATTTTTTTCAATTTTTTGACATTCAAAAATTTAATAAATTACACGGTGCGACAGTGAAAATACACCCCAGTAACTACATAGTCCACGTTGTTCAGTTAGTTGAGTAGAACTCAAAAATACCTTTTTTTATATTTCTCGAAACCTCCAAACTTGTTTTATTTGACAAAAACTGTTTTTTTTTTTTGGACTTTATGCACAAATTTCTGGATTACTTAAACATTTCTGACGCGATTTCCAAAATTTAAATTTTGCTGGAAAGGGGAGAGATGGACCTTTAAAATGATGACTCAATCTCATTCACAAGAGAACAGACTTTAAGAATATTATCACTTATCCTATATTTTTTTTTATTAAAGTTTGCTACTATGAACGGAGACAAACTTGAAAAAATATGAAAAAAATTTGAATTTTTCAAGTTTACCTCATCAAATCGCATAGCATATTAAGTTGAATAATAAATATATGTATACCGTTCAGGTCCATCTCTCCCCTTTCCAACAAGATTTAAATTTTGAACAACGGTTCAGAAATGTTTGTGTAATAAATAAATTTGTGTGTAATGTCCAAAAAGAAAAAACAGTTTTTGTCAAATAAAACAAGTTTGGAGGGTTCGAGAAATATAAAAAAATGTATTTTTGAGATCTACTCAACAAAACTCACAATCTACACAAAGTCATTAGCCGGGTGTATTTAATTTTCTTTATTTTGTCGCATAGTGTTATCAGCTTATGAATGAGTAGTCCGTCCGTTCAGTCAGTAGATTTTTGTAATTGCAGTTGCCGGCTACATTGTACATATGTATGTACCGGGTTATCCATTTTGTGGTTTCAAAAGTAAACGTAAATAAAACACATATAAAATATTTTTTTCATGATATTTCTTTTTTATTGTAAAGTTTGAACGTTGACATTATGTTTGGAACACTACATCATTTAAATGACCTCCACGCGAAGTGTTCAAAGCATTGATTCTTTTGAGGTAATTTTCGATCACTTTTTGATACATATTGGGCGGTATTTCAGCCATAACTTGACAAATGTTGGTTTTTAAGTGATCAAGAGTTGAAGGTTTATCTGCATAAACACGGTCTTTCGCGTAGCCCCACAAAAAAAAAGTCTAATGGTGTCAAATCACATGATCTTGGTGGCCAGTTGATATCGCCACGACGAGAAATTACGCGGCCAGGAAATGTCTCTTGCAATAAAGCCATATTCGCTCGAGTTGTGTGGCATGTGACACCGTCTTGTTGAAACCACATATTCTCCAAGTCGTATTCTTCAATAGCAGGCAAAAAAAAAAAGTGGGTTATCATATGACCATAACGCTCCGATTTGACGGTGACAGTCGTTCCATCGTCGTTTTCGAAGAAGTAGGGTCCAATCACACCTTCGGACCAAAGAGCGCACCAAACAGTGACTTTTTCTGGATGTAATGGCCTCTATTCAATTACTTGAGGATTCTCAAAACCCCAAAGACGACAATTTTGTTTATTAACATACACACCGAGTGTGAAATGTGCTTCATCGCTGAAGAAAATGTTGTTCGCAAAATTGCCGTCCACCGCCTGTTGTTTAAGCACCCATTCCACGTATCTACGACATTGTGAATGGTCAGCTGGCTTCAGTTGTTGCATGAGCTGGACTTTATATGGATGCAGGTGTAGATCTAAATGCAAAATACGCCATATTGTGCGGTAAGACAGTCCTAATTCCTGAGAACGACGAGGAATCGACACATTCGGGTCTTCGGCAACACTTTCACTTACAATAGCGATATTTTAAGCGGAACGCGCGAAACGATGATGCACAGGCCTTTCAATATTTGTAACCACTCCAGTCTCTTCAAATTTCTTCACAATTTTGCCAATTGCTTGCGTAGTTGGACGATTATGTAAACCATAATCTCCTCTTAAAGCACGATACGTGGCTGTGGCAGAATCACCATTTTTGTAGTAGGTTTTGATAATTTTTATGCGTTGTTGTGTGATAGTTAAGCGATCCATTTTCGTCAATGTCAGACTTTCAACTGAAAAGAAAAAATTTGGTTTCACAACTTAATTGGACAGATCTCGAATTCCAGTCCCATACTTTTGAAACCACGAAATGGATAGCCCTTTATGTACATGCATGCTACATGTATACATCATATGCGCTGCAAATTAAAACAGGAATTGAAATAAATGTTAAGGCGGAAACGGAACAAAACTCCTTACAAATACGATTAATCGTAGTGAAAGTGGTTTTTCAAATCAGCTTCATTGGCCTTATCAGCCTTTAAACGTTGCCACAAGTCACAAGTTTCTTCGTCGGTTGGGGTTGCTTATTTTCGTTTTGAGCTTGAAATTGTGCTGCTGAAAAGAAAAGAAAAAAAACTGACACACTTGTGCCTTTGCTGCCTTTGTATCAAAAACAATTGTTGGCAGTTCAAGTCCGTATTAAGAGTTTGCGTATGGAGTAGCTGTTCAGAGTAGATTATTTGATAATTTCTCCTTAGAAATTAAAAATCCTGCCTCCTGGCAATTTTCGCTTGCCGTTGTCTTCCAGTGGCAATCATCCGTAAACATCGAACTTCTTTTTATATCCGGCGTTTTCTTGTAATATTTACAAAGTTTTTAAGCAATTGGTCGATCGGCACGTTTGCCATCAAAGTTATTGAAAGGGGACCAACCGTCCAATAAGTTCAATAAAAAGTTGTAAGTTTTTTTTTGTCTCCAAATTAAATATTTTCCACGTTTATACAGCTATGGACATTAAATTAGCACAAAATCCATTTAAAGTTTGATTATGATTTTTTTCCTACAAGGATAAAGACCTTTCATTCTGGGAAAAAATACTTTGGAGTGATGAAACAAAGATAAATCGTTTGGGACCGGATGGGAGAGTCTTTGTTCATCGGCCAAAATGTCAGGCATTTAATCCACGTTACACTCAAAAGACCATAAAGCATGGTGGAGGAAGCATCATGGTGTGGTGATCATTTTCATGGCACGGTGTGGGTCCAATCATCAAAATTAATGGAAAAATGGACCGTTACAAGTATTTGGACATTATGAAGAACAAAATGGAACCAAATGCTTTTGAAAACATGCCAGTTTCATTCATATTTATGCCAGATAATGATCCCAAACACACGTCTAAGCTGGTTTTACAAAGAGCACATTCGCGTTTTAGACTGGCCGGCGCAAAGCCCTGACTTAAACCCGATTGAAAACCTCTGGCACAATGTGAAATCTGTAATTGCTCAACAAAAGTACAAAAATTTGGACTATTTGTGGCTTGGAATACGGAACGCTTGCTACTCGTTTCCCAAAGAACGTTGCCAGAATTTGATTGAAAGCATGTCCCGTAGATGCCATGCGGTGCTTAAAAATAAAGGCTATTCTAACAAATATTGGTCAATATTAAACGAAAAATAATAATATTTTTACTATTTATTCAAAAATTTTAATTTTGTACTATTTTACTGTCCAGCTAAAATCTAGCATTTGATATGTTGCAGGCCTTAATGAGCATACGATCGGCAATTTAGTTCAAATTTTTGTTTTTGCTTTAAAGAAGAATATGCCTTTTATGTTTAAATTTTTTTGTAAAATAGACTTAAAATATTATAAAAAATTAGATTGTTTTTATGAAAAGTTTTTGTGCTAATTTAATGTCCATGGCTGTATATCAAAGATATACAAAAATCAAAAATAAATTTTTCTTTTTAAATTTATGGAAAGTGATTGTTTTTTTTGTTTTTTTTTATTTATTTAACACGTTGACTGCCAACTACGAGATAACTCGTAGATTGCGTTCCCTTCTAGGGCGCCAAACTACGAGTTATCTCGTACTTACTAATGTGAAAAAATTAAAAATTGTCGTTTTTTGACTAGTTTTCTGAAAATTGCCGCGGCAGTCAACATGTTAATTATGGATTTGCAAAGGCATGTGTACCTATTCTAGGCAACACAGTAAACGAATTATTTTTCAGAAAGTTACAAATGCTAATGACGTTTTTTTTTTGTTTGTTTCTTTTATTTTTTCAGAGTGTATACCTATTTGACGGTTGAAAATTGTAGCCAATCAAACCACTCACAGTTCAGATAGAAGAGAAATACTAACGCCCACAGCCACCACCGTCACTATCAATAAAAAATAAAAACAGCGCAACAGCAACAACAACAATTTCAATGAAATATTATTCTACGCCATTGTAAAAGACAGAAAAAAAAAATTAAAAAAAAAATAAAAAACAAAACAAATAATAACACATACAAAGTGTTAAAAAAAAAAGTCACAAGAAATTACATACAAATCAAGCATTTGAAGCATAACGCTCCAGTTTGTCAGTCAGTCAAACAGTAGAATAGCAACACTCCACATAACGGTTGTGTTATCAGGTCCCGGAAGCAGCAGCACGAACGCCACCAATCAAAATTTAAAACAAAAATTTAAAAAAAAGAAAAAAAATATTAAAAACAATGAAAAATTGTAAAGAAATCCGTTGAAAGAAAATCTAAATTATACGGCCACAATAATAAAACAATACCAACAATAAAAACAATTAAACAGAAAAACAACGTGAGCGAGAGAGAAGGAGAGATTAAATAATTTCTAATTCTTATCACACAGGTTGATTAAGAAATAAATAAAATAAGAAAAACAATAAAGAAAAGAGTCATAATAATCACAATAACTAACAACAAATTAAAGAACGTGCACTAGAAAGAGAGAGAAAACAGTCAGCAATTGAAAAAAAAAAAAAATAAATTATATAGCAACAATAACAACAATAACAACACCATACAATATAAAAGAAAAATTAAAATAGAATAGAACAGAACAGCACAGAACAGAAAAGAAAAGAAAAACTAAGAAAAAAAAACTAAGAAAAACAAAAATAAATAAATCATAAATTATAACAGTTTTGTTTTATATGACAATTGTCTATGTATTAGAGCGTATGTGCATATGTGTGAATAAGTGTTTTCCATTTTTTATTTATGTTATATTGTGTTATGTTTTTTTCTGTTTGTTTTGTTGTATAGCAAGAGTACAAACTATCTGTTGTATAGACTTGTGAATTTGATTAAAGCACATTTTATATTTAACACTGTATAAGTGTATTGTATTGTATGTATAGTACATGTGTATGTAAAGTAAAAAAGTAATAAACCACCACCACCACCACCAACAACAACACCACCACTATAACCACCGCCACCACCGCCACCAATAACAACAGCAACAGCAATAGCAATAAACACAAACAAAAAAAAAAAAACAAAAAAAAAAGAACAAGAGAAACAGAAACGGAAAAAAAGCATTAAAGCCACCACAATGTTCGCTGTAATGAGAATCGACAATGATGACTGCCGGTCGGACTTTCGTCGCAAGATGCGTCCCAAGTGTGAATTCATTTGCAAGTATTGCCAGCGGCGTTTTACGAAACCCTACAATTTAATGATACACGAACGCACCCACAAATCACCAGAAATCACATACTCATGTGAGGTTTGTGGCAAATATTTTAAGCAGCGCGATAATCTAAGACAACACAGGTGAGTGAGTGAGTGAGTGAGTGAATGTACGAACCAGCTGCCTGCCATTATTATTAATGCAGTTTTATTTTTTTTCTTCTTAATTTTACTTACAAATCAAGTTAATTAATGTACACATAAAAATCTCATTATATTTTTTATAAAAATGAAATATTTTAAGTTTTTTTTTGTATATAATTTTGTTTTTTAAAAGCATTATAACAACAACAACAACAACAATAACAACAACATTTTAACAATAGAGAAAGAAAGAAACAACGGAGAAATAACGTCGAAAAAACGCCGAAAAACTAAAGACATTGGCACTTTATTGAAAAAGTTCGATAAAAAAAACCAAAAGATATACAATTTCAGTGCGTAATACGTTCGCCATGCTTTGAATGGGTGGATGTGCATGCAGGTAAGGAGGTTACTTTGCAAAACTGTTGTTATCTATATTCAAAAATCAAGGCAAATGAGCAGGGTGGAGTGAGTGCATTTCTCATGACATTTTTTACGTTTAATTTAAAGCGATTACAATTAATGATTCTTAAAATTCACCAAAATAGTTCACCGCCAACGGATTATAATTTGCCAATTAAAACGAATGTTATTGACTGGCTATGAGGTATGTAAGACATCGAGTTAGAACAGTTGTGATCATACATAGCTTTGAGAGAAAGTAATCCAAAATTCATAGTTTTTTGGCTTGTGTTTTGCAATGAAGTTGACCTTTTAAGCTTCAATATTTTAGAAATTTTCTCATACTATTTTTCAATGAAGGCACACACTACATTCATGCAACTCCAATTATCCGTTTCATTTCAAAGTGAAATCCATTCACACACAACATAAGTGGTGTGAGAAACTGCGGGCTTCTTGGGGACGATTGCCTGTAGACTGTCTAATGGTGAAGGTATAGCACTGGCCATTTTATAGTCACCTAGCAGCAACTCGTTTCCTTGCCGTTCGCATCTTCCCCCTTTCCACCTTTCCTAAAAAAAACCTGCACAATGCACTGCATGAGTAGGGGCCATCCCCTGAGTGCTGGTTTCATAAAAAAAAAAAAAAAAAATTGGAAATGTATTGCCACACTAAAAACGCTTGAAATAATCCTTAAGAAATGTATTCCATAAAATGTATTCTTATAAAACATGTACGTTTTATTTCTTTGCTAATGATTAGCAATATTGAGATTTAATGATTTACTGGCTGGTAATTCATTTAAGTTTGGAAATTCAATTATTTCTGTTCTGGTGTATTTTATTCAAAAAAAGAAAAAAAAATTGATCTTATGATTATGAAATTAAATTTTTAAAATTCCAAAGAATATAAGAAAAACCTTGTGTTATAAAACAAAATAAAGTTTTTCCAAAGAAAACTAAAATTCTTTTCTTTCATGTTGTTGCTATTGATGTTGTTACAGGTAATTATTAATATATCTATGTATTGTTATTCTATTCTACAAAATATGTACATTTTATTATTGGTTTGATTGAGTTTTTCTAAATAAAATATTTTTTTTTTTTTGTTTTTTTGTCTCTTTTTAGATGTAGTCAGTGTGTCTGGCGATAGATTTCTTGCACGTACTATTTTTCTTTTTTTTTATTGTTGTAAAGCACCATTGTGTATTTTCCTTACTGTAATTGTCACAAATTTTACCATTTATCATGCACTTTACATTATCACAACAACAACTACAACAATAACAACAACAGCCACGTTTTAAAATTAAATGCACAATAATTTGAACAAAAACACAAGCGCACACACAGGAAAGAAATAAAAATGAATGAAAAAAATACAAAAAATATCCCTCTTATCTGCACACAATTCAATTAGAAATGTCATCAGCATCAGCATCAGCACCAGTATCAATAACACCACCACCAACACTAGCACCAATACTAATACCAATAATAACAACAACAAAAAAACGCTTTTCATTTCGTCATAAAAAAGCGTATTCAAAAGCTTTACATACTACTCGTACATACTTTGACGGACAACATTGGTGGCCGTTTTAAATAAGTCTGGAATTAAGCAATCGTACGTACGTATCGTATCATTCACATCCATAAATAGGAATTGAAGGCACAAATTTATGATGACACAACTCTAATGATTTAGAATGAATGAAATTGGTATTGATAACGGCGTTAAATTAACTGGTGGGTGGCGTCTAAAAGGTGAAAGTGTTTATGAGTGTGTGTTTTTATTTTTATTTGTCCAATTATGGTTTGTTAAAAAGTGACGGTTTCAATTGACACACACACACACACTCATGTACTCGTAAACATAAATCTAAACGTAAACACTATTTAGGAATTCAAGGAGACTGCATGCTGATGACAAAATCCATCACCAACATCACCAACCATGGTAACATGGCAACAATTTTTTCAAAACTTTAACGAGGGCGTATTATTTTTATGGATGTTTTATGGTTATTTTGTATTCTTTTTTTTTCGAAATATCTTAAGACAATAAAACAAATACAAATACAAAAAAAAAGAATAGAAAACAGAAAATATTTTAAAATAAAAATAATTTTGAATTTAACATACAAACACGATGTACTATATATGTACATATGTACATACATGCAAATGTATATTGGGTTCCTGCATACATACGGGGAAACGGCATATTAATGAAAAACCAAATTAAAAAATTTATTAGAAATCTTCTTTGAATATTTTTGTTTATAAATATTCCCTAAAGTAAGATACACCTATAATTACAACCGCAACTGCAACTACAACTACAACTGCAACCACAACTACAACCATACATGTATAATAATGCGCAGGCGCATTTAAAAAAAAAACAGAAACATTAGCAGAAACAAAGAAAAAAAATTTAAAAAGAAAACTCCCGATTTTCTTTTTTTTTTTTTTGCAGAGCCAACAAACATCCATAAAATTCAAAAACAAAATCCGACCGGAACCATTTCTATTCAATTCAAACACCACCAGCTAATGTTGTTTACAACACAATACAACGCAACACAACACAACAGAACAGATTCCAGATACCGTTTTGATTTTATTTTCTTTAGATACATAGTTGCTGTAAGTTCTAGCCAAAATTGAAATTGATTTGTGACCTAAACTTGCCTTACATATTATAATTACAATAAAAATGTAAACTTGTGTGTAAATTCTCTTTGCATAAATGCATACGTATTATCGCATAACATATCGCATACATTCCAATTAATTTTTTGTCCTTTTTCAATTTCTTTCTCTTTCACTTGACTTCTTTTATTGCTCTTGAAATCCTTTCATTTTCTTTAGTAATTATAATTAACAAATTATTTGTATTTTAAATTTTTTTTTTTTTGTAATATTTAAGCTTTTATTTTAATTTTTATCATCAGCAACAATATTAATAAAAAAAATTAAAAAAAAAAAAATAAATACAAATGCCTTAATAAAGTATTTCTAAAAGAAAACAAGAAAAAAAGAAAAAAAAATGGGAAAAAACAATAATGAATAGAAAAAATATTATATTTTTAATAATTAAAATTAATAAACAAAATGTAAAAACCAACAACAAAATGTGGTTTTACAAGCAAATATTAAAAAAATTATCACTTAAAAAAAAAAATCCACATTTACATAAATTATCTTCTGTATTAACACACTTTAAAGTTAAATTTAAATAAAATAAAATGAAAAAAAAAAAAAAATTTAATCAAAAAAGTTGCAATGATGTCGAAAAGAAAAACAAAAAAAAAAAAAAAAAAACATAAAAATAAATCATAATGTTTTTATAATTTTTTTTTTAATAACTTTTAATTTTAAATGTAATTTCCTTTTCTTTAAAATCTTAATAAGCTTTCATTTTGTAAATTTTATTATTTATATCGATTAAAAATATTACAACAATATTTACTTAAAATTCAAAATTTAAATATTAAAAACAAAAAGAAACAAATGAAATGAAACCTTTAAAAATATAATAAAAATAAAATAAAATTAAAAAAAAAAAATTAATAAAAAACTTGCCGTTTTTATTGTATTATTTTGCAATACATACATACATAATTGGTCATTACAACCCTTCAGTCAGGATTATTGACCTAGTTTCTCACACCACTTATGTTGTGTGTGTTAATTTTATACATAAGTGGCGGGACCTACAGTTTAAAGTCGACTCCGAACGACAGATTTTTTGAGAAACTTTTCATGGCAATTTATTTACTCTCAGAGCTTTTGCCAGAAATCTGCTGAGAGGAAATCGCCGAAGAAATACTTTTTGTATTTTGTTTTGATGTCTGGCCTGGGGCTCGAACCCTGGCTTTACGTCTAATAAGCCAACACACTACCTACTAGACTACGGCGACTTCATTATTTTGCAATATCTTCTACTAATAAAGTCCATGTATTTCGGGGTTAACTAGAAACCAACATTTAGGCGATAGTCCCTACCAGAGATCAGCAATTAAAGGGTACGCCAAATAACTTTTTTTTTTTCGAAAATGCTTTAAAAAAAAACTACTGAATATTTTCTCAAATTTCTTTTTTTATTTGAAAGTACAATCCTTCCGGTTAATAATGGAAAATAATTTCATTCAAATGGCTGACTCGGCTGGCCATGCAATAGCCTACACGATCTGTCCAATTTTTAAGCACATTATCGATTGTGTGCAGCTGTATTTCACCAATGTCTACACGAAAATTGACCTTTAAAGCGTCAATTGTCTCTGGCTTGTCGGCGTAACACTTATCTTTGACGGCACCCCACAAATAATAGTCCAACGGTTCAAAAACAGTTCTAAAACAGGCCGCAAAACATCGAGTGTAGCTTCGGCTGTGTGGCACGTAGTGCCGTCCTGTTGAAACCAAATGTTGCCAATATCTTCCTCTTCAATTTTTGTGAACAAAAATTCGTTCAACATGGCCCGATAACGATCGCCATTGACTGTAACGACTACTCCTTGCACATTTTCGAAGAAAAATGGCCCAATTATGCCTCTGGACCAAAATCCGCACCAAACAGTGACTCGTTTTGGGTGCGTCGGCTTTTCAATGTATGCGTGCGGGTTTTCTGTGCCCCAAATGCGACAATTTTGCTTGTTTACATACCCGCCAAGATCAAAATGAGCTTCATCTGAATAGATGATTTTTTTTTTGCCAAAATCGGCATCTTCTGTAAGTCGATCGCAGGCCCACTTAGCGAAGCGAAAATGCATAATCATTTATTTTCCATTATTAACCGGAAGGATTGTACTTTTAAATAAAAAAAGAAATTTGAGAAAATATTCAGTAGTTTTTCTTTAAAATATTTCAAAAAAAAAAAAAAGTTATTTGGCGGACCCTTTAGTATTCAAAAAGATGAGTAGAATTGAATCATAATTTCTGATACTTATACGCATTCAAAGTTATTTTAATATCATGGATGAACCTCTACTCATATTGAAAGTTTGAAGTAATCATCATATTCATACTTAACAACACATATGTATGATGTTATTGATTTCGACTTTTCGACACTCCATAACTCAACACGAATACACGAATCACAAAATAAGTATGAATCTCGTACGAACAATAAAATACTTGCAAGAGGGTTGTGTGTTTGCTATGCTTGCTGCTTTGGTTTTTTTCTGTTTTTTGTAATTGCAACAACAACTAAGACTGTAATTGTAAACTGATGTTGAGGGAAAATATGTTGAAGACAGTAAGTGACATGAAAAACTTTTGCGGTTAGATCATTCCACTTCGACGAACGAATGTTCCCTGCAATGTGTGTTCCACTGGTCAATCGACCTCAAATGAATATGTTCTTTGAGAAAGACGAGTAAGTGCTACGTATGAATGTTCGCTGGAGCAGAATCCGTTGTAGTAGCGATAGGATCAATAGAGTTGGGTATTCTATTGTCATTAATAATGACCTTCGCCCTTTCCTATACGAGATTGGCAAGCCTTAAAATAGACTTGGAGGCATCGCCTCATACATGACAGTAGTATTCAATGTTCGTTCGGTTGGATATGAATGGTGTAAATAGTAAAGAGATCAGATGAAGTGAAATATTTCTTGTACTGTCTTAAGAAACCAAAGCATTTTAAATCTTCTTTCGGCCCTCGAATAAAGTGCTGGTTCCATTAAACATCACATTGATTTTCCATTCCCTGAACATCAAGAGCTTCCGACTCCCTAATATTTATATGACTCATGACTACAGATGAGATAATATTATTGCTAGGCTTGTGTGCCAATAAACAACATTGGATCTTTCGCGCGATCCTATTCACCCGACTGAATTCGGAGATAGACCGTACTTCAGATCAGTGGTGTTGTGCTAATTTTTTTTTTTACCGGAACGCGTATATATAATTATATAGACAGGGCCGATCCTTGTAATTAGTTCGGGTTCGGGTTCACGTATTTGTTTCGGTTCGGGTCGAGTTCCGGTTCAGCAGAAAAAAACGTTCCGAACTCCGGTTCACGGTTCGGGAAAACAAGTCGGTTCGTTCCGGTTCGGGTTCGGTTCAAACCCTTGTTTATAAAAATATATACAAAAATTCGTCAAAAATTAGAAAAAATAATCAGCAATTCTTTTTTTTTTTTTTTTTTTCAAAACGTCAGCCAATTCTCGTTATCAGAAATCATCTTTAGTTCCGGAACGCGTTCCTGTCCAAAAAGGAAGTACCGGAACGACGTTCCGGTGCGTTCCGGCTCGACAACACCACTGCTTCAGATGTAAATGTGTCATTCATGTTAAGACTTTTTGCCTCAATCTCCAAAGGGCTCGGCCTGTGATCGAACGAATAGGAATGACAAATATTACGATCATCTACTAAAGAGTAGATAAGATTCGGAGTTAGAAAAAAGCTCACAAATCTACAATTATATTAAGATTTGATCTGAAGTTTTTATAATTTTGAATGCCTGCTTTTGATATCCGTCTAGTTGAAATGAATTCTCTTCTCCGAATAGCCACTTCTTTGCGATCTTTTCAGTTAAACTACTACGAAGAATACTATGCCAGTTTTTTTTCTTGATATTACTTTACATTCTAACCAAAGGATCAATCACGTAAAGCAACTAAGAACCCCTAAACCGTCTCCTTCATGTTTTACGGCTTATTTTACTTCATGTCACCAGTAATGTTCTTTTCCCCGACTGATACAAATCGATTAATCTTCCTTTTGCATTCGATTACCTTCTTTTCATTTCTAGTTTCCATATGGCTTGTAAAACTATAGGCTGTGCTTTATAATTTTTATTTGACTGACAGCCGATTTTCTTATTTAACGACTGCGTCCCAAATGATTTCACATAAAGCGCTACACTCAGCTCATTTTTGTTAAAATCATCGCGTCTATAAGTAACCGTGGTAGACTATTTGCAATGGATTTTGAAGTTAAATTTCATCTTTTTCGTATGCCTTTCTCATAGTACTGAGCAAAATTTAAGGATTTAACTACTTAATCCGCTTCTCACACAACTCATGTTGTGTGTGTTAATTTTATACATGAGTGTTGGAACCTACAGTTTAAAGTCGACTCCGAACGATAGATTTTTGATAAACTTTTCATTGGCAATTATATTAACTGTCCGATTTTTCGACAGAAATCTGCTGAGAGAAAGCCGCCGAAGAAATATTTTTTCATTTTACATTCGTTCGGAGTCGATATTCAGCAGCAGGCCCAGCTCCTTAAGAATATAATTAACACACGCAACGTGGTTTGAGATACTGGGTCGTACACCTGTAAGTAGGTATGAGAGATCATCAATGAATCGTTTTTTCACTACTCATAAGCACTCATGAAATTTTGAATATAAGTGGAGTCAAAAATATTGAAATTTAACTAGGTACTTTGATTCATTCGTACTGACTACAACGTTGTTTTATAAGCGCAGGTTGCAATAACTATGCGTACAACGTTGACATCAAACTCATACCATTCGAAATATGTTTGATTCATAAGCCCACTACTCATTTAGATTCATAACTTTAGAAAAATATCTTATAATACTTAGAAATGATTCGAGTGACTCGAATCATTCATCAAAATTTACAGTCTTAGTTATTGTTGCATTTGCAAAAAAGGAAAAAAGACAGAACAGCAAGCAGAGCAAACACACAACCTTCCTAGTAAATATTTTAGTGTTCGTAAGCGAATCATAATTATATTGTAATTCGTGTATACGATGAGTTATGGAGAGTTGAAATCAATAACATCATACGTGTTGTTGTTAAGTATGATGAGTACTTCAAACTTTGAGTATGAGCAGAGGTTCCATGATATTAAAATAAATATCAAACTCATACCATTCGAAATATGTTTGACTCAAAAGTCTATTCATTTAGACTCATAACTCTGGAAAAATACTTATAATACTTATAAATGATTCGAGTGACTCGAATCATTCATTAAAATTTACAGTTTTAGTTGTTGTTGCATTTACAAAAAAAAAAGAAAAAAGCAAAGAAGACAGAGCAGCAAGCAGAGCAAACAAATAATCTTCTAGTGAGTATTTTAGTGTTCGCATGCGACTCATACTTATTTTGTGCTTTGTGTATACATATGTTGAGTTATGGAGAGTCGAAATCAACAACATCATACGTGTTGTTAAGTATGATGAGTACTTCAGACGTTGAATATGAGTAGAGGTCCCCCATGATATTAAAATAACATTGAATGCGTTTTATTTAGTATCAGAAATTATGAGTATGATTCAATTCTACTCATCTCTTTGAATACTTATTGCTGATCTCCGGTAAGTACTTGTATGTATAAAATATTCCTTGCTATTCTAAATATTTCTATTAAATACGATTTCGTTCTTTTGAACACTTCGTAAGGTTACGTGAGTGAACGCAAGTGTATAAGTGAGTGTGTTTGTGTTAGCATGGAGAGATTTACGAGCGTTTCTATGATGAAAGTGTGACACGACGACTCCAATTATGGTTTTATAATGGCTATTTAGAGAATTCACTGGAATTTTTGTTGTTTTTTTGTATTCTTTCTGTTGTTTTGAAAGAAAAGCCGATGTTTGATCGTCTAATGGCTTGTCATAAAGTAATTAAAAAGTAGATTTTCATTTTTCTTGCCCTTATTTTTATTAATTATTGCCTGTTGTGTTGTGTTGTGCTATTTGCTGTTATTTTATTATATTTTATTAAAGAAAAATGTAAATAAAACAAAAAAGTGAGAGAAATAAATGACGAGGAAACGGCAAATCAAAGGAAGCGACACATACATATAATCAAATATGTATGTATGTATGTATGTATAGCTGGCAATACGAGATATGATACATTATGTATTATACATACATACATACGTATTATTTAAATATTCACCCTTATTCTGGTTGTCGTCGTCGTCGTCGTTACCAAAAATGATGTCGATAAAATCAGAGTCGACACAACACAATATCGAGGGCGTATTGACTCACAGAATACCAATTGTGTGACCGACAGTCATCTATAACTGTCAATAACGACAAACAGTATACCAATTTTAAACTGTCGACGCAAGACGACGTCGACGACGACAACCAGAATAAGGGTGATTATTGTGAAAAGAAAAACAAAACACCATTCGAAAACCGTTATCACATACATTATATGGTGAAATAGATTCTGTTTCAATAGCAAAACATTTTGTTGAGGTATTAACAACTTAAGGGGTTAGTATATGTATGTACGTCCTAATTTTCAAAAAAATGATTTTATTCACGGTTTTTGGTTACTTTAGAGCCATAGAATGAAGGTAGAAATTTTCTATTTCCCCAAACGATACGGAAAGAAGGAGAAAAACGTAAAAGAGTACAACGCGTCCAGGTGTGCGTAATTTAAACGTATTTTTCTTCAAAATACTTTTTTCGAACTGGCGACCAAAAGTAATTTTATACTGAACTGATGTTTTGGTTCGTCAGTAATTAATAAATTTTAAAATTTCCTTTTCAAAATATCCTAGTTCAAGCTATCCTAGTTTTGCTTTCAGAAACTCCTATTTTATCAAAGCATGGTTGCCAGACTTTAAGACTGCTGCATCAGTTTGTTTTATAAACAATCAAATCTCCTCTTAAACATATAAAAAGATGCATTTGGTTAAATAAATTTGTCTTTTAAAAAACAAAAATTAACAAAATAAATACTCGAAAAAAGACGTTACGTTTAGGAAGTATACGAGGTAGGTAGGTAGGTAGAAGTAACTGTCCCCTTGATGGAGTCATGAGGGGAAACACTTATGCCGCACACAGGGCCTATTGTGATGCCACACTTTCACATTCTCCCCTAGTCCAGGAACCACTCGGAGCTTTTGATGAAGCGACTCAGACTGCCAATAACCATGCATGACAGTTCATTCAGATCCTCCATGTAGTAGACACCCAGGTGCGTTTTTCTCTTCCGACAAAGTGCCGGCCATGTGCATAGTAGGGGTGAAGAATAGTCTCATACTCCACCTCATCATTTGCAAGGTATCCAAGACCAATACGCCTCGCATACGTTTCTATAATACAATGCTCCCTAATAACCTCGATAACAGTGCTGAGCCTACTTCTTTGAAGCTTAAGCAGAGCCGCCTTGCTTTTCTTATACAGCCTTGGCCAGATTTTCTGCGCCGTTCTGCCCGTGCCCGAAGCTGTCCATCTACTGTTCACGATTGCATTGTCAATTATAAGTTTGCAGGTACCCAAAGGGATCCCCAATGTAGAGAATTCTTCAAAGAGTTGGATGGCCAGTTCATACGCTCTGCAGTTACCGGGGATGTCCTTATGTCCCGGTACCCATGTGATATAAACATCATATCGATTTGCCACCTCGTTCAGACATATGCAATAGGCGTATACTGTTCTGGAGTTCATTACATTAGAATTCAATGCCCTGATAGCTGCTTGGCTATCGAAACGTATGGTGATTTTCCGCCTGTGAACATTTTTGTTCACAATAATTTTCACCGCAGCCTGAATTGCCGACACTTGCGCTTAAAAGACGCTGCAGTGATTAGGTAGCCTTATAGTAGCCTTTTAGGGTATTCCGATTGATTCCGAATAAATTTCACACCCAATGGCTCCCTCCAGTTTGGAGCTTTCGGTGTAAATTTGTACGGAGTCTCTTAAGAGGTGTGCCACACCATTCCTCCAGTCATCCCTTTCCTAAATGGATGTCCTAAAATTCATTGAGAAGTCATATCGCGGTGTCATATACATAACATACATACATAATTGGTCATTACAAGCCTTCAGTCACGATTACGACCTAGCTTCTCACACCAATTATGTTGTGTGCATTTAATTTTATACATGAGTGGCGGGACCTACAGTTTAAAGTCGACTCCGAACGACAGATTTTTTGAGAAGCTTTTCATGGCAATTTTATTTACTCTCAGAGTTTTTGCCAGAAATCTGCTGAGAGGAAGTCGCCGAAGAAATATTTTTTCATATTGTTACGAAAATGGAAATGGTGTTGTTAAAATAATAAACGAAAGCTCCAAAAACAACACAATGGACTTGATCACGCATAAAATGATAAACAAAAGCTCCAAAAACAACGCAATAGACTTGATCACGTGGTCAACGAATAAGTAAACATATACCAACAAAAACAACGGGTTTGTTTACAAGATCGATGAATAAACAAAAATATAGCAACAACGTGCGTGTATAAAAAAATATAGCGGAAAGACAAATAAACAAAACAACAACAATTCTGCCTGGACGAAAGTAAACAAGATACACGAACAACAATGATGACGAGATGTTTACATTTTTAGATTGTTCCCGAAGGCCGTCATCATCCTTCAAGGGCATTCATCACACTCATCCAGTGATTTAAAAGGCAAGATAAAGCGCTCAACGGGGATTCAGTTAGAATTCAGTCAGCCGTGTATGAAGACACGTGATTTTTGGAGTTCGAGTTATGTTAGTCGTGTAACGACATCGCGTTGAATTGAGTGAGAATTCAACCAGTGGTGTGTGAAGATACGAGATCGAATTATAATTCAGTCAGACTTGTGTGCAGACAAGTTGCGTGAAGAAAACAGTTGTTAGTGTTGTGCTTACAAAAAAGGTTGTGAGCAAAGAAGAATAACTAACAAGTGTTGTTATTGCTTACAAAAAAGGTTGTAAGCAGAGAAATATCACGAATAAGCACATATTGTGAAAGTTATCATTGTATACATATGTACGTGGAATAAGTTCGAACAGTGGCACAAAAGTTGTGCAGATAATAAAGAATTGACTTAAAATTAAATACATATTTATTTTTATTTTATTTGCAATCTTCGAACTCGTATTTTTAACGTTTTTAAAAGGTAAAAACGTAACAATATTTTCGTCTTGATGTCTGGCCTGGGATTCGAACTCGGGCCTTCAGTCTAATAAGCCAACACAGTACCTACTAGACTACGTCGACTTCAATCCGACAATTCCAAATTCTCCAAATATCTTCGTATGGCCAATGCCCGATTCATGCTACTGTCTAGTGGTCCAGAGACGCCGCCACGCCCCTGCAGTAAAGGTCAAGTGGTAGAAGGTATAATATTGTCTCCAGAGAGAGCATAGGAGTAGTGCGCAGGGCACCACTAATAATCATGCAGGCAGACCGTTGCAACCTACGTATTAGGTTCAAATTTGTTGTCTTATTCAGGGATTCCCACCACACCAGGCACCTGTAGGTTAAGATAGGTCTGAGCAACGCTGTGTAGATCCAGTGAGTCATGCTAGGTCATTTTTCCCCCAACACTTTTTTTTTTTTTTTTTTTTTTTTTTTTTTGGCGTGTGAGGTAGGGTTCAAAATGCCTTCGCACTTACAGTGACCGTCGTCAACTGCGTCGAGTGGTGCTTCCACTAAAACAATCCCTCCTCCTCTTCTGGGGATACTCCCTTCCCGGGACGGCTATCTGCATTACTTCGGGAAGGGCCCAGAACGACGTCCCGTTAGGGACCGTTGTCTACTCTCCCACGTCTGAGTACGCCATATTTGAAGCCAGCTTCATGCTATTGGCTCGTCTTCTCATGTATCATTGCGTTGTATTGTGTCAAGGTCGACCTTCTTCCTGCGGAGTACACATTCAACGTATCTTCTTACAGCGCTCCATTTCGTCTCGCTTTCGAGCATTGCGTCCACAATGTTGTCGGGTGTAAATTCGCCAATTTGCTCTATCAACATGTTCTTCTCGTCTTGCCATTTGATGCAATGAAAGAATGTGTGTTCAGCGTCGTCATTCATTTCCTGGCAATAAATGCAGCCAGGATCAATCACCTTGCCCATGCGGTATAGATATTTTTGGGAAATAACCATGACCCGAAAGAAACTGGGTCAGAAAATAGTTAATTTCCCCAAAAATTTCGCCGTATCCATGTCTCTATTGACGGAATAAGTCTATAAGTCCATCTTCCGCTTGTTTCCTCGCTCCATCTACTTTGCCATCGCCGTAGTGTTTGAGATCTGAGATCTGCGCTACTAATGGCGAGATTTTCTCTCCTTGTTTTCTACGATCTTCTTCGCTCAAATGCCAGTAGGTCAATAGGTATCTCACCGATGATCACGAGGACCGCGGCGCCCGATACGGTGCGGTAGGCCGATGCAATTCTTAGTGCTGCTGTTCGTTGCACTGCTGCTAGTACTTTCCGCTTAGATTTAATCTCCAGCGCTTCTCCCCATATCTCGCTTCCATACAGCATTATCGAGTTTGTCGCCGCCATAATCACTTTTCGTTTGGCCTGTGTTGGTCCGCCAATATTTGCCATCAGTCTGCTTAACATGCCCGTTAGTTTCGCTGCCTTGGTAGCTGCATGCTGTATTTTTTTTTTTTTTTTTTTTTTTTTTTTATTTATTTATAATTTATTTATTTATTTATTTGCTTACAAGAGCTTTAAGAATGTTATTCTTTTATAGCTCAGTAGGATATACACAAATTACATTGGTCATTAGTATTCCCTAAATTATAGTGCAATTTTTTATAAAGTATATAACTAATACACAAAAAGGCAATAATTATATTTCACATAAAATTTCTAAAATAAAATTTAAAAAATTAAAAGTAATATAATTTTTTTTTTTTTTTTTTTTTTTTTTTTTTTTTAATTATTTGAGGACACATAGTCAAAAAGTGACTTCTTAAAACTGCTATTTCTCGAAATGTTTTTAATAGTCATTGGTAAGGAATTCCACAATTTAATTGCGTTGACGAAAAACAATCTGCTAGTATTGATGTAAGTGTATCTAGGTATAATTAGAGTTGTATATCTAGTGGATCTACCAAATACAAGCTTCTCAAAGAGATAGGGTGGTTTCTTACGATAAAGAAGATTATGTAAGAATATAATATTTCGCATCTGAAGGTAGTCGATTAAGTCACAGCCCAAGATTATTTTCCTCCAGGACGATACACTGCTAAACCTAGTTAAACCATACACATACCGCGTAGCATTATTAAAAGATACTTGCAACTTATGTAGTGACAGAGAGTCCAATTTACTGTAAACCTCTGCAAAATAATTAATCAGTGGAAGTATTAATTGAATTATAAGTTTCCTCTTAACTTCAACTGGTGTGAAGTTAGACGACATTCGTAAATTACGAAGCAAGAGGTATACGTTACGCACAACATGATTAATATGGTCAGTGCATGACAAGGTGGAATTGATCCAAAATCCTAAGTATTTAATCTTACTAACGTACACAAGAGACGTGTTCCCCAAGTAAATTGTTGGAAAATAACTCAAATCATATTCCCATCTACTGATTGGTAGAATGTAAGATTTTCCAGGATTGAGCATAAGGTTATTATCCTCAGCCCATTTTAAAATAGACCTCAAGTCATAATTAAGTTTGTAACTTGTATCCTCTATCAGACCAATACGGTTTGAGATGTACAGCTGAATATCGTCTGCGTATGCATGTACCTTAGTATACCTGCATACTGAAAATAAATCGTTAACGAACATACTAAATAGCAGGGGGCCTAACACGGACCCCTGTGGAACACCAGATGTTATACGCCCCAGCCCCGACTGCCTATTTCCAATAATTACCCTTTGGGCTCGCCCATACAAGTAGTTCCTCATAAGAGATAAAGCGGTATTTGTAAATCCAAAATAGTGCCCCAGTTTTCGACATAAGATTAAATGATCAACCCTGTCAAAGGCCTTTGAAAAATCCAGTAGACACATAAGAGAGAGGTTTCCTTTGTCATATTCGGGCCTCATGTCATCAATTACTTTCAAGACCGCAGTAGTACAACTATGAGCAATGCGAAAACCAGATTGGAATGGGGACAAGAGATTATTGTCATTCAGATATGACGTAATCTGTTCAGCAATTAGGGACTCAAATTTGGGCCCAATAATTAAGTCTACCCAACACTTTGTTACAGGCGTAGAGGGCGATGGAGGCTTTCTTCAGTCTCAGTTAATTCCTAAATAAATCATATGCTATTCAAATGCTGTGCCTTCCATACATAATTGATAGATAATGTACTGCAACTAAAACTGTAGCTAACAAATTCCCCAAAACATTTCTCTCTCCTTCTCCATTATCTGTACACATATGTATGTACGTCTGTATGTAAATATCTATAGACTTCTAATAATCTTCAATTGTCATTTAAAATTTCAAATCGTATTTGAATAAATTGTGGAATTGTGGAAATTAATACCAATAAATTCTATAGCTGCAGCTACTTCTACAGCTACTGCTACAGCTACTACTTTAGGTAGCTACTCCAGAATGCATTGATACGTATGTACGTACGTACGTTTGTGTGTATGTGCATAAGAATTTATCAGAAATTATTTAAAATTCTTAATTACTATTAAGATTCTCACGGTTATTCATTCTATAATGAATGAATGAATGAATGGATTACTAATTATAGAACATCACAGAAGTAGCGATAGGGCTGCAGCATATCTTTTGAATTAATTTTCTCTTGACTACCGCATTTATAACAAATATTCATATTTTATATCGAATAGACTAATAGAGAGTCAGACAGTCAGACAGTCAAATGGTGGAACGTTCTCATCGTTCATGTGGGGTGGGTTTCGAATTGAAATGAAATGAAATTCAAAAAAAACTATATTAAGGCGGAAAAGAGCATACTTTACTATGATCAAAATAACAAATTTTATTGACTATGAAATATGTATGTACATACGAATGTGTTCAAAAAGGGTAAGGTGTGCCTGAGTCTGGCCCAATGCACAATGGGTTATTTATTAATTATCTCTCCGAGACTGTTTAAACCCGAAATACGTTAAATATACTTTGTAATCCAAAGTGGAGGAATGAATCTAGTTTAGCTACTCCGTAATTAAAAATTAACAAAACCAGCCTCTTTAATCAAATGCAGATGATTTAAATTGATTCTTACACCTGACCTTATTATAACGGTCTGAAAGTAAATTCAACAAGTAAAAAAAAAAAAACCGTCGTTTATTTTTATTTATTTACTCGCACAACCCTACATACAGTCCATATGATATGACAAGTCATAAACCAAAACTTTCATTTTGAAAAAAAAAGAAGAATACAAGACTTTGGTAACGTTACTCTGACGTGAGTCCGTCTGTAATTAAACGTCAAGTCAAAGTAACTATGTTCCCAACTCAAAGGATCTTTATTAAATTATGGAAAGTAATTGAAATACAGGTGAACTAAAGGGCTATCCATTTTGTGGTTTCAAAAGTATGGGACTGGAATTCGACATCTGTCAAACTAAGTTGTGAAATCAATTTTTTTCTATTCAGTTGAAAGTCTGACATTGACGAAAATGGATCGCTTAACTATCACACAACAACGCATAAAAATTATCAAAACCTACTACAAAAATGATGATTCTGCCACAGCCACGTATCGTGCTTTAAAAGGAGATTATGGTTTACATAATCGTCCAACTACGCAAGCAATTGGCAAAATTGTGAAGAAATTTGAAGAGACTGTAGTGATTACAAATATTGAAAGGCCTGTGCATCATCGTTTCGCTCGTTCCGCTGAAAATATAGCTATTGTAAGTGAAAGTGTTGCCGAAGACCCGAATGTGTCGATTCCTAGTCGTTCTCAGGAATTAGGACTGTCTTAACGCTCATTATGGCGTATTTTGCATTTAGATCTACACCTACATCCATATAAAGTCCAGCTCATGCAACAACTGAAGCCAGCTGACCATTCACAACGTCGTAGATACGTGGAATGGGTGCTTGAACAACAGGCGGTGGACGGCAATTTTTCGAACAAAATTTTCTTCAGCGATGAAGCACATTTCACACTCGGTGTGTATGTTAACAAACAAAATTGTCGTCTTTGGGGTTCTGAGAATCCTTAAGTAATTGAAGAGATGCCATTACATCCAGAAAAAGTCACTGTTTGGTGTGCTCTTTCGTCCGAAGGTGTGGTTGGACCTTACTTCTTTGAAAACGACAATGGAACTACGGTCACCGTCAATTCGGAGCGTTATGGTCATATGATAACCGACTTTTTTTTACCTGCTATTGAAGAATACGACTTGGAGAATATATGGTTTCAACAAGACGGTGCCACATGCCACACAACTCGAGCGAATATGGCTTTATTGCAAGAGACATTTCCTGGCCGCGTAATTTCTCGTCGTGGCGATATCAACTGGCCACCAAGATCATGCGATTTGACAACATTAGACTTTTTTTGTGGGGCTACGCGAAAGACCGTGTTTGTGCAGATAAACCCTCAACTCTTGAGCACTTAAAAACCAACATTCGTCAAGTTATGGCTGAGATACCGCCCAATATGTGTCAAAATGTGGTCGAAAATTACCTCAAAAGAATCAATGCTTGCAACATTTCGCGTGGAGGTCATTTAAATGTGTGTCTAGTGTTTCACACATAATGTCAACGTTCAAACTTTACAATGAAAAAGAAATATCATATATTACAAGTCCTTCAATTAATCAATACAATTGAATATTTCGCAGTTATTAATGGAGACTTTCGACCAGAGATCAGCAATGAATCGTTTTTTCTCATGAAATTTTGAAAAGAAGTGAGTCAACAATATTGAAATTTAACTATGTATTCTGATTCATTCGTACTCACTACAACGTTGATTTATAAGAACAAGTTGCAATGAGTATGCGTACAACGTCGACATCAAACTCATACCATTTGAAATATGTTTGATTCATAAGCCTACTACTCATTTAGATTCATAATTTTAGAAAAATCCTTCTAAGACTTATAAATGCATTCGAGTGACTCGAATCATTCATCAAAATTTACAGGCTTTAGTTATTGTTGTTGTTGTTGTTAGTTATTGTTGCATTTGAAGTCGCCGTGGTCTAGTAGGTAGTGTGTTGGCTTATTAGACTGAAGGCCCGAGTTCGAATCCCAGGTCAGACATCCAAACGATAGTATGAAAAATATTTCTTCGACGACTTCCTCTCAGCAGATTTCGGGCAAAAACTCTGAGAGTAAATAAAATTGCCATGTAACGCTTCTCAATAAAATTTGTCGTTCGGAGTCGACTTTAAACTGTAGGTCGCGCCACTCATGTATAAAATTAACACACACAACATGAGTAGTGTGAGAAGCTAGGACTGAAGGGTGCGGGCTTCTTGGGGAAGATTGCTGTAGACTGTCTAATGGTGAAGGTATAGCACTGGCCATTTTATAGTCACCTAGCAGCAACTCGTTTCCTTGCCGTTCGCATCTTGAGATCTCCACAAACACTACTCCCTCTCTTCCACCTTCCTATAACCCATTTTCCTAAAAAACCTGCACTGCATGAGTAGGGGCCATCCCTGAGTGCTGGTTTCACCAAAAAAAAAAAAAAAAATTTCCAAAAAAAAAAAAAGACACATAAGCAAAAAAGAGAGCAGCAAGCAGAGCAAACACACAACCTTCTAGTAAATATTTTAGTGTTCGTAAGCGAATCATACTTATTTTGTGATTCGTGTATTCGTGTTGAATAATGGAGAGTCGAAATCAATAACATCATACATGTTGTTGTTAAGTATGAACAAGTATGATGAGTACTTCAAACTTTGAATATGAGTAGAGGGTTCCATGATATTAAAATAAGTATGAATGCGTATAAGTATCAGAAATTATGAGTATAATCCAATTCTACTCATCTTGTTGAATACTCATTGCTGATCTCTGATCTCTGATGTGCCTTTACGTTAAGAATTTCGCCGTTAAACGAGTACATGTTGTGCTTTTCTAATTATGTATGTTAGTGTGTAAGTTTGTAAGTATGTACACCTATCCCCCGCTTTACACGGAAGATAGGTTCCATAAAAAACCGTGTAACTCGAAAAATTCACTCTTATATGGAAAAACCGTGCTAAACGAAAATCACTATAAAAAAGCCCTTTTTGTCAGTTTTTAATATGATGAATAACAAACACATTTTTATAAATTATAGATTTTGTATAAAATAATTCTGTTATTTGCTCACCTTGAATAAATTTACGCTATCAATTATATATAAACACTAATTATAAACAAAGTTTAAAAACAATGATGCTCTTTGTTTTGGTATTTCAAAGAAACTAGCTTATACACACATAAAATTTAGTTTTGATCATAAAACGGGGAGTTCCCATCTTATCTATTTCCATCATAGACTACTAAGAAATCGTAACTGTAACTAGGCTTCCCACCTTTTTTTTTGGAAATTAAAGTACATTGGCTATTAAAGCTTAAGAAAAAAAAGTACATAATATAAAAACAAAGTACAATTTATTTTACTTTATTGTTATATTTGAAAATGTATTTTTTTATTGCTTCTCGCAAGTTTTATTAAATAATTATCATTCCTAAACAGTTGCACAGCATCTTTACAGTCTATATTTAAATTAAAGTAAATAATTAATTCATTTTTTTTTATCAGATTCAGTGACACTTTGTTTCTTTCGTTTCGCCATTTGTTTTTCATTACAGAAAAGATCCTCTCTGTAAATGCTGACGTGTCAGGAATAGAAAGTAAAAATGAAATTACTTTATAAAAATTTGATAATTTGTCATCAGTCTTATTAAAGACTAGCTGCCGTTTACTTGCAGTAGATAATTCCGCAAAACATAAAGTTTGTTTAACAACGCAATTTCTTCATACAGGCCATCCATATTTATATTAAGTTTTTGCAGATTTAAATTTTCGGTTATGTTAACAATATTGTCAAAATCAACATTACTTTTTAAATTTATATTGCTTATTACAAATAACCAGTTTGTGTTTTTAAGATCAAACCATTTATTCAGGTACTCTAAGGCTTTATCAATAAATAATGAAAAATTCGTCTGAATTTCGTTAGTCAGTTCCGGTGAAGACAACAGTTTAATTTTTTTTGCTTGTTTCATATCCAAAGAAGAGATCGTGTTTTCTTTGTAATAGTCCATCTCTCAAATTTACTATTATTCCATCAATATCTAAAATTGTTATGCAATTGCCTTCTAGACGTTTTGCAGCTTTATTAAATAAACTTAACATGTGACTGCATATCATTCTCAGTGTTGTTGAGTATCAACAAATTTTGTAAAACCATTAGACAGTTATCTAAGCTAAGAAAATAACTTCTAATAGGTGACCAATTTAATAGTAATGTTTCAATGCATGGCAAGAGAGAGAGCCATCTTGTTCCCACATGGCGTTTTACTTCATGGAAATCTCCATCTACATGGTCTTAAAAAGAAGCGCCAAAATAAAAAACCTCAATATAACTTGAACCTATTTTGAATTTTGGAAAAATCAAATCACGAGAAATAAAGTATTTTCGTGTACTTTATTGTTCTCATAAAGTATGCAGTAAAATTACTCGAAATAACGTACAATACTTTATTATAAAGTACGGGTGGCAAGCCTAACTGTAACATACATTTTGTAGTGTTGTATTTTGACAGTAAAATATTTTGACAGTAAAACAATGAAAATGTTATTGTAGATATAAGCAAATTATAGTTTAGTGTTTATAATTTCGTGCAAATGCAAAATTAATAAATTTCGTTAAAAAAAACTTTTATTTTCAAAAACCGTGTATGATCGAAAACGTGTAAAACGGGGGATAGGTGTATTGTGTTTTGTTTACTTTTTCTTTAATGAGGTAAATTATTAAAAAAAAAAAAAGAAAAGGAAAGAAATGAAAAGAAAAATGATTATAAATGAAAATTTGAAATGTTTCATGCAAAATTTATGAGCTGAGTATTACGATGAGGTTTATTATTTGATTTCTTCTGTTAATTTCGTTTCTTTCTGCCTCAATTAATTGTTGTTATAAACCAAAAAAAAAAATGAGACATTCGAGCGCTTAAAACAAACAAACAAAGAAACAAACAAACAGTGAGTGGTTGGATATTGATATTAATGGCATGTTTTTTAGAATAACAATTAAAAATAAATTTTCAATTTTATGGGAGTGTAATAATTTTGCAATTAATAACTTTATTATGCACAAAAAAAAAAAACAAACAGCAACGGTAACAATATGAAAAATAATTAAATTTTGTTTTAATTTTTATTCTTGGCTCGACACGACACGATACAATCAATAAGACCTGATGGGTTGCTTGCTTGTGCTTTGGCTCAGTCCATTCGGTTTTTGGTGACAAATAATTTGAATTTTTTTTTTTTTTTTAATTTATTTTTCAAATTCTCATTCTGATACTCTTTTCATACGAATTAAGTTCATTGCTGTTGCTGTTGCCGTTGTTGTTATTGTTATTCTTTACTTTTATTTTATTTTTTTTTTTATTAACATCAATGAAATTTAATTATTTTGATACGACAATATTAGTGTGTACACATATGTGTACACAT
This sequence comes from Sarcophaga caerulescens, assembly GCA_927399465.1. Classification (NCBI taxonomy): domain Eukaryota; kingdom Metazoa; phylum Arthropoda; class Insecta; order Diptera; family Sarcophagidae; genus Sarcophaga; species Sarcophaga caerulescens. The sequence continues at coordinate 2,058,234 of OV656866.1, forward strand.
TTTTTAAGCTGCATGTTATTCGGAGCTTAAATCTTGACAAAAGCTTTGTTATTGTGTTGATATGCCGCTAAAATTGATCGACTGTCAGAAGTAATTAAATGCTACTTCAGTGAATTTTAGGGATCTTTAGCAGCGTATCACGTCAGTGAAGCCAACAACAGCCAAGTCATTTCAAACCAGACCAGATCAGCCCAACCCAGCCCAGCTCAGCTTGAACAACCAAACATTTGTAAATGTGACATGTGATCGCATGTCTGTATACATCACATCACATACATATTCGAACAAAAACACACAAACATACCATTATCAAATATGTATGTATGTATGATATGATTAGCATGTACGTACCATCATTGGCACAGTGTAACGTTTATGCAAATAAAATTCAAATCTGATATGAAAACACAAAGCATGACAAAAATTGTAACATTTCAAATATATACGTATGTAGCTATTATTATCACTGTTGGAAGTGGTGTGGTTCAATCTAACAGTAGAATCTCTAAGTACTGGCAAACATGCATTTGCATAGTTTTTTTTTTTTTTTTTTTTTTTTTTTGTGAAACCAGCACTCAGGGGATGGTCCCTACTCATGCAGTGCATTGTGCAGGTTATGGGTTATAGGAAGGTGGAAGAGAGGGAGTAGTGCTTGTGGACATCTCAGGATGCGAACGGCAAGGAAACGAGTTGCTGCTAGGTGACTATAAAATGGCCAGTGCTATACTTTCACCATTAGACAGTCTACAGCAATCGTCTCCAAGAAGCCCGCACCCTTCAGTCCTAGCTTCTCACACTACTCATGTTGTGTGTGTTAATTTTATACATGAGTGGCGGGACCTACAGTCGACTCCGAACGACAAATTTTATTGAGAAGCTTTTCATGGCATTTTTTTTTCCTCTCAGAATTATTGCCAGAAATCTGCTGAGAGGAAGTCGCCGAAGAAATATTTTCGTTTTGATGTCTGACCTGGGATTCGAACTCGGGCCTTCAGTCTAATAAGCCAACACACTACCTACTAGACCGCGGTGTTGTTGTTAAGTGTAGTTGATAGCGTTGTATACATATAAACTTTAAACAGTTCATAATCAATGAAGAATTTTGCAATAAAACAATAATTTCCTATTTATTTATTTATATTTTCTGGTTTTTGTTTCTAAATCTCAGAATCAGAGCTGATTAACAAGTAAAATTAAATGCTTAGGTTTATTCAGAGGATAACATCGACAACAAAGATCATAAGAATCTCAGTTATCACATCTTCTATACGTTTCTCAACACTAAACTCAACATAGAAATGTCTGCTGGCGTTGTTTCTGAGCAACAGCAGATAATTAAAGCTAGAATTAGCCGAACGTTCATGGATCGTAACGGAACGCACGAAAATCAATGAGGACTATTACGAACCGCTACATAATTTCGTTAACCATTTACATTGCTTTTCATACGCTGAAAACGAACGTGTGTACGTGCTGTTACGTTACGCAAATAAATGAAGTTTGACTTTTGATTGATAAGATAGATTAGAACTAGATAGGTAGTAAACAAGTAAAGGGTCTGCCAAATAACTTTTTTTTTTGAAAATGCTTTAAAGAAAAACTACTGAATATTTTCTCAAATTTCTTTTTTTTATTTGAAAGTACAATCCTTCCGGTTAATACATACCAGAGATCAGCAATGAATCGTATTTTCGCTACTTATAGATACTTATGAAATTTTGAGTATGAGTGAGTCAAGAGTATTAATATTCAACTACTCTGATTCATTCGTACTCGCTACAACATTGATTTATAAGTATAGGTTGCAATGAGTATGAGTACAACGTTGACATCAAACTCACAACATTCGATTCATTGTTTGATTCATACGCCTACTCATTCAGATTCATAAATTTAGAAAAATACTTATAATACTTACGAATGATTCGAGTCACTCGAATCATTTATCAAAATTTACAATAGTACTTATTGTTGCATTTACAAAAGAAGAAAAAAGAAAAGACAAAGACAGCAAGCAAAGCACACACACAACCTTCTAGCGAGTATTGTGGTGTTCGTACTCGAATCATACTTATTTTGTGCTTCGTGTATATGTTGAATCATGGAGAGTCGAAATCAACAACATCGTGCGTATTGTTAAGTATGAGTACGATGAGTGTTTCTAACTTTGAACATGAGTAGTATGAGTATGATATTAAAATAAGTATGAATGCGTATAAGTAGCTGAAATTATAAGTATGACTCGAATCTACTCATCGTTTTGAATATTCGTTGCTGATCTCTGATACATACATACATTCATAATTGGTCATTACAACCCTTCAGTCAGGATTATTGACCTAGTTTCTCACACCACTTATGTTGTGTGTGTTAATTTTTATACATAAGTGGCGGGACCTACAGTTTAAAGTCGACTCCGAACAACAGATTTTTTGAGAAACTTTTCATGGCAATTTTATTTACTTTCAGAGTTTTTGCCAGAAATCTGCTGAGAGGAAATCGCCGAAGAAATACTTTTTATATTTTGTTTTGATGACTGGCCTGGGGCTCGAACCCTGGCTTTACGTTTAATAAGCCAACACACTACCTACTAGACTACGGCGACTTCCCAGTTAATAATGGAAAATAATTTCATTCAAATGGCTGCCTCGGCTGGCCATGCAGTAGCCTACACGATCGGTCCAATTTTTAAGCACATTATCGATTGTGTGCAGCTGTATTTCACCAATGGCTTCACGACTATTGTCCTTTAAAGCGTCAATTGTCTCTGGCTTGTCGGCGTAACACTTATCTTTGACGGCACCCCACAAATAATAGTCCAACGGTGTCAAATCGCAGCTCCGAGGTGGCCAAACGACATCAGCTCTGAGGCTGATAATGCAATCTTCAAAAACAGAGCGCAAAACATCGAGTGTAGCTTCGACTGTGTGGCACGTAGCGCCGTCCTGTTGAAACCAAATGTTGCCAATATCCTCCTGTTCAATTTTTGTGAACAAAAATTAGTTCAACATGGCCCGATAACGATCGCCATTGACTGTAACGGCCACTTCTTGCTCATTTTCGAAGAAAAATGGCCCAATTATGCCTCTGGACCAAAATCCGCACCAAACAGTGACCCGTTTTGGGTGCGTCGGCTTTTCAATGTATGTGTGCGGGTTTTCTGTGCCCCAAATGCGACAATTTTGCTTGTTTACATACCCGCCAAGATCAAAATGAGCTTCATCTGAAAAGATGATTTTTTTTTGCCAAAATCGGCATCTTCTGTAAGTCGTTCGCAGGCCCACTTAGCGTTGTTGTTCAAGCGTATACATAACCATATTCGTTCAGCGGAAGGATAAAACTAATTATCTGTCAAATCAGACATGAGCTAAGTGTTAGGTTAGGTTAGGTCGGAGTGGTAGCTCTGATGTCACAAAACTCACTTGAGCACGCATAGCGGCCCATTGTGATGCCACGGGTGAACGCAGTCCCTGTACTGACCAAGTTCGACCACAATCAGGGAAAAGGAAGAAGTTGGTCAGCGCAAGGGCTGCTAAGTGTTACCATTCACGAAATAAGCAATAGTTGAAAAAAAAAACGTTAGATGGCAGACCCGATAGTATTAAAATCTGTCTGAATCGGACTAAAGAGTTTCTATAAACATTGGCTGGCATGGACATAAAACACTGTACACTGTTCCCTATCGTAATGACAGATAAACAAAATAGTTTTAATACTATTCAAGGGGCTACATACATATGTATGTATGTCATTCAGCATCACTGTTGCCTGTGCCTGTGCTTTGCGGAGAAGACGTTGACATAATCTGGATGATTATCTGCGTATAAAATGTCGCCAACTTTGATTCGTTTCTATACATTCCCTTTAGTTTTGGGATTCTTTTTTCATTAATCGTTTTTAGCTTTCTGTATGTATTTTATTGGCGCTGTGTGTCAAAATTTATCATTCACATTGATTTTTGGTTTTTGCTACCTCACCTCATATGTACATACATACATATGTATGTATGTACTTACGTAGGCAGTTTAATTCAGTTCAGCATAGCACAGCTCAGCTTAGCTTAGCGCAGCTCAAATGTTAAAATATTTATCATATCATATACAAATAATTACAACAACAACAATATATTTATTAATAGCCATACGATGATAAGAAATTCCTCAAGATTATTGAGCTTTTCGTTTAGAATTAAAATTGTATCGCTCGCTCGCTAAATGTGTGTGTCGTCGTACCTTTCTCTAAACTGATGAACAACAACAACAACAACAACCGCCACCAATGGTTGGCAAAGAAACTTGTCAACAACACTGAGTTTTACTCTTTTATCGCTTTTTGGCTATCTTCACGACGAGAACATTGTCTTTTACATTTTTGCCTTTATCATCTGTGCGGATATATTGATGAGTTCTTCTTCTTCTTCATTTTCTGTGTCTCACTTATACTTGTCACTGTTGAACATATAATTTCTCTCTTAAACTCTAATGACAATGCAAAAGTATCAATATTTATAGTCTCTGTGTATGTGTGTATGTGTGTGTGTGTGTGTGAAATGTTGTCTGCAGCAGGTCAGCGAGATTATTATGGTTATTGGATACACTTAAGATGGGTGGCCCTCTTTGACAATTGTTATGACATTGTCAAATAAAATATTTTTTTTTTTTTTTTGCAAATTTTTAATATAAAACAACAGAACAACAACAATAACAACAACAACAACAAATGGAGAACAATAACAATAATAATAAACAACATATTTAATCGAAAAACTACTTTAAAATGAATTACGAATTATTTTTTGAAAACTCTTCACACCTCATATGATTCGTATGTATGTATATACATATGTATACGCACACATGGATTTTTGTGTATGGCATTTGTATGTGTGTTTTTAGTTTTATTATACATACATATGTATGTTGTATGATTCGATTGCATCGTCCACTGTGTTGCAGCATGCAATTCAATGCAAACTTGAGTCGTCGATTAGAGTGGAGTGGAGCGGTATGAATGTATGTCATGAATATTCTGCATGACATTAGCAGCCAACCTGAGACATTATCTTCACGTTTCAATCCTTTACCACCAGTCTCTTTGGCGACATATTCACACGCTTACCTTTTTCTGTTTGTTGGAGTTGTTGTTGTTGCTGTTGTTGCTGTTCGCTCACAGATCAACAGATCGAAGTCTTGACATTTTAATCGCATTTGCTTAAACTCAGTGAACAATTCCGACTTTGGCTTCGTAACGCCGTAAAATTAACAAAAGTGTGGTTACAAAATAAAAATTCTCTTTGTTTGTTTGTGTTTCTTTGTTTTTGTTTTTCACTAGACATATTCAACGTTAAATAGGATGAAGACAACAGCAAGCAACTAAACAAAGCAACAATAAAGAGACGATGAGAATAGCATGTATATGTACCAACGAATATGTCAGTCGTAATAAGACTAGATTTGCCGACGCCACATGTCTACAAATGCTTTGAATATGTGTATCATTAAACCACACACACACACTCTCGGACGGTATACAGTCGATTGTGGCCGAAGTTACGTATACAGAGAAACATGCATTGACGATGGTAACGCTCGTATTTAATCGCAATAAGATTGTTGTAACATAATCCTGCCGCATTCAACTAGGCAAGCAAGTAAGTCTCTGATTGTTTTTTCTTTCTTTCTTGAATAGAGTCGATGTAGGAATGATATTCAGTTGCATGATATAGAGGAGGCCTTTATTTTATCTGTTGGGGGCTCACACACTTATAATGCTTGCGCTAATGTGCTTTAAATTAACTTGTACTGGTATGACATTACCGTCGTTCCCATCCATTTTCATGTCTACATTCAAATTCACATCATCATCAGCAGCATCAGCAGCATTAGCAGCATTAGCAGCATCATCAGCTTTGTTGTCATTGTCATTGTCAGTATTAGTTTTAGTTGCCACTTTTTTTCTGCAGCGGGAGTACTTTCGTATATGATTTGTTTTCTTCTTGTTTTGTTGTTGCTGTTATATGCCGTGTCGACTAGTTGTCAGCAGCAGTTTTGACACATGTGACATCTGCTCCATTCGCCTGACACCACTCACAATCTTACTTCAGTTCAACTCGATTCAAATCGCCTCATCTGAGCCCATTTTAACAGCCATTGTTGTGGAGTTGGATTGCTCCATGAAGATGATGATGATGGCTTATTTAAAATATTTCCCAATGTGTCAGATATAAAAGACAACAACAACAATAACAACAATAATAATAATATGATGCGTTTTATTTCATATCATTTCTGATGCCACATTCACATTCACATTCAAAAATATACAAACAAATGGCAGGCAGGCTAGCAGGCAGGCTAGCAGCTAAGTCTAGATGGATTTCTTGGTTCAAAGCTCAATCAGTCAGTCAGTTGACCATTCAGTTTATAAATAAGTTTGTTTCTGTGTACGTGTGTGTATGTGTGTGCGTGTGTTGACAAAGTTTACTTGCGCCTTTTTGTTTGTATTGGCTTTTTGGGTTATTCTCGTTGCATTTATGCGACTACCATCTCATTGCAAGGCTTTTTCTTTAAGGCGACTTAATTTAAGAGATCGTGATAAGAGTTAGAAGCCGCTTGATTTATTTCCATACAATGTCTGTATGTGAGCTTGAGCCAGGCTTTCTCATGTTGTATTGTATTCTCAGCGTTTAGAGGTTGCTTTTCTTAACTTTTTATATCTTTTGAGTTCTTTTACAGTGAAACAAAAGTCACCATAAAAACTGAGCTAACTATGCCGACTACTGTAAATGTAACTCAAACTGTAATGTTTGTGGATTTCTTAAAACAAATTAAATGTTTGATTTAAACTCAGGTGGACTGCCAATAGTAAAATATGCAAAAATATTGTTTTTAACCCCTTCCGATACGATTTAATAATGAAGAACTGTGCATAAAATAACTCTTTTTAATTTTTATCAACAAAAAAAAACTTATTTCATTTTATAATTCTTACATATTCTTAATTAATATCCATTTTTAAACATTGTTAATATCAAAAGTGGTAAAATTAAGAAAAAATCAAAGCAAAACCTTAATAAGATATATCAAAACACACTGGTAAGTGCAAAGGAATCCTGCATTGTTTACACTGCCAGGGAGTCTCACTTCAAATAATAAAAGTATTGCCAAATTCAGTACACTAGAAATTTTAAACTAAATTAATGATCATATTCAACAGTAACTTTAGTCGCATGACGAGTGTAGCTCGTCATTGTGCGGTATGGCATGAAAAACTGATGACAAGCTACCTCGTCATAATACCGGAAAGGGTTAATCAATAGATACCCAGAAAATTAATTACTATGCACAGGGTTGGCGGATATGTATTGCAACCAACTTCAGGTTGTTATCATTTGTAAACCGCTCGTCTGACAGCTGACAGATTTATTCCAGTGACAGTTCATTTTATTATTTACAAGCTTACAAAAGCATTTTGATCTATTGCATTCAGAAAAAAAAATTATTCGTGATGGAATTCAAGCGTGATAGTGTGATTGCTTTATATTTGGTTGGAAAACCACAGGTGGCTATCGTTAGAGCCTTCCAGCATTTAAATGTGAATAAATCTTTTGTTTCTCGTACCCTTGCTCGTTACCGTGATACTGGCAGTGTTGCATCGCGTCCAAAAAATGGACGAAAAAAACGGTATCAACACCAGAAATGATCCGAAAAGTGAAGGCCAGATTTGATCGAAATCCACGCCACAGTGGTAGAAAAATTGCTCGTGAGCTGAACATATCGCGAGAACGGATGCAACACATATTGAAAAATGAGCTTGGACTAAAGCCATTGAAGTTCCAAAAAGTGCAAGAGCTCACCGATGGACAAAAAAAAGTTAGACTAGAAAGAGCCAAGGAGTTACTTTGTTTGCACGAAAGTGGCCAGTTACCGAATTTGGTTTTCTCCGATGAGAAGCCATTCCAAATTGAGCAGTTTGTGAACAAACAAAATGATCGGGTTTACTTGCCAAAGAGGTGAGCTGAAAATTTACACCTGCGATTGGCCACCAGAACTCAAGCGCCGCCGATGGTAATGGTGTGGGCCGCCGTAACGGCCGATGGTCGCTCCCCGCTCGTATTCATCGACCGTGGGGTCAAAATAAATGCCGAATATTATCGGGAAAATGTCTTAAAGACAGTATTGAAGTCCTGGGCAGACAAACATTTCGGCCGCAGACCATGGACATTCCAACAGGACTCAGCACCACCGCACTTAGCACGCGTCAACCAAGAATGGCTTAAAAAGGAGGTTCCTCGCTTCATTTCTACCGCACAATGGCCACCAAAATCTCCGAATCTCAATCCGTTGGACTTTTGCGCCTGAGGCATTTTGGAGTGTAAGGTTCTGACTAAAAAATACCAAAGTTTCGATCATCTCAAGACGGCGCTTCGCCGGGAATGGGCCAAAATACCGCAGAGCCACTTTCGTACAGCCTGTGATGGCTTTGTCGGCCGTTTGAAGGCCATAATTTGTACCAAAGGTGGCCAATTCGAACAAATCTAAACTGATTCTAAAATTTGATGTTATTTCCAATATTTTTTGCTTTTGAACAATAAAATGAAAAAAAAAAAATTAAAAAAATATAGCGCTTTACCTTGTTGCATTATATATCAGCCACCCTGTATGTATTGTGATTTGCCAGGGGATCTGGGAATCCGAATAACACGAGTTAATGAATATGTAATGAAAATAATCGTGTCCAGTTAACAAGGCTGCAATTGCAAATGTACATTGTGCTTAAAAAATTTATTTTTTTTAAGTGCAGCGAGATGGCACAGAGTACTCAGAACTTTAGTGAGCATAATTTAAAATTTATTTTTTTTTATTTTTTTTTCCCTGAGTAGGAGTAAATGTACCTAACCGCACCATAGGGGTAGTCGTCAATATCACCCGTGTGTGGGGCCCTCACCCACTAAATCTCTCCCTCCTCTTTTGGACTCCTTGTGCCCACTCCAGAACTATTGTGATATTACTTCGAAGTGGAGTCCGTCTGGCCATTTGGCCCCTTCATATTCATATCCGCGTCCGGATTGCGCAACAAAATCCGAGAAGTTGTCTAAACATCCACTCTGCTTCAGTCATCCAAGTCAATTTTCTTCGATTTTAGTATGACTTCAGTGTAGCTGGCTATGCTGTTCCAATTTTCCTTGCTGTTCAGAATCACATCGCAGAAGTTTTCGACAGTACAGACGCCGACTTTGGCCTCAAGATTCCTTTTTTCCAGTCTCCATCTCTCACAATAAAAGAAAGTGTGTTCCGCATCATCAATCGACGCATCATAATAGATGCAATTTGGTCGTGTCAACTTCCCCATTTTAAATAGGTATTTACAAAAGTAACCGGGTCCGGACTCACCATATTTCCTCTCTATCCAACGGGTTTTGCCGTCCATCTACCATTCGTCTCAGTGTTCCATTTCTCTTGCCAGTGTTGTATGGTTCGCTTTCTGGCTAATTTTTTACATCGTTTGCTATATTGTCTGAGATTATAACATGTCCTAATCCTAATATATATTATAAATCTTTCTGTAAGTCTGTTTTTTTGTTTGTTTGTTAGCCAAACACGCCTGAACGCCTGGACCGATTTTCTTGAAAGAAAAAATGGGACAAAGGGAGAAAAAATGGGCAAAAATTAGTACTTTTATGTATAAATGGGGTATTTAATCTGTTTTATAGGTAATTTTTTACGATTTAGCTTGGTTAAGTTTCCCAAATAGCTATTGGAGGTGTTCCGTTTCTAAAGTTGAACCAAAAGGGGCCCAAAAAGGGGCCCAAAAAGGAGAAAAAGGGCCAAAAAGGGGCAAATGGAGTGCATTTATATTTAGGACTTAGAGTATTGAAAAACCTGGGTTGTTTGTTAAACCGGTTTCCGAATAATTTGAAAAATTGCATTTTTTAAGAAACCGGTTTCAAAACCGGTTTCGAAACCGATAAACCGGTTTTTTATTTATTGTTATTTTTAATGCAAAAATGAGCCAATAATAATTTTTTTTTTTTAAATTTAAAGAAAAATTTATACAATAGGGTGTCCCATGGCCACCTTTTTTGAAGAAATACCTCCCAAACGATGCCTGTCTTAAATTTAAAAACATTTTTCATTTTTTAAACTAATCCAAACTACATAACCCGCGCAACGCCGGGTACAATCTGCTAGTTGATTTCTATTTCTATATTGTTCCTTACATTTTATTACTTATACAGGGTGGGGCAAAAGTCGCGAAGGGGTTTGAAAAATTAATAACTTTTCTAATTTAATTTTTTTTTTATTTTTCTTTTTAGGACTTGTAAAATAAATCTGGGAGATTAATTATGGAAGGTTACAACGTTATTCAGCGAACCAAAATCATAGAACTTTATTTTGAACATCATCGATCAATAATTCAAACTCAACGAGCCTATCGTCGTCATTTTAATGTGCGGAATTCACCATCCGAATCAATGATTCGACGCTTAGTGACACGTTTTCAGGAACAAGGCTCAGTAAGGGATCTTCCACGAAGCGGAAGACCACATTCTGTAATTAATGAAGCAAATATTCAACGCGTTCTGGAGAGTGTTGAGGAGAATCCTGAAACATCAACTCGAAGGCGCTCTGCTGAGCTGCAAATGTCTCGGCGGTCATTACGCAGAATATTAAAGCCAAATTTACATCTTTTCCCATACAAGCTGCAGTTAGTGCAAGAACTAAAGCCACGAGATTCCCAAGAACGATTAAACCCCTTCGTGATTTTTGCCCCACCCTGTATTATCAATGATTTTTTTATTATTTTTTTTTTTCTTTTGCTGTACTCCCATAGCACTTTTATTTACAAGATTAATATCTTGTTGTGCTATGACTAATATTATAAATAAATAAAAAAAAAAAATATTCTTTAGATGAATCTATATTCACAATGAATTATTCTCCGTGTACTACCGAAACAATAACCGTTCAGAAGACTAGGAAACTTTTTTCTTATTGTTTTTTTTTTCTTTTTGTTTGTTGGTTTGTTTGTTTTTTATTTGTTTGGTAGATGCAATCTTTGTCGCATTTTTGGTGAATTAAGTGCAGAATGACCCCTTTTATCCAACATTGTCATCAACACTTCGTAAATAATTGCCGGCAAAAACAAGACATTTTTACCACCTCACAATCACAATCTCCACTGCTAAGTGGGATGGATGATGACGGTGGTGGGGCCGGCAAAAAGACAACTCAGCATAACAGAACTGTTCCAGACCAGAATATCTTTCAAAGTCAAAAAAAAAAAAAAAACAAATATTCGCACTTATAATTTACGGCGATTTTCTAGAATTTTTTGTTGTTGTTTCTGTATGTGAGAGTGTTTAAGGGTATCGCAAAACCAATCTTCGACTTTATTACGTTTGTTTGCGTGTGTATGCGTGTTTGAGTGAAAACAGTGAATGAAATATTTTTAAGAAGATTAGCGGCTATTATATAGTCGTCATATAATGAGACTAGAAACGTTTAAAGCTTAGGCATGTAGGCAGTAGACAAACGAATGGACGGATGGGCACTCATAAAGTTCAGCTAGAAGCAAGGCAACGTACTGTGTAGCTGTCGTATGAATATTTTGTACATGTTCAGTATAAGCATAAAAAAAAAAAAATATAACAACAGAAACTAAAGTAGACAAGATAATTTCATTTAAATTTTGTTTAAATTATAAATTCGTTTTCTGCAACTACAAATTCAATTTCTGTTGCAGCTTTCAAACAACAAGAACTTTAAAATGTAAATTAAAAAACAGAAAAAAAAAATCAAAAAAAGATCCAAAAATAAGAGACAAAGTTTATCTCTATTTGAGAACAATGTTGATGGGCACCATATACAACCTTCAAATTAAGATCCATATATACGTTCACGTACATACGTATTTGTTGTCGTACCGACTCATAGACCACATAACAACATGAGAAAAAAAGAAACGCCAAACAAACTAAAACAAAAACTTATCAAATGCTCAGATCACTTAGTGATCATTTAACCAACATTTTTTTTGTGTAGAGTCCAAAGGAGTTGCAATTTCAATTGTAAACTCTGCAACCGATATACATACATACATACATACGAGTACATACGCAACGCAACAAGCAAACAAATCCACCGAAAGAAGAGGACATCCAACAGACATGGTTGGTAAAGGAATCACAGCAAAAACAAATGAAAAAATTAAAAGACAACAAAAACAAGAACAAGAACAAAAACAATATCAAAAACGGATAAAGATACATTTGAGTTTATTTTATTGCAAGTGCTCCAGTATTAAATTTATTTTTCATTGCAGAAAAACGCCAACGAAATAAAAAAAAACAAAAACAAAAAAAAGTGGAAAATAAACTTTTTAAGAACAAAAGCATTATCTCATCTTTATCTCGGTATTTCATACAGTTTGCCAACAATAACAACAACAATGAAATAATTGAAATCAGTATTTATATCCTAACCAACAAAATAAAAAAAAACACACACACACACACACTCATTTTACTAAAAGTTGGAATCCCAAAATGCTGTGTGACTGCCTTCGAGTAGATGATGATAATGTTGACGACGACGATGTTGATGATGATGATGTTGGCGGCTGTAGTGCATGTGGCGGTTGGATGTTGTTGGTTGGTTGGATCATGTTGGTGAATGGTGTTTAGAAGATGTCAGCAGCTATAAAATAAGTAAGTCAGAGAGCAGCATGCGCTCATGTTTGGAATTCGCCAAAATAGATAAGAGTCGACAAATTGCTATCTTAACTGCTTTTAACGCGTCTTTGGAATGGTCACATAACGTGTGCAAACACCGAATAACTCAAGCACATAACGTCGACCCACAGCATCAGCAACTACAACGTTCTCGTCGCATATAATGACGACAAATAAACGAACTAACTAAACCTGTACGAATTAATAAATGTACTACGAACTGACTTTACTGTTCTCGTCTCTGTATTGTAGCACAATGATTTAGGAGCGGCAAAACCACCCGTAAATTGGAATTTATAATTACACAATGAAAGAAGAAGAAAAAGAAGAAGACAATTTTCGAATATTTCGATTTCGATCAAGCAAATAAATAAACGTGTACGTGAATTTTAAAAGTTTTTCTCATTGACAATACTTCTATTAATATTTTTGGGGGATTTCTGTAAACTATAAAACACAAGTAATAGCAGTCGCCGTAGTGTAATAGGTAGTATGTAGCCGTGTTGTTCAAAAAAATATTTTTTTTTGCCGTCTTCCTTGCAGCAGATTTTTGACAAAAAATTTTAGAGCAAATAAAAAAAAATTGGCTTGAGAAGTTCCTCAAAAATCAATCGTTCAGAGTGAAGTTTAAACAGTAGGGTTTGCCGCTCATTGTTGAAATAAACACACACAACATGGCTGGTGTAGAAAGCTAGGTCGTAATACAGGGTGGGCCAAAAGAAACTAAGGGGTGTAAAAGTTTAATAACTTTTTTGTTTATTAACTTTTTTTATTTTTTCTTCCAGATTATATAATATACAAAATGGAAATTTTTTTACACTAAGTATGAAAAATGATGTCTCTTAAATGACCACCATTTTCAGCTTCGCACTGATGGGCTCTTTTTAGAGCATTTTCCATAACATCTTTCAAAACTTGTGGCTGTAGCGTTCGAATTTCTGCAACAATGTTTGCCTTGAGTTCAAGGATTGTCTCTGGCTTGTTCACATACACTCTCTCCTTCAAAAAACCCCAAAGAAAATAGTCGGGTGCTGTCAAATCTGGCGATCGCGCTGGCCAAATAATTTCCGAATTTCGAGAAATTATTCGCTCTCCAAACATTTGACTTAAAAGTGCCATTGTGACTCGGGCAGTATGGGCAGTGGCTCCGTCTTGCTGAAACCACATACCAGGTCTGTTTTCAAGAGCAGGACGTAAAAAATTTTCATATCATAAACCGATACCACTCTCCATTTACGGTTACAGCACTTCCATCTTCATTCTCGAAGAAGTAGGGCCCAATGACATTTTCAGATGTGATCCCACACCATACTGTACACCTGATGGGGTGCAATTGGCGTTGATGAAGGGCTCTTGGATTTTGAGAACCCCAGAACCTACAGTTCTGCTTATTAACAAAGCCATTCAAATGAAAATGAGCTTCATCACTCATAATCAAATTTTCCATAAAGTTGATTTCATTTCTGGCCAACTCTTGAAATTTAACTGCAAAATTAAGACGTTGCCGATGATCTCCGGGTTTTAATTCTTGGACCAATTGCACCTTATATGGGTATAACTGTAAATCTTTTTTTAAAATGCGCCGTAGTGACGTACGAGACATTCCTAGCTGAGCAGAACGCCTTCTGCAAGATGTTTCTGGTGCTTCGTTAACACTTTGCTGTACTCGTTCAATATTTTCCGCAGTGCGACTTAAACGTGGTCTACCGGTTCGAGGCAAATCTCTTACGCTGCCATGTTGGTGATGACGATTAACTAAGCAACGAATCATCGCTTCAGATGGCGAAATTCTGACGTTAAAATGTCGACGATATGCTCTTTGCGTTAAAATAATTGATCTCTGGTTTAAATAATAAAATTCTATTATTCTGGTTCTCTGTTCAGTTGTGAACCTCTCCATTATAAATTCTCCAAGTGTTGTCTATATAATCTGAAAGAAAAAATAAAAAAAAATTAATAAACAAAAAAGTTATTAAACTTTTACACCCCTTGGTTTCTTTTGGCCCACCCTGTACAATATTATTGAAAAAAGAAATCACTTTGATTTTAAGGCATCATCTGAGTTCTTTTATTGTTCCTCCTGAGCCATTAAAAATATATGGTCAGAGTGATTCAATATTTCGGAACGTCTTAGTCCAGTCCAGGTAGTGTGAACTACTAATACGATCTGTACAGTTGTCGACTAACTGAATTTTCTGTGGCAGATACGACGGAAAGCAGTTCAGTAGAATGTTAAGTGAATGACAATGAAACAAAGTTAAATTAGTGGACTGGATATAATGGCAAGTATGTATTATGCTAACTTAATACAATGTTTTGAGTAATGAAAATAACTCGGGGTTAAAAGATTTTCTCATAATGAAGATGAGATTGCAATTTTAAATTGAGATAAATGGGGAAAATATATTAAGGAATATAAAAACATACATATCGTCGTCGAATATCCAAAAAATCAAAATCGAGTTTTTGATTGATTATGATTCGTAAGGTTATCTAACATATCGCTGCCAATTTTTAGATTTTTGAGACCAAAAATAATGTTTTTATATCAAAAATTCAAAATGACGTACCACATGAAGTATATTTTATTTTATAACGTTTTTTGTGATTCTCCTGTAAAATTCGAAAAAGTGATGTTACGTACTTTTGGATTTTCGACGACGATATATACAGTATTGGCCAAAACTAAAGCACACCCTCAGTACATTTAGGATTGAACCGTTGTCCGTTTGGCCTGCCTCTGTATGCCTTATGCCATCTGATTCCTGTAATTTAAACTTAGATTCGTCAGAAAACAGCACATTCATCCATTTTTGGACACTCCAGTTGAGATGGGTCTTGGCGAATTCAAGTTTGGCGATATCAAAGGTTTTTTGCTGGTCGTCGACTGAATAATCCGGTCTCTACTGCCCTTCTGGGAATCGTTCTTTCGGTTATTTTTAAATCTAAGCGGTTGCGTATGTGACTAGAAGATGCTGTCGGATCATTTTGGATTGTCCTTTTAATTAAGGAGTCTTCATGTCGCAAGGTTTTACCTGACCTTCCTCCAGAATGAGTAGGAGATGTGCGATCAGTCTGTAAAAATTTTTAAATTAGCCTAGAAATAATTGATCTGTTGATTGAATATTTTGCACTCAATTGATGCCTTGATAAGCCAGCTCTCCAATCCAATCATTAACTTAAAAATCAACCCACAAAATTGCAAAACCAAAAAAGATTTATTTGAAGCCGCAAAAATAGCCTTGGAAGCAATATCTCCTGAAATAATTAATAATTTAATCCTTTTTCATTCAGAATAAAGGATTCGCAACGAAATATTGATTTCAATAGTTTTTTGTGCACCTTAATTGGGGGTGCTTTAGTTTTGTCCGCTTATATTTGCGACTTAAAATGTTTTTTGAATTTTAACTTTTTTATTTTTAAATTCTGAATTCTTTAAGTTTGTGTTTTTCAATAATAAGGATATAAATAAATAAAAAAAAATAAAAATAAAATTTTAATAGCTTTGTTTTCTTAAAAAAAAATTATCATTTAAAAAAAATGTACTGAGGGGGTGCTTTAGTTTTGGCCAATACTGTACATACATAATTGGTCATTGCAACCCTTTAGACAGGATTACGACCTAGCTTCCCACATCACTGACCACACATCACCACATGAGTTGTGGCACCTACAGTTTAAAGTCGACTCCGAATGACAGATTTTTGAGAAACTTTTCATGGCAATTTTAATAACTTTCAGAGCTTTTACCAGAAATCCGCTGAGGGGAAGTCGCCGAAGAAATATTTTTTCGTATTTCGTTTTGGTGTCTGGCCTGGGATTTGAACCGTGGCCTTACGTTTAATAAGCCAACACACACTAGAGTACCGCGACCTCTAAGGAATATAAAAAAACTTTCTTAAATTTATTGTCTTTTCTCAGTTCGATTCGTGTTTAGAATACCCTCGATTTGTACATATTATGTGATATTTTAATACTTATTAAATCAATAGAAAATACTCTTTTAAAATCGATTTCATGTTCCTAATGAGTGAGAAATTCGCAAATTTATGTGTTTAATAACAAATATTCGCCAACAATTAACGAACAGAATAATATGATTTTTTTTGTTTTGTTTTTAAGATTTTTTTCTGGTAAAGATTAATGACAAGTAATCGTATAATGAAGGCAGAATACCGGTACACTGGTTTCAATGTTTTAATTCAGGGGTTACCAAAAATTTTTTGGTTGTGTATTAGGGAGTAAGAGAGAAAAAATATGTTGAGTGCTTACAGTCATAGAAAAATGTTAGTAATATACCCTATTTTGATTTTCATTTCATCAACATACATAAAGTTATACATCTTTGATTTAATAATTAGGTAATGTTTTTTAGATATTTGCTGGATACTAATTTTGGTTCATAAATTTCCTTTCCTGCTAATAACCAAACTTTTAATTTTTCCAAAATATTGCTTTATGTCCATAAAAAAGTTGTTCTCTTTCCATATCATCTAAATTATTTACTTGACTATTAAAACAATCAAAATGTGTTTTAAGTACATACGATATAAGACTTTGAATTTTGAAAAAAAGAATTTTTGAACATAAAATATTTTTTGAGTGTAAACATAAAAAATAATAATGTAGCATCCGCTGACATGTGTGCTTGTCGCAGTCTGATCGACGACTAAATAAAAGAGCATAAGCAATGTGTGTGAACAATTGTGCTATGAAATGGTAATCCCTGTTTTAATTCTACGTATAGCATTCTTTGTTTGTATCTTACGGTAGGAACTGTTAGAAATTTTCATGTCGACAAAAAATTGGCCATTCGATAATATTATTATTATAGAAATGATCACAACTGATGGTTGTAAGTTTATAAGATTAAAATCCCAAATCCCACACCAATCGATGCTTCATGGGCTTTCTGAATTTGGTCTTTCCAACACTGACAATGTCATCTTTCGCTAATCCTCGCATTAAATACTTGCCACGATGTAAAACATCCATTCCTATCTGAATGCGTGGAGCGGCTAGCGTCTACATCCTTGATGCTTACTGAGATCTCTTTAGTCAACACATTCACTGGAATGTGGCTCTCTTGCTCCTGTTCACAACACTTACGTAACCCGTGAAGTGATTAAAGTGTTGAAAACTAGAAAACAATTGATGCTCAAAAAGCGTTGGTAAATTTTTCTGATGTATTTTGTGTATTTTAAATGAAAGATGGCGAGAAAAGAAAAATAAATGCTCATAAATAAAAACACATGAGCATTAGAGATGAGCGATCCAGTGATTTTTGAAGAACGTTGTTCTCAGTGAATGTGATTTGTTTATCACTGTTCTTTAAAACAGTGATTGTGATCACAGTATTCCAATAGTACAATAATGACAATAATGACGTATTTTATTAAGTCGTAAGAAAGAGACAACTAGATAAATACTACGAAAAGACTAGTAAACAAAATCAAAGTGGTGTCCAGTGTTGCCGTTTTTGGTTATTTCTAACCAAAATTGGTTATTTTTTTGTTCAATGTGTAGATGTGTAGATTTTTCCGGTTTTGGTTATTTATTTTTCTTATAAAAAGAGCTTTTGTTTTGTTTGTAGAAATGTATTAATTAGTAAGACTAAAATTTTATTTTGTTATTTTTTGTTTCTTTTCTTACTCTGTTGTATTAATTGTAATTTAAATTTGAAAAAAATAAAATAAAAAAAACTGCGAATTTAGTTTTGGTTATATTTTTTCTTATTTGGTGATTTTTTTCACAAATGTTGGTCACAATATTTTTTTTTCGTGGCAACACTGGTGGTGTCATCAATGTTATTATTTTTAATGTAATTTTTTTTTTTTATATGAAATTTGACAATTAAGTTTCACAGAAAGTTCATGTATAAAAGACAAAAGTAAATAATCAAAACAAAATGAAATAAATTTGAGTGTGTAACAATTTTGAAAGAACGACATTATTAGTACCTGTTATTTGGCAATTTCAATCACTGTAGTTACCAGTGAATTATCAATCACCGTGATTAAATCACAGGTTTGAAAATATCGCTCATCTCTAATGAGCATACTCGTACACAAACCCCCACAAGCAGATGTAATGCAAAAGATGTAGATTTACACCCTTTGCTTTGCTTTTCACCCTTTGCTGTAGTAGTAATTTGCAAGAAATTATCAAGACAGACTCCACATGGGTTAAACAGTCCTCAGTCAGTCCGGGAGTATTTAACAAAGAGTAACCTCCTCTGCAATTTCATTTCCATTTTCATTTTAATTTTCATTTAAATTTTGTTATTCGCGAACACAGTGTTGTTAGTTTATCGTTCAACGCGTATTTCTCACATTTCGGATATATTGTACACCATGTGTGCTATGCAGCAATTTCCTATGCAAACATTTAGAAGAAGCAGAAGAAGAAGTATTTCGTTTCTGCTTTTAGTTTTTTTTTTTTGTTTTTTTTTTTATTTTTAACTGTGTTTGTTTAAGTGTATTCAGAGATAATGATCTTCATTTTCTCCAACCCATTTATCAGCCCTACTTTGACGGCACACACAACACCGTGTGGAGGACAATTGATATTGAGATGCCATGCTGAGCTGTGCTTTAAAACGAACACCAAAATGCGACTACGAAGGAGTCTACAATGCGAATGTGAATGGAAACAAATTTTTTTTCTCTTCTAGATTCTGAAGATAGATTGAATAAAGAATTGAAATAAATAATGCAGATTGAATTGGCGTTGATTTGTCAACATGACACACATTTCTGTTCTACAATTTGTTTCTTTTAAATGCAAACACAACAACAACAACAACAACAACGACAACAACAACAGCATGTTCATATTCATATCGTCTATTTATACCGCCTTAAAAATGTAAAAAAAACACGAACAAAAGAAAAAATGAAAAACACAAATCCAAACAAATTCTGTTGGACAACAAAAAGGGGTAAAAAATAAAGGCAAAAATAAAAAAAAAAAAACAAAACAAAAAAATATGTTGACTTTTACAATTACCGTCTATCTCCACGAGCGCACAACTCTTAAATGTAACGCTATGTAATCACCACCACCACCATCACCACCACTATGGCCGATAACCAAACAACATTCAGTTGCAAACGTATGCTTACACCCATAGTTAAATGTTAATAAAATACAAAACAACTAACACATTGGTGGTGAAGAGGAGAACGATAGAAATACCTCTCTATGTACATTATCAGAGATCAGCAATGAGTATTCAAAAAGATAAGTAGAATTGAATCATACTCATAATTTCTAATACTTATACGCATTCATACTTATTTTAATATCATGGAAGAACCTCTACTCATATTCAAAGTTTGAAGTACTCAACATATTCATTCTTGATTTCGACTCTCCATAACTCAACATTTCCACGAATCACAAAATAAGTATAAATCGTGTACGAACACTAAAATACTCACTAGAAGGTTGTGTGTTTGATCTTTTTGCTTTTTGCTTTTTTTTTGCTTATGTGTCTTTTTTCTTTTGTTGTAAATGCAACAACAACTAAAACTGTAAATTTTGACGAATGATTCGAGTCACTTGGGCCACTCATTTATAAGTATTTTTTTAAAGTTATGCATCTAAATGAGTAGTGGGCTTATGAATAAAACATATATCGAATGGTATGAGTTTGATGGCAACGTTGTACGTATACTCATTGCAACCTGTACTTATAAATCAACGTGAGTAGTGAGTACGAATGAATCAGAGTACATAGATAAATTTCAATATTATTGACTCACTTATATTCAAAATTTCATGAGTGCTTATGAGTAGCGATAAAACGATTCATTGCTGATCTCTGGTCGAAAGTCTTCATTAATAACTACGAAATATTCAATTGTATTGATTAATTGAAGGGCTTGTAATATATCGGGTCCGCCATCTAACGTTTTTTTTTCAACTATTGCTTATTTCGTGAATGGTAACACTTAGCTTATGTCTGATTTGATAGATAATTAGTTTTATCCTTCCGCTGAACGAATATGGTTGTGTATACGCTTGAACAACAACGCTAAGTGGGCCTGCGATCGACTTACAGAAGATGCCGATTTTTGCAAAAAAAAAAAATCATCTTTTCAGATGAAGCTCATTTTGATCTTGGCGGGTATGTAAACAAGCAAAATTGTCGCATTTGGTGCACAGAAAACCCGCACGCATACATTGAAAAGCCGACGCACCCAAAACGAGTCACTGTTTGGTGCGGATTTTGGTCCAGAGGCATAATTGGCCAATTTTTCTTCGAAAATGAGCAAGGAGTGGCCGTTACAGTCAATGGCGATCGTTATCGGGCCATGTTGAACGAATTTTTGTTCACAAAAATTGAACAGGAGGATATTGGCAACATTTGGTTTCAACTGGACGGCGCTACGTGCCACACAGCCGAAGCTACACTCGATGTTTTGTGCTCTGTTTTTGAAGATCGCATTATCAGCCTCAGAGCTGATATCGTTTGGCCACCTCGGAGCTGCGATTTGACACCGTTGGACTATTATTTGTGGGATGCCGTCAAAGATAAGTGTTACGCCGACAAGCCAGAGACAATTAACGCTTTACAGGACAATATTCGTAAAGCCATTGGTGTAATACAGCTGCACACAATCGATAATGTGCTTAAAAATTGGACCGATCGTGTAGGCTACTGCATGGCCAGCCGAGGCAGCCATGAATGAAATTATTTTCCATTATTAACCGGAAGGATTGTACTTTCAAATAAAATAAAAGAAATTTGAGAAAATATTCAGTAGTTTCTTTTTTAAAGCATTTTCAAAAAAAAAAAACGTTATTTGGCGGACCCTTTAGTTCAGCTGTATTTCAATTACTTCCCGTAATTTAATAAACATCCTTGGAGTTGGGAACATAGTTACTTTGTTACTCACATCAGAGAGATATATGGTCAGTTACAAATTATCGACTGTGAATATGTTTTAAGGGGATTCCAGGTTCCATATTCTTCGTACGTCCATTAGCTACCTGTTAGGTAAAGGGTTTGCCCCTTAGTTTGATCTTATAATGTTTCGTGGATTCCATTGAATGTTTATTTTCAGTTTATTTTCTCAATCTGATTCTATTTATTTCTTAAAATACATATTGGAGTCTATTTTCATTTATGCCATTGTTCGCTGTTACATATGGTATTCGGCAACCATGTTTTAAGGATTTGTTTCATGGTTAGAGATTGTTACCACATAACAGTGCTGACATAATTTTAAGCACCCATTAAAATTTCTTTATGCATAAACTTCTTAAGATGTCGATTGCCTCATTGGTTCAATAATCACATTCTGTTGACTTTCCGAAAAATAATTCTTGGCATGTTTATGTGATCAGCATTGCGATGAGAATGAAACCAAGCTTGCTATCTGCAAAAAGCGGTATCCAGGTTTTGGTTTACTCGGTTATGAAGAAACCTAAACTTTGACTGTGATCGTTCAATTCTCTTCCAATAATTCTTCTGTTGCCTACATCATCATGAACAGCGGTTTTTAGCATCTCCGCTAATATACAATATCGTTTATATATGTATACACTCAGGTCTCGATTTATGCGACAGATGCGTTCAAAAAAAAAAAAAAAATAAAATCGCATAAATTGAATTCGCATAAAACGATACTCTAGCTTCATATAAAAATTAATGATTCGTTCCAAAATCCTGAAAAACCGCATAAATTCAAATTTTAATAGAAAAATTAAAGCAAAATCGCATAAAAAAGTCAACAAAAGAATACTTATTTAATTTTCTTAAACAATAAAAACAAAAAGTTCTAAAATAAAATAAACAAAAATAAAATATTAATTCATTATTTACAGAAAAAAGCGAAATGATCCAAAAAATAATAAATAAATAATAAACTGAAGTTTATAATTATGAATGTACGATAAATCATTTTGCATTGATTCGACGTCACTTTTATTATTACATACATACCTATCAGGTATGTATACCTGACTATAGGGACTAGACCAAAGGATTTTTGAGAAGGTTTAATTGTTTCTTTTATTGCAGGATATGTAGTCTGTTATTAAACTTTGTGACCTTAATTTTTTAAGTTGCCTATGCAACTCATGATATCCATCATGATTCCATCAAACCGCGTTGAATCTTCAGTGCTATTTCGGTGTCTTGGTTCATACTAAGAATAAGATTTTGTAAATCATTAACTTTGTTGAGGATATCACCAATTTGTTTTGAATTGAATTGTACAACACTTTCTTCGGAATCACTCTCTTCACCATCCACGTTTTTCTCATTGTCGTTCACTGAACTAATGACGTCGATATCGGTTAATGGTTCGTCAGCTAACAGTTCTTCTACATCATCCTGAAATTTGATGAGCTAAGTCAATTATATCACTGGTTAGTGTCGACAAAATGAAACACACCATAATGATTATATCAGTGGTGCAAACTTGGTTTAATTTAAAAATGATGCTAAAGTTCAAAAAGTATCATAACATTTTAAAATCTATAAAAAACAAAAAAAAAATTTTCATGTAAAATCGCATAAATTCGAATTCGCATAAAAATAATCCGCATAAAACGAGACCCGAATGTACATTGAACTCGACGTAGTCTAGTAGGTAGTGTGTTGACTTATTAGACGTAAGTAAGGCCACGGTTCAAAACCCAGGTCAGACATCAAAACGAAATTTGAAAAAATATTTCTGGCAAAAACTCTGAGAGTAAATAAACCTGCCATGAAAAAGTTTCTCAAAAATCTGTCGTTCGGAGTCGACTTTAAACTGTAGGTCCCTCCACTCATGTATAAAATTAACACACACAACATCAGTGGTGGGAGAAGCTAGGTCGTAATCCTGGCTGAAGAGTTGTATTGACCAATAATGTATTTATATATACATACATACATATGTATACCATCATAGTTTCATTATGTCTAGTCTTAGCCACATAATCATAGCCACTGTCAATTAATGTGATTTAATAAAAATTAAAATTAAAACAAAATCTGTTAAAAAGCAATTGAATTTTTCTTTTTGTGTATGATGATGGGTACGTCGTTGTATTTAATGAACAAAAATGTTCGAGTGTCTGTAACGAATAGATGTTGTGTGGTGTTGTGTTGTGCTGTTTATGTTAAACTTAATATGCAGCGTTAAATTATTAAGTACGTGACACTTGGGGATCTTTAAAGAACGGACAGACAGACAAACAGACCGAGTGCGCTGGTAATGTGTCGCATTTATTGCATTTTATAGCGTAGCCATAGAGTGATGAGAGAGAGTAAGCATATGTGTATGGGTGTGTATTGGGTGTATAAGTATTGGGTAATATTTAAAATAAAATACTTGTTATCATCATTTAAAGATCTCGTATTAAGGAAGCGCGTGTTTGAATGTTAACAATAGCAGCAGCAGCAGCTGATTGTTTTGGTCCATCAACCAACCAAGCAATACAAGCAATAAAGCTGAGCTAAGATTTGAGCAATGTTTTCAAGTATTATGACAGTCGCCCTTATTTTGCCAAATCTTCAAATGTTGTTGGTATTTATTTGTTTTGTTTTATTTTTGTTTCTTAATCATACTTCTGTTAAAGTTTCTTTTCTTTTAACAAATTTGGTAAGAGTCATCTCTGAAAGCATTCACTAATTTCGTTATCACTGAAATGCCATCTCACTATGCCGCGCATGCTGAGTAATCATTTGTTTCATTTTAATTCATTCATTGATTATGACAAAAATTTATAGTAAAAACGATGATGATGACGATATGGATGCTGTTGGTTGACACTTAAGTTGTGGTTTTTACCCACAAACTGATGATGAAAAAAAAAAACCAAAAAAAAAAAACCAAGCATGATTCATGCTCTGTTAAATAATCTGAAATAATTCAGAGACGAGAAGAAAAAGAAGTGAAATAAAAATAATTGTACCAGTTTTAAGTACAAGAAGTTGTGTTGCTCTGCTCAACGGCTACTTGGCTTAACCTGATTAAATGGTTTAACGTCTGGTTTTTCTTATGAATTTTGAATCTGACTAATGTCTGTTTCCATAGAAATACATATCTGTTTATTAGATATGGACTTTCATAGTTTATTTAATAACTTCAATATTTAGTTTCTTTTTTTTCCTTTTTTTGTAGCTATGTTAAGTTTGTTTTTTGATTTAGTGAAATGCTCACAGGCTATCGCACGATTTGGAATAAGAAAATAATTTTTATGAATCGATTTTTAGAATTGAAGTAATTACCACAAAACATTAAATACGAGAGTACATATACGAATCGCCCGTTGTAGTAAAATTTTAATTGAAGAATACTTGACTCCTGAAGTCGCCGTGGTCTAGTAGGTAGTGTGTTGGCTTATTAGACGTAACGCCCGAGTTCGAATCCCAGGTCAGACATCAAAACGAAAATATGAAAATATTTCTTCGGCGACTTCCTGTCAGCAGATTTCTGGCAAAAACTCAGAGAGCAAAAAAAATTGCCATGAAAAGCTTCTCTAAAATCTGTCGTTCGGAGTCGACTTTAAACTGTAGGTCCCGCCACTCATGTATAAAATTAACGCACACAACATGAGTGGTGTGAGAAGCTAGGCCGTAATCCTGACTGAAGGGTTGTAATGGCCAATTATGTATGTATGTATACTTGACTCCTATTACACTATGCGACAAAATAAAGAAAATTAAATACACCCGGCTAATGACTTTGTGTAGATTGTGAGTTTTGTTGAGTAGATCTCAAAACTATATTTTTTATATTTCTCGAACCCTCCAAACTTTTTTTATTTGACAAAAACTGTTTTTTTAGACTTTAGGCGCAAATTTCTGTATTACTCAAACATTTCTGACCCGATTTCCAAAATTTAAATCTTGTTGGAAAGTGGAGAGATGGACCTTTAAAACAGTATACATATATCTATTATTTGACTTAATATGCTATGAGTTTTGACGAGGTAAACTTGGAAAATGCGAATTTTTTTCATATTTTTTCAAGTTTGTCCGTTCATAGTAGCAAACTTTACTTAAAAAATATGAAATAAGTGATTACATTCTAAAAGTTCATTATCTTGTGAAGGGATTGTCATTTCGTTTGATCAAATCGGACAAAAATTACCGGAGTTATTATATAAATAGTATAACAGTCGAGTGATATTTTTTATATATGTCATCTCATCAAATGAACTTTCAGTTCAAAAATTTTCAGAATTTTTAATGGATCTTGATTGTTTATTACAAAATGTGTCAATTTCACGTTTGAGCGACCACCTGAAGTTGG
Organism: Sarcophaga caerulescens; assembly: GCA_927399465.1. NCBI lineage: Eukaryota > Metazoa > Arthropoda > Insecta > Diptera > Sarcophagidae > Sarcophaga > Sarcophaga caerulescens. The sequence continues at coordinate 2,084,223 of OV656866.1, forward strand.
CCAATGTTTGCGCAAAGAGAAATAATAATATTTGCAAAAAACACAAATATTAGCCGACTTCTGGAAGTCGTGCAAACGTGAAATTGACACATTTTGTAATAAACAATCAAGATCCATTAAAAATTCTGAAAATTTTTGAACTGAAAGTTCATTTGATGAGATGACATATATAAAAAATATCACTCGACTGTTAGACTCTTTAAATAATAACTACGGTAATTTTTGTCCGATTTGATCAAATGATGACTCAATCTCTTCACAAGAGAACAGACTTTAATAATATTATCACTTATCCTATATTTTTTTATTAAAGTTTGCTACTATGAATGGACAAACTTGAAAAAATATGAAAAAAATTCGAATTTTCCAAGTTTACCTCATCAAAACTCATAGCATATTAAGTCGAATAAGAGATATATGTATACCGTTTTAAAGGTCCATCACTCCCCTTTCCAACAAGATTTAAATTTTAGAAATCGGGTCAGAAATGTTTGAGTAATACAGAAATTTGCACGGAAAGTCTAAAAAAACAGTTTTTGTCAAATAAAAAAAGTTTGGAGGGTTCGAGAAATATAAAAAAGGTATTTTTGAGATCTCCTCAACTAACTGAACAACATGGACTATGTAGTTACTCGGGTGTATTTTCACTGTCGCACCGTGTTATTTTTGGGTTTTAAAAATGTTCTTTAAGTTCATAGACAGACGTCGGCACAAAGAGAACATGATAAAAATGTGAGTGTATTTGTGAGAGGCATGTGGATAAGCCAGAGGAAAATTGTTAGTAATATTTTCAAGTGCAACCAAATAATATGTATATGTAGTGGAAAATATAAAAAAAATTACAGCGTCAAATCCCTAAAGACTGGATATTTAACTTGACAAATATTCTTCTAAAAATGGAAATAATTTCTCATTGAATATTAGTGAATCCTACTGTAATATTTTTTTGGGTGTATAATTGAAACCTGAAAACAAGCGACATGAACCTTCTTCTCTAGAAGCTGACAAACAACTGAATGCAATTTTACGTTTTTTTTAATTGTTGTTGAAAATTGTTGATGTTCGTGTCCTATGTGTGTAAAAAGCCGAAGATGATCTTCCCCTGAGGGACATTGGTGCCGACGTCTGTTCATAGATTTTCTGTTTCACTTCAAAATAGAATTTCTATTTTTTTTAGAACGTCTGCAAACGTGTGCGATATTGAAAGAAGGTTTGTGTGTACGTGTACATTTATTTAAGGATTCTTAAGTTGCGTTTTTGTTTTTCTTTGCCTGACACTGCAGTATTTCAGGCGTATGCAAAGTCTTTAGGTAGCCACTTTCGAGTTGCTTCAGTATATTACTCGGCTCTAAACTAACTAATGTTTGTTTGCAGACACTAAGGATTAACCGGCAGCAGCAGCAGTAAAGCAAGTAAAGCAAACGTATTTCTTTCAATGTTTAATAAATAAAAGTAAAGTAAAGTAAAAAAAAAAAAAACAAAAAAAAAAAAAAATTGAGTAACTCATACTGTGCTACAAACAACAACTACAACAACAAAATAAAACATTAACACAATTGCTGCAGAGATCCATGGTGGGAAAACAACAAAACATTTTATTTTAATGCCGTCCAGTGAGTATAATCCACATCAGACATTCAAAGTTCTGTCGAATTCCATTGAAAAACCACACGTGCCACAGCTCTCGACACCACACAGTGTAACAAATACGTTGTTCCTTTTAAAACTACATCCCATCCCATTCATCCATCCATCCATCCAAACTAATGCAGTCCATTGTTTATTCAAGTTCTTCGCCTACTACGACTACCACCACCTCCAATTCCATAGGCCACAACAGCATCTCTTATCGTTGAAGTGAACACAGGGAAAATGTTTGGCACTGCACTGCACTTCCTGTCACCTCCTGCTGTATACACAAGTTGTAAATCTCCCATTTGTAGTCCAACAGCACCGTATGCGGGCCAAAGCAGTTGCTCTTCTTGGAATGATCTTGTTGTAACAGCAGTAGTTACTCATTTCTTTGCGTTCAAACCAACAAATTTAACCACGTTCCATATCCAACTGGTTGCAACGTACCAAGCAACTCCTTCTCTGCATCAAAATAAAAAAGCAAAAATAAAAAGAATAAATTCCAATGGATTCCATATCAGCTAACAGCAAACAACAATACTCGTATGATCGAATGAACGTGTATGAACGTATGAACGAAATCCTTGAAAAATCATGCTGGTTTGCAAAGTAAGATTCTGATGGGAAATACAGTAGCCACTTAAGGGCATTCTTTACGCACTCTGTTATCCATTTAATGTGCTACAGAAATGTGTCAGTAAGTGCCACAACAATATTAACGTTTTACGTGTTACGTTTTCCATTCTTTTTTTTTTTTCTTTCTTTATTTATTTCCAAGCGTCGTACAACTTTATTAGACAAGACATGCCGGCAATGTAATGGACTTTTAAAATTTTCATTAAAAACGAATTCAAATTTACATTGTATATGGACGCTACAATACAGTGTGAGTTTCTTTCAATTGAATTTTCAATAATTCAAGCGTGGCTTCTAAGCCATATCGACTCATTCGATTTCAAATTAATGCGTAATGCGTATAATTTAATTGAAAAATATTCATTTAACAATTGGCTAATGACGGGATGGGATGATTGTTGTACGAATAATAATGGAAAATAGAAGCCTGTTTCATGGAAGCGGACTCATGTTATAATTCGCCATCGTGATGAATGCGAATCGTTTGAGAAAAATCATACTTGGAACACTCTTCAATTGTTACGTTCTTACCTTTTAAAAACGTTTAAAATATAAGCTCGTAGGTTGCAAATAAAATAAAATTAAATTTACGTTTAGTTTTATTTAAAATTCTTTATATTCAGACAATTCTGGACACTGTTCACAACTTTATGTAAACAACAACAATTGCCTTTTTTTTTTGTTATTTCTCTGTTTACAACCTTTGCATAAACAATAACAATTACTAGACAATTATTCGTCAGAACCTTGCAACGGAGATCTCCAAATCACGATTACTCTCTACAAATACCGCGTCTTCACACAACACTGACACTGAACTTCACTAACTCGGAAAATCTGCGAGACTGGCTGCCTGCTATCATTTGCAGTAGTTTTGACAATAGTTTCGAATAATTATGGCTCGTAACTGCTATTTGTCTGTAAGGTATTCATTGGCCAACAACATAATATACTTCCTAAATTGTTTTTAATAAATTTATTTTAATAAATGATTCTTTTTATATTTTAAAGGCTATGTACATACATTTGTTTAGTTATAAGAAAATGGTGATACTGCCGGCGGAAGATCATGATTTGTCTGAAAACAAAAATTTAAATGGATTCTTATAGAACCTGTTACTGGCTATAATAGCCTGAACTAGGATATTTTTAATCGAACGTCACCGGCCTCACACTAACCCACCCTCACCTGACCGCGGAGGGCTCGTCCCCATTACGTAGGGACACGTACACACTGCAGTCCGGACTGTAGCGGGTAAGGGAAAAGTAATGGCAACGAGAACATAAATCAGCTACAGAACTTAATCACAAGCTGAGTAAAGCTACAACAAACCAGAACTACCTAAGACAATAACGAGAATACATTTTTATATAATAATTTTATAAATTAAAGCCAGCATATAAGCTACGTTTTATATTACAAACACTACAATTAAAATCAATAAAATCATAAAATAAGTTGAAATCATTACATAATCTACGAAAAAGAAAATTACATCCATAGTTCGTTCTATAAAAGTCTAAAGAAAGAGGACGATAGTGCTGTGAAAATCTTGCTGGAATACTGAAATTCAGATTACAAAGCAAAAATTCAGAATCGATATCACCTTTAACCAGATTAAAAACAAAACAAACCCCTAAAACAGTAGTTCTACGTTCCAAAGTTGGAAGTTTTATCAAACCTAATCTAGCCTCATATGACGGAAACCCATTGGCACAATCCCATCCTAAGCCACGTAAACAGAATAATAAAAACTGCTTCTGCACAGACTCCATTGAATCACTATGACAACGATAATATGGATTCCAAATAATAGACGCATACTCCAAAATAGGTCTAACAAGTAAAATGTATAGCAGTCTTGTTATACAAGGATCAATGAATTCCCTAGCCCATCTTTTCACAAAACCAAGAACAGCCCGAGCCTTGCCTATCACCATACTAATATGATCAATAAAAGACAGTTTCATATCCAATAATACTCCCAAATCAAGAAATGTAGTCACAGTTTCCAAAGGGCAAGAATTAATCACATAAGTGGATGAAATTACGCCTCCGCTAGAGAAAACCATGCATTTGCACTTTCTCAAGTTAAGATCCATTAAATTAATTCTGCACCAAGTAATAATACTGGGTTCAGACATGCACCTTTATTAAATCAATATTCGGTTTATTGAGAACAATATTTTTAGCGTTCAGACATATAATATACGAAAATTTATTTGACAGCTGGTAAACAAAACAGCTGATTGCTTCAACAACATTGCTTTTAATTTAATCGCGCAAATTAGTGCCAAAAATTTTTTTTAGAAAAAATGGAAAACAATTTAACATTTATAAAGGTATTGCTAATGATTAACCGAAACGCCGAGCTGTTGTGGTTAATAGGGACTACTTTTGAATTCAAAGTGGCTTTTCTCAGAAGGATGAGAAAAAAAATTTGATATGAAACTCAAAATAAAATTCAAACCTTTCTGCTGACCTTCTATTTTTTGTTTGTCGTTGTTTACATTTGAGTTGTCAAATATTAATAGAAAGCGTTCGGAAAAATGTAATCTACTCACTGAACGTACTTATGACAGTGCTGTATTTCATGTTTTAATCAATATTATAACAATTTATGAATTTATTGAGCAATAATTAATTGAAATTTTATATGAAATATTGAGATCAATAATGCCGTTTATTACGATTTACGCAATAAAGGTGCATGTCTGAACCCAGTATTACAAACAAATCAATATTTCGCTGAAGAACAGCCTGACCATGATAATCATCAAAAGTATAAAATAATTTAACGTCATCAGCATACATCAGAATATTACAATCAGAAATAGCACACGGAAGGTCATTAAGAAACAATAAAGGACCCAAATGGCTACCCTGCGGAACACCAGAAGTAAAAAAGCCAACAAATAATAAAATGGTGGCGCCTATTTTTTTCCACCATAATTGTTTAATAAAATTATTAATTATTGACGGATAAATTGTCCTAAAACGTCAACGAAATTGGTCAAATAGTTTTTGCTAAATCGTGGTCGCCATGTCGAAAAAGTGATTTCGAGAACAACGCATCATAGTTGAACGCGTATTGGAAGCCTTGTACTATATTGCGTTTTTCTACTTTATTTATTTATTTATTAATTGCAATACAATTACAATTTATATTCTAATTAATACGAGCTGAGTAACTTCGACCCTGTGCTCGGTGTTGTGTCACAGACCAGAGTCTCTGGTGGGAATCGAAGCCACGACCCTCACGCTAATAGTCTAGCACACTACCCACTAGACTACCAGGACACTCTTTTCTACTTTATTTCGTATTGTTTGAGGGAAAACGAGATTTCTACCTTCATTCTATGGATCTAAACCAGTGGTGTTGTCGAGCCGGAACGATCCGGAACGTCGTTCCGGTACTTTTTTTTTGGACAGGAACGCGTTCCGGAACTAAAGATGATTTCTGAAAACGAGAATTGGCTGAAGTTTTGAAAAAAAAAAAAAAAATTTAAAAAAAAAAATTGCTGATTTTTTTTTCTAATTTTTGACGAATTTTTATGTGTATTTTTATAAACAAGGGTTTGAACCGAACCCGAACCGGAACAAAAACCGGAACGAACCGGCTTGTTTTTCCGAACCGTGAATCGGAATCCTGAACGTTTTTATCTGCTGAACCGGAACTCGACCCGAACCGAAACAAATACGTGAACCCGAACCCGAAATAATTACTACTTAAGTATTTGAGTATTTAAAAGCATTTTTTTAAACCTTTCGGCCGCATTTAAATTTAACTGTTGCTACCAAGAGAATCACTTATATTTTCCATACAAAAATGAAGGGCGAGTATTTCCGTTAAGGGAAAGGGTATTTTTATCGTTACAAGGAAAATTCAACCACAAGATCCTGAACATAATCCTATTTGGAATATTATATAAAAACCATTAGTGTTTTCATGTATTGTTTAAAATATTTATGAGTATTTATGAGTATTTATTGAGTATCTACTAAGCGTATTTTATAATTTGTTAACTAATTTTTATTAAACGTTCCTATTATTGTAATAAACATATATAAGTATATATATAAATATACACAAAATGTGTTTCGTAATGATTTTCGTTTCCTTTCCTTTTTATGCTATATACGGGGTCGATCCTGGCGACGGGCGAAAATTGGGGGAAATCTCCCTCCCCCCCGTCGTCCAATTTGGGACATGAGACCTAAAAAAAACGCCGCCGCCAGGATTATCATGGAAAATCACCCCCGTCGTTAAATTTGGGACATGAGACCGCACAGAGCGGCCGCCTACCCAAGATCGGCCCTGTCTATATAATTATATATACGCGTTCCGGAAAAAAAAAATTAGCACAACACCACTGATCTAAACTGTAAACTAAAACCGTGATTTAGAAAATGGATTTTTATTTTTATAGAAAATTAGGAAGTATACTCACTCATCCCTTTAATTCGATATGCCCTTGAAAATGAGAGGAGCAATGAATTGAAACAAAATAAATGTTTGCGATTAGTGCTCGTATATAGACACCAAAACGTTTTACTTAATCACTGGTATTTGTCTTTAGAGAAAATCTTTGATTTGATTTAGGAACCGATTATCATCAATCTGCCCACAACAGTCAAGAGAGGCTGGGCATTAATACTGAAGTAGCAAAAGTTTCGAGGGGAATCCAATATATTAACATTTTCATTCAAACCTATTATTATTAGAGAAAATAAAGAAAAGCAAAGCAAAGCAAAGCAAAGAAACACAGAAATCATTCACTTTCAATTCAATAAATTACAGAAAAATCAAAAAAATCAAAAAAAATCAGAAAAAATTTAAAGAAGTCTGTCAGTTTAGAGCGAATCACGTAGCGAATGATTTTGATGTTGTTGTTGAAGATGATGAGGCGCATTTAGGATTTTATGGGAACCAACATGAAAAATTCATCAGCATCTCAGACATTGAAATGACGACGACGACCAACAATAATTCTTTTTTGGCGAAGCAAAGAGAAGAGATGGGTTCGGTTCGGTGCGGTTTGGTTTGGTTTTAAAATAATAATTTAATTTGCCGCAATTTAGCACCGTTTATCAAAATAACAACGAAAATATTTATACATACGTATCAATAACAAAAACAACAATAATAATTATGTAGATTACAAAAACAAAAAACAAAACCAAAAAAAAAAATTAACAGAAGTTATTTATTCCATATGGTGGTGGTGGTGGTTGGCATTAGTAGGGATTGACTCGGGGAGGACTAGAAATTAAATGAAAAAGGGAGAAACTCCTTTAAAATGTTACGACCACTACTACATACTACTTCCACTAACGTGGAAGGCAATACAGTTATATTCATTTGAAAACAGCTATTTAAGCTATTGTTGTATTGTATTGTTGTTGTTGTCCATTGTCTCGAGCATGGTATGTGCTCAGCCCAATTTTAACGCCCCCAAGACATTGTTTCTTTCTTTATTTGAAAGAACATTTACTTGCTACCAACTGAAATGCTCATCTAAAATGGTTAACTTATATAAAAATCTACATACATACATATATACAGTATTGGGCAAAACTAAAGCACCCCCTCAGTACATTTAGGATTGAATCGTTGTCCGTTTGGCCTGCCTCTGGATGCCTTATGCCATCTGATTCCTGTAATTTAAACTTATGGTGTTTTCTTTTCTACCAAAAAATGTGCATTGTGCATGTGCAAAATGCAATTTTGTGTTTGTTTCTTAAAAATGTTTCGCCCTCAAAAAGGGTGGTATGTTTTATTCTAAATAATTCGCACTTGCCAATGGTGGAGGGCATTGCATTTTATGCCCTGTATAAATCGAGAGTGCTGATAATGCCCCGTAAAGCAGATGACTTTTGTTTATTTATAAGGCTACTAGATGAAATTTAAAAAAAGCCGCATGGTATCTTTATTCAATTTTGAAGTTAATTTTTTCATTGTTTTGTGGAGTAACCTTAAGGAAACATTACATTATTAAAGATACATGGTCAGCAATTTAAAAAAATTGCATTCAGTGTTAAAAAAAAATTTTTTGGTTATAAAAAACAGCGCTCAAAAAATGAAGTCGAAAATTTAGCTATCTGGCAACACCTTTCTCATATTTACATATTTTATTGAAAACAAATCAAAAAATACAACATATTTTTAGATCTAAAACCTTAACGTTATTAAATATAAAACATTTAATACGTACAAAATACTTTTTTTAAATTAATTTTAAATATTATTATTTACATTGAACTGCTTTTGAACAAATTGAAATTTCCTCATTCATTTTCTTAATAAGTGGTAAACACAGGGCATACCCTTTTTTAATATTTGTGTTATGTTCTTCTCAAATAAAAAATTACATTATAACAGGGTTGGTCAGCAATTTTTTTAATGCACCTTGTAAGAGGGTGACATTTTCTTTGTAGAAAAGAAAACACCATTAGATTCGTCAGAAAACAGCACATTCATCCATTTTTGGACACTCCAGTTGAGATGGGCCTTGGCGAATTCAAGTTTGGCGATATCAAAGGTTTTTTGCTGGTCGTCAACTGAATAATCCGTAGAGGCCGGAATCCCTTCTGGCCCTTCTGGGAATCGTTCTTTCTTATTCTTATTTTTAAATCTAAGCGGTTTCGTACGTGACTAGAAGATGCTGTAGGATCATTTTGGATTGTCCTTTTAATTAAGGAGTCTTCATGTCGCAAGGTTTCAACTGACCTTCCTCCAGAATGAGTAGGAGATGTGCGACCAGTCTGTAAAAACTTTTAAATTAGCCTAGAAATAATTGATCTGTTGATTGAATATTTTGCACTCAATTGATGCCTTGATAAGCCAGCTCTCCAATCCAATCATTAACTTAAAAATCAACCCACAAAATTGCAAAACCAAAGAAGATTTATTTGAAGCCGCAAAAATAGCCTTGGAAGCAATATCTCCAGAAATAATTAATAATTTAATGTTCCCTATGCCTAAAAGATGTGCGTATGTCATTCAGAATAAAGGATTCGCAACGAAATATTGATTTCAATAGTTTTTTGTGCACCTTAATTGGGGGGGGGGGGGGGTGCTTTAGTTTTGTCCGCTTATATTTGCGACTTAAAATGTTTTTTGAATTTTAACTTTTTTTTTTTTTTTAAATTCTGAATTCCTTAAGTTTGTATTTTTCAATAATAAGGATATAAATAAATAAAAAAAAATAAAAATTAAATTTTAATAGCTTTGTTTTCTTAAAAAAAAAATTATCATTTAAAAAAAATGTACTGAGGGGGTGCTTTAGTTTTGGCCAATACTGTATATGTACATACATATGTATGTATGTATGTAGTTGGTAGTGGGGCCAGAACTATAAACACTGGGCTTTATTGGTGCGATATTAAAGAAATTCTTATGTTGACCATTTCATATCCATTAGCCCGGCATGGTAAATACGATCGTTATTCGGTTCATATGCCGCAACAATTTTTGTTTGGTCCTTTTCTCTTTATTTTTCTTTTTCTTTTTTTGGTTTCGGTTGTTATCAAGCAGAGAAATTCTTCGAATTTTAACAAAAAAAAAAAAGAAATAAAATTTGTCTAAAAAAACAAAAATAAAAAAACAAAATATTTGTTGGTATAAATCGAAAGGGAAACAAAAAAAAATCAAAAAAAAAAGAACAAATTTAACAACAAGAAAATGTGGGCGCAGATACTCGTATGTATTCTTTTACTCTCGTCTTTAATATTTTATTTTGTTTTGAATTTGTTTCAGATTTCGAAGCAGCAGTTAAGCCGTTAAGCAGTTCATCAGTTCATTTGTTTCAGTTTCTCCATCTGTGCCTGTGTCTGTCTGTTGATTTGTCTTGTCTTGTCTGGTCCGATCCTAAACGCTGTGTGCAGCGTAACACTGAAGCCTGTTATTAAATTGTCAAAAGTTCAAAAAGAAATAATTTTCAAAAATTTCATGCCACTGCTGTTTAATTTGTTTCATCTTTTTCAGTTTTTTTCTTTTTTTCATGTGATTTCTGTTTTTGTTTTCTTATGCGATCTTCATCATCTGAAAAATGTGTCTAGTCTAGTTTAGATTTGGCAGTCGTAGTACATCCATTTTTCACTCTACACCAAGTTTAAATCGTTTAGAAATTTTGAATATGCGAATATTGAAAAATGACTACGTATGGAAGGGGAAAAAAAAATTTTGTACTTTTACAGGTTACACGGTGCGACAGTGAAAATACACCCAAGTAACTACATAGTCCATGTTGTTCAGTTAGTTGAGTAGAACTCAAAAATACCTTTTTTTTAAACATATTTCTCGAACCCTCCAAACTTTTTTTATTTGACAAAAACTGTTTTTTTAGACTTTCCGTGCAAATTTCTGTATTACTCAAACATTTCTGATCCGATTTTTAAAATTTAAATCTTGTTGGAAAGGGGAGAGATGGACCTTTAAAACGGTATACATATATCTATTATTCGACTTAATATGCTATGAGTTTTGATGAGGTAAACTTGGAAAATTCGAATTTTTTTCATATTTTTTCAAGTTTGTCCATTCCTAGTAGCAAACTTTAATAAAAAAAATATAAGATAAGTGATAATATTCTTAAAGTCTGTTCTCTTGTGAAGAGATTGAGCCACCATTTGATGAAATCGGATAAAAATTACCGTTGTTATTATTTAAAGAGTCTAACAGTCGAGTGATATTTTTTATATATGTCATCTCATCAAATGAACTTTTAGTTCAAAAATTTTCAGAATTTTTGATGGATCTTGATTGTTCATTACAAAATGTGCCAATGTCAAGTTTGCACGACTTATTATTATTTCTCTCGCAAACATTGGCCAACTTCTGGCGGTCGCTCAAACGTGAAATTGACACATTTTGTGATAAACAATCAAGATCCATCAAAAATTCTGAAATTTTTTGAAGTTCATTTGATGAGATGGCATATATAAAAAATATAACACGACTGTTATACTATTTATATAAAAACTCTGGTAGTTTTTGTCCGATTTGATCAAACGATGACTCAATCGCTTCACAAGAGAACAGGCTTTAAGAATATTATCACTTATCTTAAATTTTTTTTTATTAAAGTTTGCTACTAGGAATGGACAAACTTGAAAAAATATGAAAAAAATCGAATTTTCCAAATTTACCTCATGTATACCGTTTTAAAGGTCCATCTCTCCCCTTTCCAACAAGATTTAAATTTTGGAAATCGGGTCAGAAATGTTTGAGTAATACAGAAATTTGCGTGTAAAGTCTAAAAAAACAGTTTTTGTCAAATAAAAAAAGTTTGGAGGGTTCAAGAAATATAAAAATAATAGTTTTGAGATCTACTCAACAAAACTCACAATCTACACTAAGTCATTAGCCGGGTGTATTTAATTTTCTTTATTTTGTCGCATAGTATTATTGTTCTAAAAATTTAATATTCAAAATCCAATTGTTTTAATTTTTTTTATTACGAACCAGAGATCAGCAATGAATCGTTTTTTCGCTACTCATAAAATTTTTAATGTGAGTCAACAATATTGAAATTTTTTTGATTCATTCGTAATCACTACAACGTTGATTTATATGTACAGATTGCAATGAGTATGTGTACAACGTTGACATCAAACTCATACCATTCGAAATATGTATGTTTGATTCAAAAGCCTATTCATTCCGTTTTATAACTTTAGACAAATACTTATAAATGATTCGATTGACTCGAATCATTCATTAAAATTTACGGCCTTCCTTGTTAGGAAGAAGATAAAAGACACACAAGCAAAAAAGACAGAGCAGCAAACAGAGCAAACACATCAACTTCTACTAAGTATTTTAGTGTTCGTACCCGATTCATACATATTTTGTGCTTCGTGTATATGTTCAGTTATGGAGAGTCGAAATCAACAACATCATACGTGTTGTTAAGTATGAATAAGTATGATGAGTATTTCAAACTTTGAATATGAATAGAGGGTTCCATGATATTGTTACGTAGATCGAAACGACCTAATATCGTTTCACATAAAAACAATAAACAAAAGCTACCAGCAATACTAACACGTATGTACTTCTAACTAACAATAACATCAGTATGAGTATGAGAGAGATGGATAACGCAAACGCAACATAAGCGAACACAACAAGAGGCAATGTGTACACAATACACAAATACATCGAACATCTTCCAAATTAACCAACAACAACAGGCATGAGAGCAAAAGGGATGGACAAATAAGCAAGCGCAACAACAAGCAATGCAGTCGCCATAGAAATTACGAGAATGCGAAACCGCGAACATTCCTCTTCAAGAACGTTCGATGTACTGTTCGTGTAAGACTATAAAAGAGCAAGACAAACCAGGCAACCAGTCAGTTAGAATTCAATCAGCCTTGCGTGAAGTTGCGTGTTAACTAATCAGTCGCGCTGTGAAGACAAGTTGCATGCGAAGTAAATAGCCGTGGTTCGAAGATATCCGTTCTGAGCAGTATAGCGAATAGTTGTGTGTGAATAAGATCGATCAAGCAATTATTGTTGTATCAGTTAAGTGCGAACAGTGGCACAAAAGTAGTGTGAACAATAAAGAGAGAGTTTAACTGAAATAAAACACATATTTGTTTTTACTTGGTTTGCAATTAACGAACTCATATTTAAACGTTTTTAAAAAGGTAAAAACGTAACAATATTTAAATAAGTATGAATGAGTATAAATATCAGAAATTATGAGTATAATTCAATTCTAATCATGTTTTTGACTACTCATTGCTGATCTCTGATATAGATTTTATGTTTTTGAAATCATAGTCTCTCTCATTTTTATGTTTTTGTGAAATTCATAAATTACTATGTACATACATATATTACCGATTATTGATTGATAAAAATGTTACAAAGAGAATTATGAATTGAATATACTAACGTATTCCGTGTAAATTAAGAGACTTAAAGAACATCAGAAGTTTTAATCTAATTGGGCGTATTATGTGTGATTCTTGCTCATTTATTCACTTTATAGTTTTATAAGTGATCCAAGAATACATATTCCAGCTAATTCTGGCAGCTGAGTCTACCGTCTGTTTCATTGTTCATATGTATATGAATATGTATTCATCTATTCATACATTTTTTTACCTACAGACAACAACAACAAATTTTAACAATAATCTGTGGCATTTTGTTACTTATTTCCACACTTTGTTGTTTTTACGATCATAACGAAAAGGTAAGGTTGAGATTGAGATTATTGTGACTATATTGGTTGGTGGGGCCATTGAAATACCAACGAAACAAGCATGTGAATATTTTGTGTTGTACAATATCCAAGAAGACACACACATACATATGTACATGGAATAGATCAATTATCACTTTACTTTCGTATGTATTGCTATTATACGAACAATACATACGAATGTTCAATCATAAAATTAAACTCATTCCTAAAATACAAAATTAATCGTAACATTTAGCCGTCCATCCATCCATCCATTCATCCATCCATCTATTTAGCCATTCATCTATGAGACGCTTTTACTCAGTGTAAAATGAAATAAAAAAAGAAGGAAACAAAATTAAAAATACTGTCAGTCTGTGTAAGTGATTAGTGAGTGACCCATGTGATTTTGAATATTATTTTGTTTTTGTTTTTGTTTTTCTTGTCTTTAACTGTTTATGAGTGCAACATCATATCGGAGGCGTTTGCAACCAACAACATGTGTTGGAGTCAGCACTGATCGGCTCGACTGTGTGTGTGTGTGTTTCTTTCTTTTTCTCCTTATGCCTTTCGCCTTGTATGGTGGGCGGATCAGGATTTTATTTTCACAGTAAAAATGTTACAATTTGTTGCATTAAAATTTTATTAATGTTGTATCGACTCCGTCACCGGCACTGCCACCGACGAAGCTGCTTGCTAGTGAACGACAACAGCAACAGCAGCAGCAATAATAACTGACGCCATTAAACCAATACTTTGACCAAGTTACCAAGCATTATTTGATTTGATTTGGATTTTATGGCTGAATGCTAATGTTGGTTGTACATATAAAAAATATATGAAGTACGTTTCAATATTTCATAATTTTTGCAATTGTAAGGTTAAAGAATTATAAAAAAAAAATTGTACAATTGACACCAATTCTGAGAAAATCGATAATTTCAAGTAATTTTTTGGTTGTTGATGTGAAAGTCAAATGAGGCAATTAGAACACCTGACTGAAATAAAAATCGACCACGATTTGTGTTGCAAATGAACTTGTTTGTAAATTTTTTAAATTTTTTTAATATTTTCAGTTGGTAAGTAAGTATGTATTGATTAAAGAATTTCCGCTTTAAGTTGATACAAGCGTAATGGCTCTCATTTCTGATTAGCCCCATTGACAAATTTGATTTTACATTTTTACATGCCCATTGAAACCCTGTATCTAAATTTATTGGTTAACCCTCGGACATTTAATTTGCTTTAAACGAAAACATAACTCACAGTTCAATTGTCACACGAAAGTGGCTGGTACTTGGCTGTCAGATTATCATTATGTTATCGTATTGATTTTTAATTAAATTTATTGCGCCTAACAACATAACAACAACAACTGCAGACGTCCCGTCCCGACACCTCTTAAGTTCTCGATTTTGTAATTGAAACATAATAAGCTTTCATTGATAACACATCTGTTTGTTCAAATTTGCTTTGGATTTTCAGTGGCAAAGAACTCTAAAGATTCCATTTCTGTAGAATTTTATTTATTTATTTATTTATTATAATTAACATAACACAACAAGATTTTAATCTTATAAGTTATAGTGCTATGCTTAGGATCAATAAGATATAAAACATAAAAAAAAATAAAACTAATTGTAAAGTATAAGAAATTAAGCAAAAAAAAAAAATAAATAGCAAATTAATATAAGAAACAAATTAATAAAAATATTAAATTTAAGTAGAAATATAATTTCAAGCAATTTAGAAAACAAACAGAAATAACTAAAAAAGTTAAAAAAAAGAAAAAATTAAGAATTATAAAAATACTAGCAGATTGTACCCGGCGTTGCGCGGGTTATGTAGTTTGGATTAGTTTAAAAAATTAAAAAAAATTATTGGGTAATTTTTGCATTAAAAATAACAATAAATAAAAAACCGGTTTATCGGTATCGAAACCGGTTTTGAAACCGGTTTCTTAAAAAATGCAATTTTTCAAATTATTCGGAAACCGGTTTAACAAACAACCCAGTTTTTTGAATACTCTAAGTCCTAAATATAAATGCACTCAATTTGCCCGTTTTTCGCCCCTTTCCCCATTTTTGGACCCCTTTTGGTTCAACTTTTGAAACGGAACACCTTCAATAGCTATTTGGTTAACTTAACCAAGCTAAATCGTAAAAAAATACATTTAAAACAGATAAAAAACAGCATTTATGCTTAAAAGTACTAATTTTTGTCCATTTTTTCTCCCCTTTGACCCATTTTTTCCCTCTTTGGGTCCAAATTTTAAAAATATTTATTGCCTTTAACCTGCACCGACAAAAGTTCGATCAATATCCCAAATTTCAAGAAAATCGGTCCAGGCGTTCAGGCGTGATTGGCTATACACTCAATTTGCCGTTTTTGGCCCCTTTCCCCCTTTTTGGACCCCTTTTGGTTCAACTTTTGAAACGGAACACCTCCAATAGCTATTTGGGAAACTTAACCAAGCTAAATCGTAAAAAATTACCTATAAAACAGATAAAATACAGCATTTATGCATAAAGTACTAATTTTTGCCCATTTTTTCTCCCCTTTGACCCATTTTTTCCCCCTTTGGGTCCAAATTTTAAAAATATTTATTGCCTATAACCTGCACCGACAAAAGATCGATCAATATCCCAAATTTCAAGAAAATCGGTGCAGGCGTTCAGGCGTGATTGGCTATACACTCAATTTGCCCGTTTTTGGCCTCTTTCCCCCTTTTTGGACCCCTTTTCGTTCAACTTTTGAAACGGAACACCTCCAATAGCTATTTGGGAAACTTAACCATCTAAATCGTAAAAAATTACCTATAAAACAGATAAAATACAGATTTTTTGCTTAAAAGTACTAATTTTTGCCCATTTTTTCTCCCTTTGTCCCATTTTTTTCCCCTTTGGGTCCAAATTTTAAAAATATTTATTGCCTTTAACCTGCACCGACAAAAGTTCGATCAATATCCCAAATTTCAAGAAAATCGGTCCAGGCGTTCAGGCGTGATTGGCTAACAAACAAACCAACAAACAAACAAAAAAACAGACTTACAGAAAGATTTATAATATATGTTAGGATAAAAAAGAAATATTTACAAAAATCAGAGTAAGAAAGTAAGGATAAATATTTAACCGATATAGTAACCATACTAAGGAAGTAACATACTTTTCATTAAGAGAACAATTTAAATAACTCCTATTTGAACGCATTTGCATTGCCTAACTTTTGTATGTAATTCGGTAGGGAATTCCAGAGACTTGTGGTGTGTATAAAAAACTGACGCTGTGACAGAAGAGTCCTGTACCGTTATTGAATAATCTTCATGCCCCGGAATGACCTAGCAAACTTGACTCGGCCCAATAAATATTCCGGCTGTCCCATATTAATAATCCTATGGAATAGAATGAGGCATTTAATTTTCAGAAGATTATCAAATTTCACACCAGATATCTGGTGCGCTAAATGAGAAATATGATCACGACGACCTTTAAGAAACACGTATCTTGCTATACGAGTATTGTTGTATGCCAAGTTTAGTTTGCGGTTGTCATTACTATCGCAATTTGCGAAGATTTCGCACCCATACAATAGCACAGGCATTAAATAAGTTTTAGCAAGTTGCATACGAATTGCAAAAGGAGTTGAATCAATGACCGCCCATAAGTTCCCAAGCCTGCTGTATATTCTGCCAACAACAACGCTTATATGGCCAGACCACGATAATCTGTCATTAAATACAATACCCAGATTGGTAGCAGACTTGACATAGTCAATTTTATTTCCCCTGATACTCAAGCCCGGTATGGCAACCGAAATGTTGGCTTTCGAAAGCACTATACATTTGGACTTTGATTGATTAATGCATAGTCCATTTGCCGAAGGCCAACTGTCAATCCTATCCAAATCACGGTTAACAGAGTGTAAACAAGAAACAATATTCTCCTTACGAGTACTGTTATAAATCTGCACATCATCAGCATACATATGAACACGGCAGTCAACAAAAAACATCCGGTAAATCATTAATATAGTACATACAGAACAACAGAGGCGCCCCAGAATTGATCCCTGGGGAACACCTCTACTAATATTACGCGAATCTGAAATATTACCATTCAGATGAACCTTCTGACATCTGTCCAACAAGTAAGAAAAAATTAGACTAGCGGCAGAATTAGAAAAATTAAACAGTTTCTGGAGCTTATTCAGTAATATTTTATGATTGACTGTATCGAAAGCCTTGGTGTGATCGAGAAGAACTTAAAACGCTACACTATTTACATCTAGCTCCAACCTAAGGTACTCAACTACATTTAATAGAGCGGTAGTACAACTCCTACCTTTCATGAAACCCGACTGATTAACTGTTAAATTAATTGTGACATTCCAGATAACCATTAATCTGTCTAGCTATAATGTTCTCCATTACCTTCGACAAAAAAGGAAGAATAGCAATTGGCCTAAACTCATTGTTCGATTTTGGAATGGGAAGGATTTTAGCTAATTTCCACTCATCAGGAAAAGTAGACTTAGTCAGCACTGTATTGAATAAGTGGGTATAATACGGCAAAAGTCTAGGTGTCAAAACTTTCAAAAACAAAGGATCTATATCATCAGAACCGATTGCGTTCGATTTCACCGCTGAAATACATTCCAAAACTTCGAACTGATCCACGCAACGAAAACTAAAGGAGTATTGTGGAGGGACACAACAGAGGTCATCATACAACAGAGGTCATCATCATCATTTATTCAATATTATCGCAAATATTTACAAAAGATGCTACAGAAATTTATACTAAAAGTCCCCTTTAGATTGATCTTGTGAAATCTATGTATTTCTTTGTATTCATTAACAAAAATGGAAAATAAAACAAAAAATTTAATATTTCAAGGAGAGGGGGGAGGAGGGGTATCAGTCAGTAATCAAGTATTGGTTTAAATTTCAATGCTTTTCAATTAGATATTCTTTATGCCTGTATTTAATGGCTATAAAACACGAATTAAATTCAAATTCAGAAATTAGTTCCGGGTGAAATAAAAGCCATTTGTTGGAAATTTTTTTGCCGCTCATTTTATTGGCCATAATTTATGTTAATGAGGTCAGTTTGACAGCAGTGAGAAATGTTAAAAATTTAATCATAAAAAAAAAATATTCAAAAAATATCATAAAACTCTCAACATTTTATCGTTGTTTCATTCATAAAATTAAACGAGCAAATCATCCATCCATCCATCCATCGATTGTTTTTCAAAATCAGATATTAAACATAGAAATCCACACAAAATTTAAAGCCACACCACTGACAATAAAAACGACAACAACAACAGTATATCTACATACATATTTATTAATTCAATAAAATATAAAAAATAAATAAGACACACACTTAAGTAAAAATACTTGCAT
The DNA here is from genome assembly GCA_927399465.1 of Sarcophaga caerulescens. Lineage (NCBI taxonomy): Eukaryota > Metazoa > Arthropoda > Insecta > Diptera > Sarcophagidae > Sarcophaga > Sarcophaga caerulescens. The sequence continues at coordinate 2,103,103 of OV656866.1, forward strand.
AAATAGTATAATAAAGACCAGTAAATAATGTCGACGATCATAAGATTTAAGAAAATCTTTTTCATTCTCTTTAATCTCATAAATATTGCTATTAAGCCAACAACAACAAATAATATCCAAACACTCTTAGCATTTATACGCAAAAAAAAAAAAAAAAAAAATAGACAACAAACATACTGTCTATCCAACGAGTCTGAATGACTGAACGCCGTAATACTATAAAGAGTCTCTAATAAAATTTTGAACAATTTTAACTGGTTATGATGATAAGTTGGTTACATAGTAAAAAAAAAAAACATCAGCAGCGTACGGCATTACCAACAAAAACGGACAATCGAAATTATGACAAAAGAAAAATTGGATCAAATTCGTTTGAATTCATTCATGCGTGAGTGTCTTATGACAGTCTCAGACAATACAATACAATATAATACATACAATACATACATACATACATATGTACATATATATAATTTGAGTTGTTCCTTCTTCGTTTTCGTTTTCTTTTTATTTGTTGTGATTTAATTTAAACGATTTGCTTAAAATCTCACCGAACATTAAATAGTGTTGTTGCGTAATAGCAAATGGAAATCTTATGAACGAACATCACATCCAACACCTCTAACGCTCGTTAATCATGTGTAGGAGCCGTGAGAACTGAAAGAAAAAAGACAACAGTTGTCAGTCGTTCGTTTCAAATAAAATTGTTTTGTTAAAGACACAAAAAAAAAAAACGATACCCCATTCAAGCTGCCGACAAACAAAATACATTGCACACTAATAGATTTTTATATGTATTGGTCAGTCCATACACACAATAATAGTTAAACAGCCTTAAACGCCAAGTAGTAGAGAGGACTCATTGAATGAGATGAGCGAGATGACTAATTGTTGGTTATAAAGTGTTGAATACAAAGATAAATGTATTATTGTTGTTGCCGCCGCTGTTGCCTATACGTAATGACAATGCCAATGACAATAGTGTTGCAAAGTTGTTCACAATTGAAAACTATTGCCGTTAAACAAATAAACGACAAAGCCCGAACCCAGTCTTAGTCATTTAACATTCATTCAGCCATTCATTCATTCAACGACACTCATTCACTTTATTTTAGGGGATTTTGTGGTGTGGAAGTGACAAATATTTCTCATCACATCATATGAGAACTCATCTGTGGAGATGAATGACGGCGGCCAACACAAACTTCAGTAACTCCTCTTTGACTCCTTTCTTCTTCAGTTATAGAAGAATCATTTCAACAGCAATTTGTCACGCCGTCAGTTACTAAGTCAGTCGATTTCGATTGTTGTGTAAATATTTTGTATTTACAACTGTCAGGTCATATTCAATATTTCATTTACTTTTGAATTCTCTAAGCCCTTAATATGTTTATTTTATTTTTTTTTTTCATAAAAACTGTCATGTCCAGTATTCCAATTGTAATTGTTTGCTTTTATAGTCAGTACGACCAGTTTGTCCAATAATGCAAATCTAAATAAGAGGATGTCTCAATAAGTTTTGAATTTTTCGCCTCTCAGCTAAAAGAATACAAAACGATTCTGTCAGTTGACTTCTGACAAGCAAATTTCTATAGCAGATAACGCGTAGTTGTTCCAAAGGGACAAAACATTTTTTATTTGTTGTGCAAAAGGGAAAATCTCCGTGATTAGGCTACGAATTTGTTGCCTCATTTGCCATATCGCCGGATTAAACCACCCGAGGGTTTTCGAACTTAAAGAACACACTCACGAAGTCACACATACATACATCACATTGATTTACTGACAGCGACAAATCATAGTTTTCTGAGGAGTTCAAAAATGTTTGAAAAGAGAGAAGAGCAATGTACGTACATATGTATATAGAGCTCCAAAAAGTCATAAACTTATTGGCGCACCCTACTATCAATACTAATTGATCGGCTCCTTTAAAGTAACACATTTCATATGTAAAAATTTTCGCAAAATTAGCTAAAATCCTTCCCATTCCAAAATCGAACAATGAGTTTAGGCCAATTGCTATTCTTCCTTTTTTGTCGAAGGTAATGGTGAACATTATAGCTAGACAGATTAATGGTTATCTGGAATGTCACAATTAATTTAACAGTTAATCAGTCGGGTTTCATGAAAGGTAGGAGTTGTACTACCGCTCTATTAAATGTAGTTGAGTACCTTAGGTTGGAGCTAGATGTAAATAGTGTAGCGTTTTAAGTTCTTCTCGATCACACCAAGGCTTTCGATACAGTCAATCATAAAATATTACTGAATAAGCTCCAGAAACTGTTTAATTTTTCTAATTCTGCCGCTAGTCTAATTTTTTCTTACTTGTTGGACAGATGTCAGAAGGTTCATCTGAATGGTAATATTTCAGATTCGCGTAATATTAGTAGAGGTGTTCCCCAGGGATCAATTCTGGGGCGCCTCTGTTGTTCTGTATGTACTATATTAATGATTTACCGGATGTTTTTTGTTGACTGCCGTGTTCATATGTATGCTGATGATGTGCAGATTTATAACAGTACTCGTAAGGAGAATATTGTTTCTTGTTTACACTCTGTTAACCGTGATTTGGATAGGATTGACAGTTGGCCTTCGGCAAATGGACTATGCATTAATCAATCAAAGTCCAAATGTATAGTGCTTTCGAAAGCCAACATTTCGGTTGCCATACCGGGCTTGAGTATCAGGGGAAATAAAATTGACTATGTCAAGTCTGCTACCAATCTGGGTATTGTATTTAATGACAGATTATCGTGGTCTGGCCATATAAGCGTTGTTGTTGGCAGAATATACAGCAGGCTTGGGAACTTATGGGCGGTCATTGATTCAACTCCTTTTGCAATTCGTATGCAACTTGCTAAAACTTATTTAATGCCTGTGCTATTGTATGGGTGCGAAATCTTCGCAAATTGCGATAGTAATGACAACCGCAAACTAAACTTGGCATACAACAATACTCGTATAGCAAGATACGTGTTTCTTAAAGGTCGTCGTGATCATATTTCTCATTTAGCGCACCAGATATCTGGTGTGAAATTTGATAATATTCTGAAGATTAAATGCCTCATTCTATTCCATAAGATTATTAATACGGGACAGCCGGAATATTTATTGGGCCGAGTCAAGTTTGCTAGGTCATTCCGGGGCATGAAGATTATTCAACAACGGTACAGGACTCTTCTGTCACAGCGTCAGTTTTTTATACACACCACAAGTCTCTGGAATTCCCTACCGAATTACATATAAAAGTTAGGCAATGCAAATACGTTCAAAACGGAGTTATTTAAATTATTCTCTTGAATGAAAAGTATGTTACTTCCTTAGTATGGTTACTATATCGGTTAAATATTTATCCTTACTTTCTTACTCTGATTTTTGTAAATATTTCTTTTTTATATTTTTATAATTCTTAATTGTTTCTTTCTTTTCACTTTTTTAGTTATTTCTGTTTGTTTTCTAAATTGCTTGAAATTATATTTCTACTTAAATTTAATATTTTTATTAATTTGTTTCTTATATTAATTTGCTATTTTTTTTTTTTTTTTTGCTTAATTTCTTATATTTTACAATTATTTTTATTTTTTTTTATGTTTTATATCTTATTGATCCTAAGCATAGCACTATGACTTATAAGATTAAAATCTTGTTGTGTTATGTTAATTATAATAAATAAATAAATAAATAAATGCATTTGAGTTAAGCTAATATAATAGCATCTTAAGTTCTACTGCCACATTTCCACAATTTATGTAGTTTTATTTGTAACATTTTTTTGTAGAATAATTCTTATGTTTTCTTATTTATTTGGCCATTACAATCCTTTAGTCATGATTCGTACAGTGTCCGCCCCAGCCGTACTTGTGATAGCAGGTACAATCCCTATGGATCTGCTGGCAGCAGAGCGAATGGAGATTTATAAGGCGAAATTGGCTGGAAATCACATAACCGGTCACTTCAGAGAAAACACCATTTCAAAATGGCAACGACGATGGAACGATGAAGATAGAGGAAGATGGACGGCAATACTTATTCCGGACATAAGGCCATGGATTGGCCGGAAATTTGGAGAGGTAAATTACTACGTTACACAGATGCTATCCGGACACGGATATTTTAGGAAATATCTGCACAGAATGGGCAAGACCGCCTCCCCTTTTTTTTTTTTTTTTTTATGAAACCAGCACTCAGGGGATGATCCCTACTCATGCAGTGCATTGTGCAGGTTTTTAGGAAGGGTGGAAAGGGGGAAGATGCGAACGGCAAGGAAACGAGTTGCTGCTAGGTGACTATAAAATGGCCAGTGCTATACCTTCACCATTAGACAGTCTACAGGCAATCGTCCCCAAGAAGCCCGCAGTTTCTCACACCACTTATGTTGTGTGTGTTAATTTTATACATAAGTGGCGGGACCTACAGTTTAAAGTCGAATCCGAACGACAGATTTTTTGAGAAACTGAGAAGTAATCGACGAAAAAATACTTTTTGTATTTTTTTTTTTATTTTTGATGTCTGGCCTGGGACTCGAACCCTGGCTTTTAAGTCTAATAAGCCAGCACACTACCTACTAGACCACGGCGACCTTACTGTCCCCTTACTTTCCCCTTACTGTCTTTACGAGGAAGGGGAAGTAATTGATGATGCAGAGCACACTGTTTTCGAAATGTGATGTCGCTCTGTACTGACGTCAATAATTGGAACGATCACGGCCGCTAACAATTGTTGCAGTTATGGTTGCGAGTATAGAAAATTGGGCCTCAGTGGCGAATTACGTGGAGCGCATTCTAAGACTAAAGAAGAGAGATCTTGAGGCTGCAGAACATGTAGGCACGCCGGCATAGATGACACTGGCACACGTGTCAAACGAAAAGAATAGTGGAGACTATCTCCTCAACTTTCGATACGCAATCCCGACGCGGATATGAGCACGCAGAGGCCAAAGGGCCAAAAGGACTCCAATCCGAAGTAATACCACCGTAGTTCCGGAGTGGGCACAACCACGAGTCCACGAGACGAGGGGGGGATTTAGTGGGTGAGGGCCTCACACACGGAGGATGTGACGACTTCCTCTTTGGTGCGTAGGGTTGCCAGATTCCGATTCGCAAAAAGCTGGACATTGGGTTTTAAAAAGCTGGACAAAACAAAAAAAGCTGGACATAAAAAAATACTGAGAAAATGTTAATTTTGGTTTTGTGTAAATAATTTGTATGTCAATGATTATAGAAGAGGGAAATCATAACTTAGTTGTATAACAAATGTACAATCAGTGTTGGCTAACATGATTTGACAAAGATAACATGAAAATTATTGCCCAAGTTATTGCAGTGTACTAAAAAAATTTCTATTTAGCTGGACAAATTAAATTTTAGCTTGAAACTGGGCAAGCATCAAAAAAGCTGGACAATCCAGCCAAGTCCAGCCAGGCTGGCAACCCTAATGGTGCGGTTAGGTACATTTACCCCTCCTCGGCGTAAAAAAAACAAAAAAGTCATGATTACCACCTTGATTCTCACACCACTTATGTTGTGCGTGTTAATTTTTAGTATGACTCTGAAGGACTGATTTGCGAAACCTTTTTATTTATTATTAGATTTTTTCTGCCACAAGACGCCTGAGCAGAAGTCGCCAAAGAAAATTTTTTTCATATTTCGTTTTGTTTGAGGTGTCTGACTTGGAATTTAAACCGTGGCCTTAGGTCTAATAAGTTTTTTTTTTTTTTTTTTTTTTTTTTTTTTTTTTTTAAAACCAGCACTCAGGGGATGGCCCCTACTCATGCAGTGCATTGTGCGGGTTTAAGAAAATAGGTTATAGGAAGGTGGAAAGAGGGAGTAGTGTTTGTGGACATTGGATTTAAATTTACCAATATCGTAACTGACGGGAAAAACTTTCGCAGGAAGATCATTCCACAAGCGAGCAGTGCGGGCAAAAAATGAATTTTCTCTGTAATGCATTGTGCGGTTCACTGGACAATCAACCACAAAAGGATGTGCTCGGCGAGAGGTACGAGTACCACGTAAAAATATGTGATTATCGGGAACCAAGCCCCTTATCTCTCGAGAGCACCTCCCATTATAGTACCGATAGAACAATGAAACACACGCCACATTGCGACGATGCTCCAACGAATGAATAGAGTTGGATACCCTACTGTCATTAATAAGCGCCTTCGCCCTCTCCTGTACGCGGTCGAGAAGCTTCAAAATAGACTTTGAAGCACCGGCCCATACATGAGAGTTGTACTCCATCCTAGGTCGGATAAAGGTCCTGTAAATAGTAAGAAGGTCGGATGGAGTAAAGTATTTTCTGCACCGTTTCAAAAAACCAAGGCACTTGAATGCTTCCTTCGACACTCGAAAAATGTGATCGTTCCAACGAGCATCACAACTAATTCTCATGCCCAGAACATCAAGAGCATCCGCCTCCTCAATATTTACATAACAAGTCAAGAGATTACTGCGCCTTTATCAGTTACTTTGTCGAATAATAAATCCAAATTAACCCGCCATTTGGCGGACAAAATTCGTGAATCAAATGAAAAATGTTCAATTTATTACAAAAATTTATGTAGCAATTTGAGCCCATTGCCAAAAAAAAATTTTTTTTTATGAGAACCTAGCATAATAGACTGACATAATAGTCTCATAATAAGTACAACGCAACAAAAAAAAATAAAATTAAATATTATTTGTAATTACACAATTTAAATTGAAATTATTATATGATTTACTAATTCAAAAGTAAAGGGCTATCCATTTCGTGGTTTCAAAAGTATGGGACTGGAATTCGACATCTGTCAAACTAAGTTGTGAAACCAATTTTTTTCTTTTCAGTTGAAAGTCTGACATTGACATTGAAAATGGATCGCTTAACTATCACACAACGCATAAAAATTATCAAAACCTACTACAAAAATGGTGATTCTGCCACAGCCACGTATCGTGCTTTAAGAGGAGATTATGGTTTACATAAACGTCCAACTACGCAAGCAATTGGCAAAATTGTGAAGAAATTTGAAGAGACTGGAGTGGTTACAAATATTGAAAGGCCTGTGCATCGTCGTTTCGCTCGTTAAGCTGAAAATATCGCTATTGTAAGTGAAAGTGTTGCCGAAGACCCGAATGTGTCGATTCCTAGTCGTTCTCAGGAATTAGGACTGTCTTACCGCACATTATGGCGTATTTTGCATTTAGATCTACACCTACATCCATATAATGTCCAGCTCATGCAACAACTGAAGCCAGCTGACCATTCACAATGTCGTAGATACGTGGAATGGGTGCTTGAACAACAGGCGGTGGACGGCAATTTTTCGAACAAAATTTTCTTCAGCGATGAAGCACATTTCACACTCGGTGGGTATGTTAATAAACAAAATTGTCGTATTTGGGATTCTGAGAATCCTCAAGTAATTGAAGAGAGGCCATTACATCCAGAAAAAGTCACTGTTTGGTGCGCTCTTTGGTCCGAAGGTGTGATTTGATCTTACTTCTTCGAAAACGACGATGGAACGACTGTCACCGTCAATTTGGCGTTATGGTCATATGATAACCCACTTTTTTTTGCCTGCTATTGAAGAATACGACTAGGAGAATATGTGGTTTCAACAAGACCACACAACTCGAGCGAATATGGCTTTATTGCAAGAGACATTTCCTGGCCGCGTAATTTCTCGTTGTGGCGATATCAACTGGCCACCAAGATCATGCGATTTGATACCATTAGACTTTTTTTTTTGTGGGGCTACGCGAAAGACCGTATTTATGCAGATAAACCTTCAACTCTTGAGCACTTAAAAACCAACATTCGTCAAGTTATGGCTGAGATACCGCCCAATATGTGTCAAAAAGTGGTGGAAAATTACCTCAAAAGAATCAATGCTTGCAACACTTTGCGTGGAGGTCATTTAAATGATGTAGTGTTTCACACATAATGTCAACGTTCAAACTTTACAATGAAAAAGAAATATCATGAAAAAAATATTTTATATGTGTTTACGTTTACGTTTACTTTTGAAACCACGAAATGGATAACCCGGTATTATAGTTTCCACCAACTGATTCGATATGCGGAGATTTTCAAATATCCTTTACGTTTGTTGGCTTTTTGTTAATACAATATAACGTATACAAATACATATGTACATAAGCATGTGCGATTGTGTGCTTGAATTGACAATTTCAATTGAAATTCAAATTACAAACAAATTGCCGAATATTTCCTTTCGTCTGAGTATAATTTCACGCACACACACACACACAATCACACACATTTACTGGTGGCATGTATGCGAGAGATTTGCTAGCTAAATAGGCCGACTAAATTGATATTTAAGACTCATAAAATTTAGTCAACGTCAACGATTAATGAAACGAACAACTCGCAATGGAAGTGATTAAATAAAATTTACTGCAACCTTTGAAATTCGTAATTGAAATAAATTATTGCCACAGATTGACACGCGCATTCACAAGGAAAGGACAGGAAAGGCAAGGAGCTAAACCACTGAATTAAAAACACATACTACGATATATTTTTTCTCTTTTTGTCTTTTTTTTTTTTCTTCATTAACAAAAATTACCTAGTGAATGCAATAGCAGTCGTTTGCTTGTGGAAGTGGCGAGAGGGGATAAGGACGTTCTTGTATAATTGCAGTCGGTCAGGCAAATAGTTTGATTTTTATCGCTGTAATAATTGTATGGCTGTTGTCGTTCTCGTTGTGGTTGTGGTTGCGGTTGCAGTTGTGTGTGTACTGTATTGTGGCGTTGGTGTGAAATTCACTAAATCGAAAGAGTGTGATTTAAATAAATTATAAAAAGATTTAGTCATGAGTCAACGGCACAATCCGTATACAAATGTCCTGATAGACCGAGTGTTAATAGTAGTTTAATACGACAACGTTAAGGTGTCATAGAGAGCAACTCATGTACGAGCACATGTACTTGGCACATGTTGCTTTTTACCGTAAATATGTAGCAATGGCAACGTCAGCGACGGCAGCAATATTGTTGGGTATAAAAAACAAAAATCAATAATTAATACGCGGTCAAATTGGTCAGTCAGTTTTATGTTGTCCGGTATAAATTTCAACTACAACAACTTCTATCAGCACAACCACTACTACTACTACTACTACTACTGCTGCTGAGCCATGCTCTGCATGCCACATTATTTATTTTTGTGTGTTCAAACGGTACGAATTGTAGATGTCGGTGGATGCATGTGTTGGCATAAATGTGTTGTTGCGGTGGTGATTCACCGTATCAACTTTATATTCGCGTAATTTAATTTCTTTTAAGCGATACCTTTTGTTGTGTTTTATTTATTTTGTTGTTGTTGTCTATGTTAAAGCCAACAGGCAATATACAGTAAAAACAAGTACAGTAACAACAACAGCGCCACTAATATACAGTTGAACAAAAGTGATTAGCACTACTTGAAAATAATGTGCTTTTTTTTTGTTGTTGTTGATCTCTGATTTTATTTCAACTTCATATTTCCGTATTTCATTTACTATTGCCACTCATACAAATGTACAATAAGTCATTGAAAAATAAAAGTTTTCATTAAAATCGGCAAATTGAGAAGTGCACATACGTACACACTTACGTAATACATACATGTATGTACCAGAGATAAGCAACGAGTATTCAAAACGATGAGTAGATTCGAGTCATACTTATAATTTCTGATACTTATACGAATTCATACTTATTTCAATATCATACTCATACTACTCACATTCAAAGTTAGAAATACTCATCGTACTCATACTTAACAATGCGCACGATGTTGTTGATTTCGACTCTCCATGAATAAGTATGATTCGAGTACGAACACCACAATACTCGCTAGAAGGTTGTGTGTGTGCTTTGCTTGCTGTCTTTTCTTTTTTCTTCTTTTGTAAATGCAACAATAACTACTACTGTAAATTTTGATGAATGATTCGAGTGACTCGAATCAGTATTTTTTTAAATTTATTATATTTTTCTAAATTTTCTCGAATCAGTATTTTTCTAAATTTATGAATCTGAATGAGTAGGCGTATGAATCAAACAATGAATCGAATGTTGTGAGTTTGATGCCAACGTTGTACTCATACTCATTGCAACCTATACTTATAAATCAATGTTGTAGCGAGAACGAATGAATCAGAGTAGTTGAATTTCAATACTCTTGACTCACTCATACTCAAAATTTCATGAGTATGTATGAGTAGCCAAAATACTATTCATTGCTTAACTCTGGTATGTACCGAACGGATAAGGTCGATAAAGAGTTTATAAAGTACAATAATTTCTTATTTCTCACATGGACTACATATTTCTAATTGACATGATAATAAAAATTTCACAAAACTATCGTTCGGAGTCGACGATAAACTGTAGGTCCTGCTGCACGTCAATAAAACATTAAAACACACAACATGAATGGTGTGGGAATGTAATGACGTAATATGTCACGCGCATATTTACAGTTAGATGGAAGAAATGGCATTTCCCTTTACTTAGCATCGGTTAGTGTGGTTTAAGCGTACTCACTCGACTTTACCAAAGCAAGCTTAATTATTTAAAGAGCCGGATTATACGAATTCCGCAACAAATTTTGTTGCCAAAATAATAAAATCCATTATTTTTAAAGTTTTTCATTCCCAATCCGAATTCTACGTATTAAATCGAAATTACTATTTAAGTGAGATTCTAATTCGTTAGCTCGCGGAGGCAATGTTTTCAAATATTTTTTTCGATTACGAACATTTGCTGTTGATTTTTATTGACAACGTCATGTAATTGTTCTGAGCAGTTTTCGTTCTATAAAATCTAAAGCTACCGGTATAGATGGTTTAAATCCCAGGTTTTTTGAAATATTGCTGTATAAACTTTTGCCTTATGTTACTCATGTGTTTAATACAGTACTAACTAAATCAACATTTCCTGATGAATGGAAAAAATCAAAAATTACACCAATACCTAAACAGAACAATGAATTTCGGCCAATATCTATTCTTCCCTTCTTATCCAAAGTTATTGAGAATATTATGAGTGAGCAGGTCAATGAATATGTTAGGAATCATAATATTTTATGTGCTGTTCAATCGGGATTTACTAAAGGAAGGAGCTGTATGACAGCCTTGACAGATGTAGTGGAGAATCTAAGGGCTGATCTTGATAATAATATGATTTGCATTTTAGTTTTACTTGATCACAGTAAAGCTTTCGATACAGTTGATCACTCCATATTATTAAAGAAACTGGAAAAACTTTTCTGCTTCTCAGAAACAGCTTGTAGACTATTACGCTCATATCTCACAGGTCGATCTCAGATTGTATCTTATAATGGAACATATTCTGAAAGCCTTGATGTTAATAGAGGTGTTCCACAGGGCTCAGTGCTTGGACCCCTATTATTCTGCTTATATATTAATGATTTACCCGATACTTTGGAACATTGTAGAATACATATGTATGCAGATGATGTCCAAATATACAACAGCGGTTCCTTAAATGGAATTAACGCATGTGTCAACAATATAAACTCTGATTTGCAGAAAATAGATATCTGGGCCAAAAACAATGGACTTTGCATCAATCCCACAAAATCAAAGTATATTTTAATAGATAGAAGTAACAGAAAGATTGCTGATGATATTCAAATTAAAATAAATAGTAATAAAATAGAACTTGTGAGCTGTTCGAAAAACTTGGGAGTAATTTTTAATAATAAACTGACCTGGTCCAATCACATTACCTACTGCAGAAGGGTAAAATTTATGGTATGTTGAGAAATCTTTGGGCTGTAAAATGTTCAACACCTTTTAAAATACGAATGCTGCTTGCTAAAACTTACTTGATACCAGTCCTTTTATATGGATGTGAAATTTATGCGAACTGTGATGCAAATGATCTGCGGAAATTGAAGGTTGCTTATAATAATATTGCAAGATATATCTTCAATCGAGGAATACGTGATTCCATATCTGTGTTCTCATACCAGGTTTGCAGTATGTGTTTTGAAAATCTTTTGAAGTTTAAAAGTTTGCTATTTTTACACAAAATAATTTTTACTGCACAACCGACGTACCTGTATGGTACAATAAATTTCGGCAGATCGGCTAGAGGACTAGTATTGATTCAACGAAAATATAAAACTGCCTTTTCTGAACGTCAGTTCTTTATTTATTGCACTCGACTTTGGAACCAATTACCGAAAAGAATTCAATTAATTAGCAACGCAAACCGATTTAAAATTGAACTTTTGAAATATTTCCGTTAATGACCAGTTGAAGTATTGTGTAAAATCAAATTAATGCTTTAAATTATTTGTAATCTTTTTCAATTTTTTAATTTTTTTCTTTTCTTTTAATTTTTTAATTTTCTTTTATTAGTTTAATTTGAATTTATATTTAATTATTTTAAATTTAAAATTTAATGATTGTATGTAATCATTAGCACTTTAATTTATAAGATTTCTATCTTGTTGTGCTAAATTTTAAAATAAAATAAAAATAAATAAAAATAAATAAATAATTAATTGTGAGTACTTTCGAAACAAAACACAGCTCGTTTGAATTAAAAATTTACCCGGTAATCAGGACTAATATTTGTTACTATTTTTATATGCCGAAATGTTACTGCGAAGTACGTTAAAAGAAAAACAACAACTAACAACATTACTTATGCTGTTGTTGTTGTTGTCGTTGTCGTTGTAGTCCTCTTTGTTTATTTGTATTTAACTTAACCTGATCATTTGGTGCCGTGCAAAAGTCTGTACATGACGCAAAGAGTTTGTTGTGGCCAAAACTGAAATTGTTAATTTTGTTGTTGGCAAACAAAATACAAAAAAAAAAAACAGAGAAAAAAAAAAAGAAAAAGAAAAAGGTGTCAGAAAACAACTTGTCGGAATGCATCTAACAAGAAAATTTGTATTTTTCTGCGGCTAATGGAATACGGCATGTTTTACTAAAGCTCGTTGACATGAATGGGCGCGGGCTCAGTTTATTGTCGTTGTTGTTGTGTTGAGAATTTTTTTTTATTTTTTTTTGGTTTTTTGCTAAGATTTCTCTGATCTCAGTTTTGTTGTTAACTTGTATCGTTTGTGTATGTTGTGTATCTAGATGTTGTTGACCAACATGCTGTTGTTGTCTTTAACTGTTGTTGTTGTTGTATTTTTTCCAAAACAGTATCCTTAAGGTTGCCACAACATTAAACGACGCGAGGCATAACTGGGAGATAAACGAAGACGCGGAAGACGATGAGATTTCAGGCAAACAAAGTGAAAAGTATTGTGAAAATTTGATGGCATTCGTTTCAATTGTAAATTATAACTCGAATTCAAGTTCCGAAAAAAGGTGGACAATTTAAATAATCCATCATTCAGAGAGCTCCCTCGACTTCTGTTCTGACACCCATAGAGAAAAATTGACAATTGTTAATAACACACAATTACCATCCCTGCACGTACCTGTTACATTAGACCAATCACCTGCATAGCAAGTAAAATAAAACAATAAATATTAAGATGTTTTGTGACAATCAGTTTCTATGCTTCTTAAACTGAATAAAAAAAGCCAGGGCATAAATAAGCAATTTGTATAAAAAGATTAGATTTTAGATTGTGACAAAAGGCAATCAGAATAGTGCAAAAGATAATCAATTGCTTTGCTACAACTCCGGATATTCTTTTGTATTGACTCTCGCAAACATATTGTTATGTTTTTACCTTTTTAAAAACGTTTAAATATGAGTTCGTTGATTGCAAACCAAGTAAAAACAAATATGTGTCTTATTTTAATTAAACTTTCTTTATTTATCACACCACTTTTGTGCCACTGTTCCCACTTAACTGATACAACAATAATTGCTTGTTCGATCTTATTCACCCACAACAATTCGCTATACTGCTCACAACGGATATGTTCGACTTTTTACTTCGCACGCAACTTGTCTTCACACCGCAACTGACTAGTTCACACGCAAGGCTGCCTCAATTATAACTGACTTAATCGTCTGCTTTGTCTTGCCCTTTTATAGTCCAACACGAACAGTACATCGAACGTTCTTGAAGAAGAATGTTCGCGGTTTCGCATTCTCGCAATTTCTATGGTGACTGCATTGCTTGTTGTTGCGCTTGCTTATTTGTCTATCTCCTTTTGCTCTCATGCTTGTTGTTGCTTTGCTGGTAACAAGTTCGTTGTGTTTGCGTTATCCATATCTCTCATACCCATACTGATGTTATTGTTGGTTTACTTATAAATGGTTCGATGTACATATGTGTTAGTGTAGCTGGTAGCCTTTGTTTATTGTTTTTATGTGAAACGATATTAGGTCGTTTCGATCTGCGTAACAATATTTTAATGTTTCAGTTACATACGAGTACATCTATAATTGGTTATTACAACCCTTCAGTCAGGATTACGACCTAGCTTTTCACAGCACTTACAGTTGTGTGCGTTGATTTCATGCATGAGTGCCGGAACCTACAGTTTGAAGTCGACTCCGAACAATAGCTGTTTTGAGAAATTTTTCATGGCAATTTTATTTAGTCCTCAGAGATTTTTGTCAGAAATCTGATAAGAGAAAGTCGCCGAAAAAATATTTTTTTCATATTTTCGTTTAGTTGTCTAACCTGGGGTTTGAACAGTTGCCAACAAACTACCTAATAGACTACGGCGACTTCAATGTTGCGGTTAGTAACTCTTGTGTATTTTTTTTTTTGTGAAACCAGCACTCAGGGGATGGCCCCTACTCATGCAGTGCATTGTGTAGGTTTTTTTTTAGGAAAATGGGTTATAGGAAGGTGGAAGAGAGGGAGTAGTGTTTGTGGACATCTCAAGATACGAACGGCAAGGAAACGATTTGCTGCTAGGTGACTATAAAATGGCCAGTGCTATACCTTCACCATTAGACAGTCTACAGCAATCGTCCCCAAGAAGCCCGCACCCTTCAGTTCTAGCTTCTCACACTACTCATGTTGTGTGTGTTAATTTTTATACATGAGTTGCGGGACCTACAGTTTAAAGTCGACAAATTTTATTGAGAAATTTTTCATGGCAATTTTATTTACTCACAGAGTTTTTGCCAGAAATCTGCTGAGAAGAAGTCGCCGAAGAAATATTTTCGTTTTGATGTCTGACCTGGGATTCGAACTCGGGCCTTCAGTCTAATAAGCCAACACACTACCTACTAGACCACTTGTGTATTTTGGAAAGATTAGGCTCCATATTACCATGTTCATTTCATCATGCCATGATTCGAGTGACTCGAATCATTCATCAAAATTTACAGTCTTACACTGAGCGCCATAAGTGAGTCAACACCCACTATATTTTTAAATTTTCTATTATAAAAAATATACTTGTAGCACAACAATAATTGAATTGTTGTATTTGTTTTAACATTTTATAAGTAATAAATAAACGTTTTTATTTTTGGCAATTTATTCGACTATTCTCATTTACTTTTATCGGTAATGTCCAGTGAACCGCACAATGCATTACAGGGAAAATTCATTTATTGCTCGCACTACTCGCTTGTGGAATGATCTTCCTATGGAAGTTTTTCCCGTCAGTTACGATATTGGTAAGTTTAAATCAAATGTCCACAAACACTAATCCCTCTTTCCACCTTCCTATAACCTATTTTCCTAAACCTGCACAATGCACTGCATGAGTAGGGGCCATCCCCAGAGTGCTGGTTTTACAAAAAAAAAAAAAAAAATCCTAAGAAAATGAATTATTTCAGTGGTGTTTACTCACTTTTGGCGCTCAGTGATGCGTTGCATTTACAAACAAAGAAAACGGCACATCAGCAAAAAAGACAGAGGAGCAAGCATAGTAAACACACAACCTTCTAGTGAGTATTTTAGTGTTCGTACGCGAATCATACTTATTTTATGCTTCGTGTATATTTTGAGTTATGAACAGACGTCGGCACAAAGAGAACATGATAAAAATGTGAGTGTATTTGTGAGAAGCATGTGTATAACTCAGAGGAAAATTATTAGTAATTATTGTTTCAAACAGTGTTCGAACAAATATTGTGCTTTTTAATGCCATTGGTATTTTTCGTACAAGTTTTTATGGATTTGTAGTAAGAGTCATCATTACATATTTCAGATACCTGAAATTCAATATATTTAAAGCAAAAAAAAATTATGTTTCCCAGTTTTTCTTCACATTTTAATTGAATTTTTCTTTGGGTGTATAATTGATACACAAAAAAATTTCAAAAAGAAGCGACGAGAACCTGCTTCACTGAATGCTGACAAGCAATTGAATGCATTTTTACGCTCATTTTAACGAATATTGTTGATGTTCGTGTCCTATGTGTGTAAAAAGCTGAACTTGTTCGGCTCCCGGGAGACATTGGTGCCGACGTCTGGTTATGAAGAGTCGAAATCAACAACATCATACGTGTTGTTGTTAAGTATGGATAAGTATGATGAGTACTTCAAACTTTGAATATGAGTAGAGGGTTCCATGAGATTAAAATGTGTACGAATGAATGCGTATAAGTATTAGAAATTATGAGTATGATTCGGTTCTACTCATCTTTTTGAATACTCATTGCTGATCTCTGGTGCCCATGTACAAAATGCTTCAATAAGACATATCTCTTCCAATCGTTGTGCTGTCATAATAAATAACCTTTTGAACTTTCCTTTACTTCCTTAAGTTTTTTCTTTGCAGTTTAAGCAGTTGTACCCGTTGAATTGTTATGTAAAATTTAAAGGCGTGGCATTGCAGTTCCAATTTGTTTAACCATAACACTTCACTTATTATTGCCACAACACCTATTATTATTTCGTTAAGTGCGGTTGGGCGATGTTATTTTTGGTAACTTAGTTCTGAGTACGTTTTTTTTTCTTGTTTTGCTTTTGTTTTCTCAAACTTGATGTTGGTTGTCAGTGAATTTGTTTAACATTGAGCACATTGAGTACATTGAGTGTGAAGTCAATGCTTGATCTTAAATCGAACAAAATTTCAAGTTAGCAAGCAATCAAGTTAGAGACATACATACATACATACATATGTTCATGCGGATGTATGAATACACGTGCATACATACATGCATGAACCTTCAAGTGAGTGACTTCAATTTGTACTGAATACAGGTCTTTCTTCCTTTTTGATTTCTTTTTGCAAAGGCTGCCATGATATTGTCTTTTTTTTTGCGCTTTGATTGAAAAATGTTTTCTTATTTTTTTGATATTTTTGTTTTTTTTTTTTGGGATTTGTTTGTTTCTGAAATTCATTTTTGCCAAATGGTGTATCTTGTTAAATCCTGAAAAAACACAACAAACATGAAATCTTTACGTTTACATATTATTCCCATTAGCATTTTCTCTCTTCTCGTCCCCAAAACTGATCTTAATTCTTTATTTATTGTATTTTTTTTTTTTTTATAACAGGCTCATACAATATATGGATGATGCTGATGACACGCGACCATTTTCATGCGAAAATTCCAACAAAAACCTAAAATGTCAAAAACACAAAAAGAACGAACCGAAAAGGCACCAAATACCTTAATGTCATATGGCAAGAGTAAAAGAGAGAGGAGAGAGTGAGGGAGGGAGGGAGAGAGGTAGACAGTGGTGGTAGAGGAAGAAATGTTACTATAATGGTATGTGATGTTTCACTTTGCTCGATGATTTGTATTCATTTCACATATTGGCATGTGTCACCTTCTGTTGTCAACACAAGGAACCAACAACTCGGTAACAAAAAACAAAAAAAAAAAAAACCAAAAAATAAAACAAATAAGAGAGAAAACAGAAAACATTTTAAAACAATTTCGAAAATTCTTGTCAACATTTAAATTATTTTAGAGCCAATAAAAATGTAAAAAGCACTCAAAAAAAAAAAAACAGAAAAAAAAATTATTATACACCGGCCACGATTCAAGGGAAAACAAATTAAATTCGGTAATAAACTGCATGATTTTACAGTTAAGCAAAGGGAATAACGTTACGTTGAAAACATTAAAGTGCAGAAGAGAGTTTTAATTGGAACAAGAGATAAAAAATAATAAAAAAAAACAAAAAGAATAAAATTAATACGCCAACGAATGTATGGAATTCGTTGTTCATAGCCTTTTGCGATTCGAAGGAATCAGAGATAAAAGAAGTGTTGCTGTTAACTGCTCAATTTTATCTTATTATTGGCGTTGAAATTATTGTTTCTTGTTTCGTTTTTTTCTTTCATTTCTTGTTGTATTTGTTTTTAATTTACATTGTGTAGCAAGGACAACATGAATAGCAGCAGCAAACAACAGCAAAAACAATGGCTAAATGACATTAACAAGTGTTAATAAAACCATGATCATTAATAAATAAATAAACAAAATAAACAAACAAACGAACACCATCAGACAACAAACAACACTTCAGTTAACAACTACAATGACAACAACAACAACAACACCAGCAACACCAACAACAATAACAACAACAAGAATAAACATAAACGAATAATAATAATAATAATGCTGACTAATCTTTTGTGAATTTGCCACGAATGTTGTTGGTGTTCCAACCAAATCACGATCGATCGAATTCTAGCGACTTGAACAAAATTTACAAAAGACAGCAAAAAAAAAAAAAAAAAAGGAAAAAGGTCAAAATATGGTTAAAAATCATTTAATGTTTTATCATTAATTAATTTTGGCTGCAACAACAATAACAACCGCAAGAACTGCAACTTATTTCTACAACATGTCTTTCATACTGTCAACAGCTATCAATTAGGTTTGCAACCTATTATGATCGGCTACAACAATAACACTAACAACAATAATAGACATGCAAACAATGGTCATACAATATCTGTCCACAAACACAAAGGAAAAAAAAATATCATTCAGAGAGAGAGAGAGAGAGAGAGAGAGGAATAAGAATCATTAATTTCATTATAAAATCAGAAATTAGCTTAAAAACACCACACGAAACCTTTAAAACAATCCAATCGCTGTATGGTCATATTGAGAAAGTATCAAAAAAAAAAAAAAAAATTAATTCATAAACAATGATGATGACTAAAATAGACGAAAACATGTCACAAACTTTTCTGAGTTACGAGTATAAACGAAAGATATTTTTGCATTAAAAAAATTTTCGTAAACTTTATTTTCCAGTTTTACAAGAAGTATTCGATGGAACGTAATTAGTAGAAACGAATTTCAATAGACTCCAAGATAATCTTCTTAATACATACATACTGTTACGGGTAAAGGGTAAAAACCTTTTAAAAACGTTAAAAATATGAGTTCGTAGATTGCAAATAAAATCAAAATAAACATGTGTTTAATTTTAAATCAATTCTTTATTATTCGCACAATTCCGTGTGCCACCTTTATCGATTTGACTTAACCAACAAAAATTTACTTTAATTGTTATTATTCTTTACACGCTCGTTCGTTAGAACTTCAAACCACGATTCTCTTCCGCGTACGCGAATTAATATTTCTTCAGATTACGGGGACAACCGATTTGACAAATTAGGGGTCGCCGTGGTCTAGTAGGTAGTGTGCTGGCTTATTAGACGTAAAAGCCAGGATTCGAGTCCCAGGCCAGACATCAAAAAATAAAAATAAAATACAAAAAGTATTTTTTCGGCGATTTCTTCTCAGTTTCTCAAAAAATCTGTCGTTCGGAGTCGACTTTAAACTATAGGTCCCGCCACTTATGTATAAAATTAACACACACAACATAAGTGGTGTGAGAAACTGCGGGCTTCTTGGGGCGATTGCCTGTAGACTGTCTAATGGTGAAGGTATAGCACTGGCCATTTTATAGTCACCTAGCAGCAACTCGTTTCCTTGCCGTTCGCATCTTCCCCCTTTCCACTTTTCCTAAAAAACCTGCACAATGCACTGCATGAGTAGGGGCCATCCCCTGAGTGCTGGTTTCATAAAAAAAAAAAAATTCTCTTCCGCGTACGCAATAATAATTATTCGTTATTCTCTCTCTGCTTACAATCTTTTTGTAAGCAACAATACGGAGTTCTTCACACAAGTCTGACCGAATTCTTACTGAATCTCACGTGTCGTCTTCACACACGATTGACTGAATTCTAACTGAACCTCACGTGTCGTCTTCACACACGACTGACTGAATTCTAACTGAATCACCGTTGCCTGCTCTGTCTTGCCTTTTATATCACAAGGGTCAGCAGCAGCGTTGCCGTTTTGGGCTTTTCCTACCAAATTTGGTAGGATTTTTTTAATTTGGTAGGATGGTAGGTACAATTGATTTTTGGTAGGTTGGATCAAAAAGTATTTTTTTAGTTTAAAAATGTTATTAGAAATGAATTTTATAAATTATTTTTGTTATATTGTTGTGTTTTGTTGCTTATTAATACATGTACAATTATATATAATACTTTTTTAATAAAAAAGTCATACTTTTTCTCAAAAAAATATATATATTTACATTATTTAAAAAACTGGTAGGTTTTCAACGATTTTGGTAGGTTTTGACAAAAATTTGGTAGGATTAAAATTTGTTCAGTGGCAACGCTGGTCAGCAGTCTGATGAATGCACTTGAAGGAGAATGTCTTCGAGAAATATCGTAAAATGTAAACAAGCTGTTCTCATCATTGTTGTTTGTGTATCTTGTTTACTGTTTATCCGCTCTCTTTTTTTTATTCTGCATTTTGTTGTTGGTTGTTTACTTCTCTATCTGCTGCACTTTGTTTTTTTTTTTTTTGGTGAAACCAGCACTCAGGGGATGGCCCCTACTGATGCAGTGCATTGTGCAGGTTTTAGGAAAATGTGTTATAGAAAGGTGGAAGAGAGGGAGTAGTGTTTGTGGACATCTCAAGATGCGAACGGCAAAGAAACGAGTTGCTGCTAGGTGACTATAAAATGGCCAGTGCTATACCTTCACCATTAGACAGTCTACAGCAATCGTCCCCAAGAAGCCCCCACCCTTCAGTCCTAGCTTCTCACACTGTTGTTGCCTATTTACATCTTTATCCCTTATATTTTTTTAATACTTATGTTGTTGCTATATTTTTGTTTATTCATCGATCTTGTAAACAAGTCCATTGTTTTTGTTGCTATATTTTTACTTATTCGTTGATCATGTGGACAAGTCCATTGTGCTGTTTTTGGGGCTTTTGTTTATTATTTTAATAACACCATTTCCATTTTCGTAACAATACATATGTTCCTTCAATGGATGATGATCATCAAAACATCCATGACACAATCCTAGGTGCATTCTTTGTTTTAGTCTTGACCTCATTTTCGCGAGTCTCGTGGTTATAGATTGTTTTGTTGTTTGTTCTTGACAAAATACTGTTGATCCTCAGAGCATACGATCATAAGTAGAATTTTGAAATCGGAAAATTGTTACCATACACATGAAACGAGATACCGATCCAATCATTAGTGTGACATGCTCCGGTATATAACCACGTACAGTGCTGGTTTTATAATTAGTACACCTATCCATCAAAAAGTTTCTGTGTTTGTTTGAATATTTTACTCTTCATAAAGAATGATTCCTTGATTGGTCAACATTTAACCAAACAAATTGTGTAGATTCAGTTTAATTCCATTCGCTCATTCGCTTGTATGTGCTTGTAATACTATAATATTCGTACATAAGTACATAAGTTGATAATTAAGTTGATATTATCTAATGGCCATCGTAAAGCTCTCGTAAAGCTTATTCAATTCATGAACGGATCTTGAGGTACAAATTGAATAAAAGATTTTCCAAATCTGTATGAAAATGGTTCGGGTGACTTCTTGAAACTCTTTCCGGAAATTTATAATTGTTTATTAAAAAGGTATGAAGTCGCCGTAGTCTAGTAGGTAGTGTGTTGGCTTATTGGACTGAAGGCCCGAGTTCGAATCCCAGGTCAGACATCAAAACGAAATTATGGAAATATTTCTTCGGCGACTTCCTCTCAGCAGATTTCTGGCAAAAACTCTGAGAGTATTAAAATTGCCATGAAAAGCTTCTCAAAAAACTGTCGTTCGGAGTCGACTTTAAACTGTAGGTCCCGCCACTCATGTATAAAAATTAACGCACACAACATAAGTGGTGTGAGAAGCTAGGTCGTAATCCTGACTGAAGGGTTGTAATGACCAATTATGTTATGTTATTAAAGAGTTGTTGTGCTTACAAAAAATATTATAAGAATTAAATCCAAATCATGATTTTGTCCGCCTTTAATGGCCGTGTTTTAGCCTCTTAAATTGGAAAGATTGGGCAATGGCTTCGTCTTTACCACGTACGTATCATCATGTCATCAGTAAGAAACTTAAGCTAGAGCTTGAGTTCCCATCAAAGATCAGCAATGAATGATTTTTTCGCTATGCTTATTACAGTGGCCAAGGAATTTTTTCTTTTATAATTCGAAAGTGTCATTTATTGTAAAATTCTTTTGTTGAAGTTCGCTTCACTTTAAACATCGCTTAAATATTCTCCATACAATATTTCTGGATTAAATACAATACACGCTCTTCTTGTGACTTCGATAAGGCAATTGAGCGATTCGATTGTAATACCGCGACCTTACCTAACCTAACCTACAACAAATACAAAATAAAAGTTTACCTTCTTACTAATTGGCCACTGGTCCCTCCACTATTCTGGATGTTGATCCGGTGGCCCCTGTGAACATGGACTATCTCCCTGCTGAATATTGTCGTGACAGATGTTTCCACGCTCTGATTCCGAGTAAGGATGACTGGAATCCTAATACGGTCGTCTTCCCGGAAGTCCTGGATATATATATCGACGGCTCTAAACTCGATAATGGGGTTGGAAGCGGTGTCTACTCTGGGAAACTGGACCTGAATATTTCTCTCCGTCTGCCGGACTACTGCAGCGTGTTTCAGGCGGAGGTGATGGCAATTTACCGGGCCGCTCAATGGATCCCCGTCAACGATGCTCCTTTCACTCGCGTCTCGGTCTTTTCTGATAGTCAGGGCGCGATAAGATCTCTATCGGGTTTCGTGAATAACTCTAGGATCGTTAGGGAATGTCGCCGCTGTCTCGACCTTCTCTCGGGGCGCTTCACCAGTGTCTCTCTGTGATATTCCGGGAAACTGTAGGGCCGACGTGCTCGCCAGAGCTGGTGCGCTTCTGCCGGAATCCTCTTCTGTTGAATTGGGTATGCCATTTGCCTCGGTGAAGCTGACCATTGTGCGGAAGTTCTTTCGGGACGCCAACCTATCCTGAGTCAATGAGGAGTCCTGCTCCACCGCAAGACTCACCTGGCCCAAGATGGATAGAAGGCGTACCAACCGATAACTTGGTCTCGGTCGTGATGTCATCTCGACTACAGTGGCCGTGCTTACAGGTCATTGCGTCATGGGTAGACACGCGGAAAGTATGAGGCTCCCTTTCAACGACTTCTGCCGTGGTTGCAGGTCCGCTGAGGAAGAGGAGACTGTTGTTCACTTTCTTTGTCAGTGCCCGTCTCTTGCTAGGTGTAGATATAGGTTATTTGGCGCCCCATTCCTTGTCAGCTTAACGGAGCTATCATCTATTGACATCAAGGATATAGCCTCGTTCATCAAACTTTCTGGCTGGTTTTCCAGTGTGGGGTAGTCGTGCTTTGGTTGTGCAGCCCTTGCGCTGACCAACTTCTTCCTTTTCCTTGATTTTGGTGGAACTTGGTTAGTACAGGGACTGCGTTCACCCGTGGCATCACAACGGGCCGCTATGCGTGCTCAAGTGAGCTTTTAGATTTTCAGAGCTACTACTCCGACCTATCCTAACCTACTAATTGGCCATTAACAAGCCGATTAACGGATTTCATCTTCCCAGGCGCCTCTGTTTCTTGAGCGCCTACATCAGTTGGTCACATCAATCGCTGACAGGGCTTCCTCGATTTGGTCCTTCCCACGCAAACAAGGTCGTTCTATTCGCCGACTTCCGCAGATCCCCGCATCAAATACCCGTCTCGCCGGAGCATCCTCCTTCATTCGAACGATATGGCGGAGCCAGTGCAGGCACTGCATGTTCATAAGCTGCACAACGTCTATGTGGTTGAGGAGCTTATACAGCTTACTGTTGGATCGGATGCCAACTCGCACTGGATCGAAGATCTTGGGTAGGACTTTTCTCTCGAATACTCTCAAGGCTACTGCATCAGTGCTTAATAGAGTCCATGCCTCTGCGCCATAAAGAAGCACGGGGAGGATGAGCATCTTGTAGAATATTAGTTTTGTCCTACGTGAGCGACAAAATAAAAATTCATGTATTATTGAATACATACTTTTAATGCTCTGGTCTGCATTAATTGATAGGAATATTTTTTTTTTTTGTATAACTTTCATCACAAAACAAAAGAAATAAAATAAAAAAAAATTGCCAGTCAAGAAAACAATCGTAAAGATAAATTCTAACAAGGTTTATACATAAGAACATAGCCATTCTGTTCTGTTCCGTTCCTCTACTGTTCTCTTCTCTTCTTCTGAGTGAATTTATCGTGTGTGATTTATTCATGTTTCGCTTGCGAATTTTTATTTTGTCACCAACATTAGTACGGACTGATACACACACACACACACATACACATACTCATGCTGGTCTGATGCGGGAATCTACCTACTGATTTGGCATATGAAAGAAATATCATCTCTTAATGATATTCAGATTCAGATTTTATCACCTTTTTTTATTGTTGTTTTCGATTTTTGAATTTTGTTTAAAACAAACAGTCTTAGCCGTTGTTGCTCCTACGCACAGAGTCGAGTCGATTAAGAAAAACGAAAAAAAAAAACACAAAAACACAAACAAATGATCTCGAGACAGACTATTTGACCATTTATTTGTCACCGAAATGTTAACGAGTTTTATTGCATGGAATTTGAAGAATTTCATCGTCGTCGTCGTTTTTTATTTTTTTATTTTATATTTCTGTTGTCGTTATCAACAGAATTTAATAAAAACATAAAAACAGGTCCAATTTGTCAAGGCTAAGTGAGTATGTGAATAAAATGTTGTTAAAAATTTCAAAAAAAAAAAAAAAAAAAAAAAAAAAACAAATAATTTTTTTTAAAATTGAATGAATATTTCTAAAATTCTATTGTATGGATATCAAGCTCACTTAGGTATTCTAATGATGGGCATTACGATTTTTATGCTTTTAATTTTTTTTTTTTTTTTTGAAAACAAGAATTTGAAATTGATTCTTCTGAATAGTTTACGCTTTATTCATCTCTTCGTCTTTATATATCTTCTTCGTCTTTTTGGTATATTCATGATTATCATCAGAGATCAGCAATGAGTATTCAAAATGATGAGTAGTGTCGAATCATACCCATAATTTCTGATACTTATACGCATTCATACTTATTTTAATATCATGGCACCCTCTCTGCTCATATTCAAAGTTTGAAGTACTCATCATACTTATTCATACTTAACAACAACACGTATGATGTTGTTGATTTCGACTCTTCATAACTCAACATATACACGACGCACAAAATAAGTATGATTCGCCTACGAACACTAAAATACTCACTAGAAGGTTGTGTGTTTGCTCTCCTTGCTGCTCTGTCTTTTTTCTTATTTTTGCAAATGCAACAATAAGTAAGACCAGCGTTGCCATTTGCCAAGTTTTCCCTTTTTTTCAAGTTTTTTAAGATGCGAAAAAGTTTTCTTTAAATTTGTTTTCTAACAAAACAAGTTTTTTCGACAAAATTAAATTTAAATTTTTTTCAATAAATTCAATAATAATAACACAAGATATTTAAATTTTTAAATAAAATATTGTGTATTTTATTAGTCCCGGACAAAAAACGCAAAAAACACCAACAGAGGGCACCGGGCTCCGGAATTTCCTTTAAAAATGTTGGTACTTTTGTAGAAAACAAGTTTTTTTTTGTAAAAAAAAAGTTTTTTTTTCCCAGAAATAAAGTTTTTTTTTAAAGAAGTCGCCGTAGTCTAGTAGGTAGTGTGTTGGCTTATTAGACTGAAGGACCGAGTTCGAATCCCAGGTCAGACATCAAAACGAAAATATTTCTTCGGCGACTTGCTCTCAGCAGATTTCTGGCAAAAACTCTGAGAGTTAATAAAATTGCCATGAAAAGCTTCTCAAAAATCTGTCGTTCGGAGTCGACTTTAAACTGTAGGTCCCGCCACTTATGTATAAAATTAACACACGCAACATAAGTGGTGTGAGAAGCTAGGTCGTAATCCTGACTGAAGGGTAATGTAATGATCAATTATGTATGTTATGTATGTAAAGTTTTTTTAAAAAAAATCTGGCAACGCTGAGTAAGACTGTTAATTATGATGAATGATTCGAGTCACTCCTAGCATTTATAAGTATTAGAAGTATTTTTCTAAGGTTATGAATCTAAATGAGTAGTGGTCTTATGAATCAAACATATTTCGAATGGTATGAGTTTGATGTCAACGTTGTACGCATACCCATTGCAACCAGTACTTATTGCTGATATCTGATTATCATCCTTTGAATTCTGTTCGTGTTTCCTATTATTTTCCTTTTCATT
Source organism: Sarcophaga caerulescens (assembly GCA_927399465.1). Classification (NCBI taxonomy): domain Eukaryota; kingdom Metazoa; phylum Arthropoda; class Insecta; order Diptera; family Sarcophagidae; genus Sarcophaga; species Sarcophaga caerulescens. The sequence continues at coordinate 2,129,584 of OV656866.1, forward strand.
CACGATTGGAATAATCTATTCACGATTGAAAATTTTATTCTTTTTTCATCATTTCCCCACGTGTGATTGTGGTGGAAACGATTCCCACCAGAAATTCGTGTCTATTATACTACAACAAGCTTAAGGTCTAAGTTCTTCAGTTCATAATAATTATAATCGAATTTGTAATTGTATTCTAATAAATCATCAATAAAATTAAAATTGAAATTTTATTTCTTTGTTTTGTTTCTGTTTTCCAGATAAGCAGACAATTAGTTGGTCTACTGGTTAGGACGTTAGCATGTGGCCACGTAATGCGTGTAGGGGTGAGTAACTTTTGAAAATTTTGTGCTACTCTTCCTTAAGAGGTAGCGCTGCTCGACGTACCGTTTAATTCTGAGATTATTAAAGCCTTTTAATTTTATAGATTTCTGGATAACTTGGGTTTGTAGACCAGTTCTTTAACCGCTACACCATGCCAGCTCTCTGTTTTGAGTGGAGGTAGGCGAATATTTGTGAATAATTTGACAAAATCAGTACAACCGTAACAGTACAGGGGAAACTACATATGTACGTGAGAACGCTGTTTTCCCAATTCTAATGATCGTTTCGATGCACTGATTGCCTATCTTAACCGCTAATATGACATCATTCGTTCGTTTCGCTTCGGTTCGGTTTCATTCATTTCATTCTGTCTCATTTATTCGAATGATTAATAACGCGGTAATTATATGTCACCACAATGTCCCAAATGGCTTATATCTCGGAGATCTTCTTCTTCTTCTTTTTCTTCTTCTTCCATAATAAGTATACGATATAATTAATTAAATTGTATTTCTTCATTTGTCTGTTGTTGTTGTTGTTGTTGGCTTATTTAACTTGAAAAAATGTTTCTCCGGCGTAAAAGGTGTAAAAACACAGATACACGTCATATAACAAAGCGCACCGAACTGAAAAAGTCCAACTTGAGCCGCACAACTCCAAAAACAAATGAATGGGGGGTAGAACAACGAATACAAAGGGGGAAAAAAAAGATGAAAAAAAAGGAAGAAAAAAAGGAAGAAAAAAAGTGTAAAAGAACGATAAAACCACTGATTGATGGCTAACGAAAGAAATTTCTTTGTTTCAATAAATTTTGGTAAATTTATTACAAATTGTCTGTTGGAACCTGTGACAAAGTGAGAATCACCAAAAACACGAAAGAAGAATGAATTTGATTTGGCTCTTTGGCAGTCCTGCTAGATCGATTCCAGTCAGAATAAAAATTATAATAAAAAAGAAAAAAAAAGAAAAGAAAACGTATTGATTAAGGGATTACAACTATGCCACCCATAAACAAAAAATGATTTACTTAGAAGCGTAAACAATTACAAAAAAAAAAAAAAAATTATTATAAAAATACTGCATAACCAATTACAGTAACATGATCACGAATGAAGTCGCCGTAGTCTAGTAGGTAATGTGTTGGCTTATTAGACATACGGTCACGGTTCAAACATCAGGTCAGACATCTAAATGAAAATATGAAAAAATATTTCTTCGACGACTTCCTCTCAGCAGATTTCTGGCAAAAACTCTGAGAGTAAATAAAATTGCCATGAAAAAGCTTCTCAAAAATTTGTCGTTCGGAGTCGACTTCAAACTGTAGGTCCTGCCGCTCATGTATGAAATCAACGCACACAACATAAGTGTTGTGAGAAACTAGGTTGTAATCCTGACTAAAGGGTTGTAATGACCAATTATGTGTATGTATGTATGTAGTATGTAGATGGCATTCAAGCCTCACAAATACACAAAGCTTAGGCGAAAGTAAAACGGAAACTTCTCCATAATATAGGGTGTTTTTTTATAGAGGTATAGAACTTTAAGTTGCAATAAAACAACGATGGATTGTTCGATTGACATGAATTTTATTTATCTGAAAGATAATCTTGTGGCATTACATTTTAAATATGATTTCTGGCATATGACCGCCACGGCTGGCGCGGATGTAGTCCAATCTGATGTAGTCCAATTTTCGATGACTTTTCCCAACATTTGTGGCCGTATATCGGCAATAACACGGCGAATGTTGTCTTCCAAATGGTCAAGCGTTTGTGGCTTTACCGCATAGACCAATGACTTTACATAGCCCCACAGAAAGTAGTCTAGCGGTCCAAAACAGGTCCAAAACGTGAAATTAGGCGGTCACCAAACGTGTCTTTCAATAAATCTATTGTGGCACGAGCTGTGTGACATGTTGCGCCGTCTTGTTGAAACCACATCTCTTGGACATCATGGGTATTCAATTCAGGAATGAAAAAGTTAGTAATCATGGCTCTATACCGATCACCATTGACTGTAACGTTCTGGCCACTATCGTTTTTGAAAAAGTACGGACCAATGATTCCACCAGCCCATAAAGCGCACCAAACAGTCAGTTTTTCTGGATGTAACGGTGTTTCCACATACACTTGAGGATTACCTTCACTCCAAATGCGGCAGTTTTGTTTGTTGACGTAGCCATTCAAACAGAAGTGCGCTTCATCGCTAAACAAAATTCGCTTATGAAAATCGGGAACAACGGTAATCTCGTTTTGGGCCCATTCGACGAATCTACGCCTTACTTGATGATCGTTTGGCTTCAATTCTTGCACGAGTTGGATTTTGTAAGCACGCAAACCAAGATCCTTCCACAAAATCTTCCATAAAGTGGATGGACACAGATCCAATTCCTGTGCTCGATGGTGGATGGACTCATTCGGGTCTTCCTCAATGCTACGCTCTACAGCAGCAATAACTTATTCTGTACGCACCGTACGGCGTCTCTGGGGATGCAAGTTATCAATAAGAGTAAACGTGGTGCGAAAACGTTCCATGGTTAATCGAATTAACTGCTCTGATGGACGATTTTGTCGACGAAAAAACGGACGTAGTGCGCGATACGTTTTCCGCACAGAACCATTATTTTCGAAATAAAATTGCACTATTTGCAAGCGTTGTTCAGGCGTGAGTCTATTCATGATGAATTGCCAAACTAAACTGAGAATAAATCACTTGACAGCTGTTAAATCGGTCGCCATCTTGAAAAGTAATGCCAACTTAAAGTTCTATAACTCTATAAAAAACACCCTTTATATAGAACTCGAGATCGAGTGACTCGAATCATTCATTAAAATTTACAGTCTTAATTATTGTTGCATTTACAACAAAAGAAAACAGACAGAGCAGAAAGCAGAGCAAACACACAACCATTTAGTGAGTATTTTAGTGTTCGTACGCGAATCATACTTATTTTATGATTCGCGTATGTGTTGAGTTATGGAGAGTCGAAATCAGTGTTGCAAAACTGAAATTTTGAAAGGTACGGAACTATAACTGAAAGAGTACTTTTTTGCATCAAATGGTACTTTTGTAAAAAAATGCACGCATATACGTATATAATTGGTCATTACAAACCCTTCAGTCAGGATTACGACTTAGCTCCTCAACACCACTAATGTTTCATTTATAAGTGGCGGGACCTACAATTTAAAGTCGTCTGCGAACGACAGATTTTTGAGAAATTTTACATGGCAATTTCTTCATTTACTCGCAGAGTTTTTGCCATAAATCTGCTGAGAGGAAACCGCCGAAGAAATTTTTTTCGTATTTCATTTTGTATCGTATCATTCTACTGTATCGATTGCATCAGTTCAGCTTCGTTGACAACATAATGGCAGTACAGTATTGCTAATGACGCTGAATTAATCTGGTTAAGAAGAGAACCTAATTGCCCTTTTCCTCGAATTACTTGACCGTCTATAGCACTTTTGCGATTCTCACAGGCCACTGTCTCTTTGAAAGATATGCCTATATGCAGAGATTTTGCCAGAAGGAAGTCGCCGGAGAAATATTTTTTTCATATTTCGTTTTGATGGATATGTCTGACATAGGTTTCGAACCGTGGGCTCACGTCAAGTAAGCCCGCACACTGCCTACTAGACTATTTATTTATTTATATTTAATACACATACGACACGGAACAGAAAAACTAACGACTTATTCGTGTTCCTCACATACATGACAAAAAAACAGCTGATTCGGAGCGTAACAAAATGCAAAAGCCACGTTTAGTTAAACGTCGATGGAACATAATGTAACATACGTTCGTTTTTAGCATATCAAAAGCAACGCAAATGTTTACCGAAATTACATTACGGTTCGGCAAGCGTTTTCATTGCTTTTCGTGTTCCAAAAACGAATGTACGTTTCGTGGACGTTTGGCTAACCGGGGCTAAAGTCTAATTCTACCTTTAGCAATACGTTGAACATGTTTCGAATACATTAATAGTTGAAAAACGCAAAACTTAAAATATGTAATTATAAAAAAGTACTGAAAGCGTCGTGGGGGTACTGCGGTATTTTTGAAATGATAAAGGACTGAAAAAAGTACTAAAGCACTCAATTTTTCAACACTGGTCGAAGTCAACAACATCGATGTTGAGTGTGAATAATACTAATACTATTCTCTGCCAAAAGTTGGAACACATGTGCTATTTTTCGAATACTGCTGTCAAGCTAATCTCATCGTATCTACGTGTTAGAAGTCAATTTGTGTATCATGATGGTCTAAATCGTACAATTTTTTAATATCTAGAGATGTACCACAGGGCTCGATTCTTGGTCCACTTTTATATTCGATTTATTCTAATGATCTGCCAACTAAGTTGAAGTTTTGCAAGGTACAAATGTACGCAGATGATGTTCAGTTGTACATTAGTTGCTTGCCATCTGATATTACAAATTGTATAGGGAAAATAAATTGTGATCTGCATAATGTGCTTCAATGGGCGTCGATTAATGGTCTTTGCCTCAATCCGAGGAAATCAAAAGTTTTAATAATAGGCAAGGTAAACTATACGGCACAGCTTACACCATTACAGATTAATAATACTTCTATTGAGACTGTACATAGTGTTAAGAACCTAGGAGTTATCTTTAATAACAGCCTTAACTGGTCCAACCATGTGAATTCTATCTGTGGTAAAACGGTTGCCATGTTGCAAAGTCTTTGGCTAACGCAATATTTTACTCCGTTTGATATTCGTATGCTGCTCGCGAAAACATATCTCATCCCCACTCTGCTGTACGGATGTGAACTGTTTTCTAGTTGCGTCTCAGTAAGTAGGAACAGGCTCAAGGTCACTTATAACAGTATTACTCGATATGTTTTTGGTCGTACAAGGTACAGTAGGATATCTGAGTTATCATATCGAATCTATAACACATCTTTTGGGAATTTGTTGAAATGCCGTACTCTGGTGTACCTACATAAAATCATCTACATATATTAGGAAACCCCATTATTTGTTTGATAGATTAGTTTTTTCAAGATCTAATAGAGGCTTTAGAATTAATAGCGTTAGATACCGCAGGCAGATATCTGAGAGACACTTTTACATCAATGCAATTCGTCTCTGGAATGAACTCCCAAACAACATACAATTACTAAGCAATGCTAAGCATTTCAAGACTGCAATTATAAAATTTTTGAATGAGCATAATGCGCATACGTAATTAATCAATCATATTTTTTTTAATATAATTATAAATTTTGTTTTTAATAACATTTGTTATGTTAATTTATTTTTAACGTTATTATTTTGTATTTTCTTATATTTTGTTATGACTATATCCTTAGCAGTACTATTAAATAAGATGATATCTTGTTGTACTGTATTTACGCCTGAATGAATAAATAAATAAAATAAATAAATAAATAAATAAGTATGATGAGTACTTCAAACTTTGAATATGAGTAGAGGGTTCCATGATATAAAAATAAGTATGAATGCGTATAAGTATCAGAAATTATGAGTATGATTCGATTCTACTTACCTTTTTGAATACTCATTGCTGATCTCTGATACTCACATCAATAAATTGACTAAAAACACCAAAAAAAAAAATAATTTTTGATTTTAAAAACCATTGCAGAACAACTAAATTCAAGAATCATCGTGAAAAACAAACAAACATGGTCAAGCATCAAAGTTGTGTGTCATCTGTCGCCAAGTATTTAAAACAGGGATTACCATTTCATAGCACAATTGTGCAGAGAGAATTCACACACATTGCTTATGCTCTTTTATTTAGTCGTCGATCACACTGCGACAAGCACACATGTCAGCGGATGCTATAATTTTTTTTTTTCTATGTTTACACTCAAAAAAAAATTTATGTTAAAAAATCCTTTTTTTTAAATTCAAAGTCTTATATGTTCTTAAAACGCATTTTGATGGTTTTAATAGTCAAGTAAATAATTTAGATGATATGGAAAGAGGACAACTTTTTTATATACAAAAAGCAATATTTTGGAAAAATTAAAAGGTTGGTTATTAGCAGGAGAGGAAATTTATGAACCAAAATTAGTATCCAGCAAATATTTAAAAAACATTACCTAATTATTAAGTCAAAGATGTATAACTTTATGTATGTTGATGAAATGAAAATCAAAATAGGGTATATTACTAACATTTTCCTATGACTGTAAGCTCCCAACTTATTTTTTCTCTCTTACTCACTAATACACAACCAAAAATTTTTTGGTAACCCCTGATTTAAAACAAAACCAAAACAATATTTTAAGAAAATTACAAAATTCGATAATGAAACTCCAAAAAATAATGGCAGCCTCTTGCTAATAATGCTAATCAATGGCAACATGGCCACGCAGATGATCAGGAGGAGAGGAATAGTAACGAAATGCTTCTACAGTGTGTTGCAGATGAAAGTGTCGTCTTCAAAATTAAAGACGTTGTTGTAATTTCTTTTGATTTCATAAGCTTGTATCATCGATTGCATTCTGGTGGTATTTGTCTGTCTGTCCGTGTTAAAAAAAAAAAAATTAAATTCTAGAAGAATTCTGACAAAGAGTCTTGGAGGGACAAGACAAGAGTCGTAGTAAAAGATGTTATAGGTGGTGTAGATGGAACAACGGTTGGTGGTGGTCTGCTAAGTGGATTTGTATGTTTTTTTTAAGAGGAAATGTTTATTGTTTCAATTTTGTTATCAGCTCTCTAAAACAAACACAAACACACGCGTTCACACAATAACCACACCACAACAGTTGAGCCAGAAAGAAACAGACAGACAGACGGACGGACGGACAGACAGAAATGGACGGACATTAAAAAAGATACTAAAATACCCATCAAGCGACAGTTTTAGCTTTCTTTCCTTAATTTAATAAGTATGAATGCATGAATAAACATTTCATTTGACCACAGGGACAGAAAACACAACCAACAACACCAAACAGATCATGTAAAAACCTATAAAAAAAAAAATCAAAACAAAAAATTACTGAACACTGTGATAATGCTGATGCTGATGCTGGTGATGGTGATGGTGCTGGCTGCGGAAGACAGTTATCGAGAGTGTCTGAAACCTTGTTTTGTTTTGTTTATTTGGTTTTTTTTGTTTTTGTTTTTTTAGAGTTAAAACCCAACTCCATATAGAGGAGATAGAAAGAAGATAAACTGATATTGAGCAGACATTAATGTTGTTGGCACTGGCATCCAATGGCCAACGTTATTGGCTTGACAATCGTCTGCTGAGGAGGTGGCGATGATGATGCTACACTTCGAAGTATTATGGTCAACTCATGTGTTGTGTTTTCGAATAAAAAACAATTTTTGATTTCTAATTTGTTGTGGTCTGTCTGTGGCAACCAGAAAATTATCTTTTTATTTATTGCTCAACTGACACTTCTGTTTACCGGAAGAATCATTGTCTTCATCATCGCCTTATCAGCATGAGCACCACATTCAACAGCAAAAAAAAATCAAAAAAAAAAAAAACAAAAAAAAAATTTTTTTTTAAAGTTTTCTTCAATAAAATTCTGCTCTCTTGAATAAAAGTTATTTCATTGCATTTTTAATGTGTTTACTAAAATTGAAATTCAATCTGTCTTTACGCCCGTGTTAGTTGTTTTCGGGGGAAGGGAAATAGAATTTTTAAAATATTCGACATCAAAAAATGCAAATCCGAATAAAATCTTGAGGACAGGCAATACAGGGTGGGCCACAAGAAAAGTTTAATAACTTTTTTGTTTATTAACTTTTTTTTTATTTTTTCTTTCAGATTATATAATATACAAAATGGAAATTTTTTTACACTAAGTATGAAAAATGATGTCTCTTAAATGACCACCGTTTTCAGCTTCGCACTGATGGGCTCTTTTTAGAGCATTTTCCATAACATCTTTCAAAACTTGTGGCTGTAGCGTTCGAATTTCTGCAACAATGTTTGCCTTGAGTTCAAGGATTGTCTCTGGCTTGTTCACATACACTCTCTCCTTCAAAAAACCCCAAAGAAAATAGTCGGGTGCTGTCAAATCTGGCGATCGCGCTGGCCAAATAATTTCCGAATTTCGAGAAATTATTCGCTCTCCAAAAATTTGACTTAAAAGTGCCATTGTGACTCGGGCAGTATGGGCAGTGGCTCCGTCTTGCTGAAACCACATACCAGGTCTGTTTTCAAGAGCAGGACGTAAAAAATTTTCATATCATAAACCGATACCACTCTCCATTTACGGTTACAGCAATTCCATCTTCATTCTCGAAGAAGTAGGGCCCAATGACATTTTCAGATGTGATCCCACACCATACTGTACACCTGATGGGGTGCAATTGGCGTTGATGAATGGCTCTTGGATTTTGAGAACCCCAGAACCTACAGTTCTGCTTATTAACAAAGCCATTCAAATGAAAATCGGCTTCATCACTCATAATCAAATTTTCAATAAAGTTGATTTCATTTCTGGCCAACTCTTGAAATTTAACTGCAAAATTAAGACGTTGCCGATGATCTCCGGGTTTTAATTCTTGGACCAATTGCACCTTATATGGGTATAACTGTAAATCTTTTTTTAAAATGCGCCGTAGTGACGTACGAGACATTCCTAGCTGAGCAGAACGCCTTCTGCAAAATGTTTCTGGTGCTTCGTTAACACTTTGCTGTACTCGTTCAATATTTTCCGCAGTGCGACTTAAACGTGGTCTACCGGTTCGAGGCAAATCTCTTACGCTGCCATGTTGGTGATGACGATTAACTAAGCAACGAATCATCGCTTCAGAGGGCGAAATTCTGACGTTAAAATGTCGACGATATGCTCTTTGCGTTAAAATAATTAATCTCTGGTTTAAATAATAAAATTCTATTGTTCTGGTTCTCTGTTCAGTTGTGAACCTCTCCATTATAAATTCTCCAAGTGTTGTCTATATAATCTGAAAGAAAAACTAAAAAAAAATTAATAAACAAAAAAGTTATTAAACTTTTACACCCCTTGGTTTCTTTTGGCCAACCCTGTATAATGACGTTTTCAAATAATGTTTTACGCGCATATGTACATACATATCAGCGATCGGCAATGAGTATTCAAAAAGATAAGTAGAATCGAATCATATTCATAATTTCTAATACTTATATGCATTCATACTTATTTTAATATCATGGCACCCTCTACTCATATTCTAAGTTTGAATTACTCATCATACTTGTTCATACTTAACAACACGTATGATGTTGTTGATTTCAACTCTCCATATCTCAATATATACACGAAGCACAAAATGAGTATGATTCGCGTACGAATGCTCACTAGAAGGTTGTGTGTTTACTTTGCTTGCTGCTCTGTCTGTCTTTTTTGCTTCTGTGTCTGTTTTATTTTTTTTATTGTAAATGCAACGCAACAGCTAAGACTGTAAATTTTGCTGAATGATTCGAGTCCCTCGAAACTATTCTAAATTAAGTTATTTAATTGCACTTGTTTTTGTATTTATCATCTCAAATATGACATTCATTGTCTTGTAATTGTGTCTAAGGTGCTTGTTATTGATGTTACCCGCTCTGGAATGCAGAGATGGAACATCGATCATCAACGTCTTAATTTTTCTTTAAGTTTGAAAGTTTTTCCCAGAGTTTGTAAAGGGTGATTTTTTAAGAGCTATAGGAAAATTTTTCAAAAAAGAAAAAACACATAAAATTCAGAAAAATGCATGAAATCTTTACTTGAATCGATAGTACGGTCCATATAATTTAATGTTTGAAGATTATTTCATGCAAATGTTGACCGCAACTGCGCCTCAAATGATCCATCCGCTTAGTCCAATTTTGGCATACTCTTTCCAACATTTCGGCCGGTATCTCACGAATAAATGCTTCAATGTTGTCTTCCAAGGCGTCAATTGAAGCGGGCTTGTCTGTATAGACATGAGCTTTAACATAGCCCCACAACAAATAGTCTAAAGGCGTTAAATCGCACGATCTAGGCGTCCAATTGACCGGTCCCGAAGGTGAAATAAAATGTTCACGGAACTCGCCTCTTAATAAGTCCATTGTTAAGCGTGCTGTGTGGCATGTGGCACCGTCTTGTTGAAACCACATATCATGCAAGTCAAGCTCTTGCATTTTGGGCAAAAAAAATTTGGATATCATCTCACGGTAGCGCTCACCATTCACAGTTACGTTACGATTCGCAGTATCTTTGAAGAAGTACGGTCCAATGATGCCACCAGCCCATAAACCGCACCAAACTGTGACTTTTTCTGGATGCATTGGTAGCTTTTGCAATGCTTCTGGCTGATCTTCACTCCAAAATCGACAATTCTGCTTATTTACGTATCCATTGAGCCAGAAATGAGCTTCGTCGCTGAACACAATTTTTCGATAAAGAAGTGGATCTTCGGCCAACTTTCCAAGAGCCCATTTTGATAATAAAATTCAATGATTTGCAAGCGTTGTTCGTTTGTAAGACGATTCACGGTTAAATTATAGACCAAACTGAAGATGTTTGACAGTGAAACAAAACACGAAACGTGCGTGAGCTGTTTAAACCAGTGTTGCCAAAAAGATAATAGCTAAAAAATCACCCTTTACTAGGAGTACTTGCGTTTATGGTGCAACACTTTAGGCATTATACCGTGTACAAAAATACAATATATTTGCAAAACAGAAACCGCCATTATAATCGCATTGAAAATTAAGTTTTTGTCTTTTGGATTCTGTCAAAAGCTCAAGCCCACCCAAAGATACAAATGAAATGAAATAATTTTAGTTTTAAACAAGTCATTGGGTCAATATTTCGCTACACATAATTATGACTGCAAAATTTGCAAAATTACCAGAAAAAAACAAAAACTCAAAGAAAAACGAAAAGAGTGAATAAGAAGTGATTTCTACGAACTATTCACTTTATAGGTGGGCACATGTTTGTTTATGAAACTAAATACCGCCAAAAAAAATAACAAAAAAAAATAAAATTACAAAAAAAAGCAAACCAAAGACACACAAATAAACGTAAATGAAATAAAAATCTTGCTAAACAGTTGTTAAAAAGTTGTAAAATAACGAACCTTAACCACACCACACCATCACCATAACCACACCAAATCACAATAAAATACACGACCAAAGCAAATCAAAATGCACCGCACCGAACTACATACTCCAACTTTACTTTACTTCCACTTCATTTCAAAGTGTAGTAAACTGTTCTCACTTTTATTATTTAAATTTTCTGGTGAACTTATTTATTTATCTGGCATTTTGCATCCCTCATCCCTCAATAGCATTCAGTATTGTTAACATCATTATCAACAAATGATTTAATGATGGAATCTTCGATTTTGTTCTCTCTTTTTTTTTTTTTGTTAATAAATTGTTATAATATATTTATTTTTATTTATTATAATATAATAAATTTGTTAAAAAATTAGAAAAGATTTGAAGAAAATATTTTGATAAAAATAAAATCAAATCGAACAACAACAACAACAGAAATTATAATAATATTCTGACAATATGCGTGCATGACATGTCATCACATAATGAATATGCCTAACAGAGATCAGCAATGAATCGTTTTTTCGCTACTCATAAGCGCTCATGCTTATGCTTGAATCAGTGTTGAAAAATTCAGTACTTTAGTACTTTTTTCAGTACTTTACCATTTCAAAAATACCGCAATACCCCCACGACGCTTTCAGTACTTTTTTATTATTACATATTTCATGTCGTGTGCTTTTCAACTATTAATGCATTAGCAACGTAATACTAATGGTAGAATTTGTCTTTAGCCCCGGTTAGCCAAACGTCCGCGGAACGTACGTTCGGTTTTATAATTCAAAAAGCAATGAGACAAATGTTTTCGGTAAGCATTAACATTGCTCTTCATATGCTACAAACGAAAGTATGTTCCATAACGTTCCGTCCACGTTTGACTGCACGGAACTTTTACGTTTTGTTACTTTCAGAATCAGCAGTTTTTGTTTTACATGTGAGGAACACGTATAAATGGTTAGTTTTTCTGTTCCGTACCATACGTGCATTAAATATGAAGAAATAAATAATCTAGTAGGTAGTGTGCTGGTTTACTAGATGTGAGCCCCCGGTTCATACCCAATGTTAGACATCTCCAAAATAACGAAAAATAAAAAAAATATTCCTGCGGCGACCTCTTTCTGTCAAGAACTCTGAAAGTAAATAAAATTGCCATGAAAAGTTTCTCGAAAATTTGTCGTTCGGAGTCGACTTTAAACTGTAGGTCTGGCCACTCATGTATATGGTGATTTTTTAGCTATTATCTTTTTGGCAACACTGGTTTAAACAGCTCACGCACGTTTCGTATTTTGTTTCACTGTCAAACATCTTCAGTTTGGTCTATAATTTAACCATGAATCGTCTTACAAACGAACAACGCTTGCAAATCATTGAATTTTAGTATCAAAATGGGCTCTTGGAAAGTTGGCCGAAGATCCACTTCTTTATCGAAAAATTGTGTTCAGCGGCGAAGCTCATTATTGGCTCAATGGATACGTAAATAAGCAGAATTGTCGATTTTGGAGTGAAGATCAGCCAGAAGCATTGCAAAAGCTACCAATGCATCCAGAAAAAGTCACAGTTTGGTGCGGTTTATGGGCTGGTGGCATCATTGGACCGTACTTCTTCAAAGATGCTGCGAATCTTAACGCCTTTAGACTATTTTTTGTGGGGCTATGTTAAAGCTCATGTCTATACAGACAAGCCCGCTTCAGTTGACGCTTTGGAAGACAACATTGAAGCATTTATTCGTGAGATACCGGCCGAAATGTTGGAAAGAGTATGCCAACATTGGACTAAGCGGATGGACCATTTGAGGCGCAGTCGCGGTCAACATTTGCATGAAATAATCTTCAAACATTAAATTATATGGACCATACTATCGATTCAAATAAAGATTCACTGCATTTATCTGAATTTTATGTGTTTTTTTTTGAAAAATTTTCCTATAGCTCTTAAAAATCACCCTATATAAAATAACGCACACAACCTAAGTGGTGTGAGAAGATAGGTCATAATACTGATTGTATTGTAAAGTATGTATGTATTTTTTTATAAAAGTACTATTTGATGCGAAAAAGTACTCTTTCAGTTATAGTTCAGTACCATTTCAAAATTTCAATTTTTCAACACTGGCTTGAATATAAGTGGAGTCAACAATATTGAAATTTAACTCTGATGTACTCTAATTCATTCATACTCACTACTCGCGTTGATTTATAAGTACAGGTTGCAATGGGTATGCGTACAACGTTGACATCAAACTCATACCATTCGAAATATGTTTGATTCATAAGCCCACTACTCATTTAGATTCATAATTTTAGAAAAATATCTTATAATATTTATAAATGAGTGGCTCGAGTGACTCGAATCATTCATTAAAATTTACTGTCTTAGTTGTTGTTGCATTTACATCAAAAGAAATCAGACACATAAGTCAAAAAGCAAAGCAAAAACACCACCTTCTAGTGTTCCTACGTGATTCCTATTTATTTTGTGATTCGTGTATACTCTGAGTTACTTACATAATTGGCCATTACAACCCTTCAGTCAGGATTACGGCCTAGCTTCTTACACCACTCATGTTGTGTGCGCTAATTTTATGCGTGAGTGGCGGGACCTACAGTTTAACGTCGACTCTGAACGACAGATTTTTGAGAAACTTTTTCATGGCAGGCTTATTTACTCTCAGAATTTTTGCCAGAAATCTGCTGAGAGGAAATCGCCGAAGAAATTTTTTTTTCATATTTTCGTTTTGTCGTCTAACCTGGGATACCAACCCGGGCTTTACGTCTAATAAGCCAACACACTACCTACTACACCACGGCAACTTCATACCATGAGTTATGGAGAGTCGAAATCAACAACATCATACGTGTTGTTAAGTATGATGAGTACTTCAAACTTTAAATATGAGTAGAGAGGTTGCATGATATTAAAATTAGTATGAATGAACGCATATAAGTATCAGAAATTATGAGTATGATTCGATTGTAATCATTTTTTTGAATACTCATTGCTAATCTCTGATGCCTAACACTCTTCACTGAATAAAATTTTGAGAAATTAATAGATTTTATTTAATGTTTCCTTATAAATATCTTGTATTCATTATTAGTTCCATTAACTATCTTTGAGAGGATCCTGTGGAACGGTAGCAAAATTTCAGTACGAAATGGTAGACTTATCTTTACAGAGAACTTAGAAGGAGATGGGAACATTAGTGTGGCAGACCTCGCATTGGATTTTCACTTTAGATTGGATGGTAACTGTAGCAGAGGAAATTTTTGGGATTTTGAAGACTCGTATCTGGTCGCGAAAATATCCCCTCTAACTATCCGCATTTGGTGGTATTAAGTTGAATACTTTGGATGATACCTTTGGGGATTCTTTTAGAGCATGAACACTCTATCGCTAGCTAGCTGATATTTGAGCTCTCCTTAGCTTTTAGTTTTATCGTACATTATTTATATTTTTATTGTGTATTACACAGCTCTGCATGGGTTTTGCAAATAAGATGGCTCCAAGTGTTTTCGAACGCATCTTTCGCGCTGAACACGAATCTGGGTTCCGTCATTTGGAATTTTTAAAATCTGAATGAAGATCTGTAATCAATCGAAGTCGCCGTGGTCTAGTAGGTAGTGTGTTGGCTTATTAGACTGAAGGCCCGAGTTCGAATCCCAGGTCAGACATCAAATCGAAAATATGAAAATATTTCTTCGGCGACGTCCTCTCAGCAGATTTCTGGCAAAAACTCTGAGAGTAAATAAAATTGCCATGAAAAAGCTTCTCAAAAAAAACTGTCGTTCGGAGTCGACTTTAAAATCTAGGTCCCGCCACTCATGTATAAAATTAACGCACACAACATAAGTGGTGTGAGAAGCTAGGTCGTAATCCTGACTGAAGGGTTGTAATAACCAATAAAAAAAAAAAAAAATTACACAGCCCTCCATGAGTTTTGCAAATAAGATGGCTCCAGGTGTTTCCGAAGGCATTTTTCGCGCTGAACACGAATCTGGGTTTCGCCATTTGGAATTTTTAAAATCTGAATGAAGATCTGTGATCAGCGACCACAAAAACCCCTGAGTAACAATTAAATCTGATTAATTCTTAAGGACCTCCGTAATGTGTTTCTTTTTCTCTTGCACCCCTTGACATAAACCCTCCCCCTACTTTAAGGGTGCATGCAAACAATTTGGCTTTGGGCTCATTTTAAAGAGCAAAGATCAATTGTCAATTTCTGACAATAGCGATGGTTCTAGCACGTCAGTGTTTAGCTCTACAATTTTTCAAAAATGGCGAAAAACGCTATTTTTAGGGGTTTCAACCCCCTTTTTCTCGAAAACCTGACGTGATGGAAATTTTTTGAACCCAGATTCGTGTTCAGCCCTAAAAATGCCTTCGGAAACCCCTAGAGCCATCTTATTTGCACAAAAAAAGTCCAAATTTGCAGGGCTGTGTTATTTATTAAGAAACAGTTGGTAATACTTTGGTATCAGTTCATTAGAGTTAAGGCCACGGTTCTAACCCCAGGTTAGACAACAAAACGAAAATTTGAAAAAAATATGTCTTCTGCGACTTCCTCTCATCCGATTTCTGGCAAAAATCTCTGAGGACTAAATAAAATTGCCTGGTTTAAGGACACTTATACCGGATAGGGCACAATGGAATGGTGGGGTACTCCGGGGGCAGAGTGGTATACCCATTTTCACAGATGGGTCTAAGTTAGGTGGATGTACAGGTGCTGGGGTTTTCTGTAGGAAACTCGGTCTTGAACTCCACTTCAGGTTGAATGATGACTGCAGCGTTTTTCAGGCGGAGATTTTCGCAATTGAGGCCATAGCTGGTGGCCCATCTTCGGATTCGGAATCTTACATGATCTTCGTTGACAGTCAGGCTGCCCTTAAGGCCATTGCGTCGGTCTGGTGCAAATCACGACTGGTTCGCGAGTGCAAAGAGTCGTTGAGGTCTTTTGGACCGGACCGTATCCGTCTATGCTGGTTTCCGGGTCATAGCGGAATACTGGGCAATGAGACGGCGGATGCCCTCGCTAGGTTAGGTTCCCTTTCGGAGGGCGATTTAATACTTGGTCCCGAACCCCCAGTCTGCCACCTCTATGGCCTCATCGATGGATGGGACAGGGAGGAAGAGCAGTGGCGTTGGAGGAACGGATCAGGTTGTTCTGTCTCTAGACGTCTATGGCCTGCTGTGGACAGTAAGAGAACAGATTGGCTGCTGGGCTTGGTTAAGGCCAGCGTAAGGTTGGTTGTCGGTTTTATCACAGGGCACTGCGAGATTAGGTCGCTGACGGGGATCTGGAACAGATCCCAGCCGGACTATTGCAGGGTATGTTGCGATGAGGAGGAGTTAGAGACTATCGAACACCTCCTCTGTAACTGCCCAGCCCTTGGTAGGTTGAGGTTGAGGACCCTTGGCAGAGCCTTCTTTGAGAGCTTGAGTTCTGTGTCGAGAGCCGACATCAAGGCTCTCCACAGATTCATTAGCAGTTTGAGCGCTCAACCCTTGTTTGTGTCTGTTTCTTTCTGTGTGATTCCCATCCTCCCCTTAGCCTTATGCCCTCCTTTCATCCTATTCCCTCTCTTTCCTTCCCACTCCAAGGACGTTGTACAATGGGTCAATTTCGACCTCCGGGTATTGTACTTGTCTTAACGGACAAGTACACGTCCTCTAACCTAACCTAACCTAAATAAAATTGTCATGGAAAGCTTCTCAAAAAATCTGTCATTCGGAATCGTCTTTAAGCTGTAGTCACCGGCACTCATTTACTATATAAAAATAAACACACACAACATAAGTGGTGTGAGAAACTAGGTTGTAATCCTAACTAAAGGATTGTAATGATCAATTATGTGTATGTATGTATGTATGTAGGCTTCTTCTATTGCTTAATTGTCAGATATGGAGTGTGTGTGTGTGTAAGTAGCAAAAATTTGTTGTTCAACAAAATCTATTCGGAAAAATTTAATTCGACATTGAAGTTTGCTTTTGGCAGAGTATTGTGAATTATTACTTCGAGCACACCTTAAAGCATGGCCAGATAAATGCCACAACAACAACAACAACGACAACAACAACGACAATAGCAATAAAATAAGAATACATTTTATTTGTATTCTTTTTTATCTTCACCATTTAAGAAGATTTCGGCATTGTTTTTAGGGTCACTGTTGCAAATTTATTTATTTTTTGTTTTTGTTTATATTTTTACAGTCTTTGAGCAGCTGAATGGAATGGGATGCAATGGGATGGGATGGGATGGGAGAAGGGTATAAAATGAGAAGAAGAAAAACAAACTGAAACGCGTTATATGTGCGCATACATACATAGTACATACCCACGTACTGGTAGATGGGAATAGAATATTTTGTTGTTGTTGTTATTGTACAAAAGCTGGTTGCTTGCTTGCCGCCAGGCTATGCTTAAGATATGTACGTTTAGGCAAGTCTTAAAGTCTTTTTTTTCTCTTTTCATCTTCATCTTCATCGTCAACTATTTCTTCTACTTTGTCTTGGGGTTTTATTTTTATTTCGATTTTGTAACTGCTCCTCGTGGGTGGGTATCACATACATACATATTTTGGGGAATAAACGCCTATTCGAAGTTCGGAATAAAAAGTACAAAAAATCGGAAAAAAACCAAAAAAATAAAAAAAGGGAGAACTCAAATCACAGAAAGTCATCTTTAAGCAGCGAAATTAAACGATGAAACAAATCTTCAGTTCTTTATAAATTTCAATGCGCTGTATTTCTATCGAACCTGATGTCTACCAGCAAGGCAAAGCAGCAGAATTCTTAACTAAACTAATAATAATAACAACCAGCCAACCAATCTTCTATTCCAGCCATTCATTTTCGACTTCAACTATAAGGACGTTTTAAATGTTTCGTCTTTAGCGATGTCGTTATACGTCCATCATTGTTGGCTCATAACTTTAAAGTTCAATAGCAAGCCGCAGGGTATTTTGCCAAACCTTGTGTTACAAATATTTTTTATTTTTTATTTTTTATTTTTATTTTTATTTTTATTTTATATACTCAACACATTCATATACATACATATATACATATATATACATATAAGGTAAATATTTACACCCAACCAGACATACTAAAGAACTCTCTTTATCGCCCACGTTTAAATATGTTGTTGAATTCATTTTTTTTGAATCTAACCTTTCGATACACTTTGAAAATTGTCATCTCGTAATATTTGAAATGTTGAATGCACCTTAAAAAGCTTTAACGGGTTCTTAATCAGCCACCCCACCTAGCATAGATCACAGACAGGCTTATTTGAATACGTATCAGAGATCAGCAATGAATCGCTTTTTCGCTACTCATAAGCACTCATGAAATTTTGAATATAAATGAGTCAACAATTTAACTATGTACTCTGATTCATTCATATAAGTACAGGTTGCAAAGAGTATTGCGTACAACGTTGACATCAAACTCATACCATTCGAAATATGTTTGATTCATAAGCCAACTATGTACTCATTTAGATTCACTTTAGAACTTTAGAAAAATACTTATAATACTTAAGGAGTGCGCACAAAAAAAAAATGGGCCTACTCTTAAGCTTATAACTTTTATCATAATTGAAAAAAATTAATACCGTTACATTGTTTTTGTTAGTCATCTGTTTAAAAATCCACGTGCTAAATCTGATTGCAATAGCAAAATTAGTTTTTTGAAAATGGGCACCCAACAAGAATGTCGTAAAAAAATAATTGAAATTTTCAATGAAAAACCGCGCCGCTTACAAAAAACGATTGCTAGGCTCGCAGGTGTTAACCATAAAACAGTTTCTTAGGTAAGAATAAAACAATATAAGGAGTCTTTAAGTATTGAGAGAAAGCGTGGAAGTGGAAGAAAAAAGGATTTGCCGACCAAAACAAAGCATGTAAAATAATACGTATTTTTCAAAAAACACCCTAACATGTCTGGAAGAAAAGTGGCTCAAAAAGTTGGATGCTCTGAGACCTTTGTCAGAAAAAAATTTTATACACAAAATAATTCAAATATTATTTACTTTAATTGAAATATAAAGCGAAAAAAATCCGACACTTAGTTTTATTTCTATAACGAAAAGTGCAAGTCCAGTTTTTTTCGTGCGCACTCCTTATAAATGCATTCGAGTGACTCGAGCGACAAAGAATCATTCATCAAAATTAACTGTCTTAGTTGTTGTTGCATTTACAACAAGAGAAATCAGACACATAAGCAAAAAGCAAGCAGACCAAACATACAACCTTGTAGTGAGTATTTTAGTTTTCGTAAGCGAATCATACTTATTTCATGATTCGTGTAAATGTTAAGTTGTGGAGAGTCGATATCAACAACATCATACGTGTTGTTAAGTATGAATAAGTATGATGAGTACTTCAAACTTTGAATATGAGTAGAGGGTTCCATGAAGTATGAATGCGTATAAGTATCAGAAATAAATTATGAGTATAATTCAATTCTACTCATCTTTTTGAATACTTATTGCTGATCTGTGGTATGTACATATATATTGTTACGCAGAACGAAACGACCTAATATCGTTTCACATAAAAACAATAAACAAAAGCTACTAGCTACACTAACACATATGTACATCGAACCATACATAAACTAACAATAACATCAGTATGAGTATGAGAGAGATGGATATCGCAAACGCAACATAAGCGAACGTACAAGAGGCAATGTGTGTACAATACACAAATGCACACTAACAAATACAGCGAACATCTTCCAAATAAACCAACAACAAGCATGAGAGCAAAAGGGATGGACAAATAAGCAAGCGCAACAACAAGCAATATAGTCACCATAGAAATTGCGAGAATGCGAGACCGCGAACGTTCTTCTTCAAGAACGTTCGATGTACTGTTCGTGTTGGACTATAAAAGGGCAAGACAAAGCAGACGAGTGAGTCAGTTATAATTGAGGCAGCCTTGCGTGAAGTTGCGTGTGAACTAATCAGTCGCGGTGTGAAGACAAGTTGCGTGAGAAGTAATCAGTCGTGGTTCGAAGATATCCGTTGTGAGCAGTATAGCGAATAGTTATGTGTGAATAATAGTGAACAAGCAATAAATTGTAGTAATTATTGTTGTATCGGTTAAGTGTGAACAGTGGCACATAAGAAAGTGTGGACAATAAAGAGAGTTTAATTAAAATAAGACACATATTTGTTTTTACTTGGTTTGCAATCAACGAACTCATATTTAAACGTTTTTAAAAAGGTAAAAACGTAACAATATATTGCTAATGATGCATAAATCTGCAAAGATTAAAACTGACCATTGATCACTACAGTGCAAACTGTTGTTAGATTTATCGTGGATCGTTAGTCAGTTTGTAAATTGAAAAATATAATATTTCAAAAGGTTTTTCTTCAGGTGTATTTAGTCGTAAAGATGCAACAAAAGCGCATACTAAAGTGGAAAACAAAGAAAAAAAGAATCGAAGCGCCACAATTCATTCATCCATTAAATGTATAAATTGTGGTATGATTTGAATGCAGCATTCGGTTCCACAAACATACATATTTGATGCCCCATTCATACAATTTTACAGCCGAAAAACCCATTCATTCTTACATTTGAGGTTTCATTTCACAGAAAGATGGAGAAGAAAAACAAAAAACATACAAAAAACAAAAGGGCTAGGCTTACTCGTTCTGTCAAAGTTCGAAAATAAAGTCAAGTCAAGCATCAAGCATCATCGTCATCTGGTGGTATATTGCGACTTTGGTCTTTTTCTTCTTCTTCTTCTTCTTCTTATTTATTTACTATGGCATGCTACACACGCGCATAGTCTACAGTCTACGTACGCTTCATTGAATGGTTAAAAAAATGTTGGGATGTCTGTGTAGCCCTTATATTCCACCTCCGCATATTATTCGGTTTTTTTTTTCTTTTTCTTTGGCGTTTGTTTTGCCTTTTTCAGTTTTGTTTTCTTTTATTGACAATGATGCCGTTGTTGTTTTTGTTTTTGTTGTTGTTGTTGCTAGTTTAAGTTCCTTAAACGCCACATGAATTGACGGAGTATCTCCGATTGTTCTTCTGTTCTGTTGGTTTGGTTTCAATTCAATATTTTGTGCTTAAAATCTCCCCATGCTTTATTTAAAAAACAAATAGATTTACAATCATAGACCACAACGGCGACAACAACTACATAAGAACCAAAAAGAAAAAACAAAAAAAAAAAAACAAAAAAAAAAAAACTCATAAAAAGTAATAACGACGACAACAACAACACTGATGTTGACGTTATCTTTGTTGTTTCTTTTTCCAACATCACTCTCACCAGCATCACAATTAACCCGATCGTTGTTTTGCTGGCTGGCATTGAAGTTCGCCTTCCATCATCATGGCACATTATCCAGATCGGCTTTCGTGCCAACTTCATTTGACAAAGAAAATATCTTTATAGCCAGTCAACGTGTCTAATGATCCGATTTGTAAATATCAGATTACAAAAAGACAAGACTAAATTTCGAAATAGAGGAAAACACCCACAGACGACTATTAATGTGCGACCACAAGCACTAACCTACCGACCGACCGTCCAACCGACCGACCACCAATTCATGTTCACATCTTTGGCGTTTATAGAATAATTTGGATTCGAATTTACAACCACAAAAAAAAAAAATACAAAAACAAAACAGAATTAAAATAAATACTCGTACATATTGAAAAAAAAATTATTTTTTTTTTCTTAAAATGTCACCTCCCTTGTGATCGTAAAAAGTTTTACGCTGTAATTTAATTTGTCAATGAAGAATAAAAAACGTAATATTTTTGCGAATACAATTTGCCTCCAAATTTCGTTATGAACATTCAACAATAATTCCTCCATAGATCAACTCGAGTATGCTGTACGCGCTCTGTAGGGACCAGAGATCAGCAATAAGTATTCAAAAAGATGTGTACAATCGAATCATACTCAACTTCTATTTTAAAAGAATAAAATACATTAATAGCTCAACATTTTCTGATTCGTTTCGAACATTTGATCTCTAATGCATTATTCTAAATAAATGAATACCGACCGACAATATCGCGAAATCGATCCTATAATTTTAGAATTTTGTTATAATCAGAGATCAGTAATGAGTATTCAAAAAGATGATTAGAATCGAATCATACCCATAATTTCTGATACTTATACGCATCCATACTTATTTTAATATCATGAGAACGTCTACACATATTGAAAGTTTGTACTACTCATCAGATTCATACTTAACATCATACGTATGATGTTATTAATTTCGACTCTACTTAACTCAACATATACACGAAGCACAAAATAAGTATGATTCGCGTACACTAAAATACTTAATAGAAGGTTGTATGTTTGCTCTGCTTGCTGCTCTGTCTTTTTTGCTTATGCTTATATTTCGAATGGTATGTTACGTTTACATCAACGTTGTACGCATACTCATTGCAATCTGTACTTATAAATCAACGTTGTAGTGAGTATGAATGAGTCAGACGGAGTAGTTAAATTTCAATATTGT
This sequence comes from Sarcophaga caerulescens, assembly GCA_927399465.1. Lineage (NCBI taxonomy): Eukaryota > Metazoa > Arthropoda > Insecta > Diptera > Sarcophagidae > Sarcophaga > Sarcophaga caerulescens. The sequence continues at coordinate 2,152,450 of OV656866.1, forward strand.
TGTCTCACTTATATTCAAAATTTCATGAGTGCTTATGAGTAGCGAAAAAACGATTCATTGTTGATCTCTGGTACTTATTATGATTGCCCACATCGGTATGAAGTCGCCGTAGTCTAGTGGGTAGTGTGTTGGCTTATTAGACGTAAAGCCAGGGTTCGAGCACCAGGCCAGACATCAAAACATAAATATAAAAAGTATTTCTTCGGCGATTTCCTCTCAGCAGATTTCTGGCAAAAACTCTGAGAGTAAATAAATTGCCATGAAAAGTTTCTCAAAAAATCTGTCGTTCGGAATCGACTTTAAACTGTAGGTCCCGCCACTTATGTATAAAATTAACACACACAACATAAGTGGTGTGAAAAACTAGGTCAATAATCCTGACTGAAGGGTTGTAATGACCAATTATGTATGTTATATTTCGATTGGTATGAGTTTGATGTCAACGTTGTACGCATACTCATTGCAATCTGTACTTATAAATCAACGTTGTAGTGAGTATGAATGAATCAGAATACATAGTTAAATTTCAATATTGTTGACTCACTTACATATATTCAAAATTTCATGAGTGCTTATGAGTAGCGAAAAAACGATTCATTGTTGATCTCTGATAGTTATCATGATCGGTATAATCGGTATAATATGTTAAAAAAATTTCGGATTAAGATTCGTGTTAGAATATTTTATTATTTTCTGCCTATTTAGCTCACTTGATAGTTTATTGTCCTTTGATATTGTGTTGGCATGTGGCTCTGCGGTCTAAATGTCATGCGTAGACAGTAGAGGGAAAATTGGCTATTTTTCAATTACAAACTTGCATTTATATTGAGGAGTTGTGAAATTATTATCGAATATTATAGTTTTATTCGGCCACCATCATTGCTTATGTCGATTTAAAAGGGCTAACTTCGATCTAAGGGATCAGCTGATGTACATATTAGTGGCGACAAACAAACTTCGAAGCAAAGTTTCGAGTCGCACACTTTGCTTCAAATGAAAATCAGTTTGAAGTGATGGATCAAACCAATCTTGTTGCTGTTTCTGGAAGAGAAGTTTAAAATAAACTCCTTTTTATTATTTGCCGTCATATCTGATAATATCTCTCTCTCTCTATAGAAATTAATTTTTTCCAATGACTAATTGATTAAATAAACTGCCAATGGCGCACAATACAAAGAATATAAGATTCCTAATTAGCCTGATAGTAGAACAGAACCTTTATTTAACCTTCCTATACCCGCGCGTTGGTCTGTGAGACCGATTTTTTTATTATTGCGATTTTTTTTGTAAAAAAAAATAGTGCCAGTAAGTTGATATCACTGGGAGCTTCATTATTCGTAATAAGCTTCGTTTTTGCATCAAAAAAATTTTTTTGAAATAGTACCAAGGATATAGGATTTTCCATTGTCGGTCTCACAGACCAATGCGCGTGTATTGGTGTTTCACTTTTTGGCGCGGGTATAGGAAGGTTAAGAATACCATTTAAAATTAAACATTTTCAAAAGATTTTTTCAAATTCTGTTGATAAAATTCTCTAAATGTACGTATGTACGTATGAATGTATACGAACATATTTGCATAGAATTCCAGTTATGCGATGATAACGACGATAAAATTAAAACGAATTGAAATCAGTTTTATTCACAAAAAAAAGAAAAAATCTGAAAATCGAAAAATTTAAGGGAAACAGAGTCAGAGATAATGAGGAAGAGATTAAACACCACAGGACACTTTAATTGAGAGTATCAAGTTTGATTTAGTCAGCCCAGTGATATAATATCTATGATATGGAGTAACACGTTTGCATGTAAAATATTTACTTTTTAAGGGTTGTGTTATAATACAACAACAACAATACAACAAAACAACACATTAAAAATTAAATATTGTAAACTGTGTTGCATTTTATCACTCAACATTTAATTTAGACAACAGTGGGACAAAAAAAAAAACAAATGACAAGGGGAGGGGTGAACTATTAAGTGGATATATGTATGTACATATTTGTAATGTAATGTGTAAAACAAACAAACAAAAAATCGCAATTAAGTGGTGTTGTCCTGTACCATACGACAACTGAATAAGATCAGGACACGCCCTTCTTTTCGAACTCATTCATGTTCGAACCCTTAAAACATCTGTGCAAAATAAATTGTAAGTAAGAATGGAAAAAAATTATAATCTCTCAACAGCATTAACAAATTAAATCCCCCTCCACAATCCATAATAAAGAAGATGAAAAAAGCGGACACGGAAATCACAAGGTAAGCATTTATAAAATGCTTACAATACTTATTGTGTATCAAACAGACAAACAAACAAAGAAAAAAAGAGTTTTTTTTTTGGAGTAAAAAACTGTTTAATCCTGTGGATAGAAATTAGGATCCTTTTACGTAAGATTTTATGCCATTTGAAGTTGAAGGGAAAAGAATACAACAAAATCCATATTTGGGTGTGAAAAGTTTCACTGTATATACAGTAGTGATCTTATAAGTAGCACTCTCATCTCTACGACATTTTTCCCAGTAACAAACAAAGATGAAAGATTTTCTTCAGTCAGGATTATAACCTAGCTTCTCATACCACTTATATTGTGTGTGTTCATTTAATACATGAGTGGCAGGACTTACAGTTTAAAGTCAACTCAGAAAGACAGATTTTTTGAGAAACTTTTCATGGCAATTTTATTTACTCTCAGAGTTTTTGCCAGAAATCGGCTGAGAGAAAGTCGCCGAAGAAATATTTTGTTTATAAAGGGCTATCCATTTTGTGGTTTCAAAAGTATGGGACTGGAATTCGACATCTGTCAAACTAAGTTGTGAAACCAATTTTTTTCTTTTCAGTTGAAAGTCTGTTATTGACGAAAATGGATCGCTTAACTATCACACAACAACGCATAAAATTGATTAAAACCTACTACAAAAATGGTGATTCTGACACAGCCATGTATCGTGCTTTAAGAGGAGATTATGGTTTACATAATCGTCCAACTACGCAAGCAATTGGCAAAATTGTGAAGAAATTTGAAAAGACTGGAGTGGTTACAAATATTGAAAGGCCTGTGCATCGTCGTTTCGTTCGTTACGCTGAAAATATCGCTATTGTAAGTGAAAGTGTTGCCGAAGACCCGAATGTGTCGATTCCTCGTCGTTCTCAGGAATTAGGACTGTCTTACCGCACATTATGGCGTATTTTGTATTTAGATCTACACCTACATCCATATAAAGTCCAGCTCACTCAACAACTGAAGCCAGCTGACCATTCACAACGTCGTAGATACGTGGAATGGGAGCTTGAACAACAGGCGGTGGACGGCAATTTTGCGAACAAAATTTTCTTCAGCGATGAAGCACATTTCACACTCGGTGGGTATGTTAATAAACAAAATTGTCGTATTTGGGGTTCTGAGAATCCTCAAGTAATTGAAGAGAGGCCATTACATCCAGAAAAAGTCACTGTTTGGTGTGCTCTTTGGTCCGAAGGCGTGATTGGACCTTACTTCTTCGGAAACGACAATGGAACGACTGTCACCGTCAATTCGAAGCGTTATGGTCATATGATAACCGACTTTTTTTTTGCCTACTATGGAAGAATACGACTTGGAGAACATGTGATTTCAACAAGACGGTGCCACATGCCACACAACTCGAGCGAATATGGCTTTATTGCAAGAGACATTTCCTGGCCGCGTAATTTCTCGTCGTGGCGATATCAACTGGCCACCAAGATCATGCGATTTGACACCATTAGACTTTTCTTTGTGGGGCTACGCGAAAGACCGTGTTTATGCAGATAAACGTTCAACTCTTGAGCACTTAAAAACCAATATTCGTCAAGTTATGGCTGAGATACCGCCCAATATGTGTCAAAAAGTGATCGAAAATTACCTCAAAAGAATCAATGCTTGCAACACTTCGCGTGGAGGTCATTTAAATGATGTAGTGTTCCAAACATAATGTAAACGTTCAAACTTTACAATCAAAAAGAAATATGTATCATGAAAATAATATTTTATTTGTGTTTTATTTACGTTTACTTTTGAAACCACGAAATGGATAACCTGGTATATTACAAGTCCTTCAATTAATCAATGCAATTGAATATTTCGCAGTTATTAATGAAGACTTTCGACCAGAGATCAGCAATGAATCGTTTTTTCTCATGAAATTTTGAAAAGAAGTGAGTCAACAATATTGAAATTTAACTATGTATTCTGATTCATTCATACTCACACTCACAACTTTGATTTATAAGTACAGGTTGCAATGAGTATGCGTACAACGTTGACATCAAACTCATACCATTCGAAATATGTTTGATTCATAAGCCTAGTCATTCAGATTCACTTTTGAACTTTAGAAAAATACTTATAATACTTATTTACAGTCTTAGTTGTTGTTGCATTTGCAAAAAGGAAAAAACACACAAGCAAACAAGACAGAGCAGCAAGCAAAGCAAACACACAACCTTTTAGTGAGTATTTTAGTGTACGTACGCGAAATCATACTTATTTTATGCTTCGTGTTGAGTTATAGAGAGTCGAAATCAACAACATCATACGTGTTGTTGTTAAGTATGAATAAGTATGATGAGTACTTCAAACTTTGAATATGAGTAGAGGGTGCCATGATATTAAAATAAGTATGGATGCGTATCAGAATTATGAGTATGATCCGATTCTACTCCTATTTTTGAATACTCATTGCTGATCTCTGATGTGTATGTGTCTGGCAGTTTCGAAAACAAGATTAATAATAACATTACTAAACTAATAAAAAGCATTATTAGTTAATGTATGTATTAAATATTGTATTCCTTGCTTTACAGTTTTAATATTTAAATTTCAATACAACTTCATTCACTTCATTCATGTTCAATTACATCATTAAAGCCATTAGAGGCAATAACACTTACTGTGTTGTATACAGTTTGTCTGTTCGTTTGTTCAATAAATCTTAAATTTTTAATTGCAAACATTCAGTTTTCCAAGCACAATTTTGTAATACAAAAGCGAATGTCGTTTCATGAATGTCGGATGAAGGAAAAAAAAAGTATTTGAGCCACCATTGCAACTGTGAAACGATAAAAAAGATGAGGAAAAACCACCAGCAACGTTTTAAGTTGCACAGTTTATGGTTGCATTTTGTATTTTTTTTTTCTTCTGATTTTCTTATTTTTGCATTTGGCTACTTGCTTGCACTGGAGCCGTTCGTTAGACCACGAAATTCATTCGTATTTTAATTTTCATATTTTTTTTTGCTTTGCTTTGCTTTGCTTTACTGAAATGATGTTTTATACGTTGTAATTATACAAATAGACTGACAGACAGACAGACAAACACATGGACGGACATTTAATAAACACCATCTGAAACATAAAATGATAGTCAGTTACTTGTTTGTCACAATTTGTATGTATGTATGTATGTACATATGTATGTATGTTCGCTGTGGCTGATGTGTACTTGTGTTTATTATTGTTGGTTGGGTCTTATCATACAGTTTTTAGTTGTGGGAACTCTATAATATTCATATGACAGTCGTTGATAACCTACCACAGAGGAACTCCACCAACTTTGTTGTTGTTGTTGCTAGAAATTAACACACAGAGTAACAAAAATTGTGTATAACATTATATCGGTTGTCTAACATGTATGAGGTTGCTTCATGTTGGTTGGTTGTTAGATTATGATTTGACTTGTATTTAATTCACTTTTTTTACTTTACGTATCCATAAATATATGTTACACTATAAAGTGAAGCGACCAAACGATATACAGATATACATACATACATACGTATTGTATGTACATTAATCGTACATTGTGTTTATGCGGTTACAATTATTAGCTGCGTTTTTACTCTTACCATGGGACGTGACAAAATGTAGGTGCGGCAGCCGGTTTTTATTAGAATCGAGGCAATAATCACAAAATTTGTAAACAAAACAAATGAAAAAAAAAAAATGTGAAAAAAAAACTACTCATGTATTTAATTTGTGTTTTTATAAATAAAACAAGCAAAAGATAAAAGAACGAAAATGAAGAGAAAAAAAAACAAAAAAAAATAACAAAGAAAACAAGAAAGAAAACGTCAATTGTGCCGTCTAATTTGTCATAATGAACAAATTGACAAGATTTCTTTCGATGTTAGGCCATGGCATACCATGCCATGCCATGCCATTCCTATTCCAATTCATGGAATATTGTGTTGATATACGAATTTGAGTTGAGTTTGTTGGTTTCCCAATGATTTGCCAACCTGACGTATGTACATACTGCTGCTATGAATGTGTTGTTAGAAACTTATTCCTTTGAATGCTCTTCGCATGCGCTTTGTTTCCGTTGGTATTTGTTGTTGGCTATTGGTTCTCCGTTGCTTTTCATGTTAACAGACAGATGCGTTAATAACTTTATCTTGTTAAATTAGGTTTTTGACATTGTTTCGCTTTACATACATACGTTGTTTTTTTTTGTTTTTTTTTTGTAGTTTTTAATGTTAATATTGTTTATATGTTGCTTGTGAGTGTGTGTGCGTGTGTGTGTATGTGTTTATTTGAAATTCTTTGAAATGCTCAAGGGCTTCTTATGAAATTTTCCCACAATTCATTGCAGGAGTTAATAATGGACGTTATTGCTAACGTAAGTTTGTGTCTACGTACGTCTACTTAACATTTATTCATCAATTCATAGTTGAATTTGTCAATTTGTGTGTGTGTGTGTGTACTTTGAGATGTTCGATGTTCGAGGTTTTTGGACAGGAACTCAACTTGTCAAGATAAAATTTATTAACTGAAGATCTATGTTGAAACTGTAATCATGTAATGAGTATAAATGAATGTACATATGTAGAATACATGCTAGTAAGCTTCTTCCCACGATTGCTAAACGTTTCTTTTGAAATTTCCAAATTATTGGAATTAATCATGTCTTCAACAATTGAATGTATTCTGTGCTCTACATTTCCGATACATTCACATATGTACATATACATACATATATGTACATATGTACGTACCTACATACATTCATTCATTATGAAATTCTATTTTAAAAGAATAAAATACATTAACAGCTCAACATTTTCTAATTCGTTTAGAACATTTGATCCCTAATGCGTTATCCTAAATAAATGAATACCGACCGACAATATAGCGAAATCGATCCACTAATTTTAGCATTTTGTTATAATCAGAGATCAGTAATGAGTAATCAAAAAGATGATTAGAATCGAATCATACTCATAATTTCTGATACTTATACGCATTCATACTTATTTCAATATCATGGAACCTCTACTCATATTCAAAGTTTGAAGTACTCATCATACTTATTCATACTTAACAACATCCGTATGATGTTGTTGATTTTGACTCTCCATAACTTAACTGTATACACGAAGCACAAAATAAGTATGAATCGCGTACGAACATTAAAATGCTTACTAGAAGGTTGTGTGTTTGTTCTGCTTGCTGCTCTGTCTTGTTTGCTTGTGTTTTTTTCCTTTTTGCAAATGCAACAACAACTAAGAGTGTCTGAGTGACTCGAATCATTTATAAGTATTTTTCTAAAGTTCTAAAGTGAATCTAAATGAGTAGTGGCCTTATGAATCAAACATATTTCAAATGGTATGAGTTTGATGTCAACGTTGTACGCATACTCATTGCAACCTGTACTTATAAATCAACGTACGTTGTAGTGAGTACGAATGAATCAGAATACATAGTTAAATTTCAATATTGTTGACTCATTTATATTCAAAATTTCATGAGTGGGTATGAGTAGCGAAAAAACGATTCATTGCTCATCTCTTTTACATACAGATCAGAGATCAGCAACGAGTATTGAAAACGATGAGTAGATTCGAGTCATACTTATAATTTCAGATACTTATACGCATTCATACTTATTTAATATAATACTCATACTACTCATATTCAAAGTTAGAAATACTCATCGTACTCATACTTAACAATAAGCACGATGTTGTTGATTTCGACTCTCCATGATTCAACATATACACGAAGCACAAAATAAGTATGATTCGAGTACGAACACCACAATACTCGCTAGAAGGTTGTGTGTGTGCTTTGCTTGCTGTCTTTGTCTTTACTTTTTTCTTCTTTTGTAAATGCAACAATAACTACTACTGCAAATTTTGATGAATGATTCGAGTGACTCGAGTCATTCGTAAGTATTATAAGTATTTTTCTAAATTTATGAATCTGAATGAGTAGGCGTATGAATCAAACAATGAATCGAATGTTGTGAGTTTGATGTCAACGTTGTACTCATACTCATTGCAACCTATACTTATAAATCAATGTTGTAGCGAGTACGAATGAATCAGAGTAGTTGAATTTCAATACTCTTGACTCACTCATACTCAAAATTTCATAAGTACTTATGAGTAGCGAAAATACGATTCATTGCTGATCTCTGATACACATATACATAAGTGAGCCTGTGCGGCTTATTCCTAATGGCGTAAATTTAACCGAACGTTATAGCACTAAGGTGATAGCCGAAAATATTGACTACCACCAAACCTAACCTAATCTTATGAAAAGTCCAAAAGAAGGGTATAAATTACGAATATGTTGCCGACTAAATGAGTATTTTCTAAGAAAAATTTTTTAAATTTGTTAACCAACATCGTGTTTATAAAAAAAATCATTCTTGATGTACATTCATGACGATGATATTAGGCGCCTGAATAGCTTTAAGTAATATTTTTCGAATTCTTTTTACAATTTTGCATTCTAGTTCGTTGTGATATACAATTACAATTCAAATCGATGTTTGCAATTGCAAAAGTGATACTTCGATATGTATAGTATGTCTCTCATTAGCAAATAAATACTTAAGTCTTAACGAAAAATATTGGACAACATTGATATTAAAAAATACATACTAATCCTCGTGTAATCCTCGTTCTATGTATCAATTTATGAACCAAACGAATTTATTCTTTCATTAATTTCCTACAGAAATCACATCCCGACGATTGTAAGACTCTGAATCGCAACTCAAACTTTCTCTTTCAACTTATGTGCTTAACATAAACCCGATTTAATGGCTAGTAATTCCCACATCATAAGGGATCTCTATCAGTAATTCAGATGACAAAGTTTGACACAAATCTTTGTTTGGCTTATGACAGGGCCACTGACACAAATGACGCTGTAACACTTCAAATTGATTTTCTTTTTTGATAATGTAGCGAGCCTTTACGTTGCTTTAATGGGCGATTAATGACATGTACTTGAATAAAAACGAAAAACAATAGATTTTGTGGAACTTCCTTCCATAATGAGTTTTCAGTTTTGATAGCCTAAACAACACCACACATGCAAAGGCTCACTTACATAATGCCTGTGAATGTGTGAATGAATTAAAATGAAATTTTAAATCCGTTTTTTTGTTTTTGTTTGTACTTTGATTTGTTTTTGTTTCAATATAAATAAAAATAATCCAAAGGAAAACCCTAAAAAGACAACCTGGTGCACAGGACTGATAAAACGGAACAAGCCACAAACGTCAATGTAAGCAAATAATAATGCTTTTGGACTTCTTATTAATGTTGGCCTACAATGACAAAAGCAAAATTATAATTGTGTGTTAACCTTTCCTTTTTTGTCTTCATATTTTATTTTCATTTTCATTTTTTTCTTTCTTTCTCTTCTATTAAACAAACAGATGTTCGCCTCGGCAAACAAAGAAGAATCATTCCAAAAAAAAAAAAAAAATTTGGAAAGTTTTTATCTCATGATTATACCAACAATGCCGGTAATTATACGTAATATGAAGGAACCCTCAGCACTAACTAAATAGCCGAAGCAGCAAGTAAATGTGAATAAGAATTTGAGAATTTTTTAAATTTTACCATCGATTGTATAAGATTATCCATGACAGACATGACAGACCACTGTGCATAACGACCGCAAATGCTGCATTCAGACAGCATTATTATTATGATTTTGATTGTTTGTTTTTTTGTTGTTATTGTTATTGTTATTGTAATTGTTGTTGTTGTTAAATATAATACACACACACACACACATTAAATATTAAAAATAATAATAAATGAACATGCAAAGAAAAGAAAAACAAACGAATGTCGATTGTTGGTTGGTTGGGTTCGGTTGGTTGATCGTTGCTTCGTTAAATGGTTGAATTGCGATGATTTTTCTTTTTTTAAAGGACATTTCACGCTTATTTGACTTTTAACATGGATTTATTCGACAGTTGAAAATTACAAAAAAAAAAAAAACAAACAAAAATAATAATAATCTCTTCTCATGCATGTATGATGCAACGTATGCATCGACAAACTTTTTATTTATTGTGACATTGAAACTGCATACATATGTACAATGTACATACTTGTTTATGAAAGTATACATATGTATATCTGAATATAAGTATATTCCACTGAGCGTGGTAAAAAGAGCAACAGAAGGCAATTTACAACCAAATTCGTATTGACATCCTTTCTTGTTCTGTTTTCTTTTTTTTCTATTTGTCTTAAAGTGATACGTTGCTTTCATTCAGAATTATTAAAAATTTTAAAATAGTATTATGTAGTCGCCATAGTCTAATAGGTAGTGTGTTGGCTTAATAGACGTAAGGCCACAGTTCAAATCCCAAGTCAGACATCAAAACGAAAATACCGGGTTATCCATTTCGTGGTTTCAAAAGTAAACGTAAATAAAACACATATAAAATATTTCTTTCATGATATTACTTTTTTATTGTAAAGTTTGAACGTTGACATTATGCGTGGAAACACTACATCATTTAAATGACCTCCACGCGAACTGTTGCAAGCATTGATTCTTTTGAGGTAATTTTCGACCATTTTTTGACACATATTGGGCGGTATCTCAGCCATAACTTGACGAATGTTGGTCTTTAAATGCTTAAGAGTTGAAGGTTTATCTGCATAAACACGGTCTTTCGCGTAGCCCCACAAAAAAAGTCTATTGGTGTCAAATCGCATGACCTTGGTGGCCAGTTGATATCGTCAGGACGAGAAATTACGCGGCCAGCAAATGTCTCTTGCAATAAAGCCATATTCGCTCGAGTTGTGTGGCCTGTGGCACCGTCTTGTTGAAATCACATATTCTCCAAGTCGTATTCTTCAATAGCAGGCAAAAAAAAGTCGGTTATCATATGACCATAACGCTCCGAATTGACGGTGACAGTCGTTCCATCGTCGTTTTCGAAGAAGTAAGGTCCAATCACACCTTCGGACCAAAGAGCGCACCAAACAGTAACTTTTTCTGGATTCTCAGAACCCCAAATACGACAATTTTGTTTATTAACATATCCACCGAGTGTGAAATGTGCTTCATCGCTGAAGAAAATTTTGTTCGAAAAATTGCCGATACGCACGATACGTGGCTGTGGCAGAATCACCATTTTTGCAGTAAGTTTTGATAATTTTTATGCGTTGTTGTGTGATAGTTAAGCGATCCATTTTCGTCAATGTCAGACTTTCAACTGAAAAGAAGAAAATTGGTTTCACAACTTAGTTTGACAGATCTCGAATTTCAGTCCCATACTTTTGAAACCACGAAAAATGGATAGCCCTTTATTATAAGTATTTTTCTAAAGTTCTAAAGTGAATCTAAATGAGTAGGCTTATGAAACATATTTCAAATGGTATGAGTTTGATGTCAAGGTTGTACGCATAATTATTGCATGCAACCTGTACTTATAAATTAACGTTGTTAAATTTCAATATTGTTGACTCCACTTAATTATATTCAAAATTTCATGAGTGCTTATGAGTAACGAAAAAACGATTCATAGAAACTACTGTTTCGAAGTACATAGTTGCCAGCTTCAACAGCTTGAGGTCATATTAGAATCCACGTAACGATTGTCAATTGTAAATCTCTAAAAAACCTTTAATGACCTATGATGCAGTATTCCGATGTGGAAACCATGTCAGGGCGGCTATACGGTCTATTGAACGTGACTTACATGGCCAGAGATCAGCAGAGCAGTGGAGCGATGTAGGAGTCGGTGAATAGATTGGTTGCTCAATGCGACCTTGAAAGATGAAACATAGTTCTCTACGTATGTGTTATGGATTTTCTAATTTCTCCTCTTGTATTGTTTGGTACAGAGAGATGTTCACTAGTACACCAAAGGTTCTTTTTTTAATTTTCTTTACATACACGATTAACATTTTTTTTTTTTTTTATGAAACCAGCACTCAGGGGATGGCCCCTACTCATGCAGTGCATTGTGCAGGTTTTTTAGGAAATGTGGAAAGGGGGAAGATGCGAACGGCAAGGAAACGAGTTGCTGCTAGGTGACTATAAAATGGCCAGTGCTATACCTTCACCATTAGACAGTCTATAGGCAATCGTCCCCAAGAAGCCCGCAGTTTCTCACACCACTTATGTTGTGTGTGTTAATTTTATACATAATTGGCGGGACCTACAGTTTAAAGTCGACTCCGAACGACAGATTTTTTGAGAAACTGAAAAGAAATCGCCGAAAAAATACTTTTTGTATTTTTTATTTTTATTTTTTGATGTCTGGCCTGGGACTCGAACCCTGGCTTTTACGTCTAATAAGCCAGCACACTACCTACTAGACCACGGCGACCTCTATAACATTGTGTTCAACATTGTGATCAACATTATTCAGTGATTGCGGTTTCTCATTAATTTCCACTGATAACGATTATGATGATTTGTACATCTTTGAGTTTTGGACTGGCTTTATCTTGAATTGAGACTAATTTGGAATCAATTGCCTCGTTTGTACCGGCATAAGTTGTTGTTTTGTACCCCACCAATAAAGTCCAATTGGTTTCAAAGTATACGTTAAAATCCCTCTGAATTTTTTACGATTCTAACAAGCGTTGAAGCTAGAAATTTAAAATTCGTTAACATTTTTCTATTGTATCTAATAATTCTTAATCAATTCTATTGAATGAATGAAGAAATCTAAATATTTCGGTTGATTTATTTTTTTTTTTTAATGAAGCCATCACTCAGGGGATGGCCCCTACTCATGCAGTGCATTGTGCAGGTTTTTTAGGAAAGGTGGAAAGGGGGAAGATGCGAACGGCAAGGAAACGAGTTGCTGCTAAGTGACTATAAAATGGCCAGTGGTATACCTTCACCATTAGACAGTCTACAGGCAATCGTCCCCAAGAAGCCCGCAGTTTCTCCCACCACTTATGTTGTGTGTGTTAATTTTATACATAAGTGGCGGGACCTACAGTTTAAAGTCGACTCCGAACGACAGATTTTTTGAGAAACTGAAAAGAAATCGCCGAAAAAATACTTTTTGATCTTCACCGTTTTCTTACTGTACAATCGTATTTATTTAAAGTTAGGTTAGGTTAGAGGACGTGTATTTGTCAGTTAAGACAAGTACAGTACCCGGAGGTTGAAATTGACCCATTGTACAACGTCCTTAGAGAGGGAAGGAAATAGAGGGAATAGGATGAAAGGAGGGCATGTAGGTAAGGGAGGGAATGGGAATCGGAGGAATCACACAGAAAGAAACAGACACAAACAAAAAAGAGGGAGAGCGCGACTACACTTATGAAGCCCTAACACCTCTCAACCTGCCCCAGCTGCTAATGAATCTGTGGAGAGCCATGATGTCGGCTTTCGACAGACAATTCAAGCTCTCAAAGAAGGCCCTACCAAGGGTCCTCACCGAGCCAGAGTTCACCAAGGCGCTTCACTGATTCCACAAGAAACTTTACAGTTCCCTCGTTTTTACAGTTCACTACCTTGATGCCCTTGGACCAACCGATGGAAGATATGCGAGCATTACTCTCATCACAACTCTTTTCCATCATAAATTCAATGAGCCTTTCTTCAACTAGATTCCACCTTTCAGGAGAGATTTTTCCATCTAAATCCGACCTGTTGATGAATGCTAGCTGAAGGGAAGGATTAGTTCCGAGGCTACCTTGTTTCTTAGGACGCTTTGAGCCGGGGGAAGGCTCATCGTCGGATCTATTTCTCTTCATGCGAATTCCCTTGCGAGAATTCTGCAAAGAAGACATATCCACCGAAGTATGCCCACCCACCTCCTTCGCCTCCAACCTTACATCCTTCTTCTGTGATAAAGGATTAGCGGTAGTTTCTACCTCCTTTCCTTCATCCATTGTGGAAGGAACACCATCATCCTTGTCTTAACGGACAAGTACACGTCCTCTAACCTAACCTAACCTAACCTAAGGGTCCTCAACCTCAACCTACCAAGGGCTGGGTAGTTACAGAGGAGGTGTTCGATAGTCTCTAACTTCTCCTCATCGCAACATACCCTGCAATAGTCCGGCTGGGATCTGTTCCAGATCCCCATCAGCGACCTAATCTCGCAGTGCCCCGTGATAAAACCGACAACCAATCTTAAGCTGGCCTTAACCAAGCCCAGCAGCCAATCTGTTCTCTTACTATCCACTTATTTAGGGAACTTTCAGACAAAAATTCATTTCATTTGTTACTGACGTGTTGCGAAAAACAACAAAAACAACGAAATAACCTGTACGAAATTCGCGTTTCAATAAACAGTTTTAGGAGACATTTATCAATATTTTATGATAAAAATTCACATGTATACATACATACATACATATATGCATACATACATACATACGTGTGTACTTTCTCAATGTAGTCCAACAACAAGAACAAAAGCAATCAAATAACAACTTCAACAACAATAACAATAACAGCGATCATGTTTTGAAGCGTTTAAGCTTTTTGCCTTGCAAATAATGTACACAACAAGACAAAAACAATATCGGCACTTTAACACTTTGCACCACGCCCCTCGACATTGGCTGGCTGGGATGGCTGGATGGCTGGCTGACTATAAAAACTGTGTTACAAAATACTTAAACTAGACAGATTGGCAACAAAGTGTTTGTTGATCGATATTTTATTTATTTTCTTTGCATTTTTTTTTTTTTTTGTGTTTAGTCCTCATTGTTGTTTGTTGTTGTTGTTGTTGCTGTTGCTGTTGTCGGTCCGATAATGTTTATGGGTCTCATTAGAGGCATTTTATGTACGTAAAAGCGGAAAATTCAAAGCGCACGCCAAAAGTCAAAAGAAATCGGCGGTAAGTTCCTTCATCTATCTCTGCACATACTATGTTTTTCTTTTTTTTTTTTTTTTTTGTTTTGTTGTTGTTTGTTTTTGTTTAAATATTATTATTCTTCTTATTGTTATTATTTGTGTTGTTGCCGTCATTTATATTGACACAATGGAATTCAAGCTTAACGACTCTGTGTGTGACTGACTCTGTTCACTGAATGTCTTATCCGTCCGTTCGTTGGTTGGCTGGTTGACTGATCCGTTTATTCGTTGTCACAATTGTTAGTCAAACACAAATAAAGAAATTTAAAAATTTTCCCATCGTCTACAACAATCAAATCGAAGCGACGCGATGCGACGCGAGCCTTGCTTGGCAACTCCAACCAGATGGATCGTTTGTTCGTTCATTCGTTCGTTCGTTCATCATTATTAATGTTACTGTCGTGTAATGAGCATTTGTCAAGTGCAGAGCACAATAGAAACAAACATCCGCACGTAACACAAGCGCAAACATTTTCGGGAAAAAAAAATCATTTCATGCCATGCCAAACCAACCAACCAATACCACCAACCAAGTCAGTCAAATATGTCCAGAATATGACCATTTTGTCTGCTCTTCTTTTCTTAAAAATCATTACCCCAACACTCTAATCATTGTATCATCACATCATACCAAGTGTCATAGTAAATGTTAGCGACATTAGCACATAAAAATATTGCAATTTTTGGTGTGAAATTGCTGTAATTGTTCGTTGTGAAGTCATAAAAAAAACGAAGAAAACACATTCACATTCACACCACAACACAATACGAGTAATTGCATTGAAGATGGATCAGCTCGAGCATGACATGGTTAAGGCGATGATTTTTAGTCATTAACCATAATAACCATACCAGTCCATATGCGAGAAAAAAAAAGCGAAGAAACTAAAACGAAATGTAAACATAAAAGGCAAGAATTGAAAACAAATGTCCACGAGTAAAAAAAAAAAATAAACGCTGAAAATAAATATTTGCGA
The DNA here is from genome assembly GCA_927399465.1 of Sarcophaga caerulescens. Classification (NCBI taxonomy): domain Eukaryota; kingdom Metazoa; phylum Arthropoda; class Insecta; order Diptera; family Sarcophagidae; genus Sarcophaga; species Sarcophaga caerulescens. Next base: position 2,168,547 of record OV656866.1, read on the forward strand.
GAGTCCAACACGTCAGGCCATGTTCAAGTCTAAAGTGAAACATATTGAGTGTAAGTAAACAACAAACGTTTAGCACACTTTTATGACCGACCGACCGTGTCTGCCAATCGAAAAGTCATCGATGTCGTCATCTGACAAAGTATTTGTCTGCCTTAAATATTAAGTCTCTCTCCAGAGATGATTATCAACTCATTTGTCAGTCAACACTACTCGTATCAATCAATCACAAGTAAATTATTAATTATCAAGTAAATTTGCAAAATACTCCGTTGTCCTTTGACCCGCATCGACGTTGCTAACAATACGATCGTAAATTGCCAATTGAACGAACGCACGAAAACTCTATTTTGTTTCCTAAATGAACAGATTTTCGATTAGAATTGATCACAGCAATACAACAGCAAACAGTTACAATTTTTTAAAATTTAAATTTTATTTACCTTCACTTTGCAGAATCGAATAATTCCAATTAAAATTAAATTAAACTACAGTGGGACCTCGATTTTCCGTTATGGTCGGGACCGGAAGCATTCTGTATAATCGATTTTCCCGGTTAATTGAGTACCAATTTTGGCTAGTTTTTTAATAGATATTTTCATTAATTAATAAATGAATATGTACATATTTATATAAAAAACTAAATAATTCAAGGATTTTAATAATTTTTTTAATAACAAGGATTTGATAATTTTGTCAGAAAACAGTGAACAGTAGATAAGGATTTCGTATACTAAAGAGGGAATTCCACTTTTTCGCTTGTTCGTCCAAAATAATAGAAACATATTTTTGCTTATAATCACGGATAATAGAGGTAATCACGGTTAAACGATGCAGAAAAATTTAAGTCGATCCAAAATAAGATTAAGTCGATGCAAAAAATTTTCTTTTTCCATCCCGGATAATCGAATCACGGATAATCAAGGTACTACTGTATTAAGCGTTTTCTACTTCCCTCCAAAGTAATGCGATGCCTGCCAACCATGTGGAGTCATCCATCCTGTATTATTGATTGAGCTGCTAAAGCCATTGCATGAAATTCGCTTAGGGACTATTGAACTACATCGTGTATGCCAATTATGGTCTTGGCTTATTTATTTATTTTTTAACTCATCTATTTCGTTCCATATGTACGAGTATGTAGGCTTCATTTAAATACTCGTATACCAAAAGCTATAGAAGTAGAGTCGCCGTAGCGTAGTAGGTACTGTGTTGGCTTACTAGACGCAAGGCCACGGTTCAAACCCCAGGTCAGACATCAAAAGGAAATACGAAAAAATATTTCTTCGGCGACTTCCTTTCAGCAGATTTTTAACAAAAACTCTAAGAGCGAATAAAATTGCCATGAAAAGTTTCTCAAAAATCTGTCATTCGGAGTCGACTTTAAACTGTAGTTCCCGCCACTCATGTATAAAATTAACACACACAACATGAGTAGTGTGAGGAGCTAGGCCATAATCCTGATTAAAGGTTTGTAATGGCCAATTATGTTTTTCTTTTTTTCCCTTGAGCCGGAGGTGGTAATCTTCGAAAGATACTTCTGTTCCGACAAAAGCATGCACGATTCACCATCACTGGTTCCAACGTACTAAACCCACCCCCCTACACACTTCAACCACTCTCCCCCCGCGGGACTGCCGTAAGGTATTACTACGCGGAGGGCTGGTTAGCTCGAAAGCTTTATCACGTTTTCTCGAATTTCGCCTTCGTTCCTCCAACCTTCGGAGTACCATCATTACTACGGCCATTTCCTGGCTGTATTGGCTCCATAGCGTCCTAGAATTCAACAGTTCCTCCATGAGCCGGTTTGGTCCTAATCTAGTTTCTCCGGGCCATCTAAATCTGTGGCAGCATGTTAGAATATGCTCCGCATCTTCCTCTTCATCTGCACAGTTTGGGCATATAGGGGAAGTATCATGTCCAAATCTGTGCAGGTACTTCCTAAAACATCCATGACCAGTTAGAAACTGGGTCACGTAGTAATTCAGCTCGCAATGTTTGTTCTCCATCCAAAGGGTTATAGAAGGGACAAGGTGAGATGTCCATCTTCCCTTTAAACTGCTCTCCCATCGTGACTGCCATTTGTGCATGGAAGTCCTTCTTTCCTCCGCATTTATATCCGCTTTCCGTCCTGGATACTCGAGACGGCGAAAGTATATCCGCCTCATCTCATCCGCCAATATGTCTATTGGTATTGCCTTTGCCAATACCAATACCGCTTCATCAGACACTGTCCTGAAGCCACTTATCCGTCTAATCGCGCTTAGACGATACACCGAGGACAGTATTCTCCTTGTCGTCCCCACGGAGAGTGCCTCCGACCATATGGGGCAAGCATACAGCATTATCGACGTTACTACCGCTGAAATTATCCTCCTCTTGAATGGACCTGGTCCTCCAATATTTGGCATCATCGTCGCCAGTGCTCCCTGCGTTACAGATGCCTTTTCGCCGATGTACTTTACGTGCTCCTTGAAATTCAACCTGTCGTCGATAATCACTCCCAGGTACTTTATCGCCCTCTTTGATTCGATCTCTGTGTGTCCAACGGTCACTTTCATCTTCTCCACTATCTTCCGGCCGCTTATCAAGACGGCTTCCGTTTTATGTGCAGCAAGTGTCAAACCTGCCTCATCCAGCCATGCTCCAACATTTCGAATCGCTGTGTTAGTTTTCTCCTCTATTACTTTTACCGTCTTAGCTACCGAGACTATGGCAATGTCATCTGCAAAGCCCACAATTGTAGTCCCGTTTGGCAATCGCAGTCGAAGTACTCCATTGTACATAATGTTCCATAGTATTGGGCCAAGTACAGAGCCCTGCGGAACACCCGCCGTCACTACGTATTCCTGCTCTCCCTCATCCGTTAGGTATATTACCTTCCTGTCCTGAAAGTAATTGTTTAGAATCTTCATTAAGTATGGCGGCGTAGCCATGTTAAAGAGGGCTCTCATAATCCGCCCCCAATTCGCTGAGTTGAACGCGTTTCTAACGTCAAGTGTGACAACCGCGCAGTATTCCTTGGTGCCAAATCTCCATCTTTCGCCCTCTATTGCATCTCTTGCAATGTCGACTACCCTCCTTATCGCGTCAACAGTGGACTGTCCTTTCCTAAATCCGTATTGCAGGTCCGAGAGAGCTCCTCGCGCCTCGGCACGCGTCAGTAGTCGATTGTATATAATCCTCTCCAGTATTTTTCCCATTGCGGAGTGGAGTAGACAAATGGGCCGATACGACGATGGTTCCCCTGGTGGTTTACCAGGTTTTGGAATGAGAACCAATTTCTGCATCTTCCATCTACGTGGAAAAACTCCCTCGACGAAGCACTTGTGGAACACCTTAGCGAACATATCAGGTCTGAACCGGATAGCCGCCTATTCGGGATTCCATCTGGCCCCGGTGTTTTCCTATCTCCTATTCCATTGCATGCTGCGAGTACCTCCTCTCCTGTTACCTCGGGTATGGTATGAGTGGCTTCCGGATCCCTACTTATGAAAGTGTAGGGCTGGCCCCGTGGGAATAATGTACTAATAATCCCCCGTAGCAAAACTGGACAGCCTAGTTTAGGCTGTTCCCGAGCACCGATTCTCTTGCAGACGACTCTATAAGCCGTCCCAAAAGGATTGACGTCAGCTTCTTGGCATATCCGCTGAAAGGATAGTTTCTTGCTCCTCTTAATGGCTCTTCTAAGTTGATGCCTTAGATCCTCATATGAAGCCCGTTCGGCTTCCCATGTCGGTCTTCCTCTCGTGCGCTGGGCCTTTCTTCTCGCCCCAAAGCAAGCCGACCGCAGATTTCGAATCTCGTCATTCCACCAGTAGCAGGGGGAACGTCCCCTACACACAGTCCTCCTAGGCATAGCAGCATCACATACAGTGTTGAGCATTTCGCATACGTCGCTCACTAATTCCTCGGCCGCGCTGCCAGTCGTATGAAAAGACGACAACAGCAATCTATACGTCTCCTCGTCAAAGCGGGAGTCCTTCCATTTAGGTCCCGTGAACTTCGGCAATATATCTCCTCTCGTGTTGCGCCCAGTAACCGCCATTACGATTGCCTGATGGTCGCTATTCGTGAAGTCCTCAGTTAGCTACCACGCGGTCCGCGAAACAAGGCTATCGCTCACAAACGACAAATCTATTATCGAGCTCGATCCAGCTCTCCAATTATGATGTACATACATATGTATGTATGTATGTATGTGTGTAAAGGCTATAGAAGTTATGTGAAATATTTTTGAAAAACAAATGTAAAGTAGAGAACTTATCATGGCAGAAAACTGATTGTATTTTAGCAATTTGGAACGTTCTGGAGGCATTATTAGATTAAGTTGAAGGATGACCGAATAGTTTCTTTATTATTTATCTTTATCTTTTTGTTTTCTTTTATTTTAATTTGATTTTATTTAAAATTCATTCTAATTTACCTGTGTTGTTTGTTTTAAATCTGATCTTTTTTAATCGCACGGTATAAACGAACACACATAATCGAATCGTTATCAGCATGGTCATCATCAATCGGAAAGGGCCTTCTAAATTTACTCTACACCGTGTATATGACATTATTTACTCTTGTAATGTAATTGCTTGTAACGTTTTTTCTTTTCTTTTTCTTTTCTTTCTTTCTTTCAATTTTTTTTTTTAATTTTTTCCCCGTATTGCCAGAGTCAAACAATGTAAATAAATATTGTGTTGTTGGCAATGTATGTATGTATGTATGACGTTTGGTAACGATCATGTCAACAGAAATTATTATGATTATTAGAAGCTCATTTATCGGCCGATTGACAAATATTAAAACCACACACAGGGTAACAGGGTAATAAAAAAAATGAAACAACGCTGATGAAAGACAAAATACCGACTCTTTTAATATAGAAAATGAAAAAAATGAAAAAAATGAAAAAAAAACGTAAAAAAAAGTGTACAAATTCAGAATAACCGAAAAGAAAAAACTACCATTGCATGACCGAGAGAGGTATGCCGCTCTTTTTGTTACAGATAACATTCTTACATTTGTTTATTTGTACGTTAATAATTTAATTTTGTTTGCCAGTTCACCGGCGAGTCCGTCGTCGTTTCGTTAATCTGTCCTTCTTTGAGGCCAATAAATTGTAAATACTTTAAGCGAAAACTTCTCTTTTTGGTGGTGAATATGAATAAGTACTCGTATGCAACTATAAACCAATTAGTCAAATAGTGAGACGACGATACGTTTTTTGAGAGCAAAAAAAAAGGTACTTTTACTTCCACTTAAATACAGCCGGCCGGCGGTAAAAATTATTTTTTTTTTTTTTTGGTTTTTGATTTTAGTTCCACATTTCGTCATAAAAAGGGGAGTTTGTTTACTTGCACGTATTGCGTGTTTACTTTTGTTTTTCTTTCATTTGCTTTTGTTTTTTTATTACTTTTCATTTTCATTTGTTTTTTGTATTACTTTTATTGGTAATTTTTTTTCACATTTTGCCGGTAATCAGTCAGTTATTTACGGTAATAATCGGAAATGCGATTTATTTCGATGAGTGTAGTGTTGTAGTTTTTTCTTTTCCCCATGTTTTCTTCTTTTTATTTTTTTTTTCATTCAAATGTGCATTCAAATATCTTTTGTGTGTTGATTTGCATCTAACGCAAGCTATTGCCGTTGCCATTGCCGTTGGAGATAGGTTTTGTAAGGAGATCGGATCGTAAAATATTATAAGACTTTCAAAGACTTCCATTTTAATCACATTATAGAAGTTCAATGAATTTATTTATTTAACAAAATTTAAATTTATTTTAATTACGAGTCGGGTAATCTTGTTAGTGGCTACATATGTAGATACGCTATATCCCATACACAATGCGGAACATTTTTTGTTTTTTAAGAAACTTATGTTTGCCGTGTTGTCACGAATATTATAGAATATTTTGCTTACATATGTATATACATATATATATTTATTTATTTATTTATTTATTTAATTAAGTCAATGGACAAATTCCTTACTGACTAATAACAAAAATAGGTGCGAATAAAATTAAATACAATTACAAACAGTTTCTTCAAAAATAACGTAATTATTACAATAAAAATAGGAAAAGTTAAGAATTGAGAAATACAATAATATTCCGTTTTATAACGCAGGAATTTAAAGAAAAATCAATAAAGTCTGACAAATAATTAAATTGACAGCAAATTCTAGTTAATGGATCAGCAACAGCATAATTAGTTCTGCAGAAATGAATATAAATAAGATTATAACAGCGAAAATTACGACAAGGAATATTGAATTTAACCGATCTTAACAGAAATTCACAGCAAATATTACCATTGATCAGGTTAAACAAAAAGGATATATTTAACATCGTTCGACGGCTCTTAAGGGTAGGCAGTTTTATTAATGCCAGTCTGCTAGTATATGGAGGCATATCCGAATAATTCCATCCAAGGCCACGCAAACAGAAGAAAAGAAATTGTTTCTGTACAGATTCGATGCGTTCACTGTAAACATCATAGTGAGGATCCCATACAATGGATCCATACTCCAAAATTGGTCTGACAATTGATACATATAGCTGTTTCGTAATATAAGGATCAGAAAATTCTTTTGCCCAACGTTTTATGAAGCCAAGAGTGCTTCTTGCCTTATTTACAGTCAAAGTGATATGATCATTAAAGTTTAATTTTGTGTCTAATAGGATCCCAAGATCAATAAAAGAGTCAACATTCTCCAATTGATGACCTCCAAGCAAGTAATTGTATCAGTAATATGTATCAGAGATCAGCAATGAGTATTCGAAAAAAATGAGTAGAATCATAATTTCTGATACTTATACGCATTCATTCGTACATATTTCAATATCATGGAACCTGTCTACTCATATACATACAAAGTTTGAAGTACTCATCAGAGATCAGCAACGAGTATTTAAAACGATGAGTAGTTTCGAGTCATACTTATAATTTCAGCTACTTATACGCATTCATACTTATTTTAATAACATACTCATACTACTCATATTCAAAGTTAGAAATACTCATACTTAACAATACGCACGATGTTGTTGATTTCGACTCTCCATGATTCAACATATACACGAAGCACAAAATAAGTATGATTCGAGTACGAATACCACAATACTCGCTAGAAGGTTGTGTGTGTGTTTTGCTTGCTGTCTTTTATCTTCTTTTGTAAATGCAACAATAACTACTACTGTAAATTTTGATGAATGATTCGAGTGACTCGCATCATTCGTAAGTATTATAAGTATTTTTCTAAATTTATGAATCTGAATGAGTAGGCGTATGAATCAAACAATGAATCGAATGTTGTGAGTTTGAAGACAACTTTGTACTCATGCTCATTGCAACCTATACTTATAAATCAATGTTGTAGCTAGTACGAATGACTCAGAGTAGTTGAATTTCAATACTCTTGACTCACTCATACTCAAAATTTCATGAATACTTATGAGTAGCGAAAATACGATTCATTGCTGATCTCTGGTACTCATCGTATTCATACTTAACAATACGCACGATGTTTTTGATTTCGACTCTCCATGATTCAACATATACACGAAGCACAAAATAAGTATGATTCGAGTACGAATACCACAATACTCGCTAGAAGGTTGTGTGTGTGTTTTGCTTGCTGTCTTTTATCTTCTTTTGTAAATGCAACAATAACTACTACTGTAAATTTTGATGAATGATTCGAGTGACTCGCATCATTCGTAAGTATTATAAGTATTTTTCTAAATTTATGAATCTGAATGAGTAGGCGTATGAATCAAACAATGAATCGAATGTTGTGAGTTTGAAGACAACTTTGTACTCATGCTCATTGCAACCTATACTTATAAATCAATGTTGTAGCTAGTACGAATGAATCAGAGTAGTTGAATTTCAATACTCTTGACTCACTCATACTCAAAATTTCATGAATACTTATGAGTAGCGAAAATACGATTCATTGCTGATCTCTGGTACTCATCGTATTCATACTTAACAACACGTATGATGTTGTTGATTTCGACTCTTCATAACTTAATATTAACAAGAATCACAAAATAAGTATGAATCGCGTGCAAACACTAAAATACTAGAAGGTTGTGTGTTTGCTTTGTTTGCTGATCTGTCTTTTTTCTTTTTTTGTAAATGCAACAACAATTAAGACTGTAAATTTTAATGAATGATTCGAGTCACTGGAGCCACTCATTTGTAAATATTGAAGGTATTTTTCTAAAGTTATGAATCTAAATGAGTAGCAGGCTTATGAATCAAACATATTTCGAATGGTATGAGTTTGATGTCAACGTTGTACGTATACTCATTTCAACATGTACTTATAAATCAACGCTGTAGTGAGTACGACTGAACAGAGTACATCAGAGTTAAATTTCAATATTGTTGACTCCACTTATATTCAAAATTTCATGAGTGCTTATGAGTAGCGAAAAAACGATTCATTGCTGATCTCTGGTATGTATATACATATGTATATGATAAATATATTTATTTATTTATTGCAATACAATTATTAATTATATAACAATGCTTACGAGCAAAAGTAATCAGGAAGTTAGGCGCGGTGTTGTGTAAAAGATCAGAGTTTCGAATACCCGGTCCACATACAAACAGTGTGGCAGTGTGGTGTTCTCATTAATTTCGAATAAAATGTTACCGTTCATTGAATTTGATGAATTTTTCAAAGCGATTCTTAAATACGTTATTTTTTTTTTTTTATTTCTTCCATATCAATATGAAAATAATTCTCAATTGAGTAAATTATTTGATGTTTACGTTAAATTCTTCAGAGACTAAAAACCACACAATACACCCTTACTTCACTTTGGGTCGTTTCGAAGTTGCGTCGCTGCTGAATTGGTACTCATTTTCACTGTGCGTCGTTATATTTTCGAAGTTGCGTTGTTTTGGATTCGAGTTTTTAATTTTTTTTTTTTTTTAAATTTCCTTTTTTTTCTAAAAAATTTCACGACATTTGTTTCTAATTGCGCCATTCTAACTGGAAATAATACAGTTTTATTTTCACTTTGTTTTTTTAATTTTAGAGTTCAGTTCCAATATATATATATATGTATATATAATATATAAAATTCTCGTGTCACGGTGTTAGTGTTTAAACTCCTCCGAAATGGATCGACCGATTTTCATGAAATTTTGTGTGCATATCGGGTAGGTCTGAGAATCGGACAACATCTATTTTTTATATCCCTAAATGTTAAGAGGGCGTGGCAAATCGTTAAAATTGAATATTTAGGTACATATTGATCGTAGACGAAAAAAATTTGGTGGGTAAGTTCGTAGAGTCGATATCGACAAACTCACCAAAAATGGGCGTGGCAACCCTACCCCTTCAAGTGATACCTATAACTTTTAAACTACTGAACCGATTTTAACCATTCTTTTTTTGTTCGAAAGCTTATCAGGTTTAGATGGTTTAAATAAATTCGATATAGCAAAAAGTAGGCGTGGCAAACCTTTAAAATTGAATGTTTAGGGACATAGTGATTGTAGATGAATGCAATTTGGTGGATAAGTTCGTAGAGTCGATATCGACAAACTCACCAAAAATGGGCGTAGCAACCCTACCCCTTTAAAAGATACCTATAAGTCGGCTAATTCGATGGTTTATAACTACATATGTACATATACATACATGTTAGTATGTCTGTTAGTTTTTGTTTTGGAGCAAGTACAACAACTACAACTTCGTCAGCGCTACCCATGATTCGAACCTCTTATTGTTATTCTTTGTATGCCTCACCTAAATAACGTACCAACTTCGATTAAATTTTGAACTAGATAGATAGATCCACACACTTATAGTAAGTTAGTTATTTTTATACTGTTTTATGCAGCGTATTACAATAAATACATACATATATAATGTGACCTGTTTTGGGCAATAAAAAAAATCAATTTTGGGCGGGAAAATTGGGCGGCGAAATTCGCCGGGTCAGCTAGTGTATATATATATAAATTAATTGAATTTATTTTATATATTTTATTTTCAATTTGAATTTGAATTTGTTTTTTTTTTTTTGTTTTGTTTTTTGTATGTACGTAATAAAATTTTGTTCAATTTTCTTTTTGAAAAGTAGTATTTTCGTAACCCTGGGACCTATCTTCGATTAGTACATGGTTTGCTATAGAAAATCATAATTCACTTTGTGTCGTTTGAATTTGCGTCGTGTTTTTTTTTGGAACATAACCACTACGCAAGTTGAGGTACGGGTGTACGTATTAAGATTTAGAATTACCCTTTTCAAAATTCAGGTTACAGCTGCTTCAACTGATCCTTACGATCGATACAAAGAAAATGAAACTTTTTGGGTTGTTACCTTAAAAGAAATAATTGTACGTTTAATTAAAAGTAATACTTCGAAGTCGATTGCATTATCGCATCGCATCATTGATGTCTTTTCCGATGTAAAGTCACGGTAATCTTGTAGGTAGTGTGTTGGCTTATTAGACATAAGGCCGTGGTTTAAACCGCAGCTCAGGCATTTCGAACGAAACAAAATATGAAAAAATATTTTCTTATCTCAGCATATTTCTGGCAAAAACTCTGAGAAATAAATAAAATCGGCATGAAAAATTTCTTAAAAATCTGTCGTTCGGAGACGACTTTTAAAACTATCGATTCCTTCACTCATGCATAATATATGAACACAACCAACATATGTATGTGGTGTGAGAAGCTGAGTTGTTATCCTGACTGAAGATTGGTAATGACCAATTAAGTAAGTAAGCCTCCTGAGCCAAATTAATGGTGTTTTCTTTTCTACAAAGAAAATGTCACCCTCTGACAAGGTACATTAAAAAATTGCTGACCAACCCTGTTCTTATGTAATTTTTTATTTGAGAAGAACAAAACACAAATTTTAAAAAAGGGTATGTGCCCTGTGCTTACCACTTATTAAGAAAATGAATGAGGAAATGCCAATTTGTTCAAAAGATGACGAAGATGAATTTAATAACTGATTTATTCCAATTTTCGCAAATAAAATAGATGCAGCAATATCCATATTTATATTTTTTTTCTTTTTTTTTTCAAAACAAAGGTTTTAGATTTAAAAACAAAGGTTTTAGATTTAAAAATATGTTGTATTTTACATTGAAGTCGCCGTAGTCTAGTAGGTAGTGTGTTGGCTTATTAGACTGAAGGCCCGAGTTCGAATCCTAGGTCAGACATCAAAACGAAAATATGAAAATATTTCTTCGGCGACTTCCTGAGATTTCTGGCAAAAACTCTGAGAGTAAATAAAATTGCCATGAAGAGCTTCTCAAAAAACTGACGTTCGGAGTCGACTTTAAACTGTAGGTCCCGCCACTCATATATAAAATTAACGCACACAACATAAGTGGTGTGAGAAGCTAGGTCGTAATCCTGACTGAAGGGTTGTAATGACCAATTATGTATGTATGTATTTTTTGATTTGTTTTCAATAAAATATGTAAATATGAAAAAGGTGTTGCCAGATCGCTAATTTATCGACTTAATTTTTTGAGCACTTTTTTATAACAAAAAAAAATTTTTTAACGCTGTTCTAACACTGAATACAATTTTTTTTATATTACTGACCATGTAGCTTTAATAGTGTAATGTTTCCTTAAGGTTATTCCACAAAACAATAAAAAATTAACTTCAAATTTCATCTGGTAGCCCTATAAATAAACAAAAGTCATCTGCTTTACAGGGCATTATCAGCACTCTCGATTTATACAGGGCATAAAATGAAATGCCCCCCACCATTGGCAAGTGCAAATTATTTAGAATAAAACATACCACCCTTTTAGGGGGGCGAAACATTTTTATGAAACAAACGCAAAATTGCATTTTTTTAAAATAAAATGCACATTTTTTGGTAGAAAAGAAAACACCATTATACAGGGCATAAAATGCAATACCCTCCACCATTGGCAAGTGCAAATTATTTAGAATAAAACATACCACCCTTTAAGGGGGCGAAACATTTTTATGAAACAAACACAAAATTGCATTTTTTTTAAATAAAATGCACATTTTTTGGTAGAAAAGAAAACACCATTATACAGGGCATAAAATGAAATGCCCCCCACCATTGGCAAGTACAAATTATTTAGAATAAAACATACCACCCTTTTAGGGGGCGAAACATTTTTATGAAACAAACACAAAATTGCATTTTTTAAAATAAAATGCACATTTTTTGGTAGAAAAGAAAAAACCATAAATAAAACGCATTAAAATGAATGATAGTGTCCGTCATACACAGTAAAACTTAAACATTTATTTTCATTTTACATTTTAAATGATACAAGCCGCATATTTAAGCGGATCTCTTTAAAAATTTTAATTGTTGTTTTCATGCTTAAAGCTCTTACAATACAAAAAAAAAAAAGAAATTAAAAATAAAAATTAAAAATAAAAAGTAGATTTATTCACTCAAGCGTTATACTTGTAATCGAGTTTAGAATTTAAATCGAGAGAAAAAAAATAAAAAATAAAGAAAACACTAATAATTCATAATTCATAAAATGATGATAAAAATATATGTACGTATAAAAAAAAATAATAAAAATCAGAAGAATAGGAATAAGAATAAAAAAATATAATCTAAAAACATTTATTAGCTATCGATTAACACTAAACTTAACACACTGTAATCGATTTAATGGAATCGAAATGAATCGAACGTGATAATTAAATTAAATCGCTTCAATCAAGCGAACGAATAACGTGAGATGTGAAGAAATTTTAATGTCTTTCATATGAGATTTTCAATTTAAAGAATTGCATACATACATACATATGTACATACTTATAGAAACCAACATAGGAATAGAGAGAGAGAGAGAGAGAAAGAAAAAAGAGAGATATAGAAGCAATCGCTAATTTTATAATCAATAATGATAGTCTCATAACGATAAGCATTATTTATCGGGAACTTTAATGGCCGAACGAGTTAATACAGTTCGGCTTTAACAGCTATCAGGTCGACTGCAGAAGACTTTGACGTACAAGTGATTGGCAACATTAAAGATGAGCCAGAAGTAGTGCTGGAACTAGAACTGGGGGCAGATAAAAAGTTATCCTTACTGTGAGTACTCGTCGGACTGTTGAGAATTTCATTAACCAAAGCATCGTTAATACCGGCTGCCGAGCTTGAACTGAGATTGTGAGTCAAACTATGGCGCCGTAGATCACAATTGCGTCGGAATACTTTGCCGCAGGCGCTGCAATTGTAAGGTTTTATATCGGTGTGCGTCAAAAGGTGTGTCTTCAGATTAGATCTCTGATTAAAGGAGCGATTGCAAACGGGACACTTATGTGGCGACTCTTCCATGTGAAGGATTTTGTGGACAGCCAATGTGCGAGACTGACAAAATCCTTTACCACATTCCGCGCATTTGAACGGCTTCTCCTTGGAGTGTATGTACCTAAAATAACGAAACACAAAGTGAATTGAAGGAAATGTACGACTGTGAATACTGAATACGCGAATATTGAAATTGTTTAGAGATCGTGAAAAGTGATTTGGACACGTGTGAAAAGTGAAACTCACCTATGGTCTCGTAAATGATCTTGTCGACGAAAAGCTTTGCCGCAAATGTCGCACGAATATGGTCTTTCGTCGGTATGTGTTCTTTCGTGTATGAGTAGATTGTAGGACTTTGTAAACTGTCGATTGCAAAACTTGCATATGAACTGTTTCTTGGAACGTTGGGCATTGGCTATAGCTGCCCCTATATTGGGTTGGCTAATGCCGCTGGCACAAGCAATTGCCTCCGTGTGATTGGTATTTGAAAGAGTGTTTGCTGAACAGTCGGTGGCGGCTAAAGTGTTTAGTTTGTCTTGAAACATTGTCGTTTGCAAACTGGTCATTTGTTCTACATCTTGATTGCAATTTGTTTGATGTTGTTGTTGTTGTTGTTGTTGTTGATGATGTTGAGCACCTGATAAGCTATTGATGAGGGCAGTGTTGAAGAGAAACGTTGTTTCCAATTCGGAAGTTTCAAAATTTAGAGTCTCGTCTTGGCTATTGAGTATGGGAAGTTCGCATTCCCCGAGATCGGACGATGACGAAGAGTGTAGCGAATGGAAAAGACTATTGGCTGAGGGCAATTTTGTTGTTGTTGTTGTTGTTTTTTCATTGTTGTAAATAGATGCATCATCATTGGAAGTTTCCTTGTTAGCATTGGAAACGTTAGACAAAGCCTTTGTAGAGTTTTTGCGATAGGTGCTTACACCAATGGCACTGATGTTGCAATTTGTTGTTGATGTTATGTTTGAAGACGTGGACGTAGACGATGACAACGACGATGATGATAATGATGTTTGCGTTGGTGGTGGTGGTGTTGATGATGATGATGATGATGTTGATGATGATGATGTTGTTGCCACCGTTGTTGTAGTTGTTGCAGTTGAAGTATTTCCCACAGTATTGAAACGAAATACATCTGATTTACCGGTTATACGCTGCAATGCCAAATATGATTCGAGTGCTTGCAAGTTTAAAGCTGCAGCAGCTGGTGAATTAACGGGAAGTAATGCGGCTTGTTGCAAACTTGTTACCATTGTACCTTGCAATGATAGAACCACAGCAGCTGCAGTTGCTAAATCGTTTGTAGTTGTTGTTGAAATATTGGCCGTAGTGGTGGTGGTGTTAGTGTTGTTGTTGTTGTTGGTGTTAGTGTTGGTGTTGGTGGCTTTGCTAGTTGTTTGACTGTGAGTATTTGATTTGCTGCAGGCATTTACATCTTTTGTTGCAGATGATGATTGTTGTTGTTGTTGCTGTTGTTGTTGTTGTTGATGATGATGATGCTGAACGGCTGAAGCATTTACCAAAACTTCCAATAAAGCTGGATTGTTGATGATTTCTGTAACATTTTGCTGCTGAGCCGTTTGTACATTTGTTGTGGAAATATTTGTGTGTAGGAGATTCTGATTGCGGCTATTGACCTCGGAAGTATTCAGATACGAACGTGTATCATTCGAATTTAACCTTTTCTGAAGTACATTTGTCGAAGACATTGAGGAACTGGACGTGGTGGTCAAGCACGAGGATGACGGTGATGGAGATGACAAAGAAACTGAAGAAGAATGTTTTGTGGGTGCAGCTGATGCATTGGAAATTCCTATAATGGCATTATATTCCTGCATATTGCTTACGGCATTTAAGCCCAACGAGTCCATGACAAACAACAATGGACTTTTCAGTTTCTTTTTGTTTCCTTTTTTTTCTGTTTTCTGTTTTCTGTTTTTTTTTGTTTTTTAAGCTACAAAGTTGAGAGCAGCTCAGCAGGATATCGAAAATGATGAAGAAACTCGATGATTTGTATTCGCTTGCATAAGTTTTGCGATCACCTACGCAAAATGCCAACAACGATAAGAAAAAAAAAAATTGAAAAGCAAAAACTGAAAACTGAAAACGCCAACAAATCGATACCAAATCGATTTAAAATTTTTGCAGAGATGACGACTCAGAGTACGGCGTGCCGGTTGTCTACGATGAGGAGACAGCAGAAGAGCAGCAACAACCAAATAATGACGATGACGATGCTTGTTAATGTTCACTTAAACGGGGCCGATTGTTTGTTAAAACCAGAACAAGATGAAGCCACGGGATGAGTATGAATTAAAAAAAAAAAAACCACACGCCACCATAAATCACGACTTAGTCACGCTTTCAAAAAGTCATAAAGATCGTCGTTTGACGTTTTAAGCCAAAACAAAACCAACAACAAAATGTTACCAGAATTAAAAAATTGAAACATACACATGCACATGCACATACATGTACACAAACATACACACTTAAAACACGAGTTAAGGAAAATACCACAAAAAAAAAAAAAAAATTATTTTTTATTCAAAAACACTGACGAACAGAAAAGAAAATCAGTTCAATTGTTTCTATTCAACAACAACAGTTTAAAACAGTTTACAGAATCGGAATACCAGACCGTCGTTTGGAACCAATTCTTCCGGTGGCCTTTCAATTTCCCAAAAACTTTAACCGTTAAATTCTTTTATTTGTTTTTATTTTTTTTTGTTGTTGTCTTATTTTTATTCTTTTAAATGACCGCTATTTACGAATATGAGAATACGAGTAGCGATAAGCGCGCACAGTGTTGAGAAGTCCACGAACCAACTAAATGTCCATTGCTGAGTGTATTTCACGCGGACCACAAGTGAGTATTACCAACATATAACAACACCACCGCGTGCACACAATCATTGGTAACATGAACACAATACTCGTAGCAATCTATACAAGCATGCACTCACACAGTCTGTGTAAAGAAGTTGAGTTCATTTCAGTTTGCTGGAGAGAAAGAGTGATCAAGCAGCACATGAAACGAACAGGTGAGATCGACACAAACACCGTATGCTCTCAAATAAAACTCATGGAACTCTCAATTCCGGTTATAAAGGAGAGTTTCTCTATTTAAACTGGTTAAAGTGATCGGTATCATATACACCTTCACACTCTCGTCCATTCTCACAATTTCTCACGATTGCTCGCTCTCTCTCTCCCTCTCTCTCTCACTCTCTCTCTCGCTCTCTTTGCATGGCTTGGAAAACGATCTCACATTGGCTCGTCGCTCTTTTGATTGTTTTGTTTTGTTTTGTTTTCGTGTTGTTTTCTTTTGTTATTATTGTGTTTGAGAAACACGAGTACGGGTGCCCGTTAACTTGTTTTTACCACCAGCGCTGCCACTACAGGCCCTCCATCCAAACAACAATCAACACAGCGATCCATTCATATAGCCAGCCAGTCAGTCAGCCTGTCAGCCAGCCAGCCAGCTATTCAGTCATCCAACTTGTGTGGGTGTCATGGTATGTATGAACCTAAAATGTAAATGAATGTTATTTTATTGCTTCGTTGGCCTTTGACGCAGAACACAACAGCAACAGCAACACCAACAGCAACAGTAATAACAGCAACAGTAACAACACCAATAACAATGACGATGACGACGAGGAAAAATACTTTTAAACACACTTTCAACAGAGTCGAAAGCCAAGCCAGTTGAAAAAGGCAAAAATTAAAGCCAAAAAAAAAAAGAAAAAAAAGAGCAGAAACGAAACGAAATTGTTGGTTTTTTTTGTTTAATTTTAGTCTCTACGCTACACACCCTAAATGGCAACTAAATAATGTTTTATTTTATGACTTCTCTGGTGGCTCGACTGGGTTAAAGCTCAATTTCAAGTTAAAATAACTTTTCTTAGTTTATTTAGTCGGTTGGTTGGTTGGTTGGCTGGTTGGCTGGCCTGACTGTATGGTGTGTGTGTGTGTGTGTTTGTATGTTGATTTCCTTCAAAAACTTTTCATAATTGTCGCCAAAATCATGCGATACTGTGACGCGACGATCGCATGTCTTGCAATGAAATGAAATTTTTAAATCATTAAAATTTATTTAATTTACCAATATACGCGCACATGCGAATGTAATGCGCAGCTTTTAATGCTCCATCACAAGCAATTATAAGTGATAATCGTCAGGCCATGTCAGGCCAGTGCAATTCAAATCAAGCAGGTATAGTGCATAGCAAATGGAAATAATGCTCAATAAACGCTTTCGTTTTGGCGATGTTTCGCTAATAATAGCCACACAAAAAAAAAAACAAAAGCAACAACGAACAGCTTCACAATTTATTTTCACATCAAATTGTAATTTTGTTCGGCAGCGTAAGACGATTTCGACCACTTATACAGAAATTATGTTGATTAATGTCGCGAAAACATGTCATTCGCTCGTTTCGCCTGATCATGACCATTAGCTGTGATATCCGTGTATATGTACGTTACTTATTCTCCACACACACACACGCATACACACACACAATCAGACGCACAGCGTTATCTGTTCAACTGCCAGTAGTGGTAGTGGTGCGATTACGGCTACAAGTAATTTGATTTTGTAGTAAAAATTGCAATGTGATGTGAAGAGCTTCTCTTCATCTTCATAAAACATTATTTTAAACATTTAGTATGCAACTACAACAACAACAACAACGATGAACCTTTAGTCATCATTTTATTTATTTTTTCTTCCTCTTTTTTTTTTGTATATTCTAGTTGCCACGTTAATTTTTTTGTGGTTGTTATTGTTGTTGTTGCTTAATTCTCTTCCTACTTTTCGATTGACTTCAATGTCACGTCTTGTAGTTTTTATCAGAGCTTCTCTTCTGGTTCGACTGCTTGTTTGCTTGGATTTACTAGTTGACTTGTGACTTGACCATCTATCCACAACACCGATGGGCCGTAGACACCACACAGTTCGCATATTTTCGTGGTCTTAGTTCGAAATGAATGTTGCATCTGCTGCATCTGCTTAACCTAACCAATATTATTGATGCATATTTTCATAATCGCATACACACACACACACACACACAAATGAATTCAGTTTCCGAATACGTAACAGACTCATGGTACTCTTCACATTCATAAATTCATAGCCAAACAGCAGTGTGTGTTGATTTCATTTTTATTCCACAACAATTCCTTAAGAATTCCTTCTGAATGGTCATCTAAACTACATGTTGTGTTGTGTTGGTGTTGTATTGGTGTTGGTGTTGGTGTTGTATACTGCGTAGATGGTGTTGCCATGATATTTATGCTTAAATGTAGCATTTTATTAAGTTGCTAACACTGTGCCACAACATCATTATAATGTTTGTTACTCGTAATGGGGCCATAATGCATCAAATGATCATAATGATGTTTGTTCGTAATACATTGCGGCCTAAACAACTGCTATTTTTTAATGCATTTATTTATCGCTTCTATCCCTCTACCTGTTACCTGTTATTGAGCTCTTCACACTAAAAAAAAAATTTACGCAATTTCTGCTTGCTTTCTGGCGCGATGACGGCAATGATTCTTCGTTAGCGTCAGAGGACTATCGTCCGTTTCTTTCATTCATTCTTCCTTGATAATTACAAGATATTTTTATTTGGCTGCCAAAAGCTTCTCACATGCGTATTTGATTTGAAGTTAAAAAGCATTTGGAAAAAATTTGGGCCTCAGGACTTGTTTATTATGGCCATCTGGGAATATTATTGGTAAGTAATCTGTTCTCTGCTCATGCTCATAAAAGCTTTACCGATACTCTTCGCTTACTCACGAATAATAATAATAATAATAAATGGTGGGGTGTGAATTATCCCCTAGGATGGCAACTTATTTTTGCAATTTTTCTTTTTTTATTTGATTAACTTTTCTTCTCCTTCTTTGAGTATTCTGCCATTTTCGTCACAGGCATCAAAGGCGTCACAGGCATTGATATTTAAATAAATATTTATTATAATAATTAACAACAATTGTCCACATGTGATGACCGAATCTATGTATGTTGCAACGTTGCAACTCCGTCTTTCACACAAATTTGTTTTTTTTTTTTAGAACTTTCAAATTGTTTCGATCAGATTCGAAGAGGAAATTTAAAATTTCTTCAGTATTTAAATGGATTTTCATAAACTTGTTTATAATTTTGGCAAAAGTAAACAGTATTCAAGAAACTAGGCACCAACACTGAGGTGATATCCTCGACTTATGCAGTGCATTGTGTTGGATCCAGGAAAATAGGTGTTTATGGACGTTAGATTTTAATCTACCCATATCGTAAGCGTCAAGAAAAATTCGACGGGTAGAGCGTTTCACATACAAATAATGCGACATATGAACGAATTTTCTCTGTAATAAAGGGTGATTTTTTTTTAGCTATTATCTTTTTGGCAACACTGGTTTAAACAGCTCACGCACGTTTCGTGTTTTGTTTCACTGTCTATAATTTAACCATGAGTCGTCTTACAAACGAACAACGCTTGCAAATCATTGAATTTGGGATCATTGGACCGTACTTCTTCAAAGATGCTGCGAACCGTAACGTAACTGTGAATGGTGAGCGCTACCTTGAGATGATATCCAACTTTTTTTTTTGCCCAAAATGCAAGAGCTTGACTTGCATGACATGTGGTTTCAACAAAACTTTGCCACATGCCACACAGCACGCATAACAATGGACTTTTTGAGAGGCGAGTTCGGTGAACATTTTATTTTACGTTCGGGACCGGTCAATTGGCCGCCTAGATCGTGCGATTTAACGCCTTTAGACTATTTTTTGTGGGGCAATGTTCAAGCTCATGTCTATACAGACAAGCCCGCTTCAATTGACGCATTGGAAGACAACATTGAAGCATTTATTCGTGAGATACCGGCCGAAATGTTGGAAACAGTATGCCAAAATTGGACTAAGCGGATGGACCATTTGAGGCGCAATCGCGGTCAACATTTGCATGAAATAATCTTCAAACATTAAATTATATGGACCGCACTATCGATTCAAATAAAGATTTCATGCATTTTTCTGAATTTTATGTGTTTTTTTTTTTTTTTAATTTTCCTATAGCTTTTTAAAAAATCACCCCTTACATTGTGTGCTCCGCTGGTTAATCGGCCAGTGTATGTGTTCTTCGAGAAAGGCGAATACTACATATGAAGATATGATTTTCCTAATTTCGATAGACAGAATCCGCTGCTGTAATTACGGTAGAATATTGGAACACAAGTCACATTGTGACGGCGATTCAATGAATCAGTAGAGGTGAATACTGTAACGTTATTAATGAGAATCTTTGCCCTTTCCTTTATGCGGTCGAGAAGCCTCAAAATAGACTTGTAGGCACCGTCCCATACATGAAAGTTGTATTCCATACTCGATCTAATACAAGTGATGTAAGTAGGAAGGCGATCAGCTGAAGTGAAGTATTTCTTGCACCGCCTAAAGAAACTGACGCATTTGAACGCGAACAGCGAACAGTGAACATCACGTTTAATTTTCATGCGTAGGACATCAAGGGCTTTTGACTCCCTAACCTTTACACACTCATAGTTACAGATGACATAACATTTTTGTAGCTTTTGTGTGTCAGCAAAACAATAATGACTTCCATTCGAAGATAGACTGTAGGTCGAATGGAAGTGAATCATTCATATCAAGTCTTTTCGCTTCAATCTCCAAAGTGCACTGCGCATTTTATAGTCACCTAGCAGCAACTCGTTTCCTTGCCGTTCGCATCTTGAGATGTCCACAAACATACTTCCTCTCTTCCACTTTCCTATAACCCATTTTCCTAAAAAAAACCTGCACAATGCACTGCATGAGTAGGGGCCATCCCAAGAGTGCTCGTTTCACCAAAAAAAAAAAAAAAAAGAGCTCGACCTGTGATCGAACGAATAGGAATGACAAATATTTCTTTCATCTGCCATATGCCTATGATGACCTTCAACACACGATATGTGAGTTGGTTCTTTCACTAATTGAGCAAGGTCGTTGCGCGTGTCGAATAATTGAACATGTTGCCTTTCTGGAGTTGTGTGATTTAAATGGTAAAGACAAGAGGAGTCCTCAACATTGAAATCACCGGCAGCAACAATTTTATTGTCCGGACAAACCTCGGGGACTTTAGATAAGGAAACAGAAAGGGAGTCGAAGCCAAAAATAAAAACCTCTTTTACTGCGTTTGGAAGAGATATACTTCGATTTTGAATTTAAGCCAGAGGCAATTAAATTCTCTTGTACTTTTTGATGGATTTGCCTTATTTTCAGGGGAGTTTTCTCGGAAGCAGAATTTATAAGTGATACAACTATGAAATACAAATTAGAAATTGAAAATTGAACGCTTTTTAGCTATTGTGTAATCGTTCCAGCGAAGAATTCATGTACGTCCAAATAGAAACAAAGTTCGACTAACAGTCAACGACTTTTTTAAATTGGTTTTCACCAAAATAATGTTTGCTTGAGTAACAAATTACCAAATAGTTATGAAATAAGCCAATTACTTACTTACTTAATTGGCCATAACAACCCGATTAACGGATTTCGGCCTGCCGCAACACATCCTTCCAGGCGCCTCTGCTTCTTGCGCGCCTACGCCAGTTGGTCACACCAATCGATGACAGGGCTTCCTCGATTTGGTTCTTCCAACGGATACAAGGTCGTCCTCTTCGCCGACTTCCGCAGATCTCCGCATCAAATACCCGTCTCGCCGGAGCATCCTCCTCCATTCGAACGACATGGCCAAGCCAGCGCAGCCGCTGGATTTTAATACGCTGTACAACGTCTATGTCGTTGAGGAGCTCATACAGCTCACTGTTAGATCGGATGCGAAAATCATCGCCAACTAGCACTGGACCGAAGATCTTAGGTAGGACTTTTCTCTCGAATACTCTCAAGGCTGCTGAATCAGTGCTTAATAGGGTCCATGCTTCTGCGCCACAAAGAAGCACGGGTAGGATGAGCGTCTTGTAGAGTATTAGTTTCGTCTTACGAGAGAGGTCTCTGCTATTCAATTGCCTATTGAGACCATAGTAGCACCTGTTGGCAAGAGTAATCCTGCGCTTAATCTCCAGACTGACATCATTTTTGGTGGTAACGGTGGAGCCAAGATAAATGCATTCCTTGACTGTATCAAAGGTATAGTTATCGGCCGTAATCTGAGAATCAATACGCCGCACGTCTCTACTTGTCGATAACATATACTTTGTTTTGCCCTCATTTACTGCCAGATACATCTTCTTAGACTCCCGTTTAATAGCACTAAAGGCAGCAGTAACATCTCGCTTGGTACGCCCTATGATGTCGATGTCGTCAGCGTACGCAAGCAACTGGACACTTTTTTGAAAAATAGTGCCATTACAGTGCGGGAGTAATAGTGCCATTACTCCCGCCTTTCGCAGCACACTCTCCAGGTCGCATGATAAGGAGTCACCTTGTCTGAAACCTCGCACGGTATCAAAAGGTTTGGAGAGGTCCATTCCTAACTTGACGGAGCTGCAGGAATTGCTCAACGTCATTCTGCATAGCCTTATCAGGTTAGCAGGTATACCGAGCTCAGACATTGCGGCAAAAATACGATCCCTTATGGGGCTATCGAAAGCAGCCTTATAGTCGACAAAAAGATGGTGTGTATCGACTTGTTTTTCGTGTGTCTTTTCCAGGATTTGGCGTAGTGTGAAAATCTGGTCGATGGTGGACTTGCCAGGTCTGAAGCCGCACTGATAAGGTCCAGTCACTGTTTTGACGAGTGGCTTCAGTCGTTCACACAATACGCCTGTAAGAACCTTATATGCGATAGGGAGAAGGCTTATACCCTTGTAGTTGGCGCATATCGTAGGGTCTCCCTTTTTCAGGACAGGACAGAGGACACTGAGGTTCCAATCGTTGGGCATACTTTCCTCTAGCCATATTTTGTAAATAAGTTGGTGCATGCGCCCTATCACCTCATTACATCCGCGGTCTTAAACAATTCAGCGGGGAGGCCATCAGGACCTGCCGCTTTATTGTTTTTAAGACGCATAATGACTGTCTAGGGAGGGTTATACGTCCACCGGTAACAGTGGATGCTTTGCGCTCACCCTTTTGAGTTAGCGCTGTTTTGTGTGTTTGGTTGAGGTTTTTATTCATTGCAATTGGGTCCCCACTCAAAGCCGCTATCCTTGCCCGCAAAGTGTAGTTACCCTTAAAAGGTCCCGTGGTTATCTATGCATGCAGGGAGGCCACGCGAGGGTTGGCACCAGCCCTTATGGGGACAGGTGCTCAGAGCCAGACCAGGTACTAATCGGGAGTCTTCTCAACCGAACCTACACCGCCAACTTAACAGCGACGGACAAGGAACGTACTTTGAGGCCTGCCAGAGTTTAACGGGACGCGGGCAGCTGTAGCCCTAGCCTGGAGCCGTTCACACCGGGTTTCACCCGGTGCTACCGTGCATACACAACTAGGTCCAGAAAGCTACAGCCACCAGCTCAGAGCAATCGAATCAGAAATAGGGGTAGGAGTGGTCAGAAGAAGATAAAGGGTCGTGCCAAAGGGGGGGGGGGGTCAGCCATAGTCACCCCGGCTGAGAGGGGGGTGTTTATTGACTCCCCAGTCTAGATCCGTAGTGTTTTGTTAAAGGGCAGGGCCACCTCTAGCAGGATGTGACGGTGTCACGCACTAACGGTCTTGATAGGGTAGAGGCTGAGGGCTCCGAGGGAGCTATGATCGCATATCCCTATCCTGCGGAAACCGCTTGACCCCACGCTGTTACAATTTAATATTAACAAATGATTATCGATAATTCCATTCATTGATTAATGAATGTGACAAAAAAGCTTTCCATTATTTAATGGTTTCATTGCATTGTACAATTTATTGCAATTCTATGGCAAATAAATGTTGAATTATTTGCTTAACTTACTCGTATTACATTTGGATGTACATACATTTGTATGTATGTATGTATGCATGTGTTTGTATCATTGTGTATAATAAAGTAATAATAGTCGCCATCCTATTAATATAAAAAAAAGTATTCATTTTACATTTTTTATTTTTCATTTTGGACTTCCAGGAACTATAAGTCACACTTTAACATTTGCTAAGACTTAATGTATGTATGTACTCGTACATATGCCGACTTTCTTTAGGTTTTCTTTACTGTATTTCAATTGCGTTTTGTCTTCTATTCAGTTTCTATGCACAATCACACATTTACAGAGCCTATACTATGTATGTATACATTCATTCATTCATTCATACATCCATGCATGCATGCATGCATCCATCCATCCATCAGTTAAAGAACACAGTTTACCGTGTAAGTATTTACATGAACGTATGAACTCTATAATAATAATGAAAATGGTGATTATGATGATAGTGTTGAACGGTGCATGGTGAATGGTAAGTGGTGAATGGTGAGTGGTGAGATAATGATGATGACAACAATAAAAACTAAAATTCGCAGAATTTTCTTTTATTGTGTGTTGTTTGCCAATAAAAGCACTGCAACAATAGACATTTTGACTCTTTTGAAGTGCTATTTGCAACAAAACGGAGAATATTGCACGTTTAAGTGCATCATGTTGCTGTGACAGTTTTTTTCTTTCTTTTCTTTTCTTTTCTTCCTAAAGACACATCAAAGAGATTCGCTCTCTGCTCGGCAACTTGTCACTCACATTTCATTGTTTATTTTGAGTTTTTCCATTTCCAATTTCCAATTTCATTTTCTTTTTTTTCTTTTTCGATGCAACAAAAGAAATTTTAAACAAAAAATATGAATTTGAAAAATGAAAAATTTCAAATTGCAAATTGAATGCGCCTCTTTAACACGCATTAGCCAGAAGGCTATTCTCTATACCGTTCGCTGTAACATCTTCAAAGTTGTGGTGCACAAATTGCTTGTGACTTTAACTCTTGTGGCCCTTTGGATATTTTTCCAATTGATTGTTCTTTTCAATTTTTTTCTTTTTCTTCTTTATCTTTTAATTTTTTCGTTCGTTTTTGTTGTTGTTGTTGTTGCATTTTGTCAAATTCTTCGGTGTCACATTTTGATGTTTGATCGTATCTTTGATTCGGTTTGACATATTTCTGACTTGGTCTCCCTTCATTTAAATCATAATTTTTGTGTAATACGATCTTTCACTGATTTTCGTCTTTTCATCAAGATGAAGAAAGATGAAATATTTGATTTGGCTTTTAAATTTTTAAAGTCAAAGTAACAATATTTCCACAAAGACTAAAGTCGTGTTAATTGCTGGTATTCCAGGTATTTCTTGCTTATCGTCTTCTTTTATAGTTTCATATTGCTTTTCAGAAACAACATCAAATAATTTAAGGAATTTAAAGAATTTTATTTCTCGGTAAAATATTGATGGAAAGGACAGCGGATGGATGGATGACGTTGCTAAACTATTTCTGAGAAGTTTCATAAAA
The DNA here is from genome assembly GCA_927399465.1 of Sarcophaga caerulescens. Classification (NCBI taxonomy): domain Eukaryota; kingdom Metazoa; phylum Arthropoda; class Insecta; order Diptera; family Sarcophagidae; genus Sarcophaga; species Sarcophaga caerulescens. Next base: position 2,194,302 of record OV656866.1, read on the forward strand.
ACTTTCCGATAAAATTCAGAAGAGATTTTACAAAACATTGTAAGTGAAAGTAAAGAATTTTTTCATATTCTATTAGGTTGTCACCAATTAACGCTCAAGTAATTGGCTTATTTGTGGTTTTCATTGGATGAAGTTTTTATGTGGTGGGTTCCAAACCCTACGCACAACCCGAATTTAACGTCCAGGGGATTGGACCTCGCTGCACGCATTAGTTAACATATAGCGGGTGCTAGAATGCCATCCAGGAGGGGCCACGAGGAGGCTGCTTGTCAACTTGAATACAGCAAGGCAAGGATCGTCCTGGTGGTCGCCATGTTGGCCACAGTCAGTAACTTTACCTTGTTTGCATGCATTCCATCCCTCCCATACAGTCAAGGAATTCATTTATCTTGGCTCCGCCGTTACCACCAAAAATGATGTCAGTCTGGAGATCAAACGCAGGATTACTCTTGCCAACAGGTGCTACTATGGTCTCAATAGGCAATTGAGTAGCAGAGACCTCTCTCGTAAGACAAAACTAATACTCTACAAGACGCTCATCCTACCCGTGCTTCTCTGTGGCGCAGAAGCATGGACCCTATTAAGCATTGATTCAGCAGCCTTGAGAGTATTCGAGAGAAAAGTCCCTACGTAAGATCTTCGGTCCAGTGCGAGTTGGCGATGATTTTCGCATCCGATCCAACAGTGAGCTGTATGAGTTCCTCAACGACATAGACGTTGTACAGCGTATTAATATCCAGCGGCTGCGCTGGCTCGGAATCTCATAATTTCTATACTCATACTCAATATTCATAATTTCTGATATTTATACGCATTCATACTTATTTTAATATCATGGGGGACCTCTACTCATATTTAAAGTTTGAAGTACTCATCATACTTATTCATACTTAACAACACGTATGATGTTGTTGATTACGACGCTCCATAACTCAACATACATATATACTAATCACAATATAAGTATGAATCGCTTACGATCACTAAAATACTTACTAGAATGTTGTATGTTTGAGCTGCTTGCTGCTCTGTCTTTTTTGCTTATGTGTCTGTTATCTTTTTTTGTAAATGCAACAACAACTAAGACTTAAAATTTTAATGAGTGATTCGAGTCACTCGAAGCATTTATAAGATATTTTTCTAAAGTTATGAATCTAAATGAGTAGTGGGCGTATGAATCAAATATATTTCGAATGGTATGAGTTTGATGGCAACGTTGTACGCATACTTATTGCAACTTGTATTTAAAAATCAACGCTGTAGTACATTGTTGTCACTACTTATATTCAAAATTCCATGAGTGCTTATGAGTAGCGTAAAAAAACAATTCATTGCTGATCTCTGTTGTGTACCGATAAAAGCTAAGTTTGGCAATTATACACGAATAGAAGTAACCAACTGCGTCACTATTTAAGTCTGTGCTTTAAAAAATCCTTACCAAGTTTTGTCAAACTCTCGCTAACAATTATCGACGTTTTGCTTTGTAGCTGAAAATCGCATGTCAATCTGTGCGGCAAATGATTGATAATGTTTACATTAAAACTGTGCGGATACAATTTACATAGATTTTTTATTTAAATTTTTTATTATGATTTTTTAACCTCAATTACGGAATGTTAAATAACAGTCTTAATAAATATTGTCGACTCGTCGTTTTGCTCTGATTAGGAAATACTAGCTTTAACACTAAACCTACCATGACGGGTCAAATGACCCATTTTGAACTTTTTGTCAGAATTTCTTGAAAATAACATTATCAAATCGCCATTTGCCTTTACGACTTTTATTACAAAATACATTGAATGTGTTTTAAAAGATTTCTTCCTCTCTTGTTAATTTTTTTACCGAGAAATTTATGTAACCTACCTTAAACACCGCAAGGGGTCATTTGAGCCATGCAAAGATTCTATTTCCTAGTTTGCAATTTCTTGTGATTTTTTTCCTAACATAGAACGATATAGTGATTCACTTGATACTACGGACGAATGTGAGTCCTCAGGTAAAGAAAGTGAAGACGAGAATATTTTGAATATACGAAGAGGACAAAAGAGAAAAAGACCATTACCGAGTTCAGAAAGTCAAAGTGATGTGAAAGACCGATGTACTGCAATTGCGGCTGATGGTACTATTTGGCAAGAAATTGAACAAGGCTCCACACCTGGACGATTTTCAATTTATAATATTTTTAGGGGGGTTGTAGGCCCGACTGCATATGCCAAAAGAAATATCATGAAGGGCAAAGTAAGAACTGCATTTTCTGTGATTATTGACAATCGTGTAATGAAGCACATAAGAAAATGCACAGAAGAAGAAGCCTCTCGAGTACTGGGAACTCAATGGAATCTTAGTCCTGCAAAACTAAATGCATTTATTGCTATTCTATATGCACGTGGCGCATATCAGGCAAACAATATAAATATTTCATATCTTTGGAACAGTAAATGGGGTCCCGCTTTTTTTTCAAAAGCCATGTCCAGGAGTAACTTCTGTGAAATTATGCGGTTTATCAGGTTTGACAAAAAAGTCAACGAAGCCAGCGTTTACAAACAGATAAATTTGCCCTAATATCCGAAGTATGGTATAAATTCATCGAGAATAGCCAAAATTGTTACAAGCCTGGGGAGCATGTAACTATCGATGAACAGCCTTTCCCAACCAAAGCGAGGTGTAGGTTTACACAATATATGCCGAACAAACCGGATAAGTTTGGTATCAAATTCTGGCTAGCATCTGATGTCAGCACCAAATATATCATAAATGGATTCCCATATTTGGGAAAGGAAGAAAGCAGAAGAGATTCAACTCCGCTTGGAGAATTCGTTGTTCTCAAACTACTGGAACCGTTCACAGGATGCGGAAGAAGCCTCACTACTGATAATTTCTTTACAAGTGCATCACTAGCTGCAAAGCTACTAGAAAAAAAAAAAAACACTATTGTTGGAACGATCCGCGGGAACAAAAGAGAACTACCAAAATTCGCCAAGCAGGCGAAAGATGGTATGCCACGCTTCTCCACAAAACTATATAAATCGAATAATTGTTCACTTACTATTTACAAAAGTAAGCCAAACAAAAAAGTCCTTCTGCTAAGCTCAAAGCATAAATCTGTAAGCATTGAAACCGTATGTATTGTATTATGTTTGTTTAATATATAAACTATTTTGAATCGTTATTTAAAAAAAATTGTTTTATTCATGTACCAAATTGGCCTAATTGATATATTTCTCACAAGACATAGTAATATATATAACATTTTGCAAACGGGTCATTTGACACGCTATGGTAGGAATAGGAATACATGAAGTGTCGGTAGGTTTAGTGTTAAATGAGTTAACATGTCAATTTCCAATACCAGTTGAACAAAATACTTGTCATTTAAAATCGTTATTCATGGCGGTGGTGGGGCAACAAATGTTTGCAATTTATTTTCTATTCATTTTGTTTTGATTTTAATCTGAATCGTAGTTAAAATATTTAATATCTCTGCCTTAAAATCATCAAATTTGATTGCAATCGATATCTGTGAGCCGATAAGATTGAAAAGATCCAGTTTTTAAGCATTAAGAATTAATAATTGACAGCACTGGTTGGCGGTTGGTGGTTGGCGGTTGGTGGTTGGTGGTTAGTGGTTAGTTAGTAAAACGACACATTAGTATGCGACATTTTGCTGTAAAGTTATTAACCCGTTTAAATCTTTTGAATGCATATTTACTAACTGCTTCTTTTCATATTCAGGCCTGCCACATGCAGCCAGATAACTAAACCAGCCAGTCAGTGAATTCAAAACATACATAAATGCATACGACAACAACACCAACAACACCAATCTAGCAATTGTACACAAAATATTTTTATTTTAATTTTTTATTTGTGATACTGTTTACATATTATTGTACTTGTTGCTGTAGTTGTTTGTTGCTGTTGCTATTTGGTTTTTTTTTACCATAAACTGCTCTATCACTGATCGTGATCATGTAATACCAACCCACGCACTCATTGGCAGAAAAAGACAAAAAAAAAATGCTCAAGAGAAATAAATGCCAACAAAAAAAAAATGAACTGAAAATTGCCTGTGAGGTTTTATTTTTCCATACACATCCACTAAGTTTTTTTGTGTATGTGTGTGTGTGAATATAGTACATGTATGTACAGTATTCCCCCGATTTACGTCGTAGAATGTACCGGAAAAAGGCGACGTAAATCTAATTTCAAATAACTCATACTATCAGATGCATTTATTTATGCGCATTTTCCAAAAAAAAAACTAAAATAATTAAATTTGTATTCTGTATAACTAAAGCTGGAGGTCCACACCACACGTTCTCGCATTCTACGCGTAGGATGCCTTGACGCATAGAACGCGAAAAGTAGATCTAATTTCTACTTTTGTAAGCATCACAAGCGGCGCGCATACAAAACAGCTGATTTTGACAAGTTGTTTTGTTTAAATTTGTTTAAACATTGGCGCGTAAAAAGCGTTGCATGTAACTTGAAGCCTAGAATGCGAAGAAGGTATGAAATGCACGCAACGCTTTGACGCGAAAACGCGTGGTGTGAACCAGAGATCAGCAATGAATCGTATTTTCGCTACTCATAGGTACTTATGAAATTTTGAGTATGAGTGAGTCAAGAGTATTAAAATTCAACTACTCTGATTCATTCGTACTCGCTACAACATTGATTTATAAGTATAGGTTGCAATGAGTATGAGTACAACGTTGACATCAAACTCACAACATTCGATTCATTGTTTGATTCATACGCCTACTCATTCAGATTCATAAATTTAGAAAAATACTTATAATACTTACGAATGATTCGAGTCACTCGAATCATTCATCAAAATTTACAGTAGTAGTTATTGTTGCATTTACAAAAAAAGAGAAAAGAAAAGACAAAGACAGCAAGCAAAGCACACACACAACCTTCTAGCGAGTATTGTGGTGTTCGTATTCGAATCATACTTATTTTGTGCTTCGTGTATATGTTGAATCATGGAGAGTCGAAATCAGCAACATCATGCGTATTGTTAAGTATGAGTACGATGAGTATTTCTAACTTTGAATATGAGTAGTATGAGTATGATATTAAAATAAGTATGAATGCGTATAAGTAGCTGAAATTATAAGTATGACTCGAATCTACTCATCGTTTTGAATACTCGTTGCTGATCTCTGGTGTGAACCTCCAGCTTAAGTACATACATACATAAATATAGATGGATTTTTGATTTGTTATAAAAATTTATTTCATATGTTGTTCACAAAAAGTTTAATAAAAAACAAAAAATTATCCATTAGCACTTAAATATTTATTTCTTTTTCAAAACTCTATTTATATTTTATTCAAATAGTTACACACAAATATTGAATTTTTTTAAAGAGGAAATTCCCTTGATTTTGTTTATAAACAACAGAGGCGACGTAAATCGAATGGCGACGCAAATCGAAGTTGAAGGGAACAAAATTTTTGACGACGTTAATCGAAACAACGTAAATCGAGGGAATTCTGTTTGTGTATTTCTATTGGTATATGCTATACGACGATTACAAATCAATGTTTTTTTTTTTTTAAGGATGTATGCGCAGCCAAGAAATCAACGGCAGTGCCATGGCATTTGGATGGAGGCCTCTTCAGAAAGGAAGAAAATGAAAAAGAAAACCTGAAAACTTTTAAGTCAATTTAACATTAAAACATGTTATAAAACAACATTTTCATACGTACAAACTATGTATGAGAACAACAGCAACCACAGCAACAACATCAACAACGACAAGAAGGGCAACATGCAACAACGCATGACTATAATCGCAAAATTTTAATTTTGGGATCATCTCTGATCCTTTTTTTTTTTTCTTTTCCAGTCTTTCATTTCATTTTGTGTTGTTGTCTTTCACAACAACAATAACGTAAAATAGGTGATTGTTGTTGTATCGGTATGAAAACGTATGTTATTCAACATTTCTTTTTTTTTCCTTTTTTTTTGGGGAGGGGGGGCGATGGTTTGAATTTAATATAAAAAAAAAATATGAAAAGGCATCAGTGCTCTTAAGTAAAAAAAAAAATACCAGAGTGTGTCAACATGATTGCGACATTAAAAGAGTTAAAATGCAACCAAAAAGCAACAAAAAAAAAAAAGAAATCGAATGAAAATCAAAAAGAGAACGATCCGTTTTGTTGTCGTTGTTGCTGTTGTTGTTGTTGTCTGACGTTTATACCCAATACCCTGTTCGACTAGGCACATGAACGCAAAAGTTAAGCTTTTGATGGATGCCGCTTCTCTATGTGCCATGAGATCAGTACGGAATTTTTTTTTTTCAATTGCTCTCCACCAATTTATTTATTCGCTGCAACTTTCAGCGGATGTGTAATGGCAACTTGAAATTGTTTTCTACGAGCATAATTCAATTTTCATATGAAATATGATTTCAAATTTATTGAAAAAAAAAAAAAAATTTAATACGTTCCTTGGTTTTCATCCTTTTTTTCTACTTTTTTTTGTTGTTTTTTTTGTTGTCTTGTATTCTATGCCAGCATGACATTCTTAATGTTTTCACAAAAGTAATGACAATGATGGCAATGCTGATGATGGTGTGGCAGCAGTACAATTCATAAGTTTTTCAAATTTCAAAGAATTAAAACGAATTGTGGTTTACTTTTTTTCTCTTTGAGTTCTCTTCAAAGCTTGTGTAAAAGTTTTGAATTCACTTTAGAATTTAGACTACGAAATAAGAAATAATGTTAAGGCTTCGAAAAGCCATTCTACGGCATAATATCCAAGCAAAGTTGAAAATTATGTGCCTTAATATCTATCATCGCATCATAGCGAAAATTTCTTGAATCCAAATAGGGCTATTTTTGTAATACTCGCCCTGATTTTGCTGATTTTTTGAAGGGAGAGTCTAAGCAGAGGTTCTCACGTTTATTCAAGAAAGGCCACCTCCAGCGTGGAAGAAAAACACCATCGTTAAGTTACTGAAAAGTGACGACTTGAGAGATTGCAAGAACTGGAGAAGAACGCCATGCACAAGATATTGACAATCATAATGCATAGCAATATAGAGGAAAATCTACAAGACGTATTCCGGCCAAACAGAAGCTGTGTAGATTAAATCAACACTCAACGCTTTATAATAGAACAATCTCTCGAATGGCGTACTCGCCTGTACATACTGTTCGTAGATTTCGAGGACGCCATTAGACGAACTATCATACCCCGAAGATAATAAATACGAATCATCAGAGCTGTGTACGATGACGCAGAACTCTCAGTTCTTCACAACAGCAATACAAGTCAACCATTTCCCACGAATGCTAGAGTAAAGCAAGAATGCCCACTATCACCTCAGCTATTCACCATCGCACTGGATAATATAATGAGCGAAATTGAGGCTCTCATGTCAACTCGAAGATTTATCTGCTCTTGAACAAAGTTTCCAATATACAGCTATGGACATTAAATTAGCACAAAATCCATTTATAGTTTGATTATGATTTTTTTCCTACAAGGATAAAGACCTCTCATGCTGGGAAAAAATACTTTGGAGTGATGAAACAAAGATTAATCGTTTGGGACCGGATGGTAGAGTCTTTGTTCATCGGCCAAAATATCAGGCATTTAATCCACGTTACACTCAAAAGACCATAAAGCATGGTGGAGGAAGCATCATGGTGTGGGGATCATTTTCATGGCACGGTGTGGGTCCAATCGTCAAAATTAATGGAAAAATGGACCGTTACAAGTATTTGGACATTATGAAGAACACAATAGAACCATATGCCTTTGAAAACATGCCAGAGTCATTCATATTTATGCAAGATAATGATCCCAAACACATGTCTAAGCTGGTTTTACAAAGAGCACATTCGCGTTTTAGACTGGCCGGAGTAAGCATACGATCGGCAATTTAGTCAAAATTTTTGTTTTTGCTTTAAAGAAGAATATGCCTTTTATGTTTTTATGTTTAAATTTTTTTGTAAATAGAATACTAATTAAAATACTATAAAAAATTAGATTGTTTTTATGACAAATTTTTGTGCTAATTTAATGTCCATGGCTGTACATGTTGGACTTGAGGTAAATATCAAGATAGCCAGACCCTTGTGAATTAACAACGTAAGCATAGATAACATCACGTAGATAACTTCTGCTATCTAAGCAGTTTAGTGACAAAAAATGGCGGTGGTAGAAACAAACATAAATAACAAGCTTAATAAACCGAGAACGGCTTTCGCACGACTTCAGTCAATATTGGAGAATCTCACAAATATCCAAACGAACCATATTCAACGCATCTGTAAAATCAACACTTTGTTGTACGAAAGTGAAACCTGGTTAGTATCGACATAGTGACCATACATAATTGGACATTACAACCCTTCAGTCAGGATTACGATCAAGCTTCTCACACTACTTATGTTGTGTGCGTTAATTTTATACATGAGTGGCAGGACCTACAGTTTAAAATCGACTCCGAACGACAGATTTTTTGAGAAGCTTTTCATGGCAATTTTATTTAGTCCTCAGAGATTGTTGTCAGAAATCTGATGAGAGGAAGTCGCCGAAGAAATATTTTCATATTTTTGTTTTGATGTCTGACCTGGGGTTTGAATTCGGGCCTTAAGTCTAATAAACGTTAGTATCGAACACCATCACTGAAATACTACAGGTAATCATTGATAAGTGCCTCAAAATCATATGCAAGACAGTCTGGCCTAATAACATAAGCAGCACGGATCTCTTTAATAAGAACAACAACGTACCCATAATAACACAAACAGAACGTAAGAAATGAAAATGGATCTGCCATACTATCGTAAAGAATAGGGATAGTGAGTGGTGTTGTGCTATTTTTTTTTACCGGAACGCGTATATATGATTATATAGACAGGGCCGATTCTGGGTAGGCGGCCGCTCTGTGCGATCTCATGTCCCAAATTTAACGACGGGTGGGATTTTCCATGATAATCCTGGCGGCGGCGTTTTTTTTTTAGGTCTCATGTCCCGAATTTGACGACGGGGGGACGGAGACTTCCCCCAATTTTCGCCCGTTCACGTTTCGGAAAAACAAGCCGGTTCGTTCCGGGTTTTGTTCCGGTTCAAACCCATGTTTATAAAGATACATATAAAAATTCGTCAAAAATTATAAAAAAAAATCAGAAATTCTTTTTAATTTTTATTTTTCTTTCAAAACGTCAGCCAATTCTCGTTATCAGAAATCATATTTAGTTCCGGAACGTGTTCCTGTCCAAAAAGGAAGTACCGGAACGACGTTCCGGAGCGTTCCGGCTCGACAACACCACTGGGGATAGTATAACATGAATGAGACTTGAGTGGAATCCTTAAGGCTCAAGAAGTCGTGGCCGGCCAAGGTACGCCTGAAGACGTTCGATACTCCAAGATCTAGGACAGTGCAGTCAACCATATAACATGAAAATGCTGTGTGGAAGCCATATGCTCCCCAGAGAGGTACTGGAAAAAACAAATTAAAAGAAAATAAGAAAAGATTTTTAGCAAGAATAATGAATAGTAGCAGAGTGGGAACAATGAATATTTGCCAAAAACGATTGTGATGAGTTGTATGAAAACAAATTGAATTGCATCTTGCATTGTCTTCAGGTGAGTAGTGATTTTTTAGTTTTGGATTAAGATCGGCTTAACAGCCTACGGGTAATATTTTCGTTTGTTTTTATAAAATAAAACTCGGAATATTTATTTGGGAGCTGCTTTTAGAGCGTGTATTTATTTATTTATTTCTAAGAAAGAAATCAAAACATAAACTTAAAGTTAACTTCGGGCCATGTGAGAAAATTCAGCATATCCTTGATTATTTCTTTCTTTTTTTTTCTTTTTTTTTGCTGAAATTTTATCGTATCTTGTTTGGTGTCAAAGAAAAATTCTCACAAAAATGTTTTGCAACATTCCAGAGAAAGAGAGACTGATCGAGACAATGATACACGTACACGTACACGTACACGTACATTGTCTTCAAAACATGTGTTTCGTTTTAAGCTTTAAATAGGCATTTGCATTAGTTTTCACACATACATGCATACATGCATATGCACATACATTCTCATCAACAAAAGTCTCCCCCAATTTTAGTGTTTTTTTTTTTTTTTGCTTAATGTTTGCTTTTGTTGCTGTTTGATGTTGGCTGTTGTTGGCTGTTGCTTAAATGAAATTGTGAAATGGAATTTAATGTATACGATGATGTGATGTTTTCATGCTTAATTTAGTTTTCGGACTTTTATTTTTGAATAAAAGTTTTGAATCAAAATTGTTTTTTTCGGCTTTCAGAAGGAGCTTGAATTAGTATTAAATTGTTTTGTAACTTTTTCTTTAATTTTTTTTCTTGTTTTTCTTCTTTTTTTTACGTTGAGTAATGAATGCGAAATTGAAATACTTTTGTTTCCCACGTCTGTCTGTCTGTCTGTCTGTCCAATCATTCAATCCATTCAATCCATTCATTCATTCATCCATCCAACTATTTGTCCAAAATGTTTTCAACTTTCTGTCTTTACGTGTGTCTGTCCGTTCGTCTTTCATCATTAGTTCAATCAGTGTAAAGCACACGAAAACAATAACAACAGCAACAACAACAATAACCATTAAATTGTTGCACTCATTCAAGAGTCGTCAACTTCAATTCAAAGTCCAGTCGAACAATTTCTTTTTTAAGCCGTTTAAGTTGGTTAAAGTTGAATTGATGTGATGGTCAGCGATTCTGATGTTTCTTACTGTTGTCGGTTGGTTGGTTGCTTGGTTGGTTGGTTGGCTGTATGGCTGTTTGTTTGATGTTAAATGCTTCAATATGCCTGCATTTTGCAATATATGTATGTGAGCATGTGGCTCTTCCTCTCCCTTCTTTATTTTTGTGCACACGTCAATATATCGGCAGATGCAACAGATACCACTTTACAGACATTCACACTTAAGCCTACCGCATATATGTAGAAACTCTCATACTCCACATTCAGTTCTTATTGTACTTTCAAATACAAATACAATTACAAGTACATGTACGAGTACAAGTACGAGTAAAAGTAAGTAAGTCAGTGTAAAGCCGTGTATTATTTAATATGGCCCATCATTTATTTGAATATCTCTCTGGTTTGATTGTTTATTTTTTTCATTTTTTCATTTTTTTTTTTCAGTTTTAACCCTTTCGCATCTATTGGGACATTTGTGTCCCACTATTTTTTAAATTGTTACTGTAAAATGATTCAAAGTTGTCCCATTTAGTTATTTAGTGGTTAAATTGCGTATTTTCATAACGCAGGCTGTTTAGTCATAAGAAGACTGCAGTGGTATCAAGTTTTTGCTGTGCTTTTTTCTACTAAAAAGTTAAAAAAGTTTAAATCGTTACTAAATAGTGAAAAAGGTGTGTAATTAATATTGTTAAAGTGTAAATCTTTCTTGTTATTGCAATATTACCAGGTAAGAAAAGATTTTCTTTTTACGGGACATATACTTCCCATTCGGCTTTTGTAGTGGGACATATATCCCAATAGGACTGTAGTGTAACAACATTAAAAATATTATTTCAGGCTGATATGGCGAAAAGACTTTCTGATATTAATGCAGCCAGTATTTTAGAAGAGTCAGCTGAAGATGACTTCTCATCTGGGAGTGGAGACGACTACGTACCATCAGACTCTTATAAACAGATATTGATTTACTATATGCGTTTTTATAGGTTTAGGCCCAATGGGACTTGTATGTCCCATGCCAAACTCCTGATGGAACATATATATCCCGTGCCCTAAATCCCTTCCTAGGGTAGGGGCAGTACCAAAAAAGCTATGTATATGTTTAATAAGCATATCTATGCTAAACTGACCTCTTATAGTATTTGTAAACTAACTAATCGTCTCCCGTACCGAAAGGGTTAATTCAACTTTCAGTATTCATTGCTCATTGTTCAGATTGTGTGATTGTCTTTTGTTGCATGAACAGTTTGCATTGTTTTCTTTTATTGTAATATGTTTATAATACTATTTAATTATTTTCAGTTTCATCAAGGGCTGGGAAATTTTTTCGAAAAACATTTTCTTCACACAATTATAAATTTCGCTTAATTTTTTTTTTTTTTTTTTTGTTATGGTCTTGCTTAAATTTTAAACATGGCTTTAATTGTTACAGATCATACATGTAATAGAACCATAGCTGCCAAATAAATGAGGCGCCAAATCGTCAAATATTTGGGAAAAAATATTCAAAATCGTCAAAGACGTTTATTGATTGAAATCGTAAAAAAAATCGTCAGAAAAAATAAATAAATAAATTAAAAGTTTTTAAAAACCAAATTTATTTCTATTGTAGTAAAACATATATAACGACAATGTACGAGTATGTACATTAGGGTGGTTCATAAATAAAAATATTGGATTTTGCTAATGGCCAACCGGAATATATATTAAGCACTGTGAAAAAATGATGCATGATTTTTTTTTTAAATTTTTCTGTTAAGGTTTAGGGGTCGCTACCGGCCCCCGAACTGTGATGTTAATAAAAATCGTTGCCGTTATAACTTTTTCTTAACTTTTTTATATGTTTAAATTATACATATGTATTAATTTTAAAAAAGAAAGGTTTTAATGTTTAAACATAAAATATAAATCTAACAAAATCAATCAATTCATGAAATTAATGGTGATTAACATAAAATATAGTTGCTTAAAAATAATTATTGGAGCAAAGTTGATTTGATATTGCAATTTGGGTAATTTTGTCCATAATCTTTCACCAGCGACAATAAATACTGCATCTGCTGTTCATTGTTGGTATGTAGCTTATTATATTCCTCCATCAGTGCTACTGCTCTTTCTGCTATATCGTTAACAACTCTCATAGAACGAACTATGTCTCTACCATTTACGTAGCCCTCATCTTCCTTCCAATCTTCAACACTTTTCTTTAAGAAATTGAATGAAATACCGGTAATGCTAAAAAATATAAGAGTGTTTTTAGAAACGAAATCTTCTAATTGTTTGCTAATTATGAGAGTGGCATCTAATGTAATTCGTTTTAAGGGATTTTCCGATCCTTCAACATCTAAAGCGGCCACCATCTTTTTTTTTTTTTGTATCAACAGAAACTTGGTCGTCAAATAAGGCGAATGCAATAAGCTCTTCCGATAAGTACCAAAGATGACCAAGGATTTTTTTAATGGCTGCAGTTCCAATCAACTCATTTACTTCTGCATAATAGGTAGAGTCATTTCTTGGCGCACAAACCGCTGATAGGGTTACAAACCAGTACTTTACATAAATTCTTACTGAAAATATACAAACATCTCGAATTGAGGATGCTTCGCTTTCAGTTAGCTTGAATTCATTTCTAAAAAAGTAAATCTTTAAACAGTAAATGGCTTTAGCCATCCATCTAGCCCGGTGAAGACCTCCAGGTGCTCTAAAAGACACTTCAGATTCGGGAATACCTCCTAAGAATATTAAAGATAGCTTCAATAGTTCCTTGTAGTCATCTCGAGGCTGAAACTCTTTTAACTGATTTAGGATGAAGCAAATGGTGTCATCAGTAATATTTTTCACTTTTTTAAAATGCTTCAAGTATTATTTCCAAGATGTGATGACGACACGCCAGCCAAAGCGCATCTTTATCCATCTTTTGTTCCAACAAAATAGATGCACCATTTCGCCTTCCAGTATTTGTGGCAGTTGTGTCAAAGCTCATGCATGTGACTTTTTCGATAAGATTCCATTCTACCGCAGCTGCAACTCCAGTTCCATTAGATAATTTTGGCACTGCTAAAAGTTTATCAACCCCCATACTAGACACCAGAATTGGAAGACGTTCTACGATTTCACTTCCGTTGATATCTTCTATATTTTTCCATTCCAGTGAATAGTAAGTGGCACGTTAGGTTTAAACTTACTTCGTAAGGACTGTTCCATATTTTCTCGCAAGTCAATTCGTTGTCGTCGAATAGAAGAAGTGCTTATATTATATTTTGAAGGATCGGCACCAATATATTTTAGAGTTTCAGGGGCGGACACTTGGGAAAATTGTGAGAGACTAGGTCTCAACACGGGCAGATTCTAACCAATTTCACCCGAATCCATGATAAATTAAAAGTATTTATAGTAAATTTAAACACAATATCTTTATTATTTTTTAATTCTATCTTGCTATTTAATTTAATATTACAATCGGAAGGACGATCGGACAAAAGTCGCTTAGCCGTCTCAGTAAATGATTCCGAAAAAAATGTTTCCTTCTTTTTTTAAAAAATCTTTATTCAATAATGGTGTACATAAAATTCATTTTTTTAATGCACACCCAAATGGAAGAATATCTAAAAGGCAGCAAGTTTTTTTTTTTTTTCAAAATCGCCAAAGTTTGAAGGCCGGTAGCGACCCCTAAATCTTAATATAAAATTTTTTAAAAAATCATCTGTTATTTTTTCACTGTACTTAATATATGTATATTCAGGTTGGCCCACATTAAAATAATAAAAAATAAGAAAGTGCCACATAGGAACCAGCCTAATGTACATATCTGAGTTCTAAAATAAAACATTTAAAAAATATTTGTTAGAAATTAAAAACTAGCGTCCCTCATCTTCATTTATTTATTATTTTTCCAAAAAATGGAGAAATTTTATATTATTTTCATATTCGTATGTGAAACTCAATTCCTGCAGAGCTCGTTCCTGTTACTTATGGTATAAAAATATCCAAGCCTAGTGCCCATAAACACTTTGTAATTGTTTAACAACAAAAAGTGCTCCTTTATTTTCGCCAGAGTATTGGGTTGTAGTACGATAACCCACTATAGTGGCAGCAAATATGCTGGGTATTGTACATACCAATTTCTCTATACAACTATGCAATTAACTGTTAGAGAAAGAGGAAAATGAAATAAAAATGAAAATGTATGAAGCAAAAGAGGAGAATACTTTAACTTGCTGTAACGTGAGAGGTGCGTACTAAATCCTTGTATCTAGCCAGGACATGTAAAGCGTGATTATCATCCACATAACCATAGTCCCCAGTGTTCATAAAGCCATCTTTGTAATAGGTTTGGCTATTGTCAATGCTATGATAGCCTAGAAAAGTCATTGGTAAACGAAAGCATAATTGACCGTTCATATTGGGACCCACTGGCTGTAGGTCATCATTTAAGAGTTTTAGTTCAACACCCGGCACTATATAACCACCATTGATAAGCCGATCACGGCCAATTCGGTCATGCCATAGCAACGCATTATACTTGTTGGCCCTGGGGGGCCAACTTTTTGGCCATATCTATTATAATTTCCCCTGGATTTTCTCCCCCTAGATAGATAGCCTTAACAGACTTCAAAGCTGATTTGTCATTTGATTGTACCTTTTTCCTTCTTCCCATAACATATTTTTATAGTTGCTATCCATCCCCTGAGTGTTGGTCGTACGAAAACAAATAACGACGCTTGCCTTTGTTCGTCCGATGGTAATATTAGAAGCTATACTCGAATTTTTAAAATTGTCTGGAGTTGTAATTTTTTGGCTTTTAAGGGGTTAAAAAGGAATAAAATACAGAAAAATCATCACCAGGTATTCGAAAGTAAATTAAAAATATAATTATTTACTTCTTGTTCTTACTAACCTCAATTTCCAATAGTAACAATCGCAATGTAAATACAAAGCTTAAAGTGGCTTTTAATGTACTAAAGTAAAGAATATGATGTAAATTTTTAATTTTTAAAAATCGTCAAAATAAGGACATAAATCGTCAATGTGATATTTTTGTAGCTCAAAATCGTCAAAATGACGATAAATCATCAAATCTGACAGCTATGAATAGAACCCTCATACAATTTATCAATAAAATTAATGAATAACAAACAAATGTCTGATAAAAAAATCACACGTTTTTTTTTGTGAAACCAGCACTCAGGGGATAGCCCCTACTCATGCAGTGCATTGTGCAGGTTTTATGAAAATGGGTTATAGGAAGGTGGAAGAGAGGGAGTAGTGTTTGTGGACATCTCAAGATGCGAACGGCAAGGAAACGAGTTGCTGCTAGGTGACTATAAAATGGCCAGTGCTATACCTTCACCATTAGACAGTCTACAGCAATCGTCCCCAAGAAGCCCGCACCCTTCAGTCCTAGCTTCTCACACTACTCATGTTGTGTGTGCGATTTAATTGAATTCGTTTATGTGCACATCAGAGATCAGCAATGAGAATTCAA
The DNA here is from genome assembly GCA_927399465.1 of Sarcophaga caerulescens. Lineage (NCBI taxonomy): Eukaryota > Metazoa > Arthropoda > Insecta > Diptera > Sarcophagidae > Sarcophaga > Sarcophaga caerulescens. The sequence continues at coordinate 2,210,500 of OV656866.1, forward strand.
AAAGATGAGTAGAATCGAATCGTACTCATAATTTCTGTTAATTATACGCATTCATACTTATTTTAATATCATGGAACCTCTCTACTCATATTCAAAGTTTGAAGTACTCATCATATTTATTCATACTGAACAACATGTATGATGTTGTTGATTTCGACTCTTCATAACTCAACATATACACGAATTACAAAATATGTATGAATCTCAAAATATGTTTGAAGTCGCCGTGGTCTAGTACGTAGTGTGTTGGCTCAAAAATCTATCGTTCGGAGTCGGCTTTAAACTGTAGGTCCCGTCACTCATGTATAAAAATTAATACACACAACATGAGTGATGTAAGAAGCTAGGCCGTAATCCTGACTGAAGGGTTGTAATGGCCAATTATGTTATTGTATGTATGTATGAATCGCGTACGAACACTAAAATACTTACTAGAAGGTTGTGTATTTGCTCTGCTTGCTGCTCTGGTTTTTTTCTTTTGTTGTAAATGCAACGCAACAATTAAGACTGTAAATTTTGAGGAATGATTCGAGTCACTAGAGTAAGTATTTTTCTAAAGCTATGAATCTAAATGAGTAGTGGGCTTATGAATCAAACATATTTCGAATGATATGAGTTTGATGTCAACGTTGTACGCATAGTCATTGCAACCTGCGCTTATAAATTTCAATATTATTGACTCCACTTATATTCAAAATTTCATGAGCGCCTATGAGTAGCGAAAAAACGATTCATTGCTGATCTCTGGTATGTACATCCTTTATAAGCAACATTATGTGACCCTCTTAATTTAATTGTTAGCGCTAAAACATTGCTATACTAAATATGTGAGAAAACATTTGAATAAAGAACAAACGTTTCAATATAAGAGTTGAAAATTCTTGTCTCAATTATGCCTACTCCTACGAAAACGTCGGTTTAACTTTATTTGGTTAGAAAGTTAATGGAGCAAGAGTCTCATTTACATACAAAACTATTATAATTTATTCTTTTAATGAGACATTGTTGTAGAATTTATTAGTTTTAATGCGTTCATTTCAATACAATTAACAATTTTCATAAATTTTCTTGTTTTATAAACGACATGTGTCTCTCGAATTTTACACCTGTCCAGGTTCTTTGGCAGAGTGTTGCGCCTGCATTCATTGAAATGGCCCTTAGGGGGTTCCATTAGGATATTCAAGATTCTGGTTTTTATTCTCAGGCTGTCACGTGTCTACCTTTGGTAAAGGCTGGGGGAAAAAGGCAATGTTTAGTAGTTTGATTGTAATGCAGAGTTCTAAAAGCATAGGGAGGGAGACCTTTAATTAAACGGTGGCCTAAAATATGCTAAAATTAACGTGTGTATGCTTCATATCTCACATTTCAATAAAAGGAGTGTACTTTGTTTGAATTGTAGTTGTGTTGCGTTTTAGGGTTTTCAACCACCACCATCATCATCGTCATCATCATCGTCATCATCAACATATTTTGCATACTTTGAATTGTTGCCTGTTTTTTCTGGCTGTTCTGGCTGTTCTGGTTGTTGTTTGCTCACAGCGATAACGCCCTACTTTCAACGCGTTTTCGTTTTTATTTAAACACACAACCAAAAAGAACGCACTTTAGAGAAAAAAGCTCAAAGCGTTTTCAGTTGTTTTTTTTTCTGCATTTTTTCTTGTTTTTTTTTTTTTTGGGGAAACCATCGGACATATTGCCTCTTAAATGATTGGACATTCAGTTGGTTAGTTTCGTTTAATCATAATTTTGTTTTTTTTTTGTTCATTTTGGCAGCATATTAGGGTGTAGCCATTTAAAGAGCTACTTAAACTGTGGATGTACCTGTTCGTTCACTGCCTTCATTCACTGCCTTAAAGGTAATAATTTCATAAGGCACCACAATATCTCATTTGAATAATTTTGATTCATGGCTTTTGGGCTGCTGCCAGTGCTGCTGTTCTTTTGGATGATGCTGCCAAACATACATAGCTTTGGCTTTTCGTAGTGTAGTGCGGCATCGATGATAATATAATAAAAAAAAGCAAAAAACCAAAAAAAATTATAAAAATCTCATTTAAAATCGATCAACGAATATTTTAGATTTTTTTCTTTTCTTGTTTCCTCCTTTCGTTTTTTGTTTTCCTTTTTTTTTTTTTGTTTTTTGTTCATATCAGAAGGATATGGTAATGAAGTTGAAAAGTTCTACAGCAGGGTTTACCAAAAATTTTTTGGTTATGTATTAGTGAGTAAGAGAGAGAAAATAAATTGAGAGAATTGATTTATTTACAGCCATAGAAAAGTGTTTGTAATATACGTTATTTTGATTTTCATTTTATCAACTTACATATGTAAAGCTATCTGTCTTTGGCTTAATAATTTTAGATAAATAAAAATAAAATAAAAAAATCCATTTTTTATTAAAAGATCGTAAAGGTATCCAACTTTGGCTTAAAAATTAGACCATGTTTTTAGATAAATAAAAATAAAAAAAATAATAAACCATTTTTTATTAATAGAGAAAAAGCAAGCATTCTAAAGCATTTAAAAAAAATTATACTATGCGACAAAATATATAAGGCATTGAATATTATCAAAAGCATCTTTTAACATACAATATTTTTTGAGTGTCATTCTGAAAAAAATGGTAAAGCATCCGCCGCACATGTGTTCTTGTCGCAGTCTGATCGACAACTAAATCAAAAAACACAAGAATGCGTGTGAGTTCTCTCAGCACAATTGTGCTATGAAATGGTAAACGATGTTCTACAGTTACCGCATGCAGCAGCCCTTCTTCTCACAACCATGTTGTATGTACATATGTATGTGTGTGTGTATGTACATATGTATGTATGTATTGGAATAGGATTAATTTCATTTCATTTTAAATCTGAAAATTTTGCAATAAATGACTAGACTAGGTTAACTGGTCGCTTGGTGCGATTATCTGTATCTGCTTGTCTCTTTGCTTTTGGTCAATTGGTATTACCAAGTGTGGTGATCAGACGGCCACAGGGCCAGAGCTAGTTCGTTGGGCGCATGGCCTTCGTTTAGTTCCTTTAAAAGATTGTTTCTTTCTTTCTTTCGTTTTTTTTCCCTTCATTTTCCTCATTCATTTGTTTTCACTGGCACACCCGTCCATCAAGCCCAAACAGACAAGAGAGAAATTAGCAAAACTCATTTTGTTTTTAGCCTCCGGACTTAAACTTAATTCGGAAGCACAGCAGGAGGTTCTAAGTAAATAATGTGTGTTGTGTTCTTAACGCAATCTACAGCATTTAATTTGCATTTTATTGCTGTTTTGTTGTTGTTGTCGTTGTTGTTGCTTATTTCCATTTTTTTTTTCTTCTTAATGTGGTACGTGTTGATCTAAAGTGCAGTTGAATGGATTTTTTTTTTTTGCTTTACTTTTGTGTTCTACACTCATGTGAATCTTGTTGGGCTTAGATTTGTTTCGTTTTTTTTTTTTATTAAAAATATTTGTTTGCACGTCTGTCCCTACAAATTTTTCCTTCTTCCCTCTGGCATTTTTGTCGAAATTGTTGCATTTCAATTTTATTGTTGTTGCCGGTTTCCTTGTTGTGTTGGAAATGGAACATGGAACTGATTTAAATGATCAACCCTTGAAATACCCGCAATAATAACAACACAAGAGCATATCTCATTTTATAATCAAATTTTTATTTTATTTCCGATGATTTCTTTAATTCCGCATCAAATATTCGCTTTCTGTTAAAGGAGGGCCAAGTGGGGAAAGGGTCTCCAAATTAGTTAAGCTTGAAAATGATAAAAAAAAATTAAAAAAAAAAACAAAAAAAAATGTTTAAAATTAATCAATTTTGTTGATGATTGTGCAAAAGGAAGTCATATTTTAGGATACGGCCAGTGAGACGGATACAAATTGTTTTTCTATACATTTATTCATTTTTAATCAGATGAATGCTGATGAGGATCGCAATCGAATTGAGAAAAATATCGAATAAATGGTTGATTAACATTGGACACAAGCTGAGCTATAATGCCTCCAGAGATCAGTAATGAATCGTTGTTTCGCTACTCATAAGCACTCATGAAATTTTGAATATAAGTGGAGTCAACAATATTGAAATTTAACTATGTATGTATGTTGAAGTCGCCGTAGTCTAGTAGGTAGTGTGTTGGCTTATTGGACTGAAGGCCCGAGTTCGAATCCCAGGTCAGACAACAAAACGAAAATATAAAAAAAATATTTCTTCGGCGACTTCCTCTCAGCAGATTTCTGGCAAAAACACTGAGAGTATTAAAATTGCCATGAAATGCTTCTCAAAAAACTGTCGTTCGGAGTCGACTTTAAACTGTAGGTCCCGCCACTCATGTATAAAAATTAACGCACACAACATAAGTGGGGTGTGAGAAGCTAGGTCGTAATCCTGACTGAAGGGTTGTAATGACCAATTATGTATGCATGTATGTATGTACTCTGATTCATTCATACTCACTACAACGTTGATTTATAAGTTCAGATTGCAATGAGTATGCGTACAACGTTGACATCAAACTCATACCATTCGAAATATGTTTGATTCATAAGCCCACTACTTATTTAGATTCATAGCTTTAGAAAAATACTTACTCTAGTGACTCGAATCATTCCTCAAAATTTACAGTCTTAATTGTTGCGTTGCATTTACAACAAAAGAAAAAAACCAGAGCAGCAAGCAGAGCAAATACACAACCTTCTAGTAAGTATTTTAGTGTTCGTACGCGATTCATACATACATACAATAACATAATTGGCCATTACAGCCCTTCAGTCAGGATTACGGCCTAGCTTCTCACGTCACTCATGTTGTGTGTATTAATTTTATACATGAGTGACGGGACCTACAGTTTAAAGTCGACTCCGAACGATAGATTTTTGATTATTAATTTTATTTACTCTCAGAGATTTTTTGCCAGATATCTGCTGAGAGGAAGCCGCCGAAAAAATAATTTTTCATATTTCTGTTTGATGCCTGACCTGGAGTTTGTACCGTGGCCTTTCGTCTAATAAGCCAACACACTACGTACTAGACCACGGCGACTTCAAACATATTTTGCGAATCATACTTATTTTATGCTTCGTGTATGTGTTGAGTTATGAATAGTCGAAATCAATAACATCATACGTGTTGTTAAGTATGAATAAGTATGATGAGTACTTCAAACTTTGAATATGAGTACAGGTTCCATTGTAAATAAAGGGTAATTTTTTAGCTATTATCTTTTTGGCAACACTGGTTTAAACAGCTCACGCACGTTTCGTGTTTTGTTTCGCTGTCAAACATCTTCAGTTTGGTCTATAATTTAACCATGAATCGTCTTACAAACGAACAATGCTTGCAAATCATTGAATTTGGCACCGTTGGACTATACTTCTCCATAGATGCTGCGAATCGTAACGTAACTGTGAATGGTGAGCGCTACTGTGAGATGATATCCAACTTTTTTTTGCCCAAAATGCAAGAGCTTGACTTGCATGACATGTGGTTTCAACAAGACGATGCCACATGCCACCCAGCACGCGTAACAATGGACATATTGAGAGGCGAGTTCGGTGACACATTTTATTTCACGTTCGGGACCGCTCAATTGGCCGCCTAGATGGTGCGATTTAACGCCTTTAGACTATTTTTTGTGGGGCTATGTTAAAGCTCATGTCTATACAGACAAGCTCGCTTCAATTGACGCATTGGAAGACAACATTGAGGCATTTATTCGTGAGTTACCGGCCGAAATGTTGGAAAGAGTATGCCAAAATTGGACTAAGCGGATGGACCATTTAAGGCGCAGTCGCGGTCAACATTTGCATGAAATAATCTTCAAACATTAAATTATATGGACCGTACTATCGATTCAAATAAAGATTTCATGCATTTTTCTGAATTTTATGTGTTCTTTTTGAAAAAATTTCCTATAGCTCTTTAAAAATCACCCCTTACATTGTGTGTTCCGCTGGTTAACCGGCCAGTGGATGTGTTCTTCGAGAAAGGCGAGTACTTCGTATGAAGATATGATTTTCCTAATTTCGATAGACAGAATCCGCTGCCGTAACTACTGTAGAATATTGAAACACAAGTCACATTGCGATGGCGATCCAATGAATCAGTAGCGGTGAATACTGTAACGTTATTAATGAGAACCTTTGCCCTTTCCTGTATGCGGTCGATAAGCCTTAAAATAGACTTGGAGGACGGTGCCTCCATACATGAAAGTTGTATTCCATACTCGATCTAATACAAGTGGTGTAAGTAGCAAGGCGATCAGCTGAAGTGAAGTATTTCTTGCACCGCCTAAAGAAACTGGCGCACTTGAACGCGAACAGCGAACAGTGAACATCACATTTAATTTTCATGCATAGGACATCAAGGGATTTTGATTCCCTAACCTTTACACACTCATAGTTACAGATGACATAACATTTTTGTAGCGTTTGTGTTTATGTGTATGGCTGTAGGTCGAATGGAAGTGAGTCATTCCTATCAAGTCTTTTCGCTTCAATCTCCAAAGTGCTATACCTTCACCATGAAGGTATAGCACTGGCCATATTATAGTCACCTAGCAGCAACTCGTTTCCTTGCCGTTCGCATCTTGAGATGTCCACAAACACTACTCCCTCTCTTCCACCTTCCTATAACCCATTTTCCTAAAAAAAACCTGCACAATGCACTGCATGAGTAGGGGCCATCCCCTGAGTGCTGGTTTCACCAAAAAAAAAAAAAAAAATTGGACTGAGCGGATAGACCATTTGAGACGCAGTCGCGGTCAACATTTGCATGAAATAATCTTCAAACATTAAATTATATGGACCGTACTATCGATTCAAATAAAGATTTCATGCATTTTTCTGAATTTTATGTGTTTTTTTTTGAAAAATTTTCCTATAGCTCTTAAAAAATCACTCCTTACTTACTCCAGTGACTCGAATCTTTCATCAAAATTTACAATCTAAGTTGTTGTTGCATTTACAAAAAAAAAAAAAGAAAAACAAAGGAAAAAGACAAATAAGCACAAAAGACAGATCAGCAAACAGAGCAAACACACAACGTTCCAGTGAGTATTTTAGTATTTGTACGCGATTCATACTCATTTTGCGATTCGTGTATACATATATTGAGTTATGGAGACTCCTAATCAATAACATCATACGTGTTGTTAAGTATGAATATGAGATGAGTACTTCAAACTTTGAATATGAGTAGAGGGTGCCATGATATTAAAATAAATATGAATGCGTATAAGTATCAGAAATTATGAGTAAGATTTGATTCTACTCATCTTTTTGAATACTCATTGCTGATCTCTGTTACATACTATGCAGGCATATCTGTTCTGCATGAAGTAAACATTTTCCACATATTTTTTATGCGTTTAAATGACAATAGCACCATACTGTGGTTCATTCTCTAATCGATTTCTAATATCTTCGTTATTGGATACTACAATACATAGTATGTACATACGTGTACATATTTTCAATTTGGCGATTTATGTTTTAAAAAATCATAATTCCTATTAAACAAACGATTACAACAAAAGCGACGAGAAAATAATAAAAAAAAAAATAAAATGGAAACAATAATGGGAATAGGAATAGAAACACACAACATGAAATGAACTTAAAATAGAAATTTTATAACATTAAATGACTCAATTGTTTCACGATACAACAAGAACAACAACAACAACAACCGACAAATTTAACACATGATTTCGACTATTATCTTGGTAGGAATCATCAGTATCATCAGTATCAGCGTCATCATGATCATCCTAATCATCATCATCAGCATCAGCATCGGACCGGCATATTAGTATCATTTTTAGATGGCTGGCTGGCTGGCTCGCATAAAGAAAATTGGTGGTATTACATTCGTAATGTTATGCCGTATTATTTTCATGTTGAATAAAATATTTCTGAGAAAACTTTACACACCACCACCACCACTAACTGAAACTGACATCCAGACAGACAGACACACCGCCAGTGCAACAAATCGTAACAAACGAAACGCGTTAAAAATGCTTAACCCAGCACGACAAGCGGCAATTAAATAATGTTAAAGAGATAAAAATTTTAAAAACTTTTCTTTGTTTTTTGTTATTTTTTTTTTTTTTTGCTTTTCTATGGATTTTAATATTATTTTTAACACATATTCGGACACGTAGTACGTAAGTATGCATAAAGTAGGTGTCTAAAATAAAGACAAATACAGAGTCAGAGTAAGAGTAAGAGACACAGGCAGAGCGAGTAGCATTGTATAGTAAATATAATAAAAAGTAAAAACCGAGTAAAACTAGAACGCCCTATAGCCTGGGTGGCGTGGCATGTCATTTTAACTGCTCTTATAGGCCAAGAAACTATGAAAAAACAAAAACAAAAAAGAAAAAAAAAAAACATCAAATGTGCTGGTAAAAACTGAAAAAAAAAAAAAAAGAATGATCATTAAGATGACTTTTATACAATAGCAACAACAACGCAACACTATTCATAAACTCTTCATAATTATGTTCACAATAATGATGATTAAGCGGCAATTGAAGCAGCCTGTTGTGCATTTTATTATTATTTTTGTTTCTTTAAAGCACACACACACTCACACAAACACAAACACAAACGACGTATGGCAACAACAACAAATAATAAAAGACAATAATCAATGCGTTTGTAATTTATACACAACCACCATACTACACACAATGACAATAGACAACAACAATAATAACACCAACAACACCACACAAATACAAATCATTACAAACGAAAGACTTAAGAAAGATGCACTCAAATAAAAACCAAATCAAACAGAATCGAAGCGAAACAAACAAAGCCAATCCAACGATTGAATCGAATTGAAACGAATTCAATTGAATTGAATGGACGGATGAAAATAAAAACGATACAAGAAAAAAAAACCAAGAAAACACACAAAAAAAGAGAACACCTTCAACTTTTAAATGCATCTGTGGAGAATTTATTACAATATAAAGTGCATCAAATACAATAAAAATGATGCAACAACAAAACAAAACAAAAAAGTAAAAGAAAATAAAAGAAAAAATAAATAAAAGACATTAAATGAAAACAAAAATTCAGGCGTTTATATGACCTGTTTATCAAAAACCATAGATCAATGCCTAAATTAGTATTTATAGTTTGGAGAGAAAACATAGCAGATATGCATTTCACAAGGCATTTGAACTTTAAATACAAAAGTATTCAAACAGATAAATAGAATCGAATCATACACATAATTTCTGATACTTATACGCATTCATACTTATTTTAATATCATGGAACCCGCTACTCATATTCAACGTCTGAAGTACTTAAGAGAGAGAATTCGTCTCTCCATAACTCAACATAATCACGAATTACAAAATAAGTATGATTCGCGTACGAACACAAGAAATCAGTGTTGAAAAATTGAAATTTTAAAATGGTACTGAACTCTAACTGAAAGAGTACTTTTTCGCATCAAATGGTACTTTATGGTATATTACAGCCAATCAGGATTATGACCTATCATGGCAATTTTATTTACTCTCAGAGTTTTTAACAGAATGAGGTCGCCGAAGGAATATTTTTTCATTTTTCGTTATTTTAGAGATGTCTGACATTGGGTATAAACCGCGGGCTCACATTTAGTATCCAGTACACTACCTACTAGACTATTTTTTCTTCATATTTAATGCATGTACGGTACGGAACGGAAAAACTAACGTGTTCCTCACATGTAAAACAAAAACTGCTGATTCTGAACGTAACAAAACGTAAAAGTTCAGTGTAGTCAAACGTCGACGGAACGTTATGGAACATACTTTCGTTTGTAGCATATGAAGAGCAATGTTAATGATTACCAAAGTCATTTGTCGGTTCGGCATACGTTCTCATTGCTTTTTGTATTCTAAAAACGAACGTATGTTCCGTGGACATTTGGCTAACCGGGGCTAAATACAAATTCTACCTTTAGCATTTCGTTGCTAATGCATTAATAGTTGAAAAGCACACGACTTAAAATATGTAATAATAAAAAAGTACTGAAAGCGTCGTGGGGGTATTGCGGTATTTTTGAAATGGAAAAGTACTGAAAAAAGTACTAAAGTACTGAATTTTTCAACACTGCAAGAAATACTCACTAGAAGGTTGTGTGTTTGCTCTGCTTGCTGCTCTGTCTGTGTTTTTTGCTTATGTGTCTTTTTTCTTTTTTTTTGTAAATGCAACAACAACCAAAACTGTAAATTTTTGTGAATTATTCGAGTCACTTGAATCATTTATAACCAGACGTCGGCACAAAGAGAACATGTGATAAAAATGTGAGTGTATTTGTGAGAAGCATGTGTATAACCCAGAGGAAAATTGTTAGTAATTATTGTTTCAAGCAGTGTTCGAACAAATATTGTGCTTTTTAATGCCATTGGTATTTTTCGCACAAGTTTTTATGGATTTGTAGTAAGAGTCATCATTACATATTGCAGGTACCTGAAATTCAATATATTTAACCGTAGATCGAGCTTTGTATCAAAAATGATACATTTCAATTTTTGAGACTATATAACTTTAATTCAGAAAAAGTTAGACACCTGATATTTTTTGAATTCGTTAGTATTGTTATTGTCATTATTTTAAAACAAATAAAAAAAGAAAATTTTAAACAGGGGTGAACAAAATCGAAAACTTTATAATTCTGTCTTTGTATCATTTTTGATACATACGACTTTCCTAGCGATTCTTTGGTGTTGTGTAAGTAATTTTTTTAGGTTTTCAAAGATTATGTAAAGTTTTATCGTAAATAATACATTATTTATGGTATTTAAGAAGGAATTGAAAGATAAGCGTTAGAGGAAAGTGATAAGGTTGAATTTTCTGTTCATGATATATCCTTGATATTGACGGTAGTAGTCGTAGTCTAGTATGTAGCGTGTTAGCTTATTAGATGTCAGATGAAGGTTCAAACCTCTGGTCAGTTATGTCCCATTTACAACGGAAGATTGTGATGACCGATTATATATGTATTTATGTAATATTTCTGCTGCTGGAGACTCTAAAGAAGAAGAAAACAGAAGCTCGTCTTATGAACTGACGAAAGTATTGGCAGCAACAAACGTTACAATCAGATGTTTATCGCCAAATATAGTGCTACTTTAGTAGTTTGGCAAGAGAAAATACTCACAATTTTCACGCAGATTGCTAGCAGCTGTTTCTTGAAATGTTGTAGAGTCTTTCTTACTGGTCTTCTCACATTTATCTCACGTGATAGACAAACATTATAAAAAAGTATTTCATCCTATATTATATTTCATTGATATTACGAAAGGATAATATTTCGGTCAACTAAGAACGTATGCGATAACAGAATCATTCGTTTTGATAATGTGCTACTCGGAAATAATGATAAATTTACACCTATTACGCCTTTTCGAAAAATGAGCTGAAAGTCTTTCAGCTTTTAATAATCCCAATAATTTTGTCGCTCTAGATTAGTAACTAATTGAATTTTATGGTCGATATAAATTACTCGGTCCACCGAAACGGAATTGGCAGTTTTACATTCAAGTACATGCTACGTGCGTAGCAACTACTTACAGACGTATTTGTAGAAACCCGCATCCGGGAAAATAGAGAGGAACCCAAGACAGAGCCGTGTTATTGACATAATCGACGTTATATTGCTACGTGAAACTTTTTTACCTCACATGGCGTTGACAACAAATTTTTCTACCGAAATATAACTATGGTTTGTATTATCAGGTTTCAGCTAGCCCTCAATTGGAAGCGTTACTGATGTGAGTGCCAATAAGCTGCCCAATCTAAGCAAAGCAAGGATGCTAGATGCCAAATTATTGCCATTTAGATAAAAATAAAACCAATCTGACATGAAGTGTTTGATTTTTACGTAAAAAACCATACTGCAACGTACATCATGTCAAAAATTTTGGCGTAAATTTCATAAAAGTGATAATAAAATATAATAATATAAAATAGTTTTATTAAAATGAATTAAAATAAATCAAAATATTAAAATTTTTTAACAAAATCTATCAATAATCGTGAAAATACTATTTACTACAAGTATGTATCAAAAGTGATACATAAGCTAGAATTATGAAGTTTTTTTAAGGCTCGATCTACGGTTAAAGCAAAAAAAAAATTATGTTTCCCAGTTTTTCTTCACATTTTAATTAAATTTTTCTTTGGGTGTACAATTGATACACAAAAAAATTTCAAAAGGAAGCGACGAGAACCTGCTTCACTGAAAGCTGACAAGCAACTGAATGCATTTTTATGCTCTTTTTAACGACCATTGTTGATGTTCATGTCCTATGTGTGTAAAAAGACGAAGAAGTTCGGCCCCCGGGGGACATTGGTGCCGACGTCTCTTTATAACTATTATAAGTATTATTCTAAAGTTCAAAAGTGAATCTAAATGAGTAGGCTTATGGAAGCAAACATATTTCGAATGGTATGAGTTTGATGTCAACGTTGTACGCATACTCATTACAATCTGTACTTATAAATCAACGCGAATAGTGAGTATGAATGAATCAGAGTACATAGTTAAATTTCAATATTGTTCACCCACTTATATTCAAAATTTCATGAGTGCTTATAAGTAGCGAAAAAACGATTCATTGCTGATCTCTGATGCGCACATATGTATATACACAACGTGATAAAAAATTATTTAAAGTACACAATTTTTTTATTAATAACTATTCATAAGAAAAGAAAAAGAAAATTTTTTTAAAAATTAACGATTTTCTGAGGAACATTATTTCATTTAATAAAAGTCAGTATGACTTTATGCTAATAATGTGAACACAACTGTAAACATAATTTGATGCGTTGCTCTATTCTCCTCCACAATAACTTTCCTTAAAATTTTTTATGGGCATTTTATTATGAAACATATCAGGCAAGTGACCGCACCAGCGTCAGCACCTACAAAAACCATATTGGTTGGTAACAACGCCACCAACACTACCACCAACACCACCACCAACACCACTACCACCACCATCGTCAACCAGCTGCTGTTATGTTGGTTACACCTTGATTTACTTCAAGATATACGATAACAATGACTACAACTATAACAACAACAGAAATAATAATGTTTACAACATATTACAACAACAACAACAAGAACAACAACGACATTTCATTTCTTAACGTCTTTCTTTTTATATGACTTTATTTCTTTTTTATTTGTTGTTATTGTTGTTGTTATAATACATTGTATTATCACTTTTGAAGAGTTTTTTTTGTTGTTTTTTTTTTGTTTCATTTTTGTGTGTTCTTTTGTTAAGGGGCTCAATAAATTTAAAGTGGATATCAATAATAAATTTCACTAATTTCTGTCATTTTATGGTGGCTCAAGTGCCTCAAAAAAAAAAAAAAAAAAAAACGACCCAGTCAAACCAAAAACAACAAAATGAAAAGAGGAAAAAAATCAACGAAAAATAAAATCAAACGCTGAAATCGAATACAACAATAAAAATAAAGTGAGAAATAAAATCATAGGAATCGAAACCATAAGCAGCCCACAAAAGTTGATTGCCAAACAAAATCATTTCATTGGAAAATGAATTGAAAATTGTTAAGATGTGTATTGAATTGAATTCATCCATGAGCCATGAACAAAAGTTATTATTCATGTTTGCGTATTAGACAGACAGACAGACAGAGTTGGAAAATGTGATAAAGTCTGCTATTGCATGCAGGAAAGCTTAAGTTGGTAACAGAGATCAGCAATGAATCGTTTCTTCGCTACTCATAAGCACTCATGAAATTTTGAATATAAATGGAGTCAACAATATTGAAATTTAACTATGTATTCTGATTCATTCATACTCACACTAACAACGTTGATTTATAAGTACAAGTTGCAATGAGTATGCGTACAACGTTGACATCAAACTCATACCATAATCCTACTCATTTAGATTCATAACATTAGAAAAATACTTACAATACTTATAAATGACTAGCTGTACCCTGCGCGCGTTGCTGCACCACCAACTGAAATAAATTTGAAGGAAAGACATTACACAAATATCCAATTAATTTTGAGTCATTTTATTGATTTTGTTTCCCGTTGTCCAGATGATTCAGACGAACGGGCCTGAGTAGTACGCATTCGATCATTTTCTAATCTCACTTCTCGTTGTTCAAGTGATTTATTCGAACGGGTCTCAGCAGCATGTACTCAAAGATTTCCCAGTCTTAATGCTCGTTGCTCGTCTGATTCTGACTCTCGTAATGCTCTTTTCTTCCGTGCTTGAGGTGTAGGTCGACCAATTACTTGTTATTCATTTTGAATAATTTTCAGTGGCGCCCTGTATCGGAAATTAATCGCACCAACTTAGAAACCTCCGTCGCCTCATGCGCAACAACTTCGCTAAAGATCATATCATGATTAAATACACAGTTTACGATTTAATTCATTTTGAGTAATTTTCAGTGGCGCTACCTGTCGAATATTGGTCATACCAACTTAGAAAACTCCGTCGGCTCAAGCGCAACAACTTTGCTAAAGATCATAACATGGTCAAATGCATAGTTTACGATTTAATTCATTTTCAGTAATTTTCAGTGGCGCCACCTGTCGCAAATTGGTCATACCAACTTAGAAACCTTCCCCGGCTGATGAGCAACAACTTTGCTAAAGATCATAACATGATCAAATAATGATGAAACACAGCATAGTGCAGTAGTTCTTGAGTTACGGTGCAAAAACACAAAAAAAATAAATATTGCGCCATCTGTCGGACGAACTTTAAACTACACAGAAACACTCCTCACGCCCCATAGAACATGTATATTAAGTTTGGTCAAAATCGGTTTGCGTGTTCTGGAGTTATAGCGTCAGGAAGGAAAATCCGACTTATTTTTATATAGTAGATTTGAGTGACTTGAATCATTCATCAAAATTTACAGTCTTAGTTATTGTTGCATTTACAACAAAAGAAATCCGACACATAAGCAAAGAAGACAGAGCAGCAAGCAGAGCAAACACACAACCTTCTAGTAAGTATTTTAGTGTTCGTACACGTATCATACTTATTTTATGCTGCGTGTATATGTTGAGTTGTGGAGAGTCGAAATCAACAACATCATACGTGTTGTTAAGTATGATGAATACTTCAAACTTTGAATATGAGTAGAGGGTTCCATGATATTAAAATATGTACGAATGAATGCGTATAAGTATCAGAAATTATGAGTATGATTCGATTTTACTCATCTTTTGGAATACTCCTTACTGATCTCTGGTTGGTAAGATGTTAAATGAGCAGCAAATTTTAAGCACGTTTAAAGGTCAAAAAGACAAAAAAAAACTGAAAAAAAACTGAATTCTAATTAATGTATTCTTAGAATCGAACAAACGTAAAGACAATATCATATATCATAGCATTTCTCAACAGAAGCAAACTGATGTAATTTTTACGGATTTTAGCAAAGCGTTCGATAAAGTGAATCACAAACTACTGTTAACTAAATTGGATTTAATGGGTGTAAATCATAGGAGTTTAAGATGGCTAGAGTCGTATTTAACTGGTAGAAAGCAGACCGTATGTGTGAACAATAGCTTATCTAAGTATATTAATGTGCTATCTGGTGTTCCTCAGGGCAGCCATCTTGGTCCACTTCTTTTTTCACTGTTTATAAACGATCTTCCCAACATAATTAATTTTGCCAATATCTTCATTGAGCATATGTATCTTCAAAATGATCTCAATAATTTCTTTTTGTGGTGCGAGTACAACATGATGGAGCTGAATATTAAAAAATGTAAATGTATGCGGTTCTCAAGAAATAATTTTATCACGGTTAATTACTTGCTTGGAGGTCATCAATTGGAGAATGTTGACTCTTTTATTGATCTTGGGATCCTATTAGACACAAAATTAAACTTTAATGATCATATCACTTTGACTGTAAATAAGGCAAGAAGCACTCTTGGCTTCATAAAACGTTGGGCAAAAGAATTTTCTGATCCTTATATTACGAAACAGCTATATGTATCACTTGTCAGAGTATGGATCCATTGTATGGGATCCTCACTATGATGCTTACAGTGAACACATCGAATCTGTGCAGAAACAATTTCTTTTCTTCTGTTTGCGTGGCCTTGGATGGAATTATTTAGATATGCCTCCATATACTAGCAGACTGGCATTAATAAAACTGCCTACCCTTAAGAGCCGTTGAACGATGTTAAATATATCCTTTTTGTTTAACCTGATCAATGGTAATATTTGCTGTGAATTTCTGTTAAGATCGGTTAAATTCAATATTCCTTGTCGTAATTTCCGCTGTTATAATCTTATTTATATTTAATTCTGCAGAACTTATTATGCTGTTGCTGATCCTTTAACTAGAATTTGCCGTCAATTTAATTATTTGTCAGACTTTGTTGATTTTTCTTTAAATTCCTGCGTTATAAAACGGAATATTATTGTATTTCTCAATTCGTAACTTTTTATATTTTTATTGTAATAATTACGTTATTCTTGAAGAAACTGTTTGTAATTGTATTTAATTTTATTCGTACCTATTTTTGTTATTAGTCAGTAAGGAATTTGTCCATTGACTTAAATAAATAAATAAATAAATAAATTTTACAATGGTTTTATGCGCATAGACATGCTGATTAATAAATTCTCCTTTTAGGATCTTTTCTCGGATCAATGGGTTCTGAAATTGATTGGTTTTTATAAAGTACACCTCTTTCCTTAGACAACATTCTTCCGTTTGGTCAGGGGAAATTCGTTTTTAACTACACAACTTCCTTATCTAACTGAGTTTGATTACTGCTACCTAAGCAGCTCTAGAATAAATAGAACTTCTCAAAGAAAATGCTCGAAAAATAAAAAAAAAAGCAGGAGAAATTATATGTTTTTATTTGTTATTGTTTTTAATTTTACTTAATTTCATTACATATTCATTTCGTGACATACATATGTACATATGTATATTGGTTCCCAACCCTGGTACGATAATTGTGGGCATATGGGAATGCAAAGGCATTCAAACGATGATGAAAGCTGAAAGAAGTTCTGCTGTGAACGAGCTGTATTGATTGCATGGATCGCGGCTATTGAAATGTTGCCTATAAGTCTGTATGTTGGGCTGTTAATGTCTTGCTTTTAAACACTTCATTGTGAAGCGTCAAAGGTTAAGAGATGTTTATGCTGACTTGGCAAACGAAATACAAAAATCCGTTGCCATTACTTCACTTCCAACATTTCGTCCAGCTGTACTGTTAATAAAATACAAGACGAACTCTATTCATTTTTGTGTATAAACTGGCGCAATGACAGGCCAGACACTTTGACAGAATTGTTTTGTATACACTCCAGCAAGAATACAATAAAAAAATAAAATATCATTATCATTCTTATTGAAGTTGTCATATGCATTACAACTTAACATCAGGCTATTAAATGCATTTATTTTTTCCCTTTGCCAGCAGCGACGTAATTCTGAAGTGGCCGATCGATCGATCGATCGATTGACATCACCCTCCCCATGGAAAACACTTGAAATTTTGTAAAAACTTTTTACCATGAAACACCACTTAAATTTTATTATTATGAAAATAAAACAAAAACAACAAAAACAAAAGCAACAACAAAAAAAAACAGGCAAATATACGCAAATAGGTTTTCATATTTAAATTTCATTTCAAGTTTCACTTTTACGTTAACCGACAATGAAAAGCCATAAAAGCGAATGGAAAACTCAACTTAAATGAATCGAATTGAAATGAATTTAATCCAGAAGGACTAAATAAGATAAATTACGTGAAATAGAAATAATATTGTTAAACAGCTATTATAGAAAATTATTCGAAAAAAAACTTTGTTATCCCTTTTGACTTGTCACTCTCGCTATGACTCATTCAAGAAATGAAGTTGTTTGTTCCAATCTTCTATCCAGCTTCAATAGAATTAATTATTCGCTATTCGAATTCGAATTCCATCAAAAAGTATTCAATTTCAAATTGAAGAGAATTTATTTACTTAACATTGATAATCTTTAATATAAACAAAGGATTATAAATACATAGCAGAGCTGAATACTACAACACTACCCCACTTGTAATTTAAGTTAACACAAATGGTGTAAACAAGACCGACCGATTGTATTCTTATTGTATTTCTCTTTTCATATTTTCTTCATTTTGTTAGCAACAAAATATTGTGTTGTCTTGTAATTTCTATTTAACAAGTATTGTTCCCTTTCGAATCTGTAACGAACAGATGCTAAAAGAATGAAATCATTCAGCTGGTTAGGCACCAGAGATAAGCAATGAAACGTTTTTTCGCTACTCACTCATGCATGCACTCATGAAATTTTGAATATAAGTGAAGTCAAAAATATTGAAGTTTAACTATGTACTGTATCAGAGATCAGCAACGAGTATTCAAAACGATGAGTAGATTCGAGTCATACTTATAATTTCAGCTACTTATACGCATTCATACTTATTTTAATATCATACTCATACTACTCATATTCAAAGTTAGAAATACTCATCGTACTCATACTTAACAATACGCACGATGTTGTTGATTTCGACTCTCTATGATTCAACATATACACGAAGCACAAAATAAGTATGATGCGAATACGAACACCACAATACTCGCTAGAAGGTTGTGTGGGTGCTTTGCTTGCTGTCTTTGTCTTTTCTTTTCTCTTCTTTTGTAAATGCAACAATAAGTACTACTGTAAATTTTGATGAATGATTGGAGTGACTCGAATCATTCGTAAGTATTATAAGTATTTTTCTAAATTTATGAATCTGAATGAGTAGGCGTATGAATCAAACAATGAATCGAATGTCGTGAGTTTGATGTCAACATTGTACTCATACTCATTGCAACCTATACTTATAAATCAATGTTGTAGCGAGTACGAATGAATCAGAGTAGTTGAATTTTAATACTCTTAACTCACTCATACTCAAAATTTCATAAGTACCTATGAGTAGCAAAAATACGATTCATTGCTGATCTCTGTACTGTATACAACAATAACTACTTGTTCGTTATTCTTCTCTGCTCACAATCTTTTTGTAAGCAACAACACTTGTTCGCTAGATCTGTATAGCGAAGATCTTCAAACCACGACTGTTTTCTTCACACGCAACTTCACACAAGGCTGACAGAGTTACTACTTTGTCATGCGCTTTTATAGTCCAACACAAACAGTCTAACGAACGTTCTTGATGTCGAAGGTTTGTGTTCTCGCCTTCTCGAGAACTCTATTGTGACCACATTGTTGTTTGTGCATTGTGCACACATTGTTGTTTGTGCGTTCTATCCATTTTTCTCTCATGCTTGTTGTTGTTGGTTTACTTGGAACAAGTTCGATGTATTTGTGTGTAGTTTTTATTTATCGTTAATGTTAAACGATATTACACTTAGGTCTCGTTTTATGCGATAGATGCGTTCCGAAAAAAATCGCATAAATTGAATACGCATAAAACGATATTCTAGCTTCATATAAAAATTAATGATTCGTTCCAAGCTCCTGTAAAACCACATAAATTCAAATTTTAATTGAAAAATCAAAGCAAAATCGCATAAAAAAAGTCAACAAAAGTATATTTATTTCAATTTCTTAAACAATAAAAACAAAAACTTCTAAAATAAATAAACAAAAATAAAATATTAATACATTATTTACAGAACAAAACAAAAAATACTAAACCGAAGTTTATAATTATGAATACACGATCAATCATTCTGCATCGTTTTGGAATTCGTTCGACGTCACTTTTATTATTACATACCTATCAGGTAGTGCATACATATGTAGAGGATTAGATCAACGAATTTTTAGAAAGCTTAATTGCTTCTTTTATTGCAGAATATGTAGTCAGTTATTAAACTTTGTGACTAAGTTTTTAAGTTGCCTATGCAACTCATGATATCCGGAAAATAGATCAATCAATCCGCGTTGAATCTTCAGTGCTCTTTCGGTATCTTGGTCCATACTAAGAATAGGATTTTGTAAATCATTAACTTTGTTGAGGATATCACTAATTTGTTTTGAATTGAATTGTACAACACTTTCTTCGGAATCACTCTCTTCACTATCAACGTTTTTCTCGTTGCCGGTGACTAAACTAATGACGTCGATATCGGTTAATGTTTCGTGAGCTAACAGTTCTTCTACATCATCCTGCTTTAGCTAGTCAAATCAATCTCCTTCAATTTGATGAGCTAAATCAATTATTTCACTAGTCAGTGTCGACAAAATGAAACACACCATAATGATTATATCACTGATGCAAACTTGGTTTAATTTAAAAATGATGCAAAAGTTTTAAAAGCATCATAACATTTTAAAATCTATAAAAGATCTAAAAAAATTTCATTTAAAATCGCATAAATTCGAATTCGCATAAAAAAAAATCCGCATAAAACGAGTCCCGAGTGTACACTGGTTTTTTTTTTTATTTTCTTAACAATATGTTGAGTTATGAAGAGTCGAAATCAACAACTCATAGGTGTTGTTAAGTATGAATATGGAATTCGGCTAGACTGTCGAGATTGAGGAACAGGAAATCGAGGTTATTTAAAAAGTTTGTTAGATCAGGTACTGATATTGATTATGCTCTTTACTCTAGGGCGCGTGTGGATTATCGTAGGATGAATTATCACTGTTATGAGGAATATATGATTAAGATCAGGTCGAACTTCGCTAGTGATCCTAAGTCGTTTTATGACTTCGTTCGAGCTAAACGTAAATCATCTTTGTTTCCCACGGAGATGTTTTATGATGGCGTATCATCCTCTAGTTACCTGGATATTTCGAATATGTTTGCTGACTTTTTTCAGTCTACTTATAGGCAGTTGGACTCGGGCCCTGATTTGAGTTGCGGCTTTTCGTATCCTTATTCAGTGGGAAGTGTCTCTATTTCTAATATATATTCATTTGATGAGGAGTCTCTGTTCTTGATTCTTTGTCTGGACTGAAACTTACATACTTGCCAGGCCCTGACGGGTTACCGGCCTGCATTTTAAAGAAGTGCGCTATTGTATTGAGTGGTCCTTTGGCCTTTATATTTAATGGGCTTCTGGGGGCTGGTCATTTTCCATCTATTTGGAAGAGTTCGTTTATAATTCCTTTGCACAAGTCGGGTAATAGATCCAATATTTCCAATTACAGGGGTATTGCCAAACTCAATGCTATTCCCAAGTTAATGGAGAAACTGGTGACAGATTATCTCTTTTTTAATACGAGATCTTTAATATCCCCTTTCCAGCATGGTTTTTTAAAAGGTAGGTCGACTGTCACTAATCTTCTTGAATTTACTACGCATGTTTTCAGGGGTTTTCTTGCCAGGGCCCGGACTGATGTAATTTATACTGATTTCAGTAAGGCTTTTGATAGGGTTGATCATGGAATTTTGCTTCATAAACTGTCATTGATCGGTATTCCTGATACTATTCATCGTTGGCTGGGCTCCTATCTTTCCCTTAGGACTCAGAGGGTATTGTTTAGGAATGTATTATCTAAGACTGTGTAAGTATTTCAAACTTTAAATATGAGTAGAGGTCCCCCATGATATTAAAATAAATATGAATGCGTATAAGTATCAGAAATTATGAGTATAATGCGATTCTACTCATATTTTTGAATACTCATTATTGATCTCTGGAACACATACTAACTACCAGCTGTTCAAATCTCGAAATATTAAATGTATAGTGTACAAATATCCATTATAACGTGTGAAAATTCTAATGGTGTTTTCTTTTCTACAAAGAAAATGTCACCCTCTTACAAGATGCATTAAAAAAATTTTTGACCAACCCTGTTGTAATGTCATTTTTTATTTGAGAAGAACATAACATAAATATTAAAAAAGGGTATGCCCTGTGTTTACCACTTCTTAAGAAAATGAATGAGGAAATGCCAATTTGTTCAAAGGTGTTGCCAGATCGCTAATTTTTCGACTTCATTTCTTGCACGCTTTTTTCATAAAAAAAAAGATATTTTAACACTGTTCTAACATTGAATGCAATTTTTTATATTGCTGACCATGTAGCTTTAATAATATAATATTTCCTTAAGATTACTCCACAAAAGAATGAAAAAATTAACTTCAAATTGGATAACAATACCAGTCAACTTTTTTTAAATTTCATCTGGTAGCCCTATAAATAAACAAAAGTCATCTGCTTTACAGGGCATTATCAGCACTCTCGATTTATACAGGGCATAAAATGCAATGCCCTCCACCATTGGCAAGTGCGAATTATTAAGAATAAAACATACCACCCTTTTAGAGGGCGAAACATTTTTAAGAAACAAACGCAAAATTGCATTTTGCGTTAATAAAATGCACATTTTTTGGTAGAAAAGAAAACACCATAAATTAATTTCTAGTATTTTTATAATTTCAATTCAATCTTGTTTAAATTCTTTTACGATTGTGCTTATGTCAGCCAATAACTCAAGTGGATTCTGTCGTATTAAATGTTTTTCAACTTCTCTCTCTCTCTCTCTTCTATTTTAACCTTAATTGTTCTTATATTTCATTGGACAATGGCCACAATGATATCACAATAAAACAAAAAATAAAAGACCTTTTTTTTAATAGTTATGGAATAGGTATAGTACTTGAGATTCTTTATTCTCTTTAAAAGAAAAAAGAAAAAAACTTTCCTTTTAAGTTCAATAAATAAAAACGGTGTCAATAGAAGAAAGAATTACCAGCAAGAACACTTGATATTACGAGTACAAATGATTTTCTCCTGTTTTTTTTTTATTCTTGTTGTTATTGTTGTGGATCATTGTTAAATATGGATAACAAATAAATGGATAACAACAATATAAATTAACAAATAACATTTCATTTCATTTTATATCGTTTTATGGTTTTTTTTTTTGTTTCTTTCATAATATAACGTGTGTAGTATTATTGTGTTTACTTTTCTCGATGTCATCTACACTACACTATAACAGAGATCAGATCAGAGATCATAGAAAAAAGAGCCTCTTATTGAACAATTGCTAAGAATCACAATCAATTCACTCTGTGATCCCATTTACTACAGTCCCACATATGTACATTGTATACATACACATACAAATACATTCCCATACAGATTCACACACACATTAACTAGAAGGACATGTACAATAGATTGTTTGGTTTGGTTTACACGAAACAATAGAATAAACGAAGATGGGGCGTCTGTCTATTGTTGAGCGTATCGGCATTAAAGTCATGAATTGAAACAACAGAAGTCGAATTATTTTTTAATTTGTTGCATTAATATTGAGCACAGATAATGGATTTGGGCCATTATCGTTCAATATTGTTCAACATTGTAATCGAATGGATCGCATTCAATTCAATTAATTTCCATCAAAATATGAACGCGGCAATTCAATTCAATTTGTTAAAATGTAACAACAATATCGCTAAATGGTGTCAATCGTCAATTGAAAAATTCGTAGAATGAATCGAAACATTGTTTCATAAATAACACTATGCGACAAAATAAAAAAAATTAAATACACCCGGCTAATCTCATAGCGTAGGTTGTGAGTTTTGTTGAGTAGATCTAAAAAAAATTTTTTTTTTATATTTCTCGAACCCTTCAAACTTTTTTTATTTGACAAAAACTGTTTTTTTAGACTTTACGCATAAACTTCTGGATTACTCAAACATTTCTAAACCGATTTTCAAAATTTAAATCTTGTTGGAAAGGGAAGAGATGGACCTTTAAAACGATATACATATATTTATTATTTGGCTTAATATGCTATGAGTTTTGATGGAAAATTTTTCATATTTTTCAAGTACGTCCGTTCATAGTAGCAAATTTTACTTAAAAAATATGAAATAATTTTTTTGATAGATATCCCACTCGCATCCCATTAAGCGATTATGAAGGCCTTAAAGGAAATTTTATAAGCTTCCTTTTCTTTTAAGCAAAAAAAAAAAAAAAAAAAGGCCCAAATTGAAAAAAAATTAAAAAAAAATTAAATTTAAAAAAAAAATAAAAAAAAAAATTTTTTTAAAAATTAAAAAAATTATATTTGAAAGGATTGAAGAAATAGCTATCTAATATCCTTTGGAAAATTTTTGCTAGGACCAATAGGTGAAAAGTTACACACATTTTAAAAAAACCCTGTATGACCAAAATGTCCAACTTTGACCCCCTCTAACTCCGGCAGTTCTGCACTGATAGAGCTGAAAATTTGTGTCTGGCCAACTATCCAATAGTACTAACCTTGGTGCAAATTTCATCCAAATCGGAAGACATCGGTTTTAAAAATTGGGTCTCTTGACACGAAATTGCCCATATGTCATCTCATCAAATGAACTTTTAGTTCAAAAATTTTCAGAATTTTTGATGGATCTTGATTGTTTATTACAAAATGTGTCAATTTCCGGTTTGAGCGACTACCAGAAGTTGGCCAATGTTTGCGAAAAAAAGAGAAATAATAATATTTGCAAAAAATACAAATTTTAGCCGACTTTTGGAAGTCAAGATCTATCAAGATCTATCAATCAAGATCTATCAAAAATTCTGAAAATTTTTGAACTAAAAGTTCATTTGATGAGATGACATATAAAGGGTGATTTTTTAACTATTATCTTTTTGGCAACACTGGTTTAAACAGCTCACGCACGTTTCGTGTTTTGTTTCACTGTCAAACATCTTCAGTTTGATCTATAATTTAACCATCAATCGTCTTACAAACGAACAATGCTTGCAAATCATTGAATTTGGCATCATTGGACCGTACTTCTTCAAAGATGCTGCGAATCGTAACGTAACTGTGATTGGTGAGCGCTACCGTGAGATGATATCCAACTTTTTTTTGCCCAAAATGCAAGAGCTTCACTTGCATGACATGTGGTTTCAACAAGACGGTGCCACATGCCACACAGCACGCGTAACAATGGACTTATTGAGATGCGAGTTCGGTGAACATTTTATTTCACGTTCGGGACCGGTCAATTGGCCGCCTAGATCGTGCGATTTAACGCCTTTAGACTATTTTTTGTTGGGCTATGTTAAAGGTTATGTCTATACAGACAAGCCCGCTTCAATTGACGCATTGGAAGACAACATTGAAGCATTTATTCGTGAGATACCGGCCGAAATGTTGGAAAGAGAATGCCAAAATTGGACTAAGCGGATGGACCATTTGAGGCGCAGTCGCGGTCAACATTTGCATGAAATAATCTTCAAACATTAAACTATATGGACCGTACTATCGATTCAAATAAAGATTTTATGCATTTTTCTGAATTTTATGTGTTTTTTTTTTGAAAAATTTTCCTATAGCTCTTAAAAAATCACCCCTTATAAAAAATATTACACGACTGTTATACTATTTGAATTATAACTACGGTAATTTTTATCCAATTTTATCAAATGATGACTCAGTCTCTTCACAAGAGAACAGACTTTAAGAATATTATCACTTATCCTATATTTTTTTATTAAAGTTTGCTACTAGGGATGGACAAACTTGAAAAAATATGAAAAAAATTCGCATTTTCCAAATTTACCTCATCAAAACTCATAGGATATTAAGTCGAATAATAGATATATGTATACCGTTTTAAAGGTCCATCTCTCCCCTTTCCAATAAGATTTAAATTTTGGAAATCGGGTCAGAAATGTTTAAGAAAAAAGCAAATAAAACTAGTTTGGAGGGTTCGAGAAATATAAAAAAGGTATTTTTGAATTCTACTCAACTAACTTAATAACGTGGACTATGTAGTTACTCGGGTGTATTTTCACTGTCGCACCATGTAATTTACGGCATTTGAATAATGTTGAATGGAGCATTAAGTCCGTTGGCGTTGTTCTTAAATGCATTTTTTTTTCTTTTTACGTTTAAATACTTTTCAGAAACATTTTTTTTTCTTTTATTTTATAATTGTTTGAAATAAAATAGAAAATAATGCGTTGAAAGGATCATAAATATGCGTCTTTAGTTAAAGATTTTTCGAAAAGAATTCACTTAGTAGCACCGTTTTGTCTGCTCACATCAATAATAAAATATTTTTCTGCTTCAAAATGCATACCGTAAAGCTTAGGAAAATAATAAAATGATGCCAGCAACATCAGCAATATGAGCAACAATTTTATATCCATCATCTCCACTTGGTATGTCAGCGGATCTCAGCGGATCTCAGCGCATTATCATGATCAATGTGGCTAAATCCCATATAATTCTTTGGCAACTAAAGTCTAAAGGCTTATGTTGTTGTTGTTTTTGTTGTTTTTTTTTTTTAGTAAGCACGCATTTAACATCGCTTAACAGCATTTACTTCCATTCTTGTCTTTTCTTTTTGTTTTCTAAAGTCATTTATTTGCTAAAAAAAAAACCAAAAAAAATGAAAATTTTGTTTCGCTAAATGCTGTTCGTCATGCAATCGTTTACGTTTACGTGTCGGAATGAATCCTTTTTCGACAATGAGTGAAAAAAAAAGAAAGAAAGAAAAAAAAAACTGAATGAACCGTGTGATGATCGCTTATTCCTGGAACAATAATTCATACATCTGTACACTCAGACATCAGACATCGATTTGATCCCTTTTCATTTTTCGTTTGGCTTTGATTTGCCTTTTATTACCCGGTTTTGTTTTATTCTATTTAACATTTAAAGAAAACTGCAACATAAAAACTATAATTTGCAACAAATTCATTCGCAAAAATATGTCAGAGACTAGAAACTAAAGAATCAAAATAAATCTCTCTCTCTCTCTCTCTCTCTTGCAACAAATCCTTCATGCATTCTCACAGTTATAGACAATGAAATGGAATGAATGAAACGTAAAAATAAATATTATTAAATACACTAATCCCTGTACTAACATCCGTCCCAATTGTCCACTGTTGGTGGAACTTGTACAACAATTTTGCAGCATTAAGAGAAACTAAAGTTTTTGTATAAACTTTAGCAATAAGAACTGTAACTTTCAAGAAAAATTTTCTAATTTATGTCATGATCAGAGATCAGCAATGAATCGTTTTTTCTCTACTCATAAGCATTCATGAAATTTTGAATATAAGTGAGTGAACAATATTGAAATTTAACTATGTACTCTCATTCGTTCGTACTCACTACAACGTTGATTTATACAGTTGCGGTATAAATAATAGCAGCAGACCATATATTTACAAATTACTTTCTATAACTCGTTATGTATTGCTTTTTGGATTTCCATTGCTTTTTGTTTTTTTATTTAAAAGAAGCAAAAACAAAAATATAACTGTAAATTTTATAAATTCTTTGTTTCTTCTTTAACATTTTTACGTTTTCTTTTTATTTCTGTTTTACAAGCAGTCCAAATAATATCAGTTTTTATAAAAGTGCAAAATAAACATATTTTAATAAAGTTTTTGCAATATTTTTAATTCCTAAAAGTAAGAAAACTTAATATTTATTGATAAAAAGGTATATTCAGTTTGACTTTTTTTATAGTGGGACGGGCAAAGCATTGTAAGGAGGAAAAACGTACCATTATAAAAAAAAAATGATCTCTGAAGGAAAAAAATACAGAGAAATTCAAAATATCATATCATAGCATCAGCTATAGAGATTAAAGATAACGTGTGCCCAAGCCTAAGTGTCGAAACAGTGCGTAAGATACTACGTAAACAAAATTTGCACGCAAAAAGTCCAAGAGCTGTACCTCTTTTAA
This sequence comes from Sarcophaga caerulescens, assembly GCA_927399465.1. NCBI lineage: Eukaryota > Metazoa > Arthropoda > Insecta > Diptera > Sarcophagidae > Sarcophaga > Sarcophaga caerulescens. The sequence goes on from OV656866.1 coordinate 2,238,201, forward strand.
AAAAAGAACATATGAAAAAAAGATTGGAGTTTGCAAAATTGCATGTGACATGGCCAAATGAAAAGTGGCGCAACATATTGTGGTCAGACGAATCAAAAATTGTTTTATATGACGGAAGAGGATCTCGGCAATATGTGAGAAGACCTCCAAACAAGGAATATGACCCGCGATTTACAGTTAAAACTGTTAAACATGGAGGCTCAAGCATTATGGTGTGGGCATGTTTTTCATATTATGGTGTTGGTCCGATATATTTGATAAAAAGTATCATGAATGCCCCCCAGTATGTAGATATTCTTAAAAATATCATGCTTCCATACGCCGAATATGAAATGCCTCTCAGATGGATCTTCCAGCAGGACAATGATCCAAAGCACATCAGCCGACTTGCCAAAAACTTCTTTGAAGAAAACGGAGTTACAGTTATGGAGTGGCCTGCGCAGTCACCTGATCTCAACCCGATTGTAATTTATGGTGTGACGTTAAAAAAAGCAGTGTCAGAGGCAAAACCAAAAAATAATAATGAGCTTTGGAGAATTGTGGAGGAATCCTGGAAGCAAATACCACTTGAAAGGTGCCAGAAACTAGTAGACTCCATGAAAAGACGCTGTGAAGCTGTTTTGAAGAACAAAGGCAGCTCAACAAAATACTAGATCATTATTTTTCCTTCGTACTTAATACACATTTAAAAAAGTACAAAGTAGATTAACTTTTTTAAGAAACAAAATAGTATTTGGATAGCTGCTGCTATTTTTTTTACTGCAAAATAATTTCAAAGTAGTTTTTTAAGTTTAAATGTAAAATTTAAAAATACTTGGAATAAGACATTAAAAAATAAAAATATATATTTTTTTAAATATCAGAGTAATTTTTTTTTTAACATCTAAATAATAACTTGGGCTGCGCTGCTATTATTTATACCGCAGCGTAAGTACAGTTTGCTATGAGTATGCATACAACGTTGACATCAAACTCATACCATTCGAAATATGTTTGATTCATAAGCCTACTACTCATTTAGATTCATTTTAGAACTTTAGAAAAATACTTATAAATGATTCGTGTCACTTGAACACTCTTAGTTGTTGTTGCATTCACAACAAAAAGAAAAAAAGGCACACAAGCAAAACACAGGGCAGAGCAGCAAGCAGATCAAACACACAACCTTCTAGTGAGTATTTTAGTGTTCATATGCGATTCCTACTTATTTTGTGATTCGTGTATACAGTTGAGTTATGGTGATTCGAAATCAACAACATCATACGTGTTGTGTATGATGAGTACTTCAAACATTGAATATGAGTAGAGAGGTTCCATGATATTAAAATAAGTATGAATGCGTATAAGTATCAGAAATTATAAGTATGATTCGATTCTACTCATCTTTTTGAATACTTATTACTGATCTCTGATCGTAATGTATAAAGTATGGCGCTTTCAAATGTCATACACGTACTGTGTGATTGGAATTCGAAAAAAATTCGAATTTTTTCTTATTATAAAAATTCATAAGTCATCTAATGCTTACAAATACCTTTGAAGAATTTATTGGCTATTCTGCTAATAACTGATTAAACGAGAGATAAGGAAATAGAGCATCATCTCTAAAGGCATCGACATCTGAGTTGATCCAAGCCTTACAATGTTTTTCGCTCGGACTTTTGGAAAAACAAAGCAAGTGATGCCCTCTGTGCCTTTTTATTGATTTTTTTATATTCCCAAATCTCAAGAAGGTGCGTATAGCTCAGAATTATCATATGCCACATAGTTTTTCAGGGGCACAATGGTTATTTATTGTTACTAAATTAGAAGTTTTTTTTTTTTTTTTTTAAACGAATGGTCGCCATTATTTTCATAGATCACTGCATACATACACTTGTGGACACACAATTAAGTCACTGAAGCAAATTTTTAATTTTTGTAAAAATTAAAAAGATTTAAGAAGAATTGAAACAAAAACAACTAATATTTATTAATTTCATATGCTTAATAATTAATTAACAACAAAAAACTTAAATACTTATTCATTATAAAAAATGTTTTGGTACGAAGTTGATATCAGCATGGAGGTTCGTCAGTAATGGTTTGGTGTTGTTTTACCTCATCCGGCGTTGGTCCACTGGTAAGAATCGATGGGAAAATGATTGGGGAAATGTATATAAACATCCTACAGAACAATTTGACTAAAGATTATGAGGACGAATTACCACTAGCGTGGATATTTCAGCATGATAACAACCCGAAGCATAAATCTCGGGTAGTTAAAGCTTGGTTTGCTGAGGAAAAAATAAGGGTTCTTGATTGGCCAGCTCGAAGTCTCGATCTGAACCCCATAGAAAATCTTTGGGGGGTCGTAAAACGAGCAGTTGGAGCCAAAAAACCTAGCAGCAAAAAGGCATCTTGGCAGCTTATCCAGGCAGAATGGAATAACATTAGTCCTGAGCAGTGTCGCAATTTAATCAACTCAATGCCACAAAGGTGTACTGAAATAATAGGCCAAAAACGGTACCCCACAAAATATTAAAGGTTCAAAATAGTTTGGGTGAAAAATAAAGCAATTAAATTAAATTTTCAATAATTTTTTTCAGATGACTTAATTATGTGTCCACTTAAATTTTATGTAAGTCTGATATCAACTTCGTACCAAAACATTTTTTATAATGAATAAGTATTTAAGTTTTTGTTGTTAATTAATTATTAAGCATATGAAATTAATAAATATTAGTTGTTTTTGTTACCATTCCTCTTAAATCTTTTTAATTTTTACAAAAATGAAAAATTTGCTTAAGTGACTTAATTGTGTGTCCACGACTGTATGTAATTGTAATTTTGCATAAGAAATATGAAATAATTTTGTCAATTTCCATGTTCCAAAATATCATATTCAATAGTCTTTCTTTACACCTTTAATAACAAGAATTACAAAATTAAAAGAAAAAGAAACATGAGGATATACATAGCTTCCATGATACCATTATTTATCAATAAAATCATTTCAATTGTTTTTCCCTGCCGAAAAGCAATCTGAGTACATAAAAACAAGGACAAATGAAATGGAATCACACGTCAAGAAAACAAAAAAAAAAAAAAAAAAAAAAATAATACGAAAATACAAAGAAAAAGAGAAAAAATGAAAATAAAAAGAAAATGTAAATGTAAATGATCATTTTATAAATTTTGAATATTAAAAAAATAAATGTTCAAGTCACAAGCAATAAGAAGCGAAGAGAGTCGACATCATGATGTGGCACGCTGCCAACCAACAACAAAAGAATTTGAAAATTATTCAGTTCCAGTGAATGCTTTTAAATACAATCCCACTAATTTATGGTGGATACACTCAAGGAGTGGGCAACATGCTGAGCGCCTGTCGACCAAAATATTCGGTATATTTAGTTTTTTTTATGATGATTATCAAGTGGGTACTCATCGTCATCATCCACAACATGATCATTGTAATCATCATTATCACCGCCATCACGGACGTTATCAACACACAAAACAACAAAACAAAACTGAACATGAAAAAGTAGCAACAAAAAAATTGTATGTGATTGTGCGCGCACCCTCACACAAAAGCTCACTCATCTCAACTCATATCACTTGAAGAGACGTCATCAATATCATAAGGCAACACCAAAAAAAAAGAGAAGAAAAGAAAAGAGATTCTTATAAAGTATAGGCCGTAATATATCGATGAACACCCTACACTTATACCTTTGGTTGCGAACTTTAATGATTAAAAGATCACTTTTTGAAAAATTTTTTTCTCTTAAGTTTTCATAGAAATTGAAGAAATTTGCCAAAAAAAAATAAAAAAAAATTATTCTCTTGTCATCAGTGATTGCACAAGTGCAGGCACTCACTTGAGAAATTGCTTATTCGATCTCCGGCATATGTGGCATAAGTCCGAGTAAGTCGGAATTCACGCGTTCGATGTTCGTTAATGATGGAACATCGAGTGCTATTGTGTTGTGGGTTTTTTGGGAAAACGATTGAATGGCTTGCCAAGTTCTTTAATTTTTTAGTTGGAATTGTTTTTAAGCAAAACTGAATGGAATGTGCTTCATCATTATTTTTGTAACTTTATTTATGAAAAACCACCAACTAAACATGATTTTTTTTCACATTTCATTTCTTTTCCTCTAACATCGTTGCATCCTGGATGGGCTGTTTTCTTCATATCGAATGGAATGACTGACACTGACAGTGAGACTTCAAAATAGTTGAAGGAAAACAACAAAAAAAAGGAAAGAATTCTGTATAGAAAACTCACAACTGAACTGAACTGAACTGAACATGAATGCCTTCGTCATTTCCAATTCGTAACCAATTCGTTAACAATAATAACCAACAATAAAACGCGATCAGTAAGCATTGATTGATTGTTAAAACGTTTTCATATTCCATGTAATTTTTCATTTCATAATGTTCAATTCGAGAAGAAAAAAAACCCAAAAAAATACAAAAAAAAATGCCAGAAAGTAAGAAATTTATTCTTTTAAATAAAAACAGACTTTTAGATAAAATAACAAATGATTTAAGAAAAAATACTCAATTTTTGATCAAGACCACAATATAAAAACATTTATTTTACTTACAACCGATCATACAAGCAACAACAAACAAACAAAAATACAAAAAACATTGAATGAAGGTGTCTTATTAATGCTATTGCTATGCATATTCTCAATGATGATCATCATCAGCATCGTCATCATTATCATCATCATTATCGTTAGTTAGTCCAGTGCCAAGAATTTTATTAAAAGGAATACCAAAGAAATACAAAATTTTCAAGGACTGGCTTTTTTTTGTTGGAGAGGCGGTATAAAATCCGGTAGTAATAAATATGTTTGACACAAAAAAATTCAATCATATTGTGTGTGTAATATTGTTCACCGTACTCTAGTACGTGAGTGTGTTGGCTTACTAGACGTAAGGTCACGGTTCAAACCTCAGGTCAGACATTAAAAGGAAATATGAAAAAATATTTCTTCGGCAACTTTCTCTCAGCAGATTTCTGGCAAAAACTCTGAGAAGTAAATGAAACTGTCATGAAAAGTTTCTCAAAAACCTGTCGTTCTGAGTCGACTTTAAACTGTAGGTTCCGCCAGTCACACACAGCATCAGTGGTGTAAGCAACTAGGTCGTAATCCCGACTAAAGTGTTGTAAAGTGTAATGACCAATTATATATGTATGTATGTATGTACGCAATAATTGTTAATATATAAGTGCAATGCACTATGTGCTGGCTATGTATTCTAGTTACGCGATGATCCACATTTATGTCAAGAAGAATATGAAATTCTTGTAAGTGAATCCAAGTCAGAGATCAGCAATGATTCGTTTTTTCTCTACTCATAAGCACTCATGAAGTTTTGAATGTGAGTCAACAATATTGAAATTTAACTATGTACTCTGATTCATTCGTACTCACAAAAAGGTTGATTTATAAGTACAAGTTGCAATGAGTATACGTACAACGTTGACATCAAACTCATACCATTCGAAATATGTTTGATTCATACGCCTACTCATATCATATCTTTGGAAAAATACATACAATACTTGAGTGACTCGAATCATTCATCAAAATTTACAGTCTTATGTGATGTTTTTGTAACACAGGCTATTTTACTTGCCTGCCTGTTTATATGGGAAACACAAACAAAATTGAGTGTTTTTGTTTGTGTTTTCCATGCAAACAGGCAGGCAAGTGAAATAGCCTGTGTTACAAAAACATCACATTAGTTGTTGCGTTGCATTTACAAAAAAAGAAAAAAGACATCCAAAAAAAAATGATTTTTTATTTCCGGTCTGTGGGCGGAGGGGCGTGGCAAAATCTAATTTGTTTGTTTGTATGTATAAGGTACATAATCGTAAACTATGCATTTGATCATGTAATGATCTTTAGCAAAGTTGTTGCGCATGAGCCGGGGAAGGTTTCTAAGTTGGTATGACTAATTTCCGGCAGGGGTCGCCACTGAAAATTACTTAAAATCAATTAAATCGTAAACTGTGCATTGGATCATGTTATGATCTTTAGCAAAGTTATTGCGCATGAGCCGAAGAAGGCTTCTAAGTTGGTATGACCAATATCCAATAGGTGGAGCCATTGAAAATTACTCAAAATGAATTAAATCGTAAACTGTGCATTCTTTAACAAAGTTGTTGCGTATGAGTCGACGGAGGTTGATGCGATTAATTTCCAATGGATGGCGTCACTGAAAATTATTCAAAATGAATGACAAACGATTGGTCGCTCTACACCTCAAGCACGGAAGAAAAGAGCATTACGAGCCTCAGAATCAGACGAGCATTGAGACTGGAAAATCTTCTAATATATGCCGCTAAGACCCGTTCGCTTGAACCACTTGAACAACGAAAAGTGAGATTAGAAACTGATCGAATGCATACTACTCAAGCCCGTTCATCTGAATCATAAGGACAACGGGAAACAAAATCAATAAAATGATTCAAAATTAATTGGACATTCGTGTAATGTCTTTCCTTCAAATTTATTTTAGTTGGTGGCGCAGCAACACGCGCAGGGTACAGCTAGTTTCAAATAAAAAAAGAAATTTGAGAAAATATTCAGTAGTTTTTTTTAAAGCATTTTCAAAAAAAAAAAAAAAAAAGTTATTTGGCGGACCCTTTACCAGAAAAACAAATGATCTAATGGCAATGTTTCGAACACTTCCAATATAAACTGAAAGTTATTCTTTTAAAATCTCATTTTATTTGTTTAGAATATTGTATACACCCGAGGAAATTATTCACATTTCAAAAATCTTTTACGTAATTTTGTATTTTTTGCCATGAGTTAAGTGTTAAGTGTTAAGCGATTAACGATTTGATAAAATAGTCTAAAACAGTCTAAATATCTCCTGCCTCAGCATTTGTTTAATGCGATGCAACAAATTTTACAACACCTTAGTGTAGTTACTCTTACGATTTTAATAGGCTTTTTGTTTGCCGTCTGCAATCACCGCTATTTGGGTGGTAAATTATGTTAAAAAATGCAATAATTACACAATCTTTGGAAAAAATCGTTTTGATCTTTAATAAACATAACGAAAGAAGCACACTTTTACCAAATACATAGAGGACATCAAAAACTAGATTTACTTTAACGATCCAATCAATGGCATAAGGAAGGGTTGGATAAAATGTTAGACATGATCATGCCTTAGGAGGAAGTGCAGTCAGTAACCAAATGTGAAATACGCAATTTTATCTCTTTAATGACACTAGTCATGCTGGGAATTCGATTCGATTTCAACATAAAAAATCAAAATACTACCTACACAAATATTAACACTGCAGATTATAAAAGAGTGCATTCATTGATGGTCATTTTAAGGCATGCAATTAAAAAAATAAGAAATTAATTTTAGCCTAAAATGTGTATGTATAAGTAGCATTATTTATTGGGAAAAAACTATTACAATTTACAAATTTCATGTCGCCTTGACCTGTAAATTCTGTTATGTTGTCATTGATTTAAATTCGTGAATTTATAGAGACGAGTCATCCTAGTTTATATATATTGTTACGAAAATGGAAATGGTGTTGTTAAAATAATAAGCAAAAGCTCCAAAAACAACACAATGGAGTTGATCACACATAAAATGATAAACAAAAGCTCCAAAAACAACACAATGCAGTTGTTCACGTGATCAACGAATGAGTAAATATATAGCAACAAAAACAACAGGCTTGTTTACAAGATCGATGAATAAACAAAAATATAGCAACAACGTCCGTGTATAAAAAAATATAGCAGAAAGACAAATAAACAAAACAACAACAACTCTGCCTGGACGAAAGTAAACAAGATACACGAACAACAAAAATGGAAACAAGTTGTTTACATTTTTGGATTGTTCCCGAAGGTCGTCATCATCCATCAAGGGCATTCATCACACTGTTGATCCAGTGATATAAAAGGCAAGATAAAGCGAGCAACGAGGATTCAGTTAGAATTCAGTCAGTCGTGTATGAAGACACGTGATTCTCGGAGTTCGAGTTAAGTTAGTCGAGTGACGACGTCCCGTTGAATTGAGCAAGAATTCAACCAGTGGTGTGTGAAGATACGAGATCGAGTTATAATTCAGTCAGACTTGTGTGCAGACAAGTTGCGTGAAGAAAACAGTTGTTAGTGTTGTGCTTACAAAAAAAGGTTGTGAGCAAAGAAGAATAACTAACAAGTGTTGTTGTTGCTTACAAAAAAGGTTGTAAGCAGAGAAATATCACGAATAAGCACATATTGTGAAAGTTATCATTGTATACATACGTGGAATAAGTTCGAACAGTGGCACAAAAGTTGTGCAGATAATAAAGAATTGATTGAAAAATAAACACAGATTTATTTTTATTTTATTTGCAATCTACGAACTCATATTTTTAACGTTTTTAAAAGGTTAAAACGTAACAATATATAAGTTCCTGTTTTTCCTATAAGGAGCATAGGGCCTTAACGATTTCGTTCCATTCATGTTTATCTGCTGCTACGATGTTCAGCTCATTCCACGTTTTGTTGACTTTGGCTGCTTTGATATCTAATTGTCGACGCCAGGTATGACTCGGCCGACCTTTCCTGCGGCTGCCTTGTGGATTCCAGTCTATTGCGTTTCTGGTGGTGTCGGATTGGTGTCTTCGCAGGGCATGCCCAATCCACCTCCATTTCCGTTTCCGGATTTCGACTTCAACTCGTGTTTGTCCGCACTCGGCCCATAGGCGTTCGTTTGTGATGGTGTTTGGCCAGAAAATTTTTAGTATGCGACGTAGACAACGGTTGATGAATACTTATAAGGCATTAATATCGCATTGGTTTGAGTTCCAGGACTCGCATCTGTAAAGCGCAACTGATTTTACGCAGCTGTTGAAGATGTTGGTTTTTGGTGCGCTTTGAGATATGTTTTAATGACCGTAAGTTTATTTCGATGATAATTAATTTAAAGTTATCATATTCAATTGCATTCCTTTAAACTTCTGTCGTATGGATACATTTTAAATCGTAACCACTTGCTTCCTAAACTAACGTTTAAATTGAAGACTAAATCTGTTGGAAGAGAGGGGATAAAACAAGTACAAGGTAAGCTTTATCAATGCTAATGTTTGGACACACTTAATGCCGCTGATAGTGTATGGAAACTGATGAGAATGATGACGCTTGTAATGATGATGGTAGTGTTGGCAATGTTGATGACGCTAACGCTGACGCTGACAATGACACGTACAATAGTGCTTGAGATGCTTTTATATATCGATGATGTAAATTCCATTAACTCTTCGAGAATTTTAAAATGTAAAACAACAAACAAACTGAACGACGGACAGACAGACAGACAGACAGACGGACTCAGTTTATTGAATAATAATATTGTCCTCTTGGAAGTTTTATTCCAACTATTGAATTAAACCAGAAAGAGAAGGGCGAACAATGTTAAAGGGGGAGAGAGAAGAATAAGGAAAAAATGTAATAAGAGTTAATCTAGCCCATGTTGAGATGTCGCTTTGAAATTGGCAAACCCACGCATTTTTATTCATTTAATTGGCTTGTCGAATATTATGTCGTACAAGAACCATTGGCAAACACACACATACATACCCCATACATATGTTTTTATACGCATACATACATACATACGAGTATGTATATACAATCGCAATAAGAAACAGCAACTAAATAATATCAATAACAACAACAACAACAACAACTACAATACAGTGTATTGTAAAAATAAAATTTAAAAAAAAAAAAAAAACATAAAACATCACCAACAACACCAACAACATCAACAACAACATATAATCTCAGTGTATAAATATTAAAACACAAATCGAATGTGTAAAACAATGTGATGCGATCAATATTATGTTGCTGGCTGGTTGTTGACTGTATTTATGCGTTAAATGATAATCAAAAGCCCCAAAGAACACAACACGGACCTGAGAATAAAATCTGACATACTCGTACAAACATTTGTAAAAACATCGCACATACTATGTATGAATTGTATCGTCGTATTGTATCGTCGTATTGTATTTTGTATGAAAGTGTACATTTAATATACACATACATCGTGTTGTTTAGCACCATAAACATCATCGATTTTGTCTCGTTGGTGTTAGGCCCTAAAAAGCATTGGCCCAAAAGCAGATCTGTTGACAATGAATTCTTTTAAAAATTGAAAATAAAAAGTAAAATTATCTGCACGTGACAAGTGTTTGCTCAACAAAATAGTTCGAAAAAATTACAACAAAAGGAAAGGAAACGATTTCTTAAATATAAATTAAAATAAAATCGCTTAGTGTTTACGATAATGAATTAAATAATGCGGCGATATGTACTCAGAGATCAGTAATGAGTATTCAAAAAGATAAGTAGAATCGAATCATACTCATAATTTTTGATACTTATGCGCATTCATACTTCGTTTAATACCAACCAGTTACTTGGACTTAGTCGTAACATCATCTCGACCACAGTGGCCATGCTTACAGGTCACTGTGTCATGGGTAGACACGCAGAAAGAATGCGACTCCCATTTAACGATTTCTGCCGTGGATGTAGATCCGCTGAAGAAGAGGAGACTATTATCCACTTTCTATGTCAATGCCCATCTCTTGAGAGATGCAGATATAGGTTATTTGGCTCTCCAACCCTTGTTAGCTTGACGGAGCTATCGTCCATTGACGTCAAGGACATAGCCTCGTTTATAAAACTTTCTGGCTGGTTTTCCAGCGTGGGGTAGTCGTGCTTTAAACGTGCAGCCCTTGCGCTGACCGATTTCCCCCTCATTGGCTCGGAGGAACTTGGTGGTGCCACAACGGGCCGCTATGCGTGCTCAAGTGAGCTTTTGGTATAAAGTTACCACATTAACCTAACCTAACCTATGGAACCTCTACTCATATTGAAAGTTTGAAGTACTCATCATACTTATTCATACTTAACAACACGTATGATGTTTTTTTTTTTTTTTGTAAAACCAGCACTCAGAGGATGGCCCCTACTCATGCACTGCATTGTGTTGGTTTAGGAAAATAGGTTATAGGAAGGTGGAAAGAGGGAGTAGTGTTTTTGGACATTTGATTTAAACTTACCAATATCGTAACTGACGGGATAAAGAACAATTGAAAAACAAACGCCCTACCTCAGGATGCGAACGGCAAGGAAACGAGTTGCTGCTAGGTAACTATAAAATGGCCAGTGCTATACCTTCACCATTAGACAGTCTACAGCAATCGTCCCCAAGAAGCCCGCATCATAAGGTGTATGTAATAGTAATAATATTGTTACGAAAATGGAAATGGTGTTATTAAAATAATAAGCAAAAGCTCCAAACACAACACAATGGACTTGATCACACATAAAATGATAAACAAAAGCTCCAAAAATAAAACAATGCAGTTGTTCACGTGATCAACGAATAAGTAAACATATAGCAACAAAAACAACAGGCTTGTTTACAAGATCGTGGAATAAACAAAATTATATCAACAACGTCCGTGTATAAAAAATATATAGCGGAAAGACAAATAAACAAAACAACAACAACTCTGCCTGGACGAAAGTAAACAAGATACACGAACAACAAAAATGGAAACAAGTTGTTTACATTTTTGGATTGTTCCCGAAGGCCGTCATCATCCTTCAAGGGCATTCATCACACTGTTGATCCAGTGATATAAAACGCAAGATAAAGCGAGCAACGAGGATTCAGTTAGAATTCAGTCAGTGGTGTATGAAGACACGTGATTCTCGGAGTTCGAGTTAAGTTAGTCGAGTGACGACGTCCCGTTGAATTGAGTAAGAATTCAACCAGTGGTGTGTGAAGATACGAGATCGAGTTATAATTCAGTCAGACTTGTGTGCAGACAAGTTGCGTGAAGAAAACAGTTGTTAGTGTTGTGCTTACAAAAAAGGTTGTAAGCAGAGAAATATCACGAACAAGCACATATTGTGAAGTTATCATTGTATACGTGGAATAAGTTCGAACAGTGGCACAAAAGTTGTGCAGATAATAAAGAATTGTCTTAAAATTAAATACAAATTTATTTTTATTTTATTTGCAATCTACGAACTCATATTTTTAACGTTTTTAAAAAGTAAAAACGTAACAATATGTATGATGTTGTTGATTTCCACTCTCCATAACTCATCGTATACGCGAATAACAAAATAAGTATGATTCGCTTACGAACACTAAAATACTTACTAGAAGGTTGTGTGTTAGCTCTGTCTTGTTTGCTTATGTGTCTTTATTCTTTTTTTTTTTTTGCAAATGCAACAACAACTAAAACTATAAATTTTGATGAATGATTCCAGTCACTCAAATCCATTTATAAGTATAATAAGTATTTTTCTAAAGTTATAAATCTAAATGAGTAGTGGGGCTTATGAATGAAACACATTTCGAATAGTATGAGTTTGATATCAATGTATTACGAATAATCATTGCAACCTGTACTTATAAATCAACGTGAGTAGTGAGTATGAATGAATCAGAATACATAGTTAAATTTCAATATTGTTGACTCCACTTATATTCAAAATTTCATGAGTGCTTCTGAGTAGCGAAAAAACGATTCATTGCTGATCTCTGGTATGTACATTAGGGTGTCCCGAAAATTTTTTTTTAGATTTCCCTAACGCAAGACCTCCTAAAATTTGGGTAATTGATCGTAGATTACCAAAATGATTTTAAAAATAAAATGAAACTATATCTTCAGGGTTCTACCAATCTTCAAAGTTTTGAAAAGTAGTAGTAGGCAAAAGATAACAGCTTGGAAATTGATGACTTTCCTTGTCACACACAAGCTGTCGAAAGATGTGTTAAACTGGTAACAGAACCCTCTCAATGTGTAACTAACGCTGCTTCTAGAGATGGCCTTATTAGAACCAGGTTGAAATCACGAGCAGAAATGCCAAATTTTGATCAAAAAAAAATGTTTAAATTTTAAGTTTCGGTCATTTATTATAAGTTTTGTTTTCTTGTACATTAATTGCAAGTATAAAATATATTAATAAAATAAATTTGTATCTCGTTCTTTTTATTTTATTTTAAGCATATGGTTTAAGTTTGTAAAAACGTTTTCAAAGGTAAAGCCCTCAAGATGGTATGTAATTCGATTTTTATTACTTTTACCGTAATCTGTGTAAAATTACGCAAATTTTGATATCTCTTGCGAAAGTGTAGCTCAAAAAACTATTTTTCTCATTCAAGGACGGGACGGCCTAATGTACATATGTAGTATAGTTGATTTTCCAAAACAAAATTAGACCTAACATTGTCCCTGATTACAACTTGTAACGACACGTTTCCGCTCGGATGCTGAGGTAGTTCAGCGGCGTCCAGTGGTTACATAAATAAAAGTCATTCTTTCGTAGATTCTGGGCTATTTATTTACAATTAATAAAATAACTTAAAATAGCTTAGTTACTATACTACGTCAGGATGAGAAAAGAAATGTTATGTTAATTTAATAAGCCCTAGGCCGGCCAAATAACGGTTCGTCAGTTAACAGTGAGTCTGGTCAACCAAAGGAGAATGTCAGGGCGACAAACAAACGGCCTACGCACAGGATGATTGTGGCCCTGAAACCTCTGGTGTCTGTCCAGTCACAGTTGCCAACGTTTTTCTGGCTCCAAATATCTCACTAGTGGGGACAACCACGCCACTTGTGATTTACCTGGGTAACAGTGAGTCTGGTCAACCAAAGGGGAATGTCAGAGTGACAATCAAACGGCCTACGCACAGGATGATTGCGGCTCTGAAACCTCCGGTGTATATCCAGTCACCGCTGCCAACGTTTTACGGGCTCTAATCAAGTCTGGTCAACCAGAGGGGAATGTCAGAGCGACAATCAAACGGCCTACGCACGGGATGATTGTGGCTCTGAAACCTCTGTTGTTTATCCTGGTACAGTTGCCAACGTTTTACTGGCTGTAAACAAGTCACAAGTGTGGGAGAACCACGCCACCTGTGACCTGCTTATGTTTATTAGCTCAGTCGATGTCACAAGATCGACCTGCCTTACCAGCAACTCGTCACCAACTGCCCCCGACTACTGAAGACATGCCTGCTTTTTACACAAAAGAAATGGATAGCGGATCGAACATGATCGAACCTCAAACAAGTTGTGTCCTACGTTACAACTCACCAATGTGAGAGCAAGCAACAATTGAATTCAGCAGAGAGATCTTGTAGGTCAAATGAGAGTTGTACGACAACCGTTATTACTAAAAAGAATAATTCTAAAAATAGATCACAAGAGCTTCATAAAATAATTTAAATATTTTAAGCACAATGGGCTAGTTATGACTTATTCTAAAATAATTACAATGGTTTTATTAAATAATAATCAATATAACGCAAGAAAAGAAAAATTAACATAAATTCATAATATGTGTAGGCAAAAACGAGGCCCCCGACTTTTGTCGTCACAAACTTTGTATGTATTTTATTGGCCATTAGTAATCACGCGGTATATGACAATGGGTCTTGGAAAAATGTATGGAGTTTTCTGGTCCTTCGATATTAACTCTAATGAATTCGATCCTGCTTCTTACATTTTACATACATACATACATAATCGGTCATTTACATCCTTCAGTCAGGATTAAAACCTAACTTCTCACGCCACTTATGTTGTGTGCGTTAATTTTATAAATGAGTGGCGGGATCTACAGTTTAAAGTCGACTATGAACGACAGATTTTTGAGAAGCTCTTCAAGGCAATTTTTTTTTTCACTCAGAGTTTTTATCAGATATCTGCTGAAAGGAAGTCTCCGAAGAAAGATATTTATTCATATTTTCGTTTTGATATCTGACCTGGGGTTTGAACCGTGGCCTTATGTCTAATAAGCCGACACGCTCACGTACTAGACTACGGTGTGACATTGTTTACTAAATTAAAAAGTAAAATTTTCTTATCAAAACGAAATAAATAAGATGCCGTTTATGTGTTTTGTATCGTTTATTCGATTTCATTCATTTAGAACACTGGACAATGGTTTCTTTGTTTCTTTGTTCGTTTCTTTGTTTGTTTGTTTGTTTTTAGGAACGTTCTTCGATGAACTGTTGCGTTTGGTTAAGTTTAGTTCAGCTAAATTGGGTTTGGTTCGATGCGATTTGTATTGCTTCGGGTTCGTGGTGGTGGTATCTTTCATTTGTTTGTTGTTTTCTGTTGCTGTTGATGTTGCTGTTGTTGCCTGTTACTGTGGCTGAATAGAAATAATGTCGATAGCTTTTAAACAAAAGATCCATTTCAATTTGTTTGGATTATTCAATTTAAAAGGTGATAATTTACTACATTATATGAGGCTTGACATGTGGGCCACCCATAAAAACAAAAAAAAAAAAAAAAAAAACCTGATATCCGAGTAGGTTGTAACTTCATCATCATCGTCAGCATCGTTATCATTTGCCTCATGTAGTCACAGTCTCTATCAGTGGCATTAGCAGCAGTACCAGCAGCATCATGTGTAAAGAAGAAGAGTCTTTCTTATTCTCAACTTCTTTTTGAGCCCCCTCTATTGCTACATCTTAATGGATGTTCCGTAAGATTGCTTGACCAAGTTTAACTAACTTACAAAGTATTTATAAGCCCACATGCCCACAATGCCCACATCTAAGTGTATATTTGCTAATTCAATACTATTTCTATACTCTACTATACTTATATGAATATATGCATACATACATACATATGTACATATTTACATGTGTATAATACATCTCTACATATGTATGTATGTATGAGCCAATAACCAATTACACAGAGAATTATGTTTTTAGGCTGGCCATCTATTATGACTTTAAGTTTAATTTAATGTCATTATCTTGCATTGTGTTTTCGTTAATTTGAGAAAGGCGATGATTTTCACACAATTCAAGCAAATAAACGACAGAAGTCACACAATATGCCGAAGTAGCTTTATTTAATAATTCCATTAATTAAGTATTAAATAATTTTATTTAAATGTTGTGGACACATTTATTTAATTTAATTTCATTAAAACATTTTCTTATCTTCTTAACTTAAATGGAATATTTGTATAATAATTCTTAAGTCATATGTGAAAATCAAAAGATTAACAACAGGATTGTAGTGTCTTATCCAGGTCCATTGGAATCAGAGATCAGCAATGAATTGTTTTTTAGATACTCATAAGCACTCATGATATTTTGAATATAAGTGGAGCCAACAATATTGAAATTTAACTATGTACTCTGATTCATTCGTACTCACTACTCACGTTGATTTATAAGTACAAGTTGCAATGAGTATGCGTACAACGTTGATATCAAACTCATACCATTCGGCATATGTTTGATTCATAAGCCAACTACTCATTTAGACTCACAACTTTAGAAAAATACTTATAAATGCTACGAGTGACTCAATTCATTCATTAAAATTTACAGTCTTAGTTGTTGTTGCATTTACAAAAAAAAAAGAAAAAAGGAAAAGACACACAAGCAAACAAGACAGAGTAGCAAGCAGAGCAAACATACAACCTTTTAGTGAGTATTTTAGTGTACGTACGCGATTCATACTTATTCTGTGCTTCGTGTATATGTTGAGTTATGGCGAGTCGAAATCAACAATCGAAATCAAATTTGTTGTTAAGTATGAATATGAGATGAGTACTTCAAACTTTGAATATGAGTAGAGGTTCCATGATATTAAAATATGTACGAATGAATGCGTATAAGTATCAGAAATTATAAGTATGATTCGATTCTACTTATCTTTTTGAATACCCATTGCTGCTGATCTCTGCTCTGATCTTAACAATTACGCCAAGTTTTGTTGACAATAACAAAAATATGTAAAAAAAAATAATTTTAAATTAAACAAAGAAAAGAAAAACAATTGTTATTTTTCTTTAAATCGTATTCTTTATACGAGTGGTTCATCACATGATAAAAGTTGTGGAGTCAACAATATTGAAATTTAACTATGTATTCTGATTCATTCATACTCACTACACACGTTGATTTATAAGTACAAGTTGTAAAGAGTATGCGTACAACGTTTACATCAAACTTATACCATTCGAAATATGTTTGATTCATAAGACCACTACTCATTTAGATTCATAATTTTAGAAAAATACTTATTAATACTTATAAATGAGTGGCTTGATCGACTCGAATCATTCATCAAAATTTACAGTCTTAGTTATTGCGTTGCATTTACAACAAAAGGACAAAGACACATAAGCAAAAAAGACAGAGCAGCAAGCAGAGCAAACACCCAACCTTCTAGTAAGTATTTTAGTGTCCGTACATGATTCATATTGAAGTCACCTTAGTCTAGTAGGTATTATGTTGGTTTATTAGACGTAAAGCCCGGGTTCGTATCCCAAGGTCAGGCATCAAAACGAAATATGAAAAAAAAAAATATTTCTTCGGCGATTTCCTCTTAGCAGATTTCTGGCAAAAACTCTGAGAGTAAATAAACCTGCCATGAAAAAGTTTCTCAAAAATATGTCGTTCGGAATCGACGTTAAACTGTAGGTCCCGCCACTCACGTAGAAAAGTTAACACACACAATATGAGTGGTGTGAGAAGCTAGATCGTAATCCTGACTGAAGGGTTGTAATGGCCAATTATGCATATGCAAGTAATTCATACTTATCTTGTGATTCGTGTACGCTAGAGCCCCGACTTGCGTCGTTAATGGGGACCGAAGAATTGCGACGCAAATCAAAACGACGCAAATCGAATCAAATTTTTCTATACAAATGCATTGAAATTCATCAAAATGAAGCAAAAAAACTTAATATTTCGGATAAAACAGAATTATGAAAATATTTTTCATTATTTTATTAAGTTCAGTAAAGTTTTCTCTAATTACACTATGCGACAAAATAAAGAAAATTAAATACACCCGGCTAATGACTTAGTGTAGATTGTGAGTTTTGTTAAGTAGATCTCAAAACTATTTTTTTTATATTTCTCGAACCCTCCAAACTTTTTTTATTTGACAAAAACTGTTTTTTTTAGACTTTACGCACAAATTTCTGGATCACTTAAACATTTCTGACCCGATTTCCAAAATTTAAATCTTGTTGGAAAAGGGAGTGATGGACCTTTAAAACGGTATACATATATCTATTATTTGACTTAATATGCTATGAGTTTTGACGAGGTAAACTTGGAAAATGCGAATTTTTTTCATATTTTTTCAAGTTTGTCCGTCCATAGTAGCAAACTTTACTTAAAAAATATGAAATAAGTGATAACATTCTAAAAGTGCATTATCTTGTGAAGGGATTGGCATTTCGTTTGATCAAATCGGACAAAAATTACCGGAGTTATTATATAAATAGTATAACAGTCGTGTTACATTTTTTATATATGTCATCTCATCAAATGAACTTTTAGTTCAAAAATTTTCAGAATTTTTGACGGATCTCGATTGTTTATCACAAAATGTGTCAGTTTCACCTTTGAGTGACCACCAGAAGTTTGCCAATGTTTGCGCAAAGAGAAATAATGATATTTGCAAAAAACACAAATATTAGCCGACTTCTGGAAGTCCTGCAAAAATATAAATTAACAAAAAAACTTAACAAAAATCAATAAAATTCATTTATAAAAAAAAATAAATTTTAAAGAAGAAATTGTGCTTTGTTTAGTTTATGTGGTGCTTTCTTCAGATAATAAATTCAAATCAACAACACTCCATTTGATTACGTGGTCTTACAGGTTTGTTAACAAAAAGTTTTGTTGAATTTTTAGAGATTTTTTTGCTGATATGTTTCCTTGTAACAACTAATGGCTTGTTGGTCAGCAGATGCTGCTACGCCCTCGCTACGATTTTCGTCAGGATCGTTTTCAGAAAATATATCCAATGCATGGGAAATTAATTGCATAGCTTTCGAAATATTGGAGATTGTTATTTTTTTTTTTTCCTCTAATGTATTATCAATTATCATAACATCATCTTCTAAAGCATGCTGAATATTAATGGATAATAAAAATTTCATTATCAAGCTCCTCATCGTGAGACAGTAAAAGTTCATTAATGTCATCCTCTTCCATTCCGTCAAATTCGGCTAAATTTAATCGACGCAAGTTGAAATTGCAACAACGCAAGCTGAGTTTTGTCAATTTTTAAAAAGCGAAGCAAATCGAAACGACGCATATCGAAACGACGCAAGTCGGGGCTCTAGTGTATACAGTTTAGTTATTGAGAGCCGAAATCAATAACATTATACGTATGATGTTAAGTATGAGTTTGATGAGTACTTCAAACTTTGAATATGTGTATATTAAAATAAGCACGAATGCGTATAAGTATTAGAAAT
This sequence comes from Sarcophaga caerulescens, assembly GCA_927399465.1. Taxonomy (NCBI): domain Eukaryota; kingdom Metazoa; phylum Arthropoda; class Insecta; order Diptera; family Sarcophagidae; genus Sarcophaga; species Sarcophaga caerulescens. The sequence goes on from OV656866.1 coordinate 2,257,535, forward strand.
TATGAGTATGATTCGATTCTACTTATCTTTTTGAATACTCATAGCTGATCTCTGATTGGAATTTTAATTAATATTTCATAACACGATATAAACAGGTTTGGAATAGCATTCACTACTGACAACTACTTATGATCCAGAGCTCTTTGCATTGATCAAAGTTCCACACTAACTATAAGAGCCCCTATAATCATTGGGTGGTATTTTCGTATTTCTTTTGAAGAAATGAAATAAAAATCAATTTTTATTTATTTTGGAAATATTTGTCAACATTTAAGGCTGAGAAATTCTAACCAAAGTCACTGAAATTGAGATAAAAAAGAAATCATTTGTTTTTCAAACACAAAATAGAAATAAATTAAATCATAAAACCCTGGCACAACTAACTACATACACCGTTTAACATTAACTCTGGGGCAAGTAGATGAAGAAAACAAAAAGAGAAAATGATAGGCAATAGGCAGATAGAATTAATGTTGAGGAAAGAAAAGAACCCTTTTTCGATTGGAGCCTAAAGACAAAATGAGACCTCCATAGTTGTGTTTAAATAACACCTAAATGCTACAATTTTCACCTGATCATGTAATCTGATAACAACTCTATTACTTTTAAAAAAAGGAAAACAACAACACAGACACACACACACACATACATATATATAGGAAGACAGTATAACAATTCATTCAATCATTACCACAGATACTGTTGATGATGGTGTCGAACAATCAGACAGACGTGTCTGGCTTGCCAGCCTGCTAGTCATACAATACAATACATATGTATTTATGCTGCCTAATCCTTTATTGGCCTTCAAGTCTACTCTACATCTACTCACCCACTTGTGCTGGTATTGTACTCGCAAGACCATGATGATCAAATATCTTCTGTCTTATCAGCTCAATTAATATCTTCTTTAGCCAGCCAGCCAGCCGTAGACCAAAAACTATTGCGGGTAACATGTTTCTGCTTTTTCTGTTTCTGTCGTTTAAATCCATAGTGCAGTGAGCAGGGCAGAGAGAGATGAGATACAGTGAAGTAAGTAAAGATAGGAAAACAAAACAAAACAACAACAACAAATGAAAGGAAAATAAATGTCATTCATTCTGTTCTTTATGTTTATGGTTCCACTTATTGAATTCACCATAAAAATGACTTTGCCACACATAACACACACACAATGCATGCATGATGTTTTTATTTTGTTTTTGTTTTTGTTGCCTTCTTCTAATTAAGATGACGCTTTAAAAGTTGGTTGGTTGATAAAGACGAGAGTAGAGATACTGGCAGGCAGGCAGGGAGGCAGGCATTAATGAAAAAGGGTAAAAGGTGTAAAGTGTTGGCGTTTATTGTGTCAATTAATGGAAATGACAGATCGAAAGTATGATAAAAAAGAAAAAAAAATTAAAAAATATTTTCAACATTTTTACGCCTATTGCAATGAGTAGTTTTGTCTATTGTGTTTGCCCCTTATTGACAACACTCTTGTCATTTTCACGGTCATCACACACACACACACACACACACACCTATACACCGCAAATAGAACCATTTGAAACAATGAAAGTAGATTTTCTCTCAGAATAATTTGTAATAAATTAGTGATTAAAGATTAAAGGAAAAAGGAAAATATGTACAAATATATGGGCAATTTCGTGTCAAGTGACCCAATTTTTAAAATCGATGTCTTCCGATTTGGATGAAATTTGCACCAAGGTTAGTACTATTGGATAGTTGGCCAGACACAAATTTTCAGCTCTATCAGTCAAGAACTGCTGGAGTTAGAGGGAGTCAAAGTTGGACATTTTGGTCATAGAGGGTTTTTTTAAAATGTGTGTAACTTTGCACCTATTGGTCCTAGCAAAAATTTTCCAAAGGATATTAGATAGCTATTTCTTCAATCTTTCCAAAAATAATTTTTTTAATTTAAAAAAAAAATTTTTTTTTTATTTTTTTTTAAAAATTAATTTTTTTTAATTTTTTTTTCAATTTGGGCCCTTTTTTTTCCACTCGCATCTCTTTAAGTGACCACAAAGCTCTTAAAGGAAAAGAACTAAGCTTTCTTTGAGCAATAAAAAAACATCCATTAAAAAAAAATATAGTGCATATGGTAAAATTTATAAACTTTGGTTATGAGTTAAAATATTTTTTTTTATAGATATGCCTCTTGCTACTAAGTGCCCACAAAGACCTTAAAGGAAATGGTCTAAGTTTTCTTTTGAGGAAAAATAAAAAAAAACTCCATTTGGAAAAAAAATGGGGGAAAATGAAAATGGTACATGTGCCAAATATTGAAAAATTTTATTCTTGAGTTAAAAAATAATTTTTTTGATAGATATCCCATTAAGCGATTATGAAGGCCTTAAAGGAAATTTTATAAGCTTTCTTTTAAGCAAAAAAAAAAAAAAAAGGGCCCAAATTGAAAAAAAATTTAAAAAAAAAATTATTTTAAAAAAAAAATACTATCCAATAGTACTAACCTTGGTGCAAATTTCATCCAAATCGGAAGACATCGATTTTAAAAATTGGGTCACTTGACACGAAATTGCCCATATATAATATATAAAATTCTCGTGTCACGGTGTTAGTGGTTAAACTCCTACGAAATGGATCGACCGATTTTCATGAAATTTTGTATGCATAAAAGTTAAGAGGGCGTGGCAAATTGTTAAAATTGAATATTTAGGTACACATTGATCGTAGACGAAAAAATTTTGGTGGGTAAGTCCGTAGAGTCGATATCGACAAACTCACCAACCCTCCAAACTGGCAACCTTCCCCCTTCAAGTAATACCTATAACTCTTAAACTACTGAACCGATTTTAACCATTCTTTTTTTGTTCGAAAGCTTATCAGGTTTAGATGGTTTAAAAAAATTCGATATAGCAAAAAGTAGGCGTGGCAAACCTTTAAAATTGAATATTTAGGGACATAGTGATCGTAAATGCATGAAATTTGGTGGATAAGTTCGTAGAGTCGATATCGACAAACTCACCAAAAATGGTAACCCTCCCTGTTTAAGAGATACCTATAAGTCGGCTAATTCGATGGTTTATAACAACATACATACATATGTACATATATAGCATGTATGTCTGTTTTTGTTTTGGAGCGAGTACAACAACTACAACTTCGTCAGCGCTACCCATGATTCGGACCTCTTATTGTTATTCTTTGTATGCCTCACCTAAATAACGTACCGACTTCGAACTAGATAGATAGATCCACACACTTATAGTAAGTTAGTTACTTTTATATAACTGTTTTATATGCAGCGTATTACAATAAATATATAATGTGACCTGTTTTGGGCAATAAAAAAAAATCAATTTTGGGCGGGACGAAGTTCGCCGGGTTAGCTAGTAATTTTATAAAAATCTATGATCCGTATACAGTATAAACCTGGAATTAGCCAAACGTTCATGGAACGTAGGTTTGTTCGGTTGAATCGTATTTTTGCTACTCATGAAATTTTGAATATATGTAAGTGCGTTGACAATATTTAAATTTAACTATGTACCCTGATTCGTTTGTACTCACTATCCAACGTTGATTTATAAGTACAGGTTGCAATGAGTATGCGTACAACGTTGACATCAAACTCATAACGGTCGAAATATCTTAGATTCATAAGCCCACTACTCATTTAGATTCATAACTTTAGAAAAATACTTATTAATACTTAAAAATGATTCGAATGACTCGACACACAACCTTCTAGTGAGTATTTTAGTGTTCCTATGCGATTCATACTTATTTTGTGATTCGTGTATCAGAAAATCGTGATGTACATAGATCAGCAATGAGTATCAAGATGAGTAGAATCGAATCATACTCATAATTTTTGGTACTTATACGCATTCATACTTATTTTAATATCATGGGAACCTGTACTCATATTCAAAGTTTAAAGTACTCATCATACTCATACTTAACAACACACGTATGATGTTGTTGATTTCGACTCTCCATAACTCAACCAGAGATCAGCAACGAGTATTCAAAACGATGAGTAGATTCGAGTCATACTTATTATTTCTGATACTTATACGCATTCATACTAATTTTAATATGATACTCATACTACTCATACTCAAAGTTGGAAGTACTTAACAATACGCATGATGTTATTGACTTCGACTCGTCTCTACTTAACATTTACACGAAGCACAAAATAAGTATGATTCGCGTACGAACACTACTATACTCACAAGAAGATTGTTTGTATGCTTTGCTTGTTGTCTTTGTCTTTCCTTTCTTCTTTGTTTGTATATGCAACAATAACAGAGGCTGTAAATTTTGATGAATGATTCGAGCCACTCGAATCACTTATAAGTATTATAAGTATTTTTCTAAATTTATGAATCAGAATGAGTAGGCGTATGATTCAACTCACATTTCGAATGTTGTGAGTTTGATGTCAACGTTGTACTCATACTCATTGTAACCTATACTTATAAATCAATGCTGTAGCGAGTACGAATGAATCAGAGTAGTTGAGTAGCGGAAAAACGATTCATTGCTGATCTCTGAACTCAACATATATACGAATCACAAAGTAAGTATGATTCGCATACGAACACTAAAATACTCACTAGAAGGTTGTGTGTTTGCTCTGCTTGCTGCTCTGTTTTTTTGCTTATTTGTCGTTTTTCCTTTTTTTTTTGTAAATGCAACGCAACAACTAAGACTGTAAAATTTGATGAATGATTCGAGTCACTCGTAGCATTTATAAGTATTTTTCTAAAGTTATGAATCTAAATGAGTAGGCTTATGAATCAAACATATTTTGAATGGTATGAGTTTGATGTCAACGTTGTACGCATACTCATTGCATGCAACCTGTACGTTGTAGTGAATATGAATAAATCAGAGTACATAGTTAAATTTCCATATTGTTGACTCCACTTACATATATTCAAAAATTTTTTTTTTTTTTTGGTGAAACCAGTACTCAGGGGATGGCCCCTACTCATGCAGTGCATTGTGCAGATTTTAGGAAAATGGGTTATAGGAAGGTGGAAGAGAGGGAGTAGTGTTTGTGGACATCTCAAGATGCGAACGGCAAGGAAACGAGTTGCTGCTAGGTGACTATAAAATGGCCAGTGCTATACCTTCATCATTAGACAGTCTACAGGCAATCATCCCCAAGAAGCCCGCACCCTTCAGTCCTAGCTTCTCACACTACTCATGTTGTGTGTGTTAATTTTATACATGAGTGGCGGGACCTACAGCTTAAAGTCGACTCCGAACGACAAATTTATTGAGAAGCTTTTCATGGAAATTTTATTTACTCTCAGGGCCATTATTACAACTTCCCGTTAAAGTTGGGGTTAGTTAAAGGTACCTTTAGCTAAAGTGAACGGCAAAGTTACCTTTAACTTATTTTCGTTATTACAACTTACAGATAAAATAAAATTAAAATATGGCAGTGCCGGAGCAAAGTCGATAAAACTGCTCAATTAAACAAGTTTTTTTTTTAACGCAGTGGCAACAGCGGACTTCGTTTTTTTGTTGTATATGCTCATTTTGTTTAAATTTGAAGCTACCATATCGAAAATAGTATATGATATGGCAAGTTCAAACATAAAGTGACCTTTAAATGTTAAAGGTAGGATGATCTTCCCTTTAGCTTAACGATCACTTCTATCTTATTGGGTGCTCATAATAATGAAAAACAATTTATCTGCCCGTTAAAATCCTCCCTTTAGTTAACGGCAAGTTGTAATAATGGCCCTCAGAGTTTTTGCCAGAAATCTGCTGAGAGGAAGTCGCCGAAGAAATAAATATTTTCGTTTTGATGTCTGACCTGAGATTCGAACTAGGGCCTTCAGTCTAATAAGCCAACACACTACCTACTAGACCACGGCGACTTCAAAACTTCATGAGTGCTTATGAGTAGTGAAAAAAGCGATTCATTGCTGATCTCCGATAGTAACCTAAAAAAGATCTATATTTCAATGCTTTTGGAAAGCTTATAAAAACACCTTTAGTTTACAGGCTTATTTCCATAGAATAGGTTTGATGCGATTAAACGAATGCCTATCACTATCTGTTAATTTCTAGAACACTGAATGATATAATATATGTATCAATAACGTTATGTCACACCCGTTTTTTATTCACTCATAAGATTTATGAATATTGTGATAAACCTATTGAATAATTCAATGAAAGTCATTGACAAAATTTAATCCCCCTTTTGTAATGGAATAAAAAAAAAAAATAAAATAGAAAAATAAAAGAAACAAACGTTAATGGCATACCAAAATCAGAAATCATAAATACAATGGCATTTAAACAAAATTATCGAATAGATACGCTTAAACAGAAGACCCCCACAATACAATCTTTCTAAGTATTTTCCACTTCCATTTCCATTTTCATTTGTGTTACTGTGTTTCGATTTCATCATGTTGTAAAATTTAAATAAAATCAATGGATAGATCTTAAATGGATGTTATTTATACTATTGTTGTACTATTCAGATATACTGATACGGATGCTGATACTGATATATAGATATTGGCTGTTGTTGTTATCGATAACTCAAATAAGAGATCAGCCATATGACTATGCCATGTAAACAAATTTAGACCATGAAATATGATGTTTTGTCAGAAATTCGAAAATAACAGAATAACAGAATAAAAACAACAAATTCAACACCATAAAGTTTCATTGTTTATGGTTTTTATTCATTGTTGTTGTTGTTGTTGTTGTAGTTCGATGTTTTGGCCAAGTTTGAATCGCAGCGTAAGCTACAGATAAGCTGATGAGCTCGCAAGCGGGAGTTTTTTTTTTTTTTTTTTTTTTTGTCTTCAACAGTTTCTTAGACCCAAATGGCACACACGCTGTATGATTAATGGTGTTCAATACGCGGAATTTCAATGGAAAAAAATATCTCTCGAGAGCAGCAAAACACCATGAAACAACACAAAGACAACAGAAAAGAGGGCAGAATTCTACACTGAGTTTCGTTGATTTCCTGAATGAATAGACCAAGATTTGGCTCTTTTGTCCGACCTAAACTGGTTGCATTTAATAAATGGCGATGGGAGATGCTGTTTGAATGATAATGGATTGAAATGAGGATTTGTTACGAATGTTTGTTTGTGTTACAAATCGTTATTACACATTAAATGTTTTCCCAGCCAGAGGTTAATCAATAACGTCTAACTAACAAAACTCAGCCACAGCTACAATCTATAATTCTCTAGCTTTCATTGTGACACTGGTAATGTACTGACGGACATACATACATACATACATACATACATACATACATACATACATACATACATACATACATACATATGTACAGTGACTCCCATTAATATTCGGTATTTTTATTTTCATTTATTTAAACGAAAATTTTTGCAATAGAATGAATAAAACTCAGAAATTTTATGTTTTAAAAAGAAAATATATTTCTCGATATCAAATTAATTTATTCTTAGAGTATAAAGCGTTAATAAAATTAGATAAATAGGACATAAAGTAAAAACTTAACAAAATTCAGGTCTCATTAATATTCGGTTTTTTCAATGAAATTAAATTAAACTCCTTAAAAATTATATTATATTAGTATTTTGTTGGAAAAGCATTATTTTTTACAACCTCTGATAGACGATTAGGCATATTATAAATAATTTTTTTTAAGTAGTCTGTACTGATCTTATCCCATTCTTCCTGCAGTACTTTTTTAAGCTCATTTCTAGATGAAATAGATTTTTTACGCACTTGGCGGTCTAAATGATCCCAGAAATTCTCTATGGGGTTAATATCAGGTGATTGGGCTGGTATATCAATCACTTCTGGGCAATTATTTTGCAACCACTCGCGCACAACATGGGCTTTATGTTTGGGGTCGTTATCTTGGTATAATTTGAAGGTCGAAGAAATTCCCATTTTTTCAGCAGATTGATTTAAATTTTCCCGCAAAATGTTTAAGTACATATCCTTGTTCATGATTCCGTCAATAAATACTAGGTTTCCGACTCCCTTTGCTGATATACAGCCCCAAACCATCACATGCCCACCTCCGTGTTTTACTGTGGGAGTACATAATGTTCTTTCCTTTCAACTCTTCATTGGGTTTCCGCCAGACCAAAAACGTTGAATTTGCTTTCATCAAAGAAAATAATGTCTTCCCACCAACTCGTAGCCTTTTTTAAATGCTCCTTTGCAAATTTTACTGGCGGATATGAGTATACTACTAATATAATATAATTTTTAAGGAGTTTAATTTAATTTCATTGAAAAAACCGAATATTAATGAGACCTGAATTTTGTTAAGTTTTTACTTTATGTCCTATTTATCTAATTTTATTAACGCTTTATACTCTAAGAATAAATTAATTTGATCTCGAGAAATATATTTTCTTTTTAAAACATAAAATTTCTGAGTTTTATTCATTCTCTTGCAAAAATTTTCGTTTAAATAAATGAAAATAAAAATACCGAATATTTATGAGAGTCACTGTACATAAATGCAGATGCAAATGCAGATGCAGATGATATGAATAACTGAAATGATCTCTTTAAAATAGTTTATGTTAGGCTTTGCCTTACACTTGTGGTCTTCGATGGTATAAACTTTACGCCCTTTTTTCCATTATACTTGCTGTTGCTCAGAAGATTGTTGTTGTTGTCGTCGTTGTTGTTGTTGTTGTTATAAATATTATTTCTAAAGGTGAAATTTAATCAATTGTAGACAATTTGTTAGAATTCAATAATTGAAACTCATACTGTGTAGGAATGTAAGCGCTGAACGCTGGAAAACAAAAAAAAAAAGAAACAGAAAAAATAATGATCATCATACATATTGTAAAGGGTCCGCCAAATAACTTTTTTTTTTTTTTTGAAAATGCTTTAACCCTTTCATGCCCGAATTTTTTCGGCTCGAGCTAAATTTTTTTAAAGGACATGTGTTTATGAGTCAAGGCATAAATATGAAGTGATATTAAATTCAGAGTCCTATGTATTCTGGTTTTACCGTTATAAAATGTTGCCTACAGGCAACATTGGGCAGTAGTGAAAAATTTTTAATGAAAGACTTATTTTTATATATGTATTCGTAATTTTTAAATTATTTTCATTCTAATTTATTATGATATAAAAGACAACAGTTTTTTTTGTGGACTTGAGCACAAATGTACATTACCCTAAGCACATTTGGATCTTGGAATTCCGGTTTTGCATAGTCTACATCAGCCTTTTGCTAACCATTCCAACCAATGACTTTTATCATCAAAACGTACGGCTTTTGGTGTATCAGCTACGTATTTTCCTTTGGTAGATGCTGATGATAACGAATCTGATGGTTGTGAGACTTCTTCTGCTTCGATTTCAATTTCTCTATCCACCATTTTACTCTCAATACGTTCCTATTCTTTATATATTCTCAAGATTCTCTTCAATAATATTTTCCTCCTCTTCTTCCCCGCTGTCACCATCATCATCATCATCCTCAGACTCATTCCAGTCAAATTCCACCATTCTTTGTATTTCTCTTTGGACGCATACCTAATGCTGAAAAAGTTTAATGTAACTTTTATACATTATGGAAAAATACTGGAATAAAACTAACAACATATTTTCCACTATTTTTGTTTATAATTTTTCTCTTACCTGCTTTCTAATTACTCACACACTTTTAATGAAAAAAATTCAAAAATTTACCGTTATTTTCTAAGTTTGAAAAATTTATATTTTTTCACTTTGTCATTGGCACGTACCTACGCAAATTCAAATACCGATTAACTGGACACCAGAAGTGATAACTCATTAATTTTTTCTTTAGAATACGCATTTTCAATCAAGCTTGTTTGCAAAAAAAAGAAATCTTTTACAAGAATTTAAAATAATGGAATTTATGAGCAAATATGTACAATGTTGCCTATAGGCAACAACGGGCATGAAAGGGTTAAAAAAAAAACTACTGAATATTTTCTCAAATTTCTTTTTTTATTTGAAAGTACAATCCTTCCGGTTAATAATGGAAAATAATTTCATTCAAATGGCTGCCTCGGCTGGCCATGCAGTAGCCTACACGATCGGTCCAGTTTTTAAGCACATTATCGATTGTGTGCAGCTGTATTTCACCCAGGGCTTCACGAATATTGTCCTTTAAAGCGTCAATTGTCTCTGGCTTGTCGGCGTAACACTTATCTTTGACGGCATCCCACAAATAATAGTCCAACGGTATCAAATCGCAGCTCCGAGTTGGCCAAACGACATCAGCTCTATTAAAATCGTAAGAGTAACTACACTAAGGTGTTGTAAAATTTTTTGTATCGCATTAAACAAATGCTGAGGCAGAAGCATTCTATACATACCCTTAAAAGATGATATTTCGACTATTGCTTTCTATTTTATCAAATCGTTAATCGCTTAACACTTAACTAATGGCAGAAATACAAAATTTCGTAAAAGATTTTTGAAATGTGAATAATTTCCTCGGGTGTATACAATATTCTAAACAAATAAAAAGAGATTTTAAAAGAATAATTTTCAGTTTATATTGGAAGTGTTCGAAACATTGCCATTTGATCATTTGTTTTTCTGGTAAAGGGTCCGCCAAATAACTTTTTTTTTTTGGAAATGCTTTAAAAAAAAAAACTACAGAATATTTTCTCAAATTTCTTTTTTTATTTGAAAGTACAATCCTTCCGGTTAATAATGGAAAATAACTACATTCAAATGGATGCCTCGGCTGGCCATGCAGTAGCCTACACGATCGATCCAATTTTTAAGCACATTATCAATTGTGTGCAGCTGTATTTCACCAATGGCTTCACGAATATTGTCCTTTAAAGCATCAATTGTCTCTGGCTTGTCGGCGTAACACTTATCTTTGACGGCAACCCACAAATAATAGTCCAACAGTGTCGAATCGCAGCTCCGAGTTGGCCAAACGACATCAGCTCTGCGGCTGATAAGGCAATCTTCAAAAACAGGGCGCAAAACATCGAGTGTAGCTTCGGCTGTGTGGCACATAGCGCCGTCCTTTTGAAACCAAATGTTGCCAATATCCTCCTCTTCAATTTTTGTGAACAAAAATTCGTTCAACATGGCCCGATAACGATTGCCATTAACTGTAACGGCCACTCCTTGCTCATTTTCGAAGAAAAATGGCCCAATTATGCCTCTGGACCAAAATCCGCACCAAACAGTGACTCGTTTTGGGTGCGTCGGCTTTTCAATGCATGCGTGCGGGTTTTCTGTGCCCCAAATGCAACAATTTTGCTTGTTTACATACCCGCCAAGATCAAAATGAGCTTCATCTGAGAAGATGATTTTTTTTTTTTGCCAAAATCGGCATCTTCTGTAAGTCGATCGCAGACCCACTTAGCATAGCGAAAACGCATTGAATGGTCAATTGGCTTCAACTCGTGAACCAATTGGACATTGTATGGCGTCATACCAAGGTCTTTATGCAAAATTCGTCTCAATGATGTCTCCGAAATGTTCAATTGCTGAGAACGACGGTGAATTGATGTTGATGGCGCTTCACGGACACTTTCTGCCACAGCAGCAATATTCTCGGGTTTATGCACTGTTTTTGGCTTTTCACGCTTTGTTTTATCGCTGAGGATGTCAGTTTCTTTCACTTTTTTCACAAGATAACGAACATACGGAACTGACGGTGCTTCTCTTCTTCCAACATCCGTACGCAATTTTCGCACACATTCTGCAATGCAACATTACCATGATTTTCAAAGTATTGTCGCAATATTTTCCAGCGTTGTTCAAGCGTATACACAACCATATTCGTTCAGCGGAAGGATAAAACTAATTACACTATGCGACAAAATAAAAAAAATTAAATACACCCGGTTAATCTCACAGTGTAGATTGTGAGTTTTGTTGAGTAGATCTCAAAAATATTTTTTTTATATTTCTCGAACCCTCCAAACTTTTTTTATTTGACAAAAACTGTTTTTTTAGACTTTACGCATAAATTTCTGGATTACTCAAACATTTCTTACCCGATTTTCAAAATTTACCGTAGTTATTATATAAATAGTATAACAGTCGTTACAATATACAAATTGTCACATTTTGTAATAAACAATCAAGATCCATCAAAAATTCTGAAAATTTTTGAATTAAAAGTTCATTTGATGAGATTACATATAGAAAAAATATAACACGACTGTTATACTATTTATATAATAACTACAGTAATTTTTGTCCGATTTAATCAAATGATGACTCAATCTCTTTACAAGAGAATAGACTTTAAGATTATTATCACTTATACTATATTTTTTTTATTAAAATTTGCTACAATGAATGGACAAACTTGAAAAAATATGAAAAAAATTCGCATTTTCCAAGTTTACCTCATCAAAACTCATTGCATATTAAGTCGAATAATAAATATATGTACACCGTTTTAAAGGTCCATCTCTCCCCTTTCCAACAAGATTTAAACTTTGGGAATCGGGTCAGAAATGTTTGAGTAATCCAGAAATTTGTGCGTGAAGTCAAAAAAAACAGTTTTTGTCAAATGAAACAAGTTTGGTGGGTTCGAGAAATATAAAAAACGGTATTTTTGAGTTCTACTCAACTAACTGAATAACGTGGACTATGTAGTTACTCGGGTGTATTTTCACTGTCGCACCGTGTTATCTGTCAAATCAGACATGAGCTAAGTGTTACCATTCACGAAATAAGCACTAGTTGAAAAACAAAAACGTTAGATGGCGGACCCGATATATGTATGTACGAATCTACATACGTATCAGAATACAGAATACTTGTAAGAGAACTTTAAACATGTGGGAGGGAGTACGCATTGCGTATGCGTATTAATACTGTTGCTTTGTTGTTGTTTGTATAGAAGACAGATCGTTATGGATTGTGTTAACTTGTGAGGATTACTGTGTGATTTGGTCAGATGATTGGCGGTAGTATGTATGGCATCGATAATAATAATAACGATGGTGTTCATGGTGATGTTCATGACGTTGCTCTGATATGTTTGTTTCAAGAGAAAATCTGAAATTTTTTTTTTTTTTCTCCATACTTTCCGAATAACTGAGTTGATGACTGAGTCCGTACGTTGTCTTGACTAAATATTGAGCCGCTGGACAATAATCGATTGAAATCATCGATCAATGTAATCAATTGGCATTGTTTCGTTAATCCATTGTAAGTGTTTGGTTTTTTTTTTTTTTGTTGCTTTTTTAACCTCTTTTGTTTTGAATTCATTTCATTTCAGTTGAGTTGAGTTTTTTTGTCTTTGCGTTGTTGTTTGCCTCTTTTAATATACAAAAACAGAGATTTATTGGCATATTTTTTCATTCTCTCCTTTGATCATTATTACGATCGTATTCGTTTTCCCGTGGTTGGACTTCATAGGTGGGCCACACAGCTAGTGTTAGAGTTCAAATATTGTTTGATGTTGAATGATCCGTTTTATCAACAACAACAAGCATCATCATTCAATCGACTTCATTACCTTTTCGTTGTTGTTTTACTTGCAAAAGGCAATTGAAAAAAAAAAAACAGTCTTCAAAACAATACAAAACACATTTCATTAATTAATTAATGAAATTCATCATTTTCAAATGTTTCCAACTAAAAAAAAAAACATTTTTTTTTTATTTTTCAAATTTCATAAATGCATGCACATACATACATACATACATACATACGTAATTCATTGCGTACAATTTTAAATATAGTTTTTAAAGAAAATCTAAGTTATTAGGCCTTAAGAGAGGATGTTTTCATTTTAAATTAATTTCTGATGTGATCATTCAATTGGCTGTAGTATAGGAGTCAGAGATCAGCAATGAATCGTTTTTTCGCTACTCATAAGCACTCATGAAATTTTGAATGTAAGTAGAGTCAACAATATTGAAATTTAACTCTGATGTACTCTGATTCATTCATACTCACTACAACGTTGATTTATAAACACAGGCTGCAATCAATATACAAGGTGGCGCAAAAGTAAACTTCATATGTTTTTTGGCTGTAATTAAAAAAAAAATGAAAAACTTTGATTCTTCTTGTGGATTATTTTTATTTGGTCTTTTAATTTTTTGTTACATCAAGTCGAGAATATGATGTCATGTAAATGGCCACCGCCACAGTTGATTGTCATTTGAGCCCTTTTTATGGCATTTTCCATCACTTTGGCCAAAGCTTCCGGCGATAGGTCCTCACATTCTTGACGGATATTGTCTTTAAGAGCTGCAAGAGTCTGACGCTTGTTGACATAAACCCGCAACTTCAAAAAGCCCCACAAAAAGAAGTCTGGAGCGGTCAAATCAGGCGATCTTGCTGGCCAGTGCAAATCGCCAAAACGGGAGATTAGGCGCCCGGGAAATGCATCCTTCAGCATATCGGTTGTGGCACGTGCAGTGTGTGCCGTTGCACCGTCCTGTTGGAACCACATGTTTTCCAATCCCAATTCATCAAGTTGCGGCAAAAAGAACTCGTTGATCATTGCTCTGTAGCGCTCACCATTTACAGTAACCGTTTGTCCCGCGACGTCTTCGAAGAAAAAAGGTCCGATGACTCCTCCAGCGAAAACAGCACACCATACAGTGACTTTGAGCGGGTGTAATGGCTCTTCGTGGGTTACACGCGGATTTTCAGTGCCCCAGAAGCGTAAATTTTGCTTATTTACGTATCCGCTAAGATGGAAATGGGCCTCATCACTCATGATTATTTTTGATGAAAAATCATCTTCCTCTTGGTGGTGATTAAGGATGGCTTGAGCGTATGTTAGACGCGATTGGCGGTCAGCAGCTAACAGCTCATGCATCGTCTGGACTTTGTACGGAAACATCTTCAAATCTTGTACCAAAATTCGCTGTGAAGACCGTCGACTGATACCCATTTGTGTGGCACGTCCTCTGGTCGATGTCGACGGCGCTTCCATGACATCCTCGGCTACAGCAGCAGTATTCTCTGCAGAACGGCTACTCCGGTGTCTGCCACGCCTGACAGCATCTCGTGTTGTGCCAGTCTCTTCGAGGCGAGCGGCTAAACGTCGCAGTGTTTCACCAGCAGGCGTTGGACGGCCAGGAAATCTGCGACGAAATTCACGTTGTGCCAAAGTCACCGACAGATTATTGGTCAAATAAATAATCAGCAATATTCCGCGTTCTGGAGCTGTGTAGCGTAACATTGTTTATTAACGTGTATTTCGCATGTGTTTACTACACAAATGTCAAAACAGAACTGACATTAGGGGCCAATCGCAAAATTTATAGCATTTTCTGATAGGAAGATTACTTTTGCGCCACCTTGTACATACGTACAACGTTGATATCAAACTCATACCATTCGAAATATGTTTGATTCCTAAGCGTACTCATTTTAGATTCACTTTAGAACTTTAGAAAAATACTTATAACACTTATACAGGATTCGAATGACTCAATTTATTCATTAAAATGTACAGTCTTAGTTGTTGTTGCATTTACAAAAACAAGAAAAAAGACACATAAGCAAAAAAAAAAGACAGAGCAGCAAGCAGAGCTAGCATGCAACCTTCTGTAAGTAAGTATTTTAGTTGTCATGCGCGATTCATACTTATTTTGTGATTCTTATATATACACTGAGCGCCTAAAGTGAGTAAACACCACTGAAATAATTTATTTTCTTAGGATAGCGAGAAAAGTAAATGAGAATAGTCGAATAAATTTCCAAAAATAAAAACGTTTATTTATTACTTATAAAATGTTAAAACAAAAACAACAATTCAATTATTGTTGTGCTACAAGTATATTTTTTTATAATAGAAAATTTAAAATTATAGTGGGTTTTTTTTTTGTTTTTGTTTTTTTTTGTCTTGAGCCGCAGGTGGTAATCTTCGAAAGATACTTTTGTTCCAACAAAAGCATACACGATTCACCATCACTGGTGCCTACGTACTAAACCCACCCCCTAAACACTTCAACCACTCTCCCCCCGCAGGACTGCCTTAAGGTATTACTTCGCGGAGGGCGGGTTAGCTCGAAAGCTTTATCACACTAAGTCAAATTCAAATTTCGCCTGCGTTCCTCCAGTCTTCGGAGTTCTATCATTACTTCAGCCATTTTCTGGCTGTATTGGCTCCATAGCGTCCTAGAATTCAACAGCTCCTCCATGAGCCGGTTTGGTCCTAATCTAGTTTCTCCGGGCTATCTAAATCTGGGGCAGAATGTCAGAACATGCTCCGCATCTTCCTCTTCATCTACACAGTTTGGGCATATAGGGGAAGTATCATGTCCAAATCTGTGCAGGTACTTCCTAAAACATCCATGATCAGTTAGGAACTGGGTCACGTAGTAATTCAGCTCGCAGTGTTTGTTCTCCATCCAAGGGGTTATAGAACGGACAAGGTGAAATGTCCATCTTCCCTTTAACCCATTAGTGCGCAGAGTCCGTTATAACGGACACTCGAATTTTCTACCGTATCTCTTTTAAAAATTTGAATTTTTAAATAACAAGTATTCTATGCCGTTATTGACACTTAAACGAATCACGTTTTATTTCATTTGCTTCAAGTATTGTTTTTTGTCTATTGTTTTTTATGCAAAATATGGAATACCAATTTGAGAAAAAACAGAAATCTCGGCCAGGGTAAGAAAAATTGTAATATATTATATATTATGTGAATATTTGAAATTTTTTGTGTGTTGTTATTTGTAAATAAGTGTAATGATTAAAGTGATGTAAAAATATCATGACAAAATTTAATACAGCGTGAATATAGTGAGTTTTAATGTAAAGTCCGATAAAACGGACACTGCGCACGTAGTACAATTGTGATACGATACAAATTGGTAATTGGGTAAATTTTTTTTTCATATATAGACTAACAGTTTCTGAAATATTGGATGAACTGGAAGCCCTTGATGATAATGAGTTCAATGGCATTGCAATTTACACAATTCCCCCTCAAGATGGAGCCGATACAGAACATGATAGCGATGAAAGCTATGATGAGCATGTGAGAAATCTTAATCATCTCGGTCGAAAATTATTATCTACTTCATGCGAAGTAGTACAAGAAAATAATGAATGGGATGATACTGATGATGAACCTCTAGAAAAGTTAATGCGAAGCTTCTACACATCTAACAGACATACAAACACAAGTTCAAATTGGTGGCGAAAAGTTGAACCAGTATATAAAATAAACACGCAGTGTACAAAAATTCCACCAAGCTCTGAGGCTCAGTTGTTCAAAACTCCAACTGAATTTTTTGAATTATTGAAAAATGTCCTCTTCGCTTACAAACAATGGGAATATTTTGCTCACACGATGGAGGGATAGTAATGAAATGGTGGTGGCCAATATTTGCATATGTTCTTGATGCTTCGATTGTTAATGCATGGCTACTGATGAAAAAGTTGCATTCCAATGATCCGACATGCTCGTCTCTTCCTATTTTTCGTAGAAATGTAGCTACACCTACCTAGAAACTTATGGTACTACGTCTATAAGAGGCTCGCGCACTAACAAATTGACAACAAATACGCGATACGATGGCAGAAACCACCTCATTGAATACTCGAAAACTGAAAAACGATGTGGACATTGAAAGAAAGAAGCAAAATTTATTTGTAACAAGTGTAAAAAGGGACTTCACTCCAAAGAATGTTTCAAAAGTTATCATACGCCAAGTGTACCTACGGCGCAGTGTCCGTTATAACGGACGGTCTATAACTCGAAAACTATTAATTTTTTTGAATAAAATGTTTTAAAAATGAATTAATTAGATCATTTTTATTAATAATTGATAAAAATTATGAAAGGAAAGTGCCCAGGGAACTTCATCCATTAATGGGTTAATCTGCTCTCCCATCGTGACTGCCATTTGTGCATGGAAGTCCTTCTTTCCTCCGCTTTTATAGCTGCTGTCCGTCCTGGACACTCGAGACGGCGAAAGTACTTATATCCGCCTCATCTCATCCGCCAATATGTCTATTGGTATTGCCTTTGCCAATACCAATACCGCTTCATCAGACACTGTCTGATGAATTATTTATTATAGTGTATTATAGTGGGTATTAACTCACTTATGGCGCTCAGTGTATATGTTGAGTTATGAAGAGTATGAATCTGATGAGTACTTCATGAATATGAGTAGAGAGGTTTCATGATATTAAAATAAGTATGAATGCGTATAAGTATCTGAAATCATGAGTATGATTCGATTTTACTCATCTGTTTGAATACTCATTACTGATCTCTGTTACTTACCCCATGGGATTTATTTAGTTAAGTGAGCGAAGGATTTTTTTTTATAAAAATAAATGAAATGTTAAATCGAAGAATAAAATTAACAATAATTTTTATTTGAATTTTTCTCTACGCTTCGAATTTCAAGCATTTTGATTTTACTTTCAAATAATTTCATTGGATTTTTTGAAAGCAGAATGAAAAGGCAAATGAGATACAAAACAAAAAAATATCGACAAAAAGAAAAAGAAAAAAAAAACAAAAAAGAAGAAAGAATTAAAAACACTCCTCCACAGAACAGAAGAACCTGAAAAAATGAAAAAAAAAGGAGTTTTTAAACACTTTGTGTTGCAATACCCTTTCCCATCCCACTCTACTACTCCAGTGTAAATCATTACCTTCGTCTTTGCAATACTGTCTACTTCGCAACTGAGCAGAGGGTGTTGTTGATGGTCGTACACTTTGGGAAAGCGTGTTGATCAAATTCATGGCATTCATGGTTGTTGTTTGCGATTATATGGTCTCTCTATACTATTTGTTGCTGTTGTAGTTGTTGTTTGGCTGTTTCATTGTTCTCATCTTTTTCGCTTTTTTATTTTTTCGCTTTTGTTTTTTTTTTTTTTTTCTTATAAATATCGTTCATTTAAAAGCAGCAAAAAAAGACTAACTAAAAAGAAAATGTTACTCCGTGGGAAATGGCGTGTGCCCTCGAGCGTGTGCCGACCAATTTGACTTTTTTGTAGCAAAAAACAAAAAAAAAAATCCCAAAAACACACTGATTTCTTTCCAACATAAAGGCAGTAAAAATTAAACAAAAAAACAACAACAACAACAAAAATTAAAAATAAAAAATAAAACTATGTGTTGTACATTAAAAAAAAATGTTTCATTCACTACAATTACAACAACGAAGCTCCAATAAACACAGCAGAAAAATAAATATCGTATCGTACTACGACATCATGTGCACGTTGGAGGTTGTAGGGGTAAATGGTACTTGGCTTCAACTTCCAACCAACCAACCAACCAACCACTACTACAGCAACGATCATCAGGGTAATAATTTACAACAGCAAAAACAACAACAAAAACTACAACTACATGTAAATACTATTGTAAACTCTACTAAAGGAGCCCATGGGAACCATGGGTTCATTTGGGTTTTTTTTTTTTGGTTTTTTTTTTTTTTTGTTTCGGATACACATGTACCATATAAATGGTGAAAACGTTGATGGATAAAACAGGATCCAACGAACAAATGCTTCTCACTTAAATACAACACAAAAGTAACAACAAAAATATCGAAAAAAAAAAATTAATAATTATCGGACTTGGACCAATAAAAGAGGCTGCGGAATGTTAAATTTCTAAACTTTTATCATGTGATGAACCACTCGTATAAAGAATACGATTTAAAGAAAAATAACGATTGTTTTTCTTTTCTTTGTTTAATTTAAAATTATTTTTTTTTACATACTTTTTGGTATTATCAACAAAACTTGGCGTAATTGTTAAGATCAGACCAGAGGTCAGCAGCAATGAGTATTCAAAAAGATATGTAGAATCGAATCATACTCATAATTTTTGATACTTATACGCATTCATTCGTACATATTTTAATACCATGCAACCTCTACTCATATTCAAAGTTTGAAGTACTCATCTCATATTCATACTTAACAACAAGTATGATTTCGATTGTTGATTTCGACTCGCCATAACTCAACATATACACGAAGCACAAAATAAGTATGAATCGCGTACGTACACTAAAATACTCACTAAAAGGTTAAGTGTTTGCTCTGCTTGCTACTTTGTCTTGTTTGCTTATGTGTTTTTTTTTTTTTTTTTGTAAATGCAACAACAACTAAGACTGTAAATTTTAATGAATGAGTTGAGTCACTTGTAGCATTTATAAGTATTTTTCTACAGTTGTGAATCTAAATAAGTAGTGGGCTTATGAATCAAACATATTTCGAATGGTATGAGTTTGATGTTAACGTTGTACACATACTCATTGCAGCATGTACTTATATATTAATGTTGTGTGTGTGAGCATGAACTAGGGTGGTTTTAAAAAATCGATGTCGGATTTTTTTGGGGGCACCCCCCTAAAATGTTTCATTTTGTTAGAATTTACGATTGCCAAAGTTTGAGCACAATTGGAAGATGTTAACCCGTGCCACTGGGGCCTCAAAGTTTTGAAAATCTCGATTTTTTTAGCAGTTTGGCGACTTTGCCGACCCATATCTCGAGAACGTGTTATACATCAAATTGAAGTCGATACTGTTTATAATAGTTTATATGGAATAAAAAAATACGTAAATAGTACTAAATTCGAGATAATGAACCCAATGTCCCTAAAAACGTGACTAGGTACGAAGAAGAGCGAAGATGGAACCTATTGTGAAAAAACCCATTTTCCTTCCTATATTATCATTTATTGGAATGAAAAAAATTATGTATTTAAAAAATCAAGTATAATAAATGCCTTTTTCATTCAAGGGACAGACATAATGTGGTTTTGGAGCTATCTGGATACATCTGACGGCATCTGCTGACTACTTGTAGAACGTATTGTTTTTGTTGCTCGTCCTTTGTAAGTAATTAGTTGTAATCTGTGATGAGCTTGACTCCTCTCTCTACCATGTCGTTCACAACTTTCAAGTTGTTTACCATCCTTTGCCCCTCCTAGTAGTTGATGTTCTGCTGCCAAGTTGCAGGATCTTTTTCCAGAAATTCGGTGTTAATGTTTAATCTCTTAAACAACAGATAAGTCTCATTTGTAATTAGGGCTGGGAGACCTTTTTCTAGGAATTCGGCAGTTGTTTTTTTTTAGTTTGGGTCGCATATTTCTGGAGCACTTCTCATTTTCTTTTGCTTGGGGTCGCCAGTGATACAGTATGTGGGTCTAAAATTAACGGTATACCATAGCAAACTTATTTAAATGAAATGAGATTCCAAACTACAAGTATTTGTTCATAATAACCAATAATAATAATACAAATAACGCATCTTCGCTCTCAGGGGTACCTAGTCACGTTTTTTAGGGACATTTGTTCTATTTTTTCGGTTTAAGTACTAGATGCGTATTATTGTGTAGAATATAAAATATTATAAACAGTATGGCCTTTAATTTGATGTATGACACGGGCAAATAGCTTTAGCCGTTCCAGAGATATGGATTGCCGAATTCGCAAAACTGCCGAAAAATCGAGATTTTCTAAACTTTGAGGACCCAGTGGCACGGGTTAACATATTCCAATTGTGCTCAAACTTTGGCAATCCTAAAATCTGACAGAAAGAAACATTTTAGGGGGGTGCCCCCGAAAAATTCTGACATTTTTTTTTACCATATGAGATAAAACCACCCTATTATGAGTATCGAAAAAACGATTCATTGCTGATCTCTGATACAGAGTCAGAGTCAGAGTCAAAAGAAAAAAGTAAAAATTAATAATAAAAAAGTTATCACAGTCCATTTAAGATTACTTTCAAAGATTAGCAGAATTTACAGACTCTATTTAACCTATGCGTGTGACACTATCTACGAAAGCTAAATTCCTTTTCCTTTCAGTGTACCAAAGACTGTTAAGTTAACATAATTGTACAAGTTTAGAAAAGTATAAAAAGAAAATCGTTTAAATGTCACAAAAATAGGAAATAATTGAAAAGAAAGATAAGAAAAAATTTTTAAGAAAGACGAAGAGAAATCTTTGAATTTTACAACAAAATAAAAAAATTGAAAAAAGTATACAAAAATATTTCTTCTTTATAACGTGGTGTGAGAAGCTAGGTGGTAATTCTGACTTACTTATTTACTTTACTTACTTAATTGGTCATTAACAACCCGATTAACGGATTTCGGCCTGCCTTAACACATCCTTCCAGACGCCTCTGGTTCTTGCGCGCCTACGCAAGTTGGTCACACCAATCGATGACAGGGCCCGCTTGATTTGGTCCTTCCAACGCAAACAAGGTTGTCCTCCGCAAATCTCCTCATCAAATACCAGTCTCGCCAGAACATCCTCCTCCATTCGAACGACATGGCCGAGCCAGCGCAGCCGCTGGATGTTAATACACTACACAACGTCTATATCGTTAAGGATCCCATACAGCTCACTGTTGGATCGGATGCGGAAATCATCGCCAACTCGCACTGGACCGAAGCTCTTACGTAGGACTTTTCTGTCGACTACTATCAAGGCTGCTGTATCAGTGCTTAATAGAGTCCATGCCTCTGTGCCATAGAGAAGCACGGGGAGGATGAGCGTCTTGTAAAGTTTTTTGTCGTACGAGAAAGGTCTCTATTACTCAATTGCCTATTGAGACCATAGTAGCACCTGTCGGCAAGAGTGATCCTGCGCTTGATCTCCAGACTGACATCATTTTTGGTGGTAACGGCGGAGCCAAAATAAATAAATTCCTTGCAATCCAATACGCCGCACGTCTCTACTTGTAGATATATAATAATAATTCGTTTTGCTCTCATTTACTGTCAGACCCATCTTAGTAGACTCATATCCAATCCGTAATTATCTTCTGAAAGGTTGTAATGTATGTATGTAATGTTGTTGATCTTATCAAAAAAAAAAAAAGTTGATTAGCTTCGTCGCCTATATTCTTAATGTCCGACCATAACGAAAACTGTCTAACTGTCTGTCTAATATTCTCACTAACATCTACTGGAGCAGTAATACAACTATGACCTGATCGAAAGCCAGATTGCATTCTAGAAAGGAGATTGTTCATGTCGATGTAATTCATCATTTGCATATAAAGTATCTTCTCAAGAACCTTCGAGAGAAAGCATAAGATAGCAATTGGTCGATAATCCCCGTTAGACTTGCGCACCGGAACTATTTTCGCATGCTTCCACTTTATTGGATACGTACCGGACATAATAATAGTATTAAATAAATGAGGCACAAAAGGAAGAATCAGGGGTAAAATTATTCTTATATAAATTTAGGGTGCATGTTATCGCTCCCAATTGAATTGGATTTCACCATGAAAACAGCCGACATGACATCATACTGTGTGACGCATTCAAACTTAAACTTGTCATGCTCAGGTAAATCAACGTTAGAACCAATATCAGAATCAGCACGATCACGATGAAAGCTATAGAAACTTGGGTCGGCCCGCACCGTGGGGGTATTCACAATGGATTTATTAAGGTCATTAGGATCCATTTGACAACTTGTATCCTTGTGCGTATTACACAGACCAATCTCCCGAATAGTTCACCAAGTTTGCCTCGTTTCCATTGCAGAGTCAAACCGCCTAGAATAGTATTCCATTTTCGCACATCTGATACACTTGTTCACATTCGCCCTAGCGGCATTATATTGTAATCTCAACTCAGCTGTCCTAAATCTTTTCCACCTTGAATAAGCGAGATCCCTCAGATTAATGGCACGTCTGATGGAGTCCGTAAACCAGGGTTTCTGCCTATTAGAGATCCTTTTAAATCTGATTGGAACAGTCGCATCAAATAAAATCTGTATATTATCCTCCAGAAAAGAAGACTGCATATCGGCGGAGGGCATATAATACAAATCGTTCCAACAAATTTGCGAAAAACGTTCAACTTAACTTAACTTAACTTTCACTGTAATAAAAAGAATATAACTTTCGCATCTAACTACACACAGATACTTAACTCGAGTTGCATTGTTTTCCGAATGCAACAAATCAGTTTGTCTACATTATGTACATAAGTAAATACATAACATACAACATAACATAACATAACAACTCTTCAGTCAGGAATATGGACCTAGTTTCTCACACTACTTATGTTGTGTGCGTTAATTTTATGGTGTTTTCTTTTCTACAAAGAAAATGTCACCCTCTTACAAGGTGCATTAAAAAAATTTTTGACCAACCCTGTTGTAATGTCATTTTTTATTTGAGAAGAACATAACACAAATATTAAAAAAGGGTATGCCCTGTGTTTACCACTTATTAAGAAAATGAATGCGGAAATGCCAATTTGTTCAAAGGTGTTGCCAGATCGCTAATTTTTCGACTTCATTTTTTGCACGCTTTTTTTTAACAAAAAAAAAAATATTTTAACACTGTTCTAACATTGAATGCAATTTTTTATATTGCTGACCATGTAGCTTTAATAATGTAATATTTCCTTAAGATTACTCCACAAAACAATGAAAAAATTAACTTTAAATTGGATAACAATACCAGGCGACTTTTTTTATATTTCATCTGGTAGCCCTATAAATAAACAAAAGTCATCTGCTTTACAGGGCATTATCAGCACTCTCGATTTATACAGGGCATAAAATGCAATGCCCTCCACCATTGGCAAGTGCGAATTATTTAGAATAAAACATACCACCCTTTTAGAGGGCGAAACATTTTTAAGAAACAAACGCAAAATTGCATTTTGCATTAATAAAATGCACATTTTTTGGTAGAAAAGAAAACACCATTAGACATGAGTGGCGGAACCCACAGTTTAAATTCCACTCCGAACGACAGATTTTTGGGAAATTTTTCATGGCAATTTTATTCATTTCTCAGAGTTTTTGCCAGAAATCTGTTGAGAGGAAGTCACCGAAGAAATATTTTTTTGAAATTATCGTTTTGATGTCTGAGCTGGGGTTTGAACCGAGGCCTCACGTCTAATAAGCCAACACACTACCTACAAGCTTACCGCGCGACTACATATGGTTATTGTAGAAAATATTTAAAAACTTACAGTTTATGTTGGAGTCTGTATTCTAAATTATAATATAATAATCAGGCATGCGTAGCTCTTTTGTTTTTTTTTTTCTTTGAACTGGTCTACACAAAAAAAGACAAATATGGACTAAATTAAAGGCAATCTATTGAGCTCAGTTCAAAGGGGAGGGGGTGAAAAGTCACATTAATTTTTATTTGAAATTCTGTGTTCAAATTGCCAGACTGTATGTTGCAGCACGAGTAAGTAGAAAATAATGACAGAAAGTGCTGCAATGAGACAATATAAACGACGAAATTAACAAATGAACACAAAAATAAGCAGCAACACGAAAAAAAACACGGTAGAAGTAGACAGACAAACTAACAGGACGGACAGTATAAGTGGCGGCATTGTGGCCAAATTCAGACTGAATAATGTTATTGCTGCTGCTACAGCGGCTGCTGCTGCCGTTAAGGCTGTTGATGATGATGATGTGGCTGCTTCAGATGCCTTGTCAAAAGAGTAGGAGGAACATAAACATTTTTGGTTACTGACTGACTGCTGCAACAGTGCGTGTTCATGTTCATTTGCTTGTACTTGTGCCAGTGCCAGTGCCAGTGCCAGGCCTCATTTTCAGTCCCATTGCCAAGGTCTGCACACAAGTATTTATCGAGTTAAAATCAAATTGTAATTCGCCATAAAGCTTCGTTCCCCATCATCTTTACCATCCTCATGATCATCATCCACATCCACATCATCATCGCTAGCTTTATTCCCACCATATGGAAAATATAAATTTTGAAGCCGGAATTTATATGAATATTATTGCAGTCTGTTTATTTGCCTGGTTATTGGATGAATGTTCGTTCCAAAAGCACCGGCTGTATAAATAAAACCACGAATTCTAATGACCTGACCGAAACGTTGAACAATTTGGTTATAACGTTACCATTATTGTGCACTCACTCATCTATCCACACAACCATTTATCTGACTCCATAGACTCTGACTCTGACTCTGACTCCATATGCAACCAACCAACGCAGAACCGAATTTTGCCAACAACATCAGTTTAAAAAACATTTAGTAGCCCCTGGCTATTTTTGTCGCAACTTGTACGCAGGGGTATTGCAAAATTTATTTCTCTACCATTTTTTTTCGTTTTTTTTTTTGGTTTTTTATTTCTGTTTAAAACCATGAGAACATTCTTTGGCGCTAATGGCAGACTTACTCACTGACAGACAGACAGACAGACCAAACAACTATTTTTTTCTTCAGTCTTATATTTAAAAAAAAAACCAAAAAAAAAAATTTTTTTCTCATACTCATAATATGCCCGAGTATCCATCCGTCCGTACAGCATAGGAAAAATAAATTTACAAAGTAATCTTTTAAAACAAAACTTATTTCTTACTTTTCATGTAATTTAATAAATGTAATAAATTCATTTAAATTTTTATTTTACCCATGAAACACTTTTCTCCAGGTGAAATTCGTCAGGAAATTATTAAATTAAATAATAGAAAATCACCGGGATATGACAAAATTGATTCTTTTGTACTAAAAAATTTTCCAAGAAAAGGAATTGTGTTTCTGGCTTTAATACTCAATTCTATTTTAAGGCTTCAACATTTTCCTATTCAATGGAAATGTGCTGAAATTATTATGATTCATAAAACAAATAAGCCTGAAAATTGTGTAACATCGTATAGACCGATAAGCCTACTATCAACGTTTGCCAAATTATTTGAAAGATTATTTCTGAAAAGACTATTGCCTATTTTAGAAGAAAACTCTATAATTCCTGACCACCAGTTTGGCTTTCGACATAAACACGGTACACCAGAACAGTGTCATCGATTAGTAAATGAAATTTCGGGATCCTTGGAAAGAAAAGAGTATTGTTCTGCCGTATTTCTAGATATACAGCAAGCATTTGACAGAGTCTGGCACTGTGGTCTGCTTTACAAAATTAAAAGTATTTTACCTGCACCTTACTATTTAGTTTTGAAATCTTTTTTAAGCGAACGTCACTTTTATGTAAAGGTCAACAATGAAACCTCAAGTTAATTCAAAATCGAAGCAGGAATACCACAAGGAAGCGTACTAGGACCGATGTTATATACCATTTATACTTCAGATATGCCTTGTTTGGATAATGTTACTGTGGCCACTTATGCTGATGACACTGTATTCTTAGCAACAAGTTCGTCGGCAATAGAAGCATCAGGTCTGATTCAAAATCAGATTGATAAACTGCAGACCTGGTTAAATTATTGGAATATAAAAGTAAATGAACAAAAGTCTACCCATGTTACTTTCAGCCTAAGACGAAATGATTGCCCAGCAATAGTCATGAATGGTTCACAAATTCCGAAAAGTAATCACGTTAAATATTTAGGCATGCTTTTAGACAGGCGATTAACATGGAAAATCCACATAAAATCTAAAAGATCTCTTTTAAACATGAAAGCAAAGAAAATGTTTTGGTTGCTAGGTCCAAAATCTGAGTTAAGTTTAGAGAATAAAGTACTTCTTTATAAATGTATTTTAAAACCCATATGGACTTATGGCATACAATTTTGGGGTACTTCAAGTAACTCGAATCTTGAAATCCTACAAAGATTTCAATCAAAAACGCTACGAATGATTGTTAAAGCACCATGGTATATTACAAACAGCGCAATACATAGAGATTTGGATATTCCTTTTATTAAAGAAGAAATAAACAATTTCAGTAACAGATATCTTCAAAGATTAAGCAATCACGTTAATCCGTTGGCCATCTCTTTATTAGATAATAGTTTAACAATCAGACGATTAAAAAGATTTCACGTTTTAGATCTCCCATTTAGATGAAATTAATTAAATTAAATAATTAATATAATTTTCCCTATATAATATATATGTATATGTATATACCTATTTGCCTGTAAATTATAATTATAATTGTAATTGTATATATAATATAATTATAATTATAATTGTATGTAAGTACATATAAATAATATATGTATATACTAAAGTATAAATAATGTTATTGATTTCACTGGAAACCAATAACTTATCTGAATTTCTTAAATAATTATCTCATTTGCTTAATGTTCTAGAATAGATTGCAAATAAAAGATTTGAAAAAAAAAAAAAAAAAAATTTATTTAAAATTTATGATGAAAACACAAAATTTTCTTTGGATATGCAAAATATTTGAAAAATTAAAAAAATTTGCTGCCAAAAATCCCCGACTTTATCTAAAAGTTACTTTCAAGACAAATGTATGTATGTATGTACATATGTATGTTTTAATAGTAAATACAATATAAAATAAAATAAAAAAAAAAAATTAAAAGAGAAAAGAAAAACAAAAAAAAACTTTATAAAACGGGTAGAAAATATAACAAGTAAGTGTTAAAATTGCTAATTCCAACGTTTTATTTTTATATAACCGGCCGTAAAAATTTTTATCTCATATTTATATGGTTACGATTAAAATAGCAACAATAACAATTAAAAAAAAAAAAAAACAAAACAAACAAAATCTAATTCTAGTTAAAATTTTTTCAAAAGATTTTTTTTATATTTTTTGGGGATTTTTAAGCAGCCAAAACTACGCCAAGAAAACATAGACAAGAAACAAAAGTACATACACTGAACCAAAAATTTCCGTAAATACTGTAAAAAGGGGTGTAGAATTGAAGAAATTTTGTTATATGTATATCAGCTAACAAAAATGTATATTCATATCTACGTGTTCTTATTCTTATTGAAGAAATTTCTTCATTTATTCATAGTAAAGAAATTTCTTTAATATGAATAAAATGCTTTCGTTATTTTGAGGGATGTAGATATGACAAAATTTAGTTGAATTTAATAAAAAACTTTATTCTTATTGAAGAAATTTTATTTGAATTTACTAATAATTTTTATTCATATTAAAGAATTTTTAATTAATTTTATTAATATTTTTCGTTAATATTTATTTATATTGACGAATTGATTTTAAAATTAACTAATGAATTTCGTTAATTTTAAAATTTTTTAAAGAATTATTAGTCACCATTTTGTAACTTATAGGCAAAAATAAATTTAAAACCTTTCTTTCAATTTCATTTATTAATAAATAAATACATACTCTTATTATATAATATATATATTATATGTATTAATATATATACATATGTATACAATATTATTATTATTAAGTACATATTAAAAGATAAATATTATAAAGTTAAAAAAAGTTATAATTATTATTATATATACATACATACATATGTACTTTTAGGAAAAAAAACTTAAGTTTGAAATCTTAAAAATATGTAATGAAAAACGTAAGTTTAGAATTAAAACAAATTATTTTAAACTTGAAATTAATGTATTAATTTGTGGGCTGTTTAAGTCTGCATTTGTTGACAGAACATTGAACACAGTCTTCCAAAAAATCATTCCTTTTTAAACATTTATTCATTAAGTAATCAATCTTGCACAAGTAAAATGGATCGGAGGTATAATTAATAATATCGTTTAAATAAGATTTTGCTTCATAACTGGAAATATGAGAACGGAAACTTTTTAAATGAGTAGCAATAGGAGATATTATTATACCATATTGAAAAAAATATTTTTGTTTTACTTCATATTTTGTAAAATTTTAATAAATAATCTCACTCACACTTTTTTTTAACTAAAAACGCAATTTTTAATATATACACTTTTTTAACTAAAAACACAACCTTTTAATACACACACTTCCGTAGCAGTTATTAAACTAAAATTCCGACAATATTTCTGCCAACGCCTATTTTGTTTCTTACATTCTGAAAATAATTTTTTCAGCGCCTACTTTTTTTTTTTTTTTAATTTCAAAACAAAAAGAGTTGAATTAACGAACTTTCTTCAATTTTATTATAATAAAGGAGTTAAATTGATGAAATTTCTTTAATTTCACAGTACCATAATAAATTAAACAAATTTTCTTCAATTCTACTAAGTTATATTTAAATTAACAAAAAATAATTATTCAATATGACTAAAAATTAACTAAAGTTTTTTGTTATTTTTATTATAGTAGATTTATTTAATTTTGGGTAAATTTTAGTTAATTTAACAAAACATTTATTGTTTTTAACAACATTTTATTCAAATCAACAGGTTATACTTAATTAAATTTTAAATAAAAATCTTATTTCGTTAATTTAAATAAAAATCTATATTTTTAATGAAATGTATGTAGATTTAAAGAAAATTTATGTAGACTTGAATAAAAAATCTATAGATTTGAATATATTTTTCGTTGAAGGTTTACTAAATTTTTAGTTAAAATTACCTACGATATTTTTTTCAGTGTACTCATTTGCTAAAAGGGCAGGCATATTATCGTCATGATGTAATTCCCTTTCAAGTTGTAGGTTAGGTTATGTTAGGTTAGAGGACGTGTACTTGTCAACTGTGACAAGTACAGTACCCGGAGGTCGAATTGACCCATTGTACAACGTCCTAGCTTCTCATACTACTTAACTATTGTGTGCGTTAATTTTATACATGAGTTGCGGGATCTACAGTTTAAAGTCGACTCCGAACGACAGATTTTTGAGAAGCTTTTCATGGCAATTTTATTTACTCTCAGAGTTTTTGCCAGAAATCTGCTGAGAGGAAGTCGCCTAAGAAATATTTTCATATTTTCGTTTTGATGTCTGACCTGGGATTTGAACTTGGGCATTTCGTCTAATAAGCCAACACACTACCTACTAGACTACGGCGACTTCAGTTATATATTTTAATACAATTTGGTTTGTGACTCAACACTCAACGGCTTTTAATATGAAGTGTCGGTCTTGCAATTACCACAATCGTCCAGTAAAGAGGAATAATTTTTTCGTCACATGCGATTTAAAACCGGAAGATCAGCAATGAATCGTTTTATCGCTACTCATAAGCACTCATGAAATTTTGAATATGAGTGGAGTCAACAATATTGAAATTGAATGTAATGACTATGAATTAATGAATCAGAGTACATATCGCTCCTTTATTGCAACATAGTCATATCTCAAAAAATTAAAAATTTGTAGTTACTTAAGCAAAACTGCTCTTTTAGACCTTCTGTACATGTTGAAAAAAAAAACAATCAGTTTTATATCCCAAGCTGAACCGAAGCTATAGCAAAAAGTGTTTGCGGCAATTAGATCATAGGACTTATGTCTTGAAAACTTAAATCGCATTTTGCCAAGTTCAAGTTTTTTTGAGATATGACTATGTTGCAATAAAGGAGCGATATGTACTCTGATTCATTAATTCATAGTCATTACAGCGTTGATTTATAAGTACATGTTGCAATGAGTATGCATACAACGTTGACATCAAACTCATACCATTCGAAATACATATTGTTACGCAGATCGAAACGACCTAATATTGTTTCACATAAAAACAATAAACAAAAGCTACCAGCTACACTAACACATATGTACATCGAACCATTTATAAGTAAACCAACAACAACATCAGTATGAGTATGAGAGAGATGGATAACGCAAACACAACGAACTTGTTACAAGACAAAGCGACAACAAGCATGAGAGCAAAACCGCGAACATTCTTCTTCAAGAACGTTCGATGTACCGTTCGTGTTGGACTATAAAATGGCAAGACAAAGCAGACGAATGAGTCAGTTGTAATTGAGTCAGTCTTGAGTGAAGTTGCGTGCGAACAAAATAGTCGTGTTTGAAGATATCGGTTGCGAGCAGAATAGCGAATAGTTGTGTGTGAATAAAAGCGAACAAGAAATTATTGTTGTATCGGTTAAGTGTGAACAGTGGCACAAAAGTGTGAACAATAAAGAGAGAGTTTTATTGAAATAAAACACATATTTGTTTTTACTTGGTTTGCAATTAACGAACTCATATTTAAACGTTTTTAAAAAGGTAAAGACGTAACAATATGTATGTTTGATTCATAAGCCTACTCACTTAAGACTACTAACCTACTAGCCTACTAACTTTACTACTACTAACTAGCCTAGTAACTTCAGAAAAATATTTAGAAATTCTGGAATCATTCATTAAAATTTACAGTCTTAGTTGCTGTTGTTGCATTTACAAAAAAGGTAAAAGACACATAAGCAATAAAGACAGTGCAGCAAGCAAAGCAAATAGACAACCTTCTAGTGAGTATTTTAGTGTACGTACGCGAAATCATACTTATTTTGTGATTCGTGTATATGTTGAGTTGTGGAGAGTCGAAATCAACAATCGAAATCATACATGTTGTTAAGTATGAATAAGTATGATGAGTACTTCAAACTTTGAATATGAGTAGAGGTCCTATTGTAAATGAAGGGTGATTTTTTAGCTATTATCTTTTTGGCAACACTGGTTTAAACAGCTCACGCACGTTTCGTGTTTTGTTTCACTGTCAAACATCTTCAGTTTGGCCTATAATTTAACCATGAATCGTCTTACAAACGAACAACGCTTGCAAATCATTGAATTTGGCATCATTGGACCGTACTTCTTCAAAGATGCTGCGAATCGTAACGTAACTGTGAATGGTGAGCGCTACCGTGAGATGATATCCAACTTTTTTTTTGGCCAAAATGCAAGAGCTTGACTTGCATGACATGTGGTTTTAACAAGACGGTGCCATATGCCACACAGCACGCGTAACAATGGACTTATTGAGAGGCGAGTTCGGAGAACATTTGGCCGCCTAGATCGTGCTATTTAACGCCTTTAGACAATTTTTTGTGGGGCTATGTTAAAGCTCAAGTCTATACAGACAAGCCCGCTTCAATTGACGCATTGGAAAACAACATTGAAGCATTTATTCGTGAGATACCGTTCGAAATGTTGGAAAGAGTATGCCAAAATTGGACTAAGTGGATGGACCATTTGAGGCGCAATCGCGGTCAACATTTGCATGAAATAATCTTCAAACATTAAATTATATAGACCGTACTATCGATTCAAATAAAGATTTCATGAAATTTTTCTGAATTTTATGTGTTTTTTTTTTGAAAAATTTTCCTATAGCTCTTAAAAAATCACCCCTTAAAATTACACCATCAACAACAATTATTAAAATTAGTTTCTTTTTTTTTTGGAACCCATTGTATTTTGTTATTAGATTCTCATTGAGATGAAAACAAAGGAACTGAATTACATGGTTTCGTATTAATTTCATTATATTTTCGTATATTTTTTTTCGAAGAAAAAAAAAGCATTAAATATGCACAAAAATGAAAAGCAGACATATCTGAAATTACAAATACTAGTGGCAGACATTTAAAAATTGCCCAATATTACGGTGGTATTGAAAATATTACAAAACAACTGCGGTTAGAAGAAAGCCTCGACCAAGAGACACAACTAGAGCCGCATATCGTCTAATAATTACTCATGCGAAGCAGATTCCCTTCGTAATATGGTCAGAAATGCGGGTAGGTAGTGGAACACAAAGTAAAGTTTCCTTATAGCATAGATTGGCTCCGATCATAAAGAATGATTGCTTGATGGATCAACATTTAACCAAACATATTGTTACGAAAATGGAAATGGTGTTATTAAAATAATAAACAAAAGCTCCAAAAACAACACAATGGACTTGATTATGTATAAAATGATAAACAGAAGCTCCAAAAACAAAACAATGGACTTGATCACGTCATCAACGAATAAATAAACATATAGCAACAAAAACAACGGGCTTGTTTACAAGATCGATGAATAAACAAAAATATAGCAACAACGTCCGTGTATAAAAAAAATATAGCGGAAAGACAAATAAACAAAACAACAACAATTCTGCCTGGACGAAAGTAAACAATATACACGAACATTTCCGAATTGTTGTTTCCGAAGGCCGTCATCATCCTTCAAGGGCATTCATCACACCGTTGATCCAG
This sequence comes from Sarcophaga caerulescens, assembly GCA_927399465.1. Classification (NCBI taxonomy): domain Eukaryota; kingdom Metazoa; phylum Arthropoda; class Insecta; order Diptera; family Sarcophagidae; genus Sarcophaga; species Sarcophaga caerulescens. Next base: position 2,291,318 of record OV656866.1, read on the forward strand.
TGATATAAAAGGCAAGATAAAGCGAGCAACGGCGATTCAGTTAGAATTCAGTCAGTCGTGTATGAAGACACGTTATTCTCGGAGTTCGAGTGAAGTTAGTCGTGTGACGACGTCGCGTTGAATTGAGTGAGAATTCAACCAATGGTGTGTGAAGATACGAGATCGAGTTATAATTCAGTCAGACAAGTTGCGTGAAGAAAACAGTTGTTAGTGTGGTGCTTACAAAAAGGTTGTGAGCAAAGAAGAATAACTAACAAGTGTTGTTATTGCTTACAAAAAAGGTTGTAAGCAGAGAAATATCACGAACAAGCACATATTGTGAAGTTATCATTGTATACGTGGAATAAGTTCGAACAGTGGCACAAAAGTAGTGCAGATAATAAAGAATTGACTTAAAATTAAACACATATTTATTTTTATTTTATTTGCAATCTACGAACTCATATTTTTAACGTTTTTAAAAGGTTAAAACGTAACAATATTATGTAGATTTATTTGATTCCATTTGCTTATGAAAACTTATGTGAAAAATGGATTTTTATGCAAGATAATGATAATTATGATAACATACTGCATGACTGGATAAAGCATTTAGAGGATCAATAAGTTGATGGCCAGCATAAAGCTTTGATTCTAGTCAAATTCATGGCACGATGTTGAGGCACAAGTTGAACCAATAAACTAAAAAATCTTCAAGATCTGTGGAAAGTGATTCGAGTGGCATGGAATGACATAAAATATGCCAGATGCCCGAGACTTCTTGAAAGTGGTGGGTTATTAAAGTGGTGGAGTTATTAAAGCGAAGGAGTGCCTCCACAAAATATTAAAAAGAATGATAATTTTGTCCACCTTTAATGGCGATATGCTTATTACATAATTATTTTTTGATTTTTTGTTTTTATAAACAAAAAGTGCCATTTAATATGAAATTCTTTTATTGAAGTTCCCCTTTACCTTATGGATCGCTTAAGCATACCTCATAGACTATTTAAGGGCAATTAAAAAATTTTTAAAAACATTACCTTTGGAAAAAGATCGCATCAATGAGAAGGCTACCCATAAGACCATTACTGCATCTGTAAAAAATCCCATGGGAGTAGTCAATACAGATGCAAATGTTTGTTGTGGGAGATACTTATTCAATTAAATCGTAGTGTAGCTTTCATTCACATGATGATGATAGCGGATAATAAATGCTGATTGTTGTTGCTTTTCTAATGCATATCACTTTTAAAGTGATCAAATAAATCTTATCTCTCTTCATACAAGCAAAATAATAAAATTAAACCGAAAAGAACGACAACAAAAGCAATCATCGCAGTGAGCTGCAAACGTTTTATAATTTTTTTTAATTTTTTTTTTTATTTTTTTTTTCGTTTTTTTATTTTTCTCAAATAAAACTTATAATAATTGCTACAGATTGTTATAGTTGGTGTTGTTGTTGTAGTTGTATTCGGTGTTGTTTATTGTTTTAAGTTTTTGTAATTTTACAACAATACTTGTGTGTGAAATAGGCGATTATTGCCGAACTGTTGAATTGTTTTTATTGTTTTTGTTGTAATCGAATTCAATGATTATGACAACTTAACAGAATGTTTTCTTTGCTTTCCACCAAAAGTATCCCAGCATACCAAAAAGCTTGAGAGAAATATTTTAAAAAGTCTACTTACTGCAAGCCTTAAGCTTGAAAAATATTGTAGATTATGTTGAAAATGGTTATCGTAACAATTGTAGAAAAATCAAAACGGAACCCTCATGAAAATATTACATGTATAAAATTATTTTAAACTTTTCTTTGCAATTGTAGAATAAACTTACTAAAAAATATTTTAATAACTTCTATAAAGAAAAGCTTACTATCTAAATATTTTTATAAGCTTTTTCACATAATTGTAGAATAACCTTGCGGGAATAATCTTTTATTAAATTTTGTATTAAAAAGCTTACTATATCAATATTTTTATAAGGTTTTCTATTTAAATGTAGAATAAGTTTCCCAAATATAATATTCAGTTTAAACAAATTTTGATTTATTTTTTCTTTAGTTTATTTGTATAACGAAGAGTCTTTCAATATTTAATGTATTTTTATATCAAACTAGCAGATTGTACCCGGCGTTGCGCGGGTTATTTAGTTTGGATTAGTTTAAAAAATGAAAAATGTTTTTAAATTTAAGACAGGCATCGTTTGCGAGGTATTTCTACAAAAAAAGGTGGCCATGGGACCCCCTATTGTACAAATTTTTCTTTAAATTTAAAAAATTATTATAATTATTTTTGCATTAAAAATAACAATAAATAAAAAACCGGTTTATCGGTTTCGAAACCGGTTTTCAAACCGGTTTCTTAAAAAATGCAATTTTTCAAATTATTCGGAAACCGGTTTAACAAACAACCCAGTTTTTTGAATACTCTATGTCCTAAATATAAATGCACTAAATTTGCCCGTTTTTCGCCCCTTTCCCCCTTTTTGGACCCCTTTTGGTCCAACTTTATAAACGGAACACCTCCAATAGCTATTTGGGAAACTTAACCAAGATAAATCGTAAAAAATAACTTTAAAACAGATAAAATACAGCATTTATGCATAAAGTACTAATTTCTGCCCATTTTTTCTCCCTTTGTCCCATTTTTTTCACCTTTGGGTCAAAATTTATAGCCTATAACCTGCACCGACAAAAGCTCGATCTATATCTCAAATTTCAAGAAAATCGGTGCAGGCGTGATTGGCTAACAAACAAACCAACAAACAAACAAAAAAACACACATACAGAAAGATTTATAATATATATTAGGATATTAGGATTAGGATTACAAAAAAATATTTTTTTCTCGTAATCAGTGCGTTAACAGGCATCGTTTGGGAGGTATTTCTACAAAAAGGGTGGCCATGGGACACCCTATTGTACAAATTTTTCTATAAATTTAAAAAAAAGTTATTATTGGGTCATTTTTGCATTAAAAATAACAATAAATAAAAAACCGGTTCATCGGTTTCGAAACCGGGTTTGAAACCGGTTTCTTAAAAAATGCAATTTTTCAAATTATTCGGAAACCGGTTTAACAAACAACCCAGTTTTTTGAATACTCTAAGTCGTAACTATAAATGCACTCAATTTGCCCGGTTTTGGCCCCTTTCGCCCTTTTTGGACCCCTTTTGGTTCAACTTTAGTAACGGAACACCTCCAATAGCTATTTGGGAAACTTAACCAAGCTAAATCGTAAAAAATTACCTATAAAACAGATAAAATAAAGCATTTATGCATAAAAGTACTAATTTTTGCCCAATTTTTCCCACTTTGACTAATTTTTTGTCCCCTTTTGGTCAAAAATTTGAAAAGATTTATAGCCTATAACCTGCACCGACAAAAGCTCGATCTATATCCCAAATTTCAAAAAAATCGGTCCAGGCGTTTAGACGTGATTGACTAACAAACAAACCAACAAACAAACAAAAAAACAGACTTACAGAAAGATTTATAATATACTAGCAGATTGTACCCGGCGTTGCGCGGGTTATGTAGTTTGGATTAGTTTAAAAAATTAAAAAAATTTATTATTGGGTCATTTTTGCATTAAAAATAACAATAAATAAAAAACCGGTTTATCGGTTTCGAAACCGGTTTTGAAACCGGTTTCTTAAAAAATGCAATTTTTCAAATTATTCGGAAACCGGTTTAACAAACAACACAGTTTTTTGAATAATCTAAGTCCTAAATATAAATGCACTCAATTTGCCCATTTTTCGCCCCTTTCCCCATTTTTGGACCCCTTTTGGTTCAACTTTTGAAACGGAACACCTCCAATAGCTATTTGGCAAACTTAACCAAGCTAAATCGTAAAAAGTTACCTATAAAACAGATAAAATACAGCATTTATGCATAAAGTACTAATTTTTGCCCATTTTTTCTCCCCTTTGACCCATTTTTTCCCCCTTTGGGTCAAAATTTTGAAAAGATTTATTGCCTATACCTGCACCGACAAAAGTTCGATCAATATCCCAAATTTCAAGAAAATCGGTCCAGGCGTTCAGGCGTGATTGGCTATGCACTCAATTTGCCCGTTTTTGGCCCCTTTCCCCCTTTTTGGACCCCTTTTGGTTCAACTTTTGAAACGGAACACCTCCAATAGCTATTTGGGAAACTTAACCAAGCTAAATCGTAAAAAATTACCTATAAAACAGATGAAATACAGCATTTATGCATAAAAGTACTAGTTTTTGCCCATTTTTTCTCCCTTGGTCCCAGTTTTTCTCCCCTTTTGGTCAAAATTTTGAAAAGATTTATAGCCTATAACCTGCACCGGCAATGGCTCGATCTATATCCCAAATTTCAAGAAAATCGGTCCAGGCGTTCAGACGTGATTGGCTAACAAACAAACCAACAAACAAACAAACAAACAAATAAACAAACAAACAAAAAAACAGACTTACAGAAAGATTTATAATATATATTAGGATGTATATTAGGATTATCAAATTAAGAATATTTCAGTTACTAATAAAATAAATAATTAATGCAACATGTAAAAATTTAAATTGAATTTTTATGTTTTTTTTTTTTTGTTATTTTTGTAGTTTAAGCGTAGTTTTATACGATTTTTTGAGAACTGGAAGAACGTTCGCGTGTCCTTAATAAATTGGTCCACTGTAATGCCAACTGATATAGTAGCTGCATCTATTAAATTTGGAGATTTGTTATTATTTTGTTTTAGTTACATATTTTATTTGACTTACTTCGAATTGCTTTTGTTGTGCTCAGATTTCGCACACTTTTTTGGTCTCAGTACCTTTACAGCATAGTTGTTCTCCTAATTCGTCAGTAGTTATTTTTCTCCAACAATTTTTTATAAAATTTGGTGTCTTTGCAACAGCTGTCAGTTCGTTTTCCTTCAATTTTCTTTTTATTTCTTCAATTGAACTGTTACGTGGAACATCATCACTGAAATCTTGAACTCTATCACTTTCACTTGGACATTTACAATTATTTTCTTTTATTAATTTGCTTCTTGGAACACCACCACTGAAATCCTCTAATGATTCATTAATTTTTTGTTTTTTATTATTTAAAAGAAGTTTAATTACTTCTTTTATTTGTCTTCTAACACTTTTTTTTATAGTTATTTGGCATTTTAATTATTATATAACAAAATTACCGATTATTATTAATTTAAAATTCAATTCTATGTCCACTCCCTTTAAAACTAAATGTGTACGCGAAACATTTTCATCAATATTTGAAGCAAAAATAACGGTACATGACTTGAGAATCTATTACTTTTTTCAAGCATTTTATTGCGTCATTCAATAGTCGTAAGCACACTTTAGAAAAAGTTGCGTGTAATAATTGTTTCTCAAGCCTTGTTGAAAACTGTTTGCGTATTAATATTCTGTCAATATTAATGTAAGTGACATTAGAAAAACTTAATATTCACTGTTTACATAAGCTTATTTTTAAATTCTATTGCAGTTTGGTCACAATTTGGTATGCTGGGTAACAACATTAATACACATACATACATACATAGACACACACACATACACACACACAAACTCACTTCTCAATCCAACCGCTTCCCCCCGCTTTGACCATCATTTTATTGTGTTTCATTGAAACAAACTCGTACATAAATAATAACAGCAATAAGGGGTTAGGGTGGCAGAGATGGAAAGGCAATGGAAAAACGTTTGTTTTCACCGCTTATCTGATATCTGATGAGATAAAAATAATGCTTAAAAGTAAATAATAAATTGCCTTAGTGGCTTAGATCATGAAGGAGGGAAGTGTAGGAAAACATGTGAAATACGAAGAAAATCATTGAAAGAAAGAAACACAAAAGAATAACGACAAAAATAAAACAACAACAATAACAATAGGTAATCAATTAACATTTGACACATTTATTGGTGAACTACTGTTTGAACACAAAATGAACACAATTTAACGCAACTCAACTCAACTGAACTCAACTCAACTGAACAGAACTAAATTGCACGTAAAATTCGTCATTAAGATTGTCATTTTTGTTGATTTTCGATTTGTTTTTTAATTTTTTTATTTATTTTTATTTTTTTAAATTTTCTTAGGAATTATGCTTTGAGTTTGACAAGTATAATAACAATTATACATACAATTAACAATAACAACAATAATAACAATAATAATAAGTAAACAATGTCATACGTCAAGTGAATTTTAACGTTGAACACACCTTTGCAAAGTGATTCACTTCTTTATGGAGAGGAGGACAGACAGACAGTCGTTAGTCGTAGAGGAAATGTTGATGAGAAGTTAATGAGAACATGTTCAAGTTGTTCCTTTTTTGTTTCTTAAATAAACGTTTTAATTTGTTTAAATAGAAATTAAACAATCACACACATACACACACACATGTACATGCACATACACGAACAGAATCACAATCATAAATGAGATTGTATTGAGATTGTATATGGGCATTTCCAGAGAAAAGTCCACCATGACTGAAAAACTAAAAGTCAAAATGGAAAATGTTTTTTAGACCACTATTGTTAGATAAAAATACTTAAATTTTGATAAATTATAGCTATCATAAATTGTCTTTGTCCTCATTGTTGTTAATCGAACTCCAAAGTAGGTGTTTAATTTTGATATTTTTTTATTTAATTTTTAGTAACATTTTCTCTTAAGTATTAATTTATGCAAAATCGTTTATTTAAGTGTGCTCTCATCAGAAAATATTTGTTACTACAATAGCTTGTTTAAAAAGGAAGAATGATATTAAATAAAGATCAGTTAACGGCATATTTGTGATTTCCTTTTTTCTCAATATTTTACTGTAACGTTCGTCACGAAAAACAGGATTTATTTCTGTTCCTCTTGCGTTGGTGGCTCAAAGCAAAGAATGTGGATATAAAGAATGCGTATCATGTAGAAGTAAAATTTCTTATGGCGGGTTGTAGGCGTACGACCCGCTCTCACCAAAATTTGTTTAAAATTACTACCCGCACAATTGTGCAGAGAGAACTCACACGCATTCTTGTGTTATTTGATTTAGTTGTCGATCAGACTGCGACAAGAACACATGTGTAGCGGATGCGTTATCATTTTATTTCAGAATAACACTCAAAAAATACTTTATGTTAAAAATGTTCTATGTCATTAGCTGGCCGTATTTAATTTTTTTATTTTTTCTTCTAATAATTTTTGTTTATCTAAAAAAACTAGGTATAATTTTTAAGCCAAAGATGGATAGCTTTATGTTCTTTTAATAAAAAAAAATGGATTTTTTATTTTATCTTTATTTATCTAAAATTATTAAGATAGATAGCTTTACATATGTATGTTGATGAAATGAAAATCAAAGTATCGTATATTATTGACAGTTTTCTATGGCTGTAAATAAATAAATTCTCTCAACTTATTTTCTCTCTCTTGCTCACTAATCACAACCAGTGTTGCCGTTTAACTATTTTTAACCAAAATTTCCGGTTTTGGTTATTTATTTTTCTTATAAAAAGAGCTTTTGTTTGTAGAAATGAATTAATTTGTAAGACTAAAATTTTAGTTTGTTATTTTTTCTTTCTTTTCTTACTATGTTGTATTAATTATAATTTATATTTGAAAAAATAAAATAAAAAAACTGTGAATTTAATTTTGGTTAATTTTTTCTTATTTGGTAATTTTTTTCACAAATGTTGGTTGCAATATTTTTTTTCGTGGCAACACTGACCAGAATAAGTGATTTCAGAAAATTTAATAAAAAAAAGTGTTCAAACAACAAAAACGCACGATGAGAGCAACGCATTGTTACGCTCTTCGTTTCCTTCCCTTCTATCTTTCCCACCGCGTCATGAAATATTTTTGAAAAATATTCCAAAATATGTTAAGATGCACATTCTTTATACTTTATTTTCTTTGCTCAAAGTGTTTAAAATTTTTAATTTTAATCTAGTTTACTGTGCAAAATTTAATTTTGAAGGAAAATCAATTTATATTGAATTGCGTTATTTTTTATAAAATTTTTAAGTTTGTCATGTCACGTCACGAAAAAAATATTATCGTAAGTTCTACCTAATACAATAGGATATATTGCGGTTTAAAATACATATATCACATGTTACATAGATGGAGTCATCAGCAGCTAGTATGGCGGAAAGAGCGCGTCGTTATAGGGAAAGAGTGAAACAAAATCCACTTAAATCCGAAATAAAGCGCAGAGATTGGTTGCAAAAACATAGAGTGGAATTATTTCGCAACGTCTCATGGAAAAGGAGCAGTCGATGGAGTTGGAGCCGTAGTAAAAAGAAAAGTTTGGAGTATTACAAAAACAAAAAATCTGTCGTTGGAAAATGCTTTATCATTTTTTGAATGTGCTAGGGATCATGTTAATCGCTTTCATTTACTTTACATATCCTCAGAGCAAATAGAAAATTTATCTGGACTTTAATTGGAATACAAAAAATTCATTTCTTTTCGTGTGATGAAAAGTTACAAATAAAGAAAGCTATAACAGCTTTTTCCTCAAATTAATGAATTAAAGTATCTAATAACATTAAAAAAATATTTCATTTATTAAAAAAGGAAAAAAAAAATAGTAAGAAATTTCTGTCACATCACGTCACGTCACAAATAAACTGTTGTAAAAAAAAAAACTAAAAAACTTTTTTTAATTTTGAAATTTGGAAAGTAATCTAGATATACTTCAAATTCCAATAAAAAAAAAAAACAATTATCCAAAAGTTCCGCCTAAATTCGCAGAATTTTACGTTTTAGTAAAAAAAGAAAAAAGGAACTTCTATTTTTGTAACATCACGTCACACACTTTAATTGATTATATCTTAGCGCCATTGAGTTCAATTTTTCCCTTCTTGGTACTAAGTATAAAGCCAGTTAAGCTCTATTAAAAAATATAAAAAATTTAAAATATGCATTTTTTCCTTGTTTTTTATCTCATTAAAACGTACGACTTTGTACAATGGGTCAATTCGACCTCCGGGTACTGTACTTGTCACAGTTGACAAGTACACGTCCTCTAACCTAACCTAACCTAACCTAACGTACGACTGTCACGTTCGTCACTATGGAAATGCCCATATGTATATATGTACATATGTATGTATGTATGTATGTACGCAGTATGACAAATGGCAATAGAAAATATTTAAAATGGGCCACCCAGATTGTTGTAATTAGAAATCAATTCATAGAAATTGTTATTGTTTGTTTGTTTGGTTGGTTGTTCTGGTTGTTTGGTTGGTTGATTTTGTTTCTACGGCAATTGACAATAAAATAAAAAATGCCTTGAAATGAATGTTTGGTTTTGGCCAAGCCCCTACGAACAATCATGTTAAAGTGGCAAGTGTTGCTTAATTTTTACCATTTTTCAACCATCACAGTCTAATTTACGATTTTATTATTTTAAACGTAACATTTGCGATAAAAATCTATCAGTTGAACGGACCTGTTGTCTGTCTTTTTCTCTGTCCGTTAACTGCTTACTTTGCTAAGGCATATTATACGTTCCATACATACATACATACCTACATACATGTATGTATGTATGAATTGTTGATTGCGTGTTTGTTATCGAAAAACTGATTCTAATTGCTGCAATGTGAGTGAATTTAATTTTGGTTTTGCTTTTTTTATTTCGACAATTAAATGTCTCAACTAACAGTAGGTGGTGGCAACTTAAGTCTACACTTCTCCCTGTGACCATGATTTGTGACTAGGGACACTACTTTTCACCACCTTCTTAGAATTGAGTTATCAGTACTGTGAATTGACTTCCATTTCTATTGGGTTTTTTCTTCTTTTATTTTTATTTTTATTTTTGTTTTTCCAAATGGAACACCTTTTTTCGAACTTCATGACTAAGGTACTTATGTATAATGACTTAACAACACCTATTTTGGGAATTGATAACATTTTAGGCTTGAAATGAAATCGAAAACAAAGAAAATAAAAAAAATTGATTTTAATTATGGCTGCAGATCTTGTAATTGACATCCTTCTGTTAATGTGCCATATGATACGTGAGAACAAAAATTTTTTTCCATTCTTAATGGCTTTTTTTTCTCCATCCTTCTTGTACATATTATTTGTGTTTTCATTTTCTTTCTTATATTATTTGTAATTAGCTGACCCGGCGAACTTCGTCCCGTCCAAAATTGATTTTTTTATTGCCCAAAAGAGTTCACATTATATATTTATTGTAATACGCTGCATATAAAACAGTTATATAAAAGTAACTAACTTACTTACTTGTGTGGGGATGTACTTATAATCGAAATCGTTGCAGTTACGATCACTATGTGCCTAAATATTAAATTGTAAACGTTTGCCACGCCTACCTTTTGCTATATCGAATTTTTTTTAAAACCATCTAAACCAGATAAGCTTTCGAACAAAAAAATGGTTAAAATCGGTTCAGTAGTTTAAGAGTTATAGGTATCACTTGAAGGGGGACGGTTGTCACGCCCATTTTTGGTGGGATTGTCGATATCGGCTCTACGAACTTACCCACCAAATTTTATTCGTCTACAATCAATATGTACTTAAATATTTAATTTTAACGATTCGCCACGCGCTCAGGTCTACCCGATATGAACACAAAATTTCATGAAAATCGGTTGATCCATTTCGGAGGAGTTTAACCACTAACACCGTGACACGAGAATTTTATATATTAGATTTAATTTTATATTTCAATTCGTTATATTGTTTTCTAATCAAACTTTAAAGAGTACACAATAAAAGAAAATTTACATTTTAACAAACAACAACGTCCTTTTGGGCAATCTTAAGAACATTTGGAATCATTTTCAAATAGAAAATTAAAAAGTATTTTATTACTCATGATCACATGCTTAGTATATACCAGAGATCACCAATGAGTATTCAAAAAGATGAGTAGTATTGAATCGTACTCATAATTTCTGATACTTATACGCTTAGAAGTCGCCGTAGTCTAGTAGGTAGTGTGTTGGCTTATTAGACGTAAAGCCAGGGTTCGAGCCCCAGGCCAGACATCAAAACAAAATACAAAAAGTAAGTATAAGCGTATTCTGAATTTAATTTCTTATAATTTAGAGGTTATTAATTAATATTGTTTAGAAATCTTTAGATTTAAGTTTCACTTAGAAATAAAATTATTTTTTTTTGTTGTTTTTTGTGTAAAGTCAAAAATTTAGTGTTTACATTAATTTAGTTTGCATTTTTATTTTTTTGTTCATTTTGAAATTTAACGCCCGTTTATTAACTTTTTTGCATTTATGAAAATAATGTATTACTTGCACTTTAATAATTGTCTTTTTTTTATTTTGCACAATTGCTTTAATTTTGTTTGTTTTAATTTTGTGGTCATGGCCAAACGGCTAATGAACTTTAAATTTGCTTAATAAGTAGTTCAAATAACTATAATTTAGTTACATAAGAAATATATTGGAAGTAAGTAGTCATCAATAATTTTGTATTTAAATGAAGAAAATTATAATAAAGTTCCCTTTTTTCTTTTGCATTTTAAAAACTAAAGAGCCAGAATTTTTATTTTGCGGGAACAACTCAGTTTAAGTGCTGTTTGTTGTTCAGTAAAAAACACATTGTCAATCCAGTTTATGTGCTGTGATTGGATCCTTTAAAAATATATATCGAAACATTTAATCCAGTTCAAGTGCTGGTATTAAATATAGAGCTAATTGACAAACGAGTCAATTAACATTTTGGTGACCCCGACGTGATCTAACACAGGATCACGAACATTGCAACCTTATTCAAAGAGTCAAACTAGTTTAAAGAAGTAATCTAATTCAAAAGTCATAACCATGGCATCATTTGAAGAATTGGTGGAAATACAAAGAGGTGTCGGAGATAGGATTGAAACCATCGTTCGCAACTTTAAAAAGGACCCATCATCAAGAAAGTCTACAGTCAGCTATTTCCAGGAACGTCTAAAAAAATTAGATGACGAGTGGACAGCTTTTGAGACTAATAACAACGAAATTCGTATACTGAAGAATCTCCCTTTAGAGCATGATTATTTCGTCAAAGGATATTATGAAGCTATCAGAGACATTGTTGAACAATACAAGAGCGTATTTGAGAAGGCCATGTTGAAAATTGTTCAAACCTCCGACCAGACAAAAGGGGATCAATCTCATACATCAGGTGCAAAAGCAGCACCAACAGAAGCTATTGATATTACAAAATTAATCCGCAGGCAAGGGGCGATGATAGCGTCTCTTGAGCGTTTGTTACACGAGAACTTTACAGCGGACGATGTTCCAACGGCAACAACATTGTGGCGACAGATTGAGGACATTCATTTGGAAATTTGCGAGAGGTGTGAAGAGCCGACAGACCAAGGTTACAATTTGGACCGATTTATTAGTCTTGAGACTAATCTAAGGTCCATAGTGAAAAGATTCCACGGAAAACCACTAGCACAACATCCACCTGAAGGTGTTAAATATCCAACAGACACTATTCCACTGCCAAAGGTTACAATGCCCAAATTTGATGGTAACTACCTAAAGTGGCAGGAATTTCATGATCTGTTTGTATCACTGGTCATCAATCAGCCAATGACGAAGGTCCAAAAAATTTGGTATCTGAAGACACACTTGATTGGAGAGGCAGCCAACTTGATTAAACATTTTGCTGCAACCGAGGAAAACTTTGATGCCGCGTGGGCAATCGTAGTCGACCGTTACAACAACAAGCGGTTATTAGTAAGCAGATTAATTCAGGAATTGGTTGATACCCCTAACAATAAAACCGGTGATAATTTTAAAAGCCTGCACGATAAAACTCAAGAGTGTCTGTTAGCACTACAGAATCTTAAAATAGATACATCATCGTGGGACCCTATTTTACTTCATCTACTACTCAAGGGAATTGATCAATCCACACGGTTACGCTTCGAACAATCTCTGGCTCAACCAAAAGAAGTTCCAACGATTAAAGAATTTCTTGAATTTTTAGAAAGAAACTTTCAATCGCTGGAGGCAATAGGAACCAAGGAGAAACGGTTAGGCACTAAGGTGTATACATCCATGGTAGCGGAGGACCAAGCCTGTGCAATGTGCAAAAATGGAAGACATCCGTTGTTTGCCTGTAAAAAGTTTTTGCAGTCATCACCGCTAGCACGGCTAGAATTCGTTCGAAGGCAAAGGTTATGCTTTAATTGCTTAAAACCTGGTCATAACTTAAAAAATTGCATTTCTAGAAGCTGTATGAAATGTAACAAGAAACACAATACGCTTCTTCATCTAGAACAGCCAAGCCAAAATAAAAAAAACTTATCAATGATGAACACGGTATCTAATCACACAACAGAAGGAAGCCATTTACCAACAACACTAGATAGTCAAAAGGCCGCATCTTTAACCGCAGCAAAACATTCCACCTTAAGCAGCTACATCCTTCTCAGCACAGCAATGGTTATCGTAAAGGCAAATGGAAAAGAAGTATCGTGCAGAGCACTTCTGGATTCGGGTTCACAACTCAATTTCGTAAGCGAGAGATTAGTCAAACGCTTGGGCATTTCACCTAAGCCAGCTACAATTTGCATTAGTGGAATTGGATCGAGCAACGCCAAGGTTCGTCATAGAATTAATGTCACTTTGCAGTCTCAAATTAACAATTTTACAACACGACTCGAAGCAGCTGTTCTTCCTCACATAGTGACGTCGCAGCCATCACAAGGAATTAACATTGAAAATTGGCCAATTCCAAAAAATATCAAATTAGCAGACCCACATTTCAACCGTCCTGACAAAATAGATGTCCTATTAGGTGCTGAATTTTATCATCAACTATTAGCAATCGGGCAAATAAAATTAGCCAATGATTTACCAACATTACAAAATACAGTATTGGGATGGGTTATCGCAGGCAAGATAGGTAAAACACACTTATCATTAGCAACTTGTGGGATGTGCACTGAAAATGACTTCAACCTTGAAGAAGCCATTTCCCAATTGTGGGAATTGGAAAAAATCACAACAGATAGCAAAGCACTATCAGTGTCAGAAAAATTATGTGAAAATCATTTTGCAAGTAATTACACAATCGATCAAAATGGAAGATTTGTTGTTCGATTTCCATTTTGCAATAACCCCGAAGAGTTAGGCGAATCACATGGAATAGCGTATAATCGATTCCTTGCACTAGAGCGCCGATTAGCAAGCACACCCGAAATTAAAATGCAATACATAAGTTTCATGCAAGAATACGAGACATTGGGTCATATGACCAGGATAGACATCAATTCATTACGTAAACCAAATTATTTTATACCTCATCATTGCATTCTAAAGCCTGAAAGTTTGACAACAAAATTAAGAGTAGTATTTGATGCATCCGCTAAGAGTTCTTCTGGTTTGTCATTGAATGACGTAATGTACACGGGACCAACTGTTCAAAGTGAACTCTTTTCTATAATACTACGTTTTCGATTGCCACGTTTTGTTTTTACCACGGATATTGAAAAAATGTATCGGCAAATACTCATGCATCCTGAAGATAGAAGACTGCAAATCATTATCTGGAGGGAAAATCCCATTGAAGCAATAAGGTATTACCAATTAAACACAGTAACTTATGGAACTCGAGCTGCACCGTACTTAGCAACAAAATGTTTGGAAAAAGTTGCAAAAGAAAATATGGCGAGGTATCCTCTGGGAGCACACTTTCTGCTCAATAATTTCTATGTCGATGATGGACTTGGTGGAGCAGATAGTTTGAAGACAGCGCTCGCAATTCAACAAGAACTAAGACACATATTGATACAGCATGGTTTTATTCTACAAAAGTGGTGTGCAAATCATCCTCAACTAATTCAAAATGTTTCAACAAAGGAAGAGGTCAATATTGATTTCAGCGAAAGTAGCCAAACAGTAAAGACCTTAGGTTTAACATGGATCCCAAAAATTGATAAATTTTGTGTGAAGGTATGCTTGGGCGATACCAAACGTGTAACTAAGCGAACAGTAAGCTCCGATTTGGCTAGGTTATTCGACCCACTGGGAATAGTAGCACCAGTCGTTGTTACTGCAAAAATATTTATACAGGAGCTGTGGAAATTAAAACTCACATGGGATGAAGCTCTTCCAGCAGAACTCCATACAAAATGGAAAACATTCCGAGATGAATTAAAACACATAGATAACATGAAATTTTCAAGGCATGTCTTAAATGGACATATCATAACAAGAATACAAATTCATACATTTGTGGACGCCTCTGAGAAAGCATATGGTGCCGCAGTTTACATAAGATCAGTTCAGAAAAATGGTCAAATTATAGTACGCCTACTATGTTCAAAATCAAGAGTAGCCCCCTTAAAAAAACAAAGCCTCCCTCGTCTTGAACTCTGCGCGGCAGTTTTAGGTGCCCAGCTAACAGCCAAAGTAAAAGGGGACTTGAAATTTGAGGATGTATCTACTTTCTTATGGACGGATTCACAAATTGTTTTGGCTTGGATCAACTCGCAGTCATCATCATATCAAACATTTGTGGCCAATCGAATAGCAGCAATACAGGAGTTGTCTTTAGCTGAACAATGGCGTCATGTGAGCTCGAAGGACAATCCAGCAGACATCATATCCCGAGGGCTTTCACCAAAAAGTTTACCATCATGCAACTTGTGGTTCTATGGACCCACTTTCTTACATGGCCAAGAAACTGTTTGGCCACAAAAGCACTCAAAGACTTTAGAGATATTTGACAATAATCTGGAGCGAAAGAAAGTAGCAGCCATTGCAACATCCGAAGATCCAATAATAAATATAGTCTACAATATAAATCACAAGGGATCATTTCGAAAGTTGCAACGAATTGTGGCCTACATATTACGATTTATCAATAGCACAAGGAAGTTAAAAACATTTTCGGATATTACCTTAACAGTAAAGGAACTAGAACAAGCACTCGTAATCATTGTACGGGCAATGCAGTCTGAGTTTATAGATGACCTAAAGCAATTAAACAAGAAAAATGAAGTAAGTAAAGGAAGTCCGCTCAGTAATCTCTCACCATTTTTGGATTCAAATGGTATCATCAGAGTAGGAGGTCGATTAAACTCATCGTTACTTTCATATGACGCTAAACATCCAATGCTACTTCCTTACAATGATCCAATTGCAAAGTTGCTTATGCAAATGGTGCATGAACAAAATAAGCACTGTGGATCTCAAGCACTTTTGTCACATACAAGACAAAGATATTGGCCAGTCAAGGGAAAATCTGCAGCTCGATCAGTTGTACAACATTGTGTACGATGCACTAAGGCCAAACCCAAGCTACTTAATCAGATCATGGGCAATTTACCAGCTGCACGTGTTACACCAGCTCGGCCATTCATTAATGCTGGAGTGGACTTTTGCGGACCATTTTGGGTTCACTACAAGGTGAGAGGAAAGAAGCCTCAAAAGGCCTACATTGCAGTCTTCTGCTGCTTTGCCACAAAGGCAGTACATTTGGAATTGGTCAGTGATTTGACTACTGAATCCTTCTTAGGATCATTAAAAAGATTTATAAGTAGACGCGGTCATTGTCAAAATCTGTATTGTGACAATGCTACCAACTTTGCAGGGGCAAAAAATCAACTAACAGAATTATCGGAAACTATCCATTCAGACTCAGCCCTAGACATAATCCATAAAGAATGCACATCCAGAGGGATAACATTCCATTTCATACCACCGAGAGCGCCACATTTCGGTGGTCTATGGGAAGCTGCAGTAAAATCAGCTAAGCATCTTCTCATCAGAAGTGTGTCAACAGCGTCATTAACGTATGAAGAACTTGAAACCGTTGTTATTGAAATTGAAGGGATTCTCAATTCACGGCCAATAAGCCCAATGTCAGAAAACCCAAATGATTTAGCCGCATTAACCCCAGGACATTTTCTTATTGGAGAACCACTTACAGCTCAAGTTGACATATATTCTACACCGAATAAAACAAACTTGCTGACTAGATGGAAACTAGTAACGCATATAAAAAATGAGTTTTGGAAGCGATGGTCACGGGAATATCTAAATGAACTACAATATCGTCACAAATGGAAAACTGAAGCAATCAATATTAAACCCGGAGATATGGTCGTCGTTAAAGAAGATAACACAGCTCCTTTACAGTGGCCTTTGGGAAGAATTGAAAAAATATATCATGGTGATGACGGTTTTGTTAGAGTAGTTGACGTTAAAACAGCAAAGGGCATTTATAGAAGGCCAATTACTCGACTGGCACCTTTACCGATAAGTACTGAACACTCCGACGAAACATTTGAGCAATGTCAACCAACTAATTCCAACACCAATCGGAATAATGATGGATCTGAAATTCCTATGAAAAGAATGCGCACTTCTATCAACATTCTTACGGTAGTTATGTGTATCATGCTTTTACCAGTTGTTCTTGCAACAAGCGTTCGCAATAAACAATTTCGAGCACAACTGGGTATTTACTACGAAGGAATCGGCACAGCATTTATCGCACCTACAGAATGGCAACTTTTAATTTATTATGATTTAGAAGGATTTTGGTCGGAATTAGAATTATTTTCAAATGGAACCAAGGCGCTTGATCATCTATGTCAAGAAATGCAGCAAAAGGCAACATGCGCAAATCTAGTAAATTACTTTAAACATACTGAGTCTCGGTTAATAATGGACAGCACATTACTATCTGGGAAAAGACAAAAAAGAGCAGCAATGGATATTGTGGGGAATATTGCCCATTCACTATTTGGAGTACTAGACTCAGAATATGCTGACAATATGGCGCATACAATAACACAAGTTAAACAAAATGAAGCCCACCTGCTCAAACTCTTGAAGAATCAAACGTCAATTATTGATTCCACAATCAACATTATTAAGTTGGATCAAAAAACAGCTAAGAAAAAGTTTGAACAAATTGATTTCCAAATATCACAGATTTATAACCGCATACGTAACAGTAGTGAAGAAGAAAGAACCTCTCATATTTTCTTGTCGTTGTGTGTTCAATTAACTATAATGGCAGCAAACTTAGACCAAACTCAATCTTTACTTCTAGATATTTTAACAAACACTCATCATGGCATAATAAGTCCATTATTACTCACCCCAATCCAACTACAACATGAAGTAGATAACATATTATTTCACCTGCCTGAGTCACTTCAATTACCTGTAAACCGAGAAGACGCATTACAACTATACAAACTCATGAAAGTAACAGGAGGACTTACAAATACCACAGCAACCTTCAGTGTAACTCTACCATTAATTGAAAAAGGCCAGTACGATTTATTTAATCTCATTCCAATTCCAAGGTGGATTAACAACACGTTTGTATCAATGGAAGTATGCTCTTCTTTACTGGCAATCAATACAGTGCAAAAAAGATATTTTCTTATAGATAATTACGGACTCGGCTCGTGCACAGCCATGAAAGAAGAATTGTATATATGCTTAAAGAGCCAAATTCAATACGAACTGAAAGCTGGGGCATGTGCCTGCGAAATAAATTTGTTTCTCAACAAAACGCATTCAGACTGTAATGTGCAAAGATTGACGACAAAGTCTGCTTGGATCTCCCTGCGGCATTCAAACCAATGGATATACGCACTGCCATCTCCTTCTCCTGCAACAGCAGTTTGTAAAAAAGACATCACCCAATTAATCTTAGATGGATCCGGCTTACTAAGTTTAGGACCAGAATGCGTGTTGCAACACAACTCTACAATCATACAAGCGCATCAGAAAATATCAACCTCGATAAAAACGTCTTACTCTAAACTTTGGAATACTACTGAAGAAATTCACAGAAGAACCGTGGAACCCTTGCTAACTGAAATACACAAAGACGAGTATGTTTCACAAATACAAAACTTGACTGCATTACAAAACTCACTAAATGAGCAAGGGATACTTCAGCTTCCAAACCAGATTGATGCACAGAACTACCACCATATAACCGTCGGCTACTCAACATTAATTATTACTGTCGGCATAGTGGTGTATCTTGTCACTAAACGAAAATTCAAATTCACACCAACTCCAGCACCTCGCAATTTACAAACATCTTCAGATTTCACAGTACATGTATAAAAAAAAAAAACCCTGTCACTCAACTAAAAGAAGAATTAAAATCGCCAGCCCAGCATATTCAGCATACCATGGACCATCATAATATTTGAGCTGCACTCAACGGGGGGAGCATGTTTAGAAATCTTTAGATTTAAGTTTCACTTAGAAATAAAATTATTTTTTTTTGTTGTTTTTTGTGTAAAGTCAAAAATTTAGTGTTTACATTAATTTAGTTTGCATTTTTATTTTTTTGTTCATTTTGAAATTTAACGCCCGTTTATTAACTTTTTTGCATTTATGAAAATAATGTATTACTTGCACTTTAATAATTGTCTTTTTTTTATTTTGCACAATTGCTTTAATTTTGTTTGTTTTAATTTTGTGGTCATGGCCAAACGGCTAATGAACTTTAAATTTGCTTAATAAGTAGTTCAAATAACTATAATTTAGTTACATAAGAAATATATTGGAAGTAAGTAGTCATCAATAATTTTGTATTTAAATGAAGAAAATTATAATAAAGTTCCCTTTTTTCTTTTGCATTTTAAAAACTAAAGAGCCAGAATTTTTATTTTGCGGGAACAACTCAGTTTAAGTGCTGTTTGTTGTTCAGTAAAAAACACATTGTCAATCCAGTTTATGTGCTGTGATTGGATCCTTTAAAAATATATATCGAAACATTTAATCCAGTTCAAGTGCTGGTATTAAATATAGAGCTAATTGACAAACGAGTCAATTAACAAATATTTACAAGTTGGTATTAATTATCGATTTTTTTCTCACATTATTAGCTTTGTGAGGATCAATCTTGCGGCGATTAAGAAAAACCTATTTGAAAATACAACAAGTATTTCTTCGGCGATTTCCTCTCAGCAGATTTCTGGCAAAAACTCTGAGAAGTAAATAAAAAATTGCCATGAAAAGTTTTTCAAAAAATCTGTCGTTCGGAGTCGACTTTAAACCGTACGTCCCGCCACTTATATATAAAAATAACACACACAACATAAGTGGTGTGAGAAACTAGGTCAATAATCCTAACTGAAGGGTTGTAATGACCAATTATGTATGTATACGCATTCATATTTATTTTAATATCATGGCACCCTCTACTCAAATTCAAAGTTTGAAGTACTCATCTCATATTCATACTTAACAATACGTATGATGTTGTTGATGTCGGGTCTCCACAACTCAACAAATACACGAAGCACAAAATAAGTATGATTCGCATATGAACACTAAAATACTCACTAGAGTGTTTTGTGTTCTGTCTTCTTTGCTTGTGTGTATTTTTTCTTTTTTTGTAAATGCAACGCAACAACTAAGAGTGTAAATTTTAATGAATGATTCCCGTCACTCAAAACGCATTTATAAGTATTATAAGATATTTTTCTAAAGTTATGAATCTAAATGAGTGGGCTTATGTATCAAACATATTTCGAATGGTATGAGTTTGATGTCAACGTTGTACGCATACTCATGCAACTTGTCTTGACTGTCTAATGGTGAAGGTATAGCACTGGCCATTTTATAGTCACCTAGCAGCAACTCGTTTCCTTGCCGTTCGCATCTTAAGATGCACAAACACTACTCCCTCTCTTCCACCTTCCTATTACCCATTTTCCTAAAAACCTGCACAATGCACTGCATGAGTAGTTTCACCAAAAAAAAAAAGCGAAAAAACGTTTCATTGCTGATCTCTGGTATGTACTTTGGTTGGAAATATTTTCTTCCTTTAGGACACGGAAACACATTGAAAATCAATCTGTTTTACTGTTAGCGTCAAACATTCCACGTGAATTTTCTTTACGATCAGACGATCTGCCATGTGACAAGCATTGAGAATAAAAGAAGTATCCCAGAACATAATACGAATTATCAGAGCTTTGTATGAGGATACAGAACTCTCAGTCCTTTACAACGGCATTATAAGTCAACCATTTCACATAAATGCTGGAGAAAAACAAGGATGCCGCCTTGCCGTTGCCTGATGAGTGGCTCTGAACAAAAGATTTTCAAGAAACTTTTCATGGCAATTTTGATTTTACTCTGAGAGTTTTTGCTAGAAATCTGTTGAGAGAAAGTTGCCGAAGAAATACAGTCAAAGCCCGGTATAACAAATACTCACTTTAACGAATTCGGGATATAATGAATGAGTAAATTTTTTTACATTGACTACCTTATACATATAACGAATGTTTTATAATCAAGCTCAGTATAACGAATGATTTAAAAAACGTGACTCCTCTTATCCAGCCAATGGACCAAAACGCCATTGGCTTAATCAAATTACACTACAGAAATAGCCTGCTTTCAAAAATAGTGGCATCTGAAACAGATGACATCATAAATTTTTTAAAAAGTCTTTCTCTTCATGATGCATCCTGTATGATTGGCTCGCCTGGAACAATGTTAAGGAGGACGAATTATCTAAATGTTGGAAAAAAAAATTCTATTTTCGGAAAATTTTGAGTTTGATGATGAGGACGAGATCCCCCTTTCTAGACTTTTTCAAGGAGATGAAGTACAGTGTATAAGACGTGGAGTCAGACTATTAAGTACTATTTTTCCAAATGTAACCAAATTTAAATCGAAAAACCATTAGTACTTCGAGAAATACAGAAAAAAGCTCTTCAAATGAGTCTTCAAGTTACTTGTAAACAAACTTTTTTTCAACCAACTTAAATAATTTTTAACACTTTTACTCACTTATTGATTATCAAACGTTATTTTAAGGACATATCTATATATTTTTAATAAAATAAATTAAATTTACTTTTCTTTTTTTTAATAAATTTTTGATAAAAAAAAAAACTTTGCGATATAACGAATTTTTCACTATAAAAAAGGGACCTGACAATATATCGCTCGTTATACCGAGCTTTGACTGTATTTGTTCATATTTCGTTTAGTTGGAGATGCATGACCTGAAGTTTGAATACACTATCTACTAGACTACAACGGCTTCACACAAAACCATATTCTTCGTAAATAGAGAACATGAAACAATTCATTTTGTTATCGTTTTGAAATCGTTTATTAATGATACCCTAGTGTTGGAAATTGATTTGTGCAACATATTGCAAATCAATGCGTATTTAAAGCAATAAAAACAAAGCAAAAATGAAATACAGGTATCCCTCCTACAACACGGTATCCCACAACACGATTTTACTGTAACACGATTAAAAAAATTTCCGAAAACCTCTTATAACACGGTACTTCTACAACACTATTTTTTTTTTTTAAGAAAATTATAATATTGACATAAAATACAACTTTGGTATACCCGTATTTTATTATTTCAAGAATGCAAGTCTTAATTTATTTTTTGCGTATGTGCAACTTACTTATACTTACTTACACTTATTCCATAAGAAGATCATTACAATGGATTTTAGACCTAACTGATTCAAAATCTATTTATGTAAAGGAAGTTTGGAAGCAATCGTAAGTTCGGAAGAAAGAAGTTTGGATCGATATCATATCCTTATCGCTGAAAGAACTGAAAATTACAACATTAAATCGATGTTGGAAAAAGATATGGTAGTTGAGATAGAAAACGTGCATGAATCAGGAGAAAATGAAATTGATGGCATATTAGAACTTGCTAGGTCGATCGGAGGAGAAGGGTTTGTGGATATGGCTATTGAAGATGTGCAAGACTTATTAGTAGAACAAGAAGTTGTGGAAGCAGCAGAGAAATCGTATCCGAACCCCAAGTGAATGAAATCGATTTTAGCTCTGACGAAGATAATGAAGTAAATAATTTGACACTAAAAAATTACAGGAAAGATTAGACTTGGCCAAAAAATTGGAATTATGTATTGTTCTTGGATGCAGACCCTTGCGCTGAAAGAAGGCGAAAATTCAAAATTCACGAAATTTACAACAACCTTGGACGGACAAGGTAGCAAGTTCAGAAAGTGAAGATGATATTATTTAGCCGAAAAAACGTTCCCATTTAATTGAATTGAGCAGCGCTGATGAAGAAAATTACTAAACTAAATTCATAATATACATTCATATATATTTATGCCGGGAGGGATGGAATGCATGCAAACAAGGTAAAGTTACTGACTGTGGCCAACATGGCGACCACCAGGACGATCCTTGCCTTGCTGTATTCAAGTTGACACGCAGCCTCCTCGTGGCCCCTCCTGGATGGCATTCTAGCACCCGCTAGATGTTAACTAATGCGTGCAGCGAAGTCCAATCCCCTGGACGTTAAATTCGGGTTGTGCGTAGGTCTTGGAACCCACCACATAAAAACTTCATCCAATGAAAACCACAACAACAAACCGTAAAAAGATCCCCTCTAAAGTTGACGACCACGGCAAACGTTTCAAGGACAACGATTTAAGAATAGGCACATGGAACGTCCGCACCCTTTACAGGGTAGGCGCTTCCGCCCAACTGGCGGATGCCCTCATGAAATGTAGGACTGACATCACTGCCATACAGGAAATGCGATGGATAGGGCAAGGATGCAAAAGGCTGGCATCTTGCGATGTGTATTACAGCTGCCATGTTGATAAGCACGAATTCGGATGCGGATTTGTGGTTAATAAGAGACTTCGTCACCTTGTCTCTGGGTTCACGCCAGTGAACGAAAGAATAGCCACAATCCGCATCAGGGCAAAATTCTACAACATCAGCCTAATTTGTGCTTACGCCCCGACGGAAGATAAGGACGATGTGGTTAAGGATGCCTTCTACGCTAAACTCGAGGACGTATACGATAAGTGCCCGGCCCATGACGCCAAAATCGTCCTCGGGGATTTTAATGCGAAGGTCGGGCGGGAAGGTATCTTTGGCCCCACTGTCGGACAGTTCAGCCTCCACGCGAACACTACCTCCAATGGTATGAGGCTGATCGATTTCGCCGCGGCGCGTAACATGGTAGTATGTAGCACCAGGTTTCAGCATCTCGACATTCACAAGGCCACTTGGATGTCCCCCGATCGATCAACATCCAACCAGATCGATCATATTGTGATTGACGGAAGGCATGTATCCAGTGTACTAGATGTGCGCACATTTAGAGGTCCAAACATCGACTCGGACCACTACCTTGTCGCAGCCAAGTTTCGATTGCGCATTTGTGCCTCGAGGACTGCGCGCTCTAGTGCATTGCGAAAGCTGGACGTTAAGAAGCTGCGATCACAAAGGACAGCTGAGGCGTTCTCCGCTCAACTCTCGGATAAGCTCCGTCATTCCCCATCCAATCTCAACGACATTGGCGGATTGTGGGCCAACATCTCCCACTCCTTGCGCAATACTGCGGAAACAGTCCTTGGTTTCGAGCGCCCACCACAACGAAATCAATGGTACGATGAGGAGTGTCGCGAGGCAGCTGCAGCGAAAAACGCCGCGTACAAGAAAACGTTGCAGTCGGCCGCTACGCGAGCCATTGTCGAATACTACAGAGAGAGGAGAAGGGATGAGAGACGCCTTTTCAGACGCAAGAAGAGGGAGCAGGAAAGGCGTGAGCGTGAGGAAGTCGAGAAGTACAGATGTAGGAATGACGCTCGAAAATTCTATCAAAAGGTTAAGCGTCTGACCGAGGGGTATAAGCCCGGAGCGTCTTCCTGCAAGGATGAGGATGGAAACCTGGTTACAGATCCGCAGGGGGTGCTGAGGTTGTGGAGGAAACACTTCTCTACTCTGCTGCAAGGCGATGACGACATCAATACCGCCTCTAGAGATGATGTTCCGAACCCAATCGATGATGATGGCGTGGAGATCCCGCCAATGCCAATTTTTGTTTGTTTTTTATGTATTTACGTAGATTTATATTTGTTTTTTTTTTTATATTTAATTAGACTTTTATTTATTACGTTATTTTTAATAGAAATAAAGTCTCTTCTGTGGCATTAAAATATTTTTTTGGAACTTAACACCTGTTTTTGTACCAGCTTCTAGTCTCCTATAGCACGGTTTCACATAACACGTCATATTATAAGAACCTATCGACCGTGTTGTAGGAGGGATACCTGTAAAGAAATAGGCAAACAGTGGGAAACGATTATGTTGCAACAGCATACCACCTCATATAAGCATTTGGAACCAATTATGGCACACGTTGCCTACAACAGCTTATAAATTCGAATATTTCAATTGAATTCTATTTAGTCAACTGAATACGTAGCAATATTTCATTGTGCTGGCTGGTTATATAAAGTCGAATTAAAAAAAAAAAAACACAAACAAACAAACATTTAAAAACACTCACTCACCTACTCTTTGGACAAGCAACAAGACAAAGTGGTAAACAATCATCTTTTTGTTGTATTTTTTTTTTTTTTTAACATAAAGATGTGCAAATAGCCTTAAAAAATCAATGTGGTGTGCAGGCAATGCAAAGAATCTCTTACAGAGAGCGTGAGCGCGTGTGTGGCACGTCAATTCCCTTGAGGGCATGTCAAACGTCGAGCATCTCAAATGAAGATCGTACGTATCTATATATTTTACATTTACTTTACATTCGTACATTGTACAATGTTTATGTTTTCATTCCATTGCTTTGCTTTGACATTTTATCCTTCATGTGTTGCTCTTTCTTTTTGTTTTTCTTTGCATTCTGCAATCAATTGAACGAATTGAAAACGAAACAAATCTGCCATTTAATGTGACACTGATATGCGTAAATAGCACCTCAGAATAATACCCACACACAGTCACTTCATGTGTGTGTTCCCTCTTTGTGCATGCGTATTAGTGTGTGATGTTGTGCAAATATTTTGAAAAACACGAAAACAAAACCAGAACAAGAAAGGATCATCAATTTGAAAATTTGCCAAAGAATTTGATATTTTTGGTCAACTAGACAAAGGAGCAGGAGCAAAAAAATAACAAAAAAAAAGAAAACACAGATAGGGACAGCAGCACCGTTGCAGCACCCTTGCAGCAAACTAAGGAAAAAGGGTAGGGGTTCTCTCTAACTGTGATCCGATGGATGGAATGAAAAGAATTAATTTGTTTGGAAAACATTTAACAACAACAACAACAATAAATTTTTTAACAGCATGTCAAAGAGACTTTGTTTCATTTCATTTCATTTGACTGTGATTTGATGTGTTATTTAAGGCCTCAAATATTTAGGCAGACTTTTGAAATAAAGAAGAACACAACTGAGCAGCACACACCGAATGACCATTTAATGGATGTACAAGATAAACCTTCTTGCTGATTTCCACTTCCTCCACTTAGTTCTTCACAAAGCAGCATTTTGAGGATTTGTGTGTAACAAAACAGTCAACAAACCAAACAAACGAAGAGCACAGGCCAAAATATTCTAGGAGTTCTCTCTAACCATTAGAAACTCAGCAC
The DNA here is from genome assembly GCA_927399465.1 of Sarcophaga caerulescens. Lineage (NCBI taxonomy): Eukaryota > Metazoa > Arthropoda > Insecta > Diptera > Sarcophagidae > Sarcophaga > Sarcophaga caerulescens. The sequence continues at coordinate 2,317,709 of OV656866.1, forward strand.
GTCCTGTATAGATCCCACTCACACACATAAGCCAAAGTATTTTTGTATGCATTTGTTTAGGCATTAGTTCCATCCTGTCCACAATTGTAATCATCATTGCACAAATCCCCGTTGCAACTCTGGCCAAAATATTTTGTGAAAGTCGCAGCGGGGTTGCAGCAATACATTCGTTCGCTCTGCAAACAAATTTTAATGAACGCACAAGGAGAGAGAGAGAGAGAGAGAGTGAGCATAAAAGTACGGGGGAGGAGGTATAAAATGTAAATCAAAACTGATACTGATTGAATCCTGCCTAGTTAGTTGGTTTGCAATTAAAAGAATCTGTTCCGCAATCAGGGTGGCTTTTTCACAGCAGGACTATCACTATTTAGCACACAACCTAAACAACAACAACGAAATCTAAAGCAAGATTGATTGCTTATAATATGATGGATTCCTTATGGATATTTAGAAAGAAAATATGTAATCGAATACATAAGGTGTAGTAAAACGAAAAAATAAAGTTTCTATTTTGGAAATGTCCTATTCAAATAAAATATGCCACGCAATGTTATATGTATGTTGTGAAAGTAATTCCATTAAATAAGGAAGACACAAATAATAAGGAAAAGAAAAAACAAACAAAAAAATTCATCATCACATTTATAAATTTGACTAGCTGGCCCGGCCCGCGTTGCTGCGCCACCAACTAAAATAAATTTGAAGGAAAAACATTAAACGAATGTCCAATTAATTTTGAATCATTTTATTGATTTTGTTTCCCGTTGTCCTTATGATTCAGATGAACGAGCTTGAGTAGTATGCATTCGATCAGTTTCTAATCTCACTTTTCGTTGTTCAAGTGGTTCAAGCGAACGGGTCTCAGCGGCATATATTAGAAGATTTTCCAGTCTCAATGCTCGTCTGATTCTGAGGCTCGTAATGCTCTTTTCTTTTCATTTTGAATAATTTTCAGTGACGCCATCCATTGGAAATTAATCGAACCAACCTCCGTCGACTCATACGCAACAATTTTGTTAAAGAATGCACAGTTTACGATTTAGTTCATTTTGAGTAATTTTCAATGGTGCCACCAGTCGGAAATTGGTCATATTCACTTAGAAACCTTCTTCGGCTCATGCGCAACAACTTTGCTAAAGATCATAACATGATCAAATGCACAGTTTACGGTATAATTCATTTTAAGTAATTTTCAGTGGCGCCACCTATCGGATATTGGTCATACCAACTTAGAAGCCTTCTTCGGCTCATGCGCAATAACTTTGCTAAAGATCATAACATGATCAAATGCACAGTTTACGATTTAATTGATTTTAAGTAATTTTCAGTGGCGCCCCCTGCCGGAAATTAGTCATACCAACTTAGAAACCTTCCCCGGCTCATGCGCAACAACTTTGCTAAAGATCATTACATGATCAAATGCATAGTTTACGATTCTATAAGGTACATACAAACAAACAAATTGGATTTTGCCACGCCTCTCCGCCCACAGACCGGAAATAAAAAATCAGACTTCAGAGTGTTACCCGCCTGAATATTCTGAAGATTCCCTGAAAATTTTATCAAAATCGGCCCAGCCGTTTTGGAGTCTATACGTTACATACATACACACATCCACTTTTATATATGTATATAGATTTTGGAACAGTTTCGGTGTTTTCAACGTGGCTAAACTCGTTAGGTAAGGTTAGGTTAGGATATTTCGGAGTGGTAGCTCTGATATTACAAAGCTCACTTGAGCACGCATAGCGGTCCGTTGTGATGCCACGGGTGAACGCAGTCCCTGTACTGTCCAAGTTCCACCAAAATCAAGGAAAAGGAAGAAGTTGTTCAGCGCAAGGGCTGCACAACAAAATCACGACTACCCCGCACTGGAAAACCATCCAGAAAGTTTAATGAGCAAAGCTATATCCTTGATGTCAATAGATGATAGCTCCGTTAAGCTAACAAGAAATGGGGAGCCAAATAACCAATATCTACACCTAGCAAGAGACGGGCACTGACAAAGAAAGTGAATAACAGTCTCCTCTAAACTCGTATTGAGCTGCTTATTTGAAATGTCTATTGCTTCTTCATAGTCTCCAATTAATATCGAATCGAATTAAAATATTGACTCAATAAGCCTCATTGGACTCGATGACTTTTATTAAAACAACCATCAGAGATCAGCAATGAGTATTCAAAAAGATGAGTAGAATCGAATCATACTCATAATTTATGATACTTACACGCATTCATAAAGGGCTATCCATTTCGTGGTTTCAAAAGTATGGGACTAGAATTCGACATCTGTCAAACTAAGTTGTGAAACCAATTTTTTTCTTTTCAGTTGAAAGTCTGACATTGAGGAAAATGGATCGCTTAACTATCACACAACGCATAAAAATTATCAAAACGTACTACAAAAATGGTGATTTTGACCAGAGATCAGCAACGAGTATTCAAAACGATGAGTAGATTTGAGTCATACTTATAATTTCAGCTACTTATACGCATTCATACTTATTTTAATATCATACTCATACTACTCATATTCAAAGTTAGAAATACTCATCGTACTCATACTTAACAATACGCACGATGTTGTTGATTTCGACTCTCCATGATTCAACATATATACGAAGCACAAAATAAGTATGATTCGAGTAGTACGAACACCACAATACTCGCTAGAAGGTTGTGTGTGCGCTTTGCTTACTGTCTTTGTCTTTTCATTTCTCTTCTTTTGTAAATGCAACAATAACTACTACTGTAAATTTTGATGAATGATTCGAGTAACTCGAATCATTCGTAAGTATTATAAGTATTTTTCTAAATTTATGAATCTGAATGAGTAGGCGTATGAATCAAACAATAAATCGAATGTTGTGAGTTTGATGTCAACGTTGAACTCATACTCATTGCAACCTATACTTATAAATCAATGTTGTAGCGAGTACGAATGAATCAGAGTAGTTGAATTTTAATACTCTTGACTCACTCATACTCAAAATTTCATAAGTACCTATGAGTAGCGAAAATACGATTCATTGCTGATCTCTGATTCTGACACAGCCGCGTATCGTGCTTTTCTGGAACAAAATTTTCTTCAGCGATGAAGCACATTTCACACTCGGTGGGTATGTTAATAAACAAAATTGTCGTATTTGGGATTCTGAGAATCCTCAAGTAATTGAAGAGAGGCCATTTCATGCAGAAAAAGTCACTGTTTGGTGCGCTCTTTGGTCCGAAGGTGTGATTGGACCTTACTTCTTCGAAAACGACGATGGAACGACTGTCACCGTCAATTCGGAGCGTTATGGTCATATGATAACCGACTTTTTTTTGCCTGCTATTGAAGAATACGACTTGGAGAATATGTGGTTTCAACAAGACGTTGCCACATGCCACACAACTCGAGCGAATATGGCTTTATTGCAAGAGACATTTCCTGGCCGTGTAATTTCTCGTCGTGGCGATATCAACTGGCCACCAAGATCATGCGATTTGACACCATTAGACTTTTTTTTTGTGGGGCTACCCGAAAGACCGTGTTTATGCAGATAAACCTTCAACTCTTGAGCACTTAAAAACCAACATTCGTCAAGTTATGGCTGAGATACCGCCCAATATGTGTCAAAAAGTGGTCGAAAATTACCTCAAAAGAATCAATGCTTGCAACACTTCTCGTGGAGGTCATTTAAATAAAAAAGAAATAAAGAAAATAAGAAATACAATAAAAAAGAAATTTCATGAAAAAAAAAAATATTTTATATGTGTTTTATTTACGTTTACTTTTGAAACCACAAAATGGATAACCCGGTACTTATTTTAATACATATCATGGCACCCTCTACTCATATTCAAAGTTTGAAGTACTCATCTCATATTCATACTTAACAACATGTATGATGTTGTTGATTTCAACTCTCAATAACTCAATATATACACGAAGCACAAAATAAGTTTGAATCGCTTATGAACAGTAAAATACTCACTAGAGTGTTGTGTGTTTGCTCTGCTTGCTGCTCTGTCTTCTTTGCTTGTGTGACTTTTTTCTTTTTTTTTGTAAATGCAACGCAACAACTAAGACTGTAAATTTTGATTAAAGATTCGAGTAACTCGAATCATTTATAAGTATTTTTATAAAGTTATGAATCTAAATGAGTAGTGGACTTTTGAATCATACATATTTCGTATGGTATGAGTTTGATGTCAACGTTGTACGCATACTCATTGCATGCAACTTGTACTTATAAACAGTGGTGTTGTGCTAATTTTTTTTTTTACCGGAACGCGTATATATAATTATATAGACAGGGCCGAAAAACAAGCCGGTTCGTTCCGGTTTTTGTTCCGGTTCGGGTTCGGTTCAAACCCTTTTTTATAAAAATAAATATAAAAATTCGTCAAAAATTAGAAAAAAAAAATCAGCAATTCTTTTTAATTTTTTTTTTTTTTTCAAAACGTCAGCCAATTCTCGTTATCAGAAATCATCTTTAGTTCCGGAACGCGTTCCTGTCCAAAAAGGAAGTACCGGAACCACGTTCCGGAGCGTTCCGGCTCGACAACACCACTGCTTATAAATCAACGTAGGTTGTAGTGAGTATGAATGAATCAGAGTTAAATTTCAATATTGTTGACTCCACTTATATTCAAAATTTCATGAGTGTTTATGAGTAGCGAAAAAACGATTCATTGCTGATCTCTACTGCACAATCACAGAACCTTTAAAGACAATTTTTTTAAGGCATCGTGTTCTCCAAAAGCACTTAAATAATTCGTATTTCGCTAATATCAACAACTGTCATATATTACCAAAAAAGAAAAACAATGAATTTCTTTTTATTACACCTACTAACATAATTTCAATGCACATTTTTATGCTCACATACCTTTATCAGTTCGTTTTTAATTTTGTTTTAATATGACATTTCTCTGCATCTCTGCGTCTCTGTAGAAAAATAAGTCGTTTTGCTTAGCAAAACTGGTGTTTAAATGGCACACTTGGCGTAACTCTGATTGCAAGGACAAAAGAAAATCGTAACCAGAAGGACACTGAACGTGTTCGACATACGTTAGACGTTTGTTGTGACTTCTTTTCCATTTCCATACATTTTCTGCTTCTTAAAAGCAACAACAAACACGAAAGGAAACAAACAAAATTGTTTCGTTTGCAGTATCAAGTCATTGGCACGAGCAATGAATGCCATTCAATGAGATTCTGATATCCTTCATGATTTATGCAGGCACTGATTGTGTGTGTGTGTGTGTGTGTGTCTTTGGAATTTATGTGTACCATTTGCCAACATTTTCTTTTCTTTTTATGATTACTCTGTACTTTTTCCATAGAATTCACAAACAATGAATCGAAAAAAAAACAAAAAAACAAAAGACCTTGACGTGTCGATTTGAATTATTGTCCTTAAAATGGAAATCATTTTGCAAAGATAACATAATTATGTAGAGCTCTGGATTCTTGGGTGGTCCAGAAGGATAAAACCATCGATGGGGCAGGGAAATTCAAATAAAATGAAGTGCAATACAATTGCCATACATTTGTATTCCACATACTAACTAATGATGATCTCTGTAAACATTTTAAGTTGACGACTTCAGTGTAGTGTGGCTTGCAATGATTTTGCATGCAGTCTTTGAAACGTTTTATCTGTTTGCAATATCCATACATACATACATACATACGTAGCATTGAGGAATCATAACTTTTGTTATGTGGAAATAGAATTTTAATTAGTCAGACATTCAACAAATATTTTCGTAAACAATTGATATTATCAATTCATTTATATCGGGTCCGCCATCTAACGTTTTTTTTTTCCAACTAGTGCTTATTTCGTGAATGGTAACACTTAGCTCATATCTGATTTGACAGATACAGTCGAACTTCTCTAATTTGAACTTCTATTACTTGAATTTTCTGTAAGTTAGAGCACATCTCGTGGCAACAGCATCTTGGAGAGAAATTCTATCAGGTTTTACTTCTTTAACTTGAACTTCCATAACATGAATTCCTCTATAAATTGAAGAAAAACGGTAGTACAACGTTTCTATAATTTGAATTTTTTCGAAAAAAATTTTGTTTTCCTGTCAAAAATTACCGAATTAGCCGCCAATAGTGAATATATGTTGAAATTTATACATACCGCTCCTTTATTGCAACATAGTCATATCTCGAAAAATTAAAAATTTGTAGTTACTTAAGCAAAACTGCTCTTTTAGACCTTCTGTACTTGTAGAAAAAAAAAATCTGTTTTATATCCCAATCTGAACCGAAGTTATAGCAAAAAGTGTTTACGGCAATTAGATCATAGGACTTATGTCTTGAAAACTTAAATCGCATTTTGCCAAGTTCAAGTTTTTTTGAGATATGACTATGTTGCAATAAAGGAGCGATACGTAGTTCGAATTAAAGGAAATTGTAAACACGATAGTAATGTGCTGGAATGCATTCACAACTTATCAAGAGCTTGGGATATTGATGCCACTAGAAAGACAATTTCAAACTGCTTTACAAAGTCTGGATTTAGACAGCATTCAGTGTGGGAGGGAGAAGATAACATATCTTTGGTATTATTAAATGATTTTAACGACAATGAGAATGTTTTAAAATATAACTATGAAGTCTGGCTACATTTGAATGAACTAGAATCTATAAGTTGTACTGTTCAAGACTTTTTGGACATCGATAATGAATTGATTACTTCTGAATTTCCAACTGATGAAGATATTATTGACTGAATATATCATCGAATCAGAACCACACTCTGGAGAAATAGTAGATAGCGATGTGGACGAAGTTGAGGAAACAGTTAGACTACCGTCCAGACAAGTTATAAATGATTCATTTAAGACTTTAAATGTACTCTTGAATACAAATGAAAACGCAAAAGATGACCTATACAAAGCACTACACAAATTAGAATCACTTTTTGCTCAAGCAAATGTGAAGAAATTCAATCAAAAATTACTGAGTATTTTAGTAAATAATTATATACCTTTACAAAATTACAAATAGCTGTTGTTTATTTAATTTGGATCATTTTTAAATTTTATTCCCAAAGTTGAAGTTTCTATAAGTTGAAGTTTTTTTCTGGATAATGGTGATTCAATTTATGGAAGTTCGACTGTAATTAGTTTTATCCTTCCGCTGAACGAATATGGTTGTGTATACGCTTGAACAACACTGGGAAATATTGCGACATTACTTTGAAAATCATGATAATGTTGCAGAATGTGTGCGAAAATTGCGTACAGATTTTGGAAGAAGAGAAGCACCGTCAGTTCCGTATGTTCGTTATCTTGTGAAAAACTAGTGAAAGAAACTGACATCCTCATCGATAAACCAAAGCGTGAAAAGCCAAAAACAGTGCGTACACCCGAGACTATTGCTGCTGTGGCAGAAAGTGTGCGTGAAGCGCCATCAACATCAATGCACCGTCGTTCTCAACAATTGAACATTTCGGAGACATCATTGAGACGAATTTTGCATAAAGACCTTGGTATGACGCCATACAAAGTCCAATTGGTTCACGAGTTGAAGCCAATTGACCATCCAATGCGTTTTCGCTTCGCTAAGTGGGCCTGCGATCGACTAACAGAAGATGCCGATTTTGGCAAAAAAAAAAAATCATCTTCTCAGATAAAGCTCATTTTGATCTTGGCGGGTATGTAAACAAGCAAAATTGTCGCATTTGGGGCACAGAGCCGACACACCCAAACCGAGTCACTGTTTGTTGCGGATTTTGGTCCAGAGGCATAATTGGGCCATTTTTCTTCGAAAATGAGCAAGGAGTGGCCGTTACAGTCAATGGCGATCGTTATCGGACCATGTTGAACGAATTTTTGTTCACAAAAATTGAAGAGGAGGATATTGGCAACATTTGGTTTCAACAGGACAGCGCTATGTGACACACAGCCGAAGCTACACTCGATGTTTTGCGCCCTATTTTTGAAGATCGCATTATCAGCCCCAGAGCTGATGTCGTTTGGCCACCTCGGAGCTGCGATTTGACACCGTTGGACTATTATTTGTGGGGTGCCGTCAAAGATAAGTGTTACGTCGACAAGCCAGAGACAATTGACGCTTTAAAGGATAATATTCGTGAAGCCATTGGTGAAATACAGCTGCACACAATCGATAATGTGCTTAAAAATTGGACCGATCGTGTAGGCTACTGCATGGTCAGCCGAGGCAGCCATTTGAATGAAATTATTTTCCATTATCAAACGGAAGGATTGTACTTTCAAATAATAAAAGAAATTTGAGAAAATATTCTGTAGTTTTTTTTAAAGCATTTTCAAAAAAAAAAAAGTTATTTGGCGGACCCTTTATATTAATATCATGCTTGTTTGCAAAAGTCATGATTATTTTTATGAAACTAAGGCCCAGCATCTGAATGTTTCCTGAAAACATTCCCTAAGATATACTCCAACAGTCAGGATGTCTCAAAGTTCTTTCCATACGTCATATCCGACGTCCAAGCTTGTCCACAAAATATCACCTATTCCCACAAGAAACGGGCAGGCTATTATAAGGACTGGGTCTTTATAAAGAATAGAGAATATATGCAATAGTAAGGTTTTTCAACCTGAGGTACGATGATCAGAATGTATGATCTGGGCTTTGCAAAAGACTCCGTACAAATTTACACCGAATGCCCTATGTTGGTTGGAACCGAAACGAATATGTCCCCAAACGGGAAATTACCATAATTTTCGATAGCCAGACGGCTATGAAAGCACGGAGTTCTATTGTGATGAACACTAGCACGGCTAGACAGGCACTACCATTAAACTTTTTGTGAATCCCCTTGAGGACCTGTAATTTAATTGACATTGCGATCGTGACCTCTGTCAACAATAGGTCAGCGGACACGAGCAGAAGGAATCTGGCCATCTACAGTTTTGTAGATGGGGTTATTACGGAGCATTGCATTATGTGCACGCATGCGAGACGCATTTGTCTTCTGATTTCTGTAAAAGCTGTAGAGATGAAGGAGAAAGATAGAAGATAGAGATGAACTGTCATGCATTGATTTTAGCAATCTCCGGCGCTTCGTCGTAAGCTCCGGAAGATCCAGAACTGGGATATAAATGGAAGCTGTAATATCACAATGGGCTATATGTGGCCTGAGTGTGCTCACTCAAACTCCTTTGCCTATTTACCTATGATCTGGGCTACAAATAATTTCGCAAACCTTCACTGATAGTCAGATAACAATCAGGGCAATTCCAATCCAGTGATAACAACAATTAACAATTACTCAAGAGATGAAACAGTACGCGTTACATAATATGAAAATCTAGTTAGCCTGGAGATCAAACGCAGGATTACTCTTGCCAACAGGTGCTACTATGGTCTCAATAGGCAATTGAGTAGCAGAGACCTCTCTCGTGCGACAAAACTAATATTCTACAAGACGCTCATCCTAGGGCATGGACCCTATTAAGAACTGATGCAGCAGCCTTGAGAGTATTCGAGAGAAAAGTCCTACCTAAGATCTTCGGTCCAGTGCGAGTTGGCGATGATTTCCGCATTCGAACCAACAATGAGCTGTATGAGCTCCTCAACGACATAGACGTTGTACAGCGTATTAATATCCAGCGGCTGCGCTGGCTCGGCCATGTCGTTCGAATGGAGGAGGATGCTCCGGCGAGACTGGTATTTGATGAGGAGATTTGCGGAAGTCGCCAAAGAGGACAACCTTGTTTGCGTTGGAAGGACCAAATCGAGCGGGCCCTGTCATCGATTGGTGTGACCAACTGGCGTAGACGCGCAAGAAGCAGAGGCGCCTGGCAGGATGTGTTGCGGCAGGCCGAAATCCGTTAATCGGGTTGTTAATGGCCAATTAAGTGAGTAAGTAAGTTAGCAGGGAGTAATTGGAAATGTAGAACGAATATTCTGGCTTATATGTACACCTGACCTAACTGCAGGGCATGTTATGCTAGAGATATCGAAACAATGGAACATTTCATAAGTTTGAGTTTCTAATATTTTGTTGATGATATTCTTATAACAAAGGTAACTCCACTCAGAAGAGTGGGCTGAATGAAGTTGAGGAAGTTTGTGCAAGATACAGACTAGAGATGAGCTATGAATCGTTTTTTCGCTACTCATAAGAACTCATGAAATTTTGAATATAACTGAGTCAACAATATTGAAATTTAACTATGTACTCTGATTCATTCATACTCACTACTCGCGTTGATTTATAAGTACAAGTTGCAATGAGTATGCGTACAACGTTGACATCAAACTCATACCATTCGAAATATGTTTGCTTCATAAGCCTACTCATTTAGATTCATAACTTTAGAACGATACTTATAATACTTAGAAATGATTCGAGTAACTCGAATCACTCATCAAAATTTACAGTCTTAGTTGTTGTTGGCATTTACCAGAAAAGAAAAATGACACACAAGCAAAGAAGACAGAGCTAATACACAACCTTCTAGTAAGTATTTTAATGTTCGTACGCGAATCATAATTATTTTATGCTTCATGTATTGGTATTGAGTTATGGAGAGTCGTAATCAACAACATCATACGTGTTGTTAAGTATGAATATGATGAGTACTTCAAACTTTGAATATAAGTAGAGAGGCTCTTCCAAGATATTAAAATAAGTATGAATGCGTATAAGTAAAGGGTGATTTTTTTAGCTATTATCTTTTTGGCAACACTGGTTTAAACAGCTCACGCACGTTTCGTGTTTTGTTTTACTGTCAAATGTCTTCAGTTTGGTCTATAATTTAATCATGAATCGTTTTACAAACGAACAACGCTTGCAAATCATTGGAAAGTTGGCCGAAGATCCATTTCTTTATCGAAAAATTGTGTTCAGCGACGAAGCTCATTTTTGGCTCAATGGATACGTAAATAAGCAGAATTGTCGATTTTGGAGTGAAGATCAGCCAGAAGCATTGCAAAAGCTACCAATGCATCCAGAAAAAGTCACAGTTTGGTGCGGTTTATGGGCTGATGGCATCATTGGACCGTACTTCTTCAAAGATGCTGCGAATCGTAACGCCTTAAGACTATTTTTTGTGGGGCTATGTTAAAGCTTTAGTCTATACAGACAAGTCCGCTTCAATTGACGCATTGGAAGACAATATTGAGGTCTATAATTTAACCATGAATCGTCTTACAAACGAACAACGCTTGCAAATCATTGGACCGTACTTCTTCAAAGATGCTGCGAATCGTAACGTAACTGTGAATGGTGAGCGCTACCGTGAGATGATATTCAACTTTTTTTTTTGCCCAAAATGCAAGAGCTTGACTTGCATGACATGTGGTTTCAACAAAACGGTGCCACATGCCACACAGCACGCGTAACAATGGACTTATTGAGAGGCGAGTTCGGTGACACATTTTATTTCACGTTCGGAACCGGTGAATTGGCCGCCTAGATCGTGCGATTTAACGCCTTTAGACTATTTTTTGTGGGGCTATATTAAAGCTCATGTCTATACAGACAAGCCCGCTTCAAGTGACGCATTGGAAGACAACATTGAAGCATTTATTCGTGAGATACCGGCCGAAATGTTGGAAAGAGTATGCCAAAATTGGACTAAGCGGATGGACCATTTGAGGCGCAGTCGCGGTCAACATTTGCATGAAATAATCTTCAAGCATTAAATTATATGGACCGTACTACATACATACTACATATTTGGTCATTACAACCCTTCAGTCAGGATTATTGACCTAGCTTATGTGTTGTGTGCGTTTATTTTATACATAAGTGGCGGGACCTACAGTTTAAAGTCCACTCCGAACGACAGATTTTTTTGAGAAACTTTTCATGGCAATTTTATTTACTTTCAGAGTTTTTGCCAGAAATCTGCTGAGAGGAAATCGCCGAAGAAATACTTTTTGTATTTGGTTTTGATGTCTGGCCTGGGGTTCGAACCCTGGCTTTACGTCTAATAAGCCAACACACTACCTACTAGACTACGGCGACCGTACTATCGATTCAAATAAAGATTTCATGCATTTTTCTGAATTTTATGTGTTTTTTTTTTTTTGAAAAATTTTCCTATAGCTTTTAAAAAATCACCCTATATAAGAAATTATGAGTATGATTCGATTCTACTCAGCTTTTTCAATACACATTGCTGATTGCTGGTATGATGGCGTGAGCACAACAAGCCTACATCATGACTGAGCTAACATGCCGATAACCATGAGACCTTGGATAATGGTTTCTATCTACCTATCCATCTAAGTTTACCGAATTGGCAAATCAAATTTAATTTTGTTTTTTTTTTATTTTTTTTTCTTTGTTGAATCACTTTCATTATCTGGAATGTATTTGTGTTTGAGTATTTTTTGTTGTTCGTTTTTTTTGCAATAAAACATTTAAATTTTATGACTTTTTACAGTAGTTCCCAGTTATAACAACAACAACAACAAGAACAACAGCAATAATAAATTGTAATAAAATAAAATGAAATACACTAGAGCCCCGACTTGCGTCGTTAATGGGGACCGGAGAATTGCGACGCAAATCGAAACGACGCAAATCGAATCAAATTTTTCTATACAAATGCATTGAAATTCATCAAACTGAAGAAAAAAAATTAATATTTCGGATAAAACAGAATTATGAAAATATTTTTCATTATTTTATTAAGTTCAGTAAAGTTTTCTCTAATTACACTATGCGACAAAATAAAGAAAATTAAATACACCCGGCTAATGACTTAGTGTAGATTGTGAGTTTTGTTAAGTAGATCTCAAAACTATTTTTTTTATATTTCTCGAACCCTCCAAACTTTTTTTATTTGACAAAAACTGTTTGGTTAGACTTTACGCGCAAATTTCTGTATTACTCAAACATTTCTGACCCGATTTCCAAAATTTAAATCTTGTTGGAAAGGGAAGAGATGGACCTTTAAAACGTTATACATATATCTATTATTTGACTTAATATGCTATGAGTTTTGACGAGGTAAACTTGGAAAATGCGAATTTTTTTCATATTTTTTCAAGTTTGTCCATTCATAGTAGCAAACTTTAATAAAAAAATTTAGGATAAGTGATAATATTATTAAAGCCTGTGCTCTTGTGAAGAGATTGAGTCATTAGTTGATGAAATCGGACAAAAATTACCGTAGTTATTATTTAAAGAGTCTAACAGTCGAGTGATATTTTTTATATATGTCATCTCATCAAATGAACTTTTAGTTCAAAAATTTTCAGAATTTTTGACGGATCTCGATTGTTTATCACAAAATGTGTCAGTTTCACCTTTGAGTGACCACCAGAAGTTTGCCAATGTTTGCGCAAAGAGAAATAATGATATTTGCAAAAAACACAAATATTAGCCGACTTCTGGAAGTCCTGCAAAAATATAAATTAACAAAAAAACTTAACAAAAATCAATAAAATTCATTTATAAAAAAATAAATATTAAAGAAGAAATTGTACTTTGTTTAGTTTATGTGGTGCTTTCTTCAGATAATAAATTCAAATCAACAACACTCCATTTGATTACGTGGTCTTACAGGTTTGTTAACAAAAAGTTTTGTTGAATTTTTAGAGATTTTTTTGCTGATATATTTCCTTGTAACAACTAATGGCTTGTTGGTCAGCAGATGCTGCTACGCCCTCGCTACGATTTTCGTCAGGATCGTTTTCAGAAAATATATCCAATGCATGGGAAATTAATTGCATGCATAGCTTTCGAAATATTGGAGATTGTTATTTTTTTGTTCCTCTAATGTATTATCAATTATCATAACATCATCTTCTAAAGCATGCTGAATATTAATGGATAATAAATTTTCATTATCAAGCTCCTCATCGTGAGACAGTAAAAGTTCATTAATGTCATCCTCTTCCATTCCGTCAAATTCGGCTAAATTTAATCGACGCAAGTTGAAATTGCAACAACGTAAGCTGAGTTTTGTCAATTTTTAAAAAGCGACGCAAATCGAATCGACGCATATCGGATCGACGCAAGTCGGGGCTCTAGTGTACAATGAATGAAAAACGAGTACGAGTATAAAAAACGAAACTTAAAGAAACAGAAAAAAACGGAAAAATCCTAAAATAGAAAGAAAAACCCATTAAATCTTGTATGTACGGATTTTACTCATAAAACTGCAGTCTTTTATTATATTTTTTTCATATTTTTTTTTTTTTGTTTTTTTAATTCATTTCTTTTTGTTTGTGTTTCTTTTTTTTCTTCTTGAATTTTTCTAATTTACAAACTATTTTTTAAGGTACATTTTTGTTTTGTTTAAAATAAAAAAAAAATAAATAAGTTTACATTAGTTTAAACATATTAAATAAATATTGATCAACTATACATACATAATTGGTTATTACAATCCTTCAGTGGGGATTATCTACCTAGTTTCTCATGAACAACTAAACTACAACTAACTTCACTTGACACACACACATGCACACACACATAAAAAGTTTATTTAAATTGATTAAAATTAAATAAATAAATAAAAGGTAATAATTTCTTTGGTATAAAATTTACTTAAACTACATACATACATACATAATATTCATTATTCATTATTATTATTCATTACTATTATTATTATTCATTATTTTCTTTCATTATCATTTCATTTTTACGTTTTTGTTGAATATTTTTCTTTTTTTTTTTTTTTTTTTTTTTTTTTATTTTTTTTATTATTTTTTATTTTATTTTTTGTTTTTTTTTTTTTTGTTATTATTTTTTATAATAAAAAACGAGGTGCGATTTGTGTTGTTTCTGTTATTTTGAAGGGAGCAATAAATAATGATAACGATGAATGCAGAAACGAACATGCCATAAAAAAAGGCATAAAAATATATAAAAAAATATTTTAAAAAAATACAATACAATACAATATACAAAATACAGCAGTGAACTCTATTTCTCATTATAAAAACATATAAAATAAATTTAAAAAAAAAAGAAAAAAAAAACAAAAGAATAAATCCGCCTTCTTTTAATTTATTCCATTCGTTTTATGCCACTATTGCAGCGCCTCATAATAATTGTGGCTCCATACTATGTATGTACCTGCGGTTCATACAATTACAACCCTTCAGTCAGGATTACGATCGAACTTCTCACATCACTTATGTTGTGTGCGTTAATTTTACACTTTAAAGTCGACTCCGAACGACAGATTTTTGGGTAACTTTTCATGGCAATTTTATTTACGTGCCAGAGTTTTTGTCAGAAATCCGCTGAGAGGAAGTCACCGAAGAAATATTTTCTTTTAATTTTCGTTTCGATGTCTGGCCTGGGGTTTGAACCATGGTGTTACATCTAATAAGCCAAAACACTACCTACTAGACTACGGCGACTGAATCCACGGTTCGCTTGACCCATTTTTTTCCATTTTTTTTTTAAGAATACATATTGACAGAGTACGTAAGTATGTTTTTAGAAATAAAATTTGAATTTTGTTTGCTTAAATTATAGGAAAATAAATTGTTAACGTTTTCTTATCATTTTCTTTTTTTTTCGTTTTTTTCTTTCTTTCCATTGCTCTTTGGAATAAATGCTGGCTCAAGTCGTATGTAGGAAGCATCAGTAAACGGCTACGAGGTTGATCTGTTTCGTGTGTTACGTTTTACGTTACGTTCTGCTGGTAATTTACACAAAATGCGTAGCTTACGTGAGAGGTGAAGATCTTCACTTTTGTTTTAAAGCAGAAAGTACGATAACAAAACGATAACAAAAAAAAAAAACGATAACAATCAATAACAGTTAGTTTGAAGAGAATGCCCTTTAAATGCACTTTAAAAGTCTCTTTAAAGCTTAGCTCTTAACACGATAATTATGGCTTATAGCCGTGGCCATGGTTGTGGCCTTTGCCGTTAACATTACTGTTGCCGTTGCCGTTGCCGTTGCCGAAATCAGCCAGTTCAGTTAGAACTTTGCTCGCATTATTAGCATCCCTAGCGGCTAAGAAATTGTAGGAGCGAGCAAATCTTTCCCTTTGGAAATTAACTGAAAACCATTGCCCCTATTGGTTTGGTAGCAATTGTTTCAACGATTTATACAGGTTAACGGCTCATAATTTCATCGATTGTAAAACCAAGGCAACGCTTTGGTTTGTTTACTGAATTTGGCAGGACACCTGATGAGGAGAGATCTAGAACAGGAGAGATTTGTAGATTGGAGTTGGATAGTGACGCTATTGATTCAGGTTGATTTGTATTCAATGCCGATAGCGTTGTTTCGTTGTTATTCTCTGTTGTAGCAGCCAATTGGCCTTCGCTGTGACTTTGTAAATGGGCCTTGAGATTGGCCCGTTGATTGAAGGAACGATGGCATATCGGACATTTGTGGGGACCCTCTTCCAAGTGTGTAATTTTATGCACGGCCAAGGTGCGAGACTGACAAAAACCTTTACCGCAGTCTCCGCACTTGAAAGGCTTCTCCTTCGAGTGAATGTAGCGATGATCACGTAAATGATCCTGTCTACGGAAAGCCTTGCCGCAAATGTCACACGAATAGGGACGTTCATCGGTGTGTGTGCGTTCATGTATGAGCAGATTGTATGATTTTGTAAAGTGACGATTGCAATATTTGCAAATGAACTGCTTCTTGGGCCGTGCACCAGCGGCAGCTACGCCAGTGCCTAGTTTAATAGGCGGTAAACCAGCACATGCACCTAAACGGGCGGCAGCTGCTGCGGGATGTAAACCATGCAATGCTGTGGGATATGGTCGCATATTGTGCATGGCATGCTGACCATGAGGATGATGATGGTGATGATGATGATGCTGATGATGTTGTTGGTAAAGGGCAGCATTGCGGATCCATTGATTCATAAGCAAAGCTTGATGTTGAGCGGCCAATGGATCGATTGGAAATTGATTGACAACTGCCGTTGAATACGGTAAAGAGTGCGGTTGCGTTGGATGTTGCGACGGCTGTTGCTGTTGCATATGTAGCCACAAACGATGTTGCTGATGATGTTGTTGCTGCTGTTGCTGTTGTTGTTGTTGTTGTTGTTGTTGTTGTTGCTGATGAAGAATATGTGGTTGTAAATGTGACTCCATAATGGAAACATATGACCTGTGCTGGATTTGGGGATTGTTTGACCGCAATTGTTCCAATTCATAACAGGAGTTTGGCTGTGTCAGACTGTTACTATTTCTACGTGCCGCAGAGGAGGCATCCGTTGGTGTATGTGGTGGTGTCAATATAGGTGATATGCTACTCTCACGTTCTTCTTTAATTTGAATATAATCCGTGGAGAAAGCTAGAATTAACGATTAAAACGATCTGCAATTAGTCTGACAATTAAAAATATTTTCGTCATTTTCGCAAATTATCCAAAAATTTATTCAAATTTCTTGTGCTATGCTATGGCTATGTGAGAAATATGTTCGAATGCCGTCGCTAAAATGTTCCGTCGAACTTGAAAGTACTTACCCTGTTCTCTGATACTGAGTTCATCGTCTACGGTAATGTTGCTAATGGGAGAAGCAGATGTTGAAGACATTTTTTCAAGAAAAATTCTTATTGTTGTTTTTGGTTTAAATTATTTGGCTTGTAATTTATTTGATTAATATTATTATTATTATTGTTATTATTGTTATTCACTATTTATACACTTTTTGGTTTACTTTGGAATACAGTTAGTTTAGTTTCAGTTTGGTTTTTGGTTTTCTATGATTGAGTGGATGAGTGCTTCAATGCGTTTAAAGTACTTGATTTTGTTAAAGAAAATTTCACGTAAATTTCGTATTGACATTGATAACGTATTTTCTCTCTCTCACTCTCTTGATAAAATATTTGTGGAATTTTTATTTGTTGTTATTTTTTTTTTTTTTTGTAAAGAAAAACAATTTTTTTTTCTACCGCATCACTTCTTTGGTTGTGAACGATTCAAAGTGTTGTAGTGGACTGATTTCAAGTCGGTTCTGAACGATAAGACTCAATCTCATGAATTATTTTTTTTTTGTTTTGTTTTTCGTTACTCTCCCTAGTAGTAAGTAGTAGTAGTAGTAGTAGTAATAGTAGTTGTGTTGGTAGCGCACAGTGAGTAGAATAGCTTTTGTCTTCTGTACAACAACAAAAAAAAAGGCCTCTGAGTAAATGTGTGGTTTGGTTTGCTTGCATGTATCAGTGCAAGAGAGTGCTTGCTTGCTTGTGCTTGTGTTTGTGAGTGTACGAAGGGCTACTGCTATTGTGTAGTAAATTTGAGTAAAATTATATACATTTGTGTTGTTTTTGTTATGGATAAAGTTGTTCTTGTTGTTTTAGTGAAAAATATCAACTACAACTGGTTTTGTAGGCTTAACTTTACGCAGCAAGAAGAACAGAGAAGAACAACTGAAATCATACAATGCGAAACAAGTAATAGCACGTACAGCAACAACAGCAACAACAACAACAACAACATCTAAAGAAGAGCTCCACGTATAACAGCAAAGCACAAAAAATCTGTATTTCTTGCTGGTAAATCGGAAACTCTGGCTACCAATGTATGTTGCTGCCCATAGTGTTGGTTATTGTTGTTGATTACAAAGCAATGGTGGTGATAGGCACTAGAAACACGCCCACTTTAAATGCTTTTGATCATGCGATTGGTTTAAACACAATCAACCTTGAACACACACATACACTCACACACACTCTTTCAAACCTATGATTTACGCTCTTGATTTAAATGCCTGCTATGGTTGTTGCTTTTGCTGGGTGTGTGTTTACATACATACATACATACATATATGTAAGTATTGTCACTAGAGTTGGTAAGAGTTTGGTGATGGTGGTGGTGGTGGTTTGGTGGTGGTGTAGTAAATATTCCTGCACCAGTTTCACCCCAAAAAACGAAATCAGCAACAGCTGCTACAGCCAATGTACGAGTATACCGTTCGACCGACTATAGCAGAAGTGGCTGGCAGCACCTTAAACGGAAACAGTTAAATGCTGCTGGTTGACGGCTGCTGCCGTTGTGTTGCCACTTTTGCTGACGTTTGTCATCATTTCTGTTAAACTGTCGTCACACATACAAGCAGATATTTGAATACATATACACACACACACACACAGAAACTCGTAGGTCACATTACACATGCACATGCACACACATACATTTGTATGTATGTACATCAGTACTGTTAATCTCACAAAATTATTTTCATTCCCTAATCGAGCTGGGGATGGGGTGGGAGATGTTATTTTAATAGAGTGGCAATTGTGTTGATTTATTTTTAGTTGTTGTTGTAGGTATAGAATTTTTGTTGCTGTTATTATTGTTGATGGTGGTGGTGTTTGTGGTGTTGCCTCGCCATTGTGCGGGGATGATTTTATCGGGTTATTTTTCTTTTTCTGGGGGTTTTCATTGGGTCTGCTACATTCGTTTGTTTTCCCTCTTTTTTGTGTGTGTGTGTGTGTGCGTTTTTTTTCCTTCTTAACATTTTTATGGGTGTGGGTGTACAATACTGAACAGTTCCAAATGTCGCATTTCCTTTTCATCTTTTTTTTATTAGTGTTGTTGTTGTTGTTTTTTATATATATTTTTTTTATTGCTTCTTCTCCTATTAATTTATATTTTTTACTTCTTCCGCTACATCTTTGCTGCTTAATTTCTCTACCCTACAGTGAATTTAATGGGTATTATGATTACGGTGACCATTATTTCCATGAGAAAAAAGCGGACAAATATACAATAATATTGAAAAACAAAAAAAATTCGTTTATTATAATTAACATTTTATATAAAAACTTTTAAAATACAGACTTAAATAGGTACAAATAATATACACAAACTTAAATTTATATTTACATATACATACATATGGAAATACTTATGGTATAAATTTACTTCTGATATTTCTCTACAGAATGTATTTTTTTAAAGTATTGTGCCTGTTAGATAAAAATGTTTTAAATTCCAAACAGTCCATTTAAAAATTGCATTTTATGGTCAGAAGAGATTCTAAAGTTTCTAGTCCCAATTGGGATTTTCGGAAGACCAAATATTGTTAGATATAGAAAAAGCTCTTTCTGTTGGGGCATTAGACGCTGGCAAAGCAAATGAAAAATCTACTAATTTCAGGATGTTTTAAAAGGAGTATTTTTCGTTTCGAAAAATTTGAAAATTTCAACCCACTTTTTATCGGGATTTAATGCTGATTGTTTCCATATTTCTATTTGTTCAGCATTTGCATAATATTTTAGAAGTCGCCGTAGTCTAGTAGTTAGTGTGTTGGCTTATTAGACTGAAGACCCGAGTTCGAATCCCAGGTCAGACATCAAAACGAAAATATTTCTTCGGCGACTTCTTCTCAGCAGATTTCTGGCAAAAATTGCTATGAAAAGCTCCTCAAAAAACTGTCGTTCGCAGTCGACTTTAAATTGTAGGTCCCGCCACTCATGTATAAAATTAACGCACACAACATAAGTGGTGTTTGAAGCTAGGTCGTAATCCTGACTGAAGGGTTGTAATAACCAATTATGTATGTGAATTCATCAAAAATTTCGTTATTATTTATACTTAAATAATTTCTGATTTCTGTTACCTTTATTAACGACTTTTCAACTGAAGACCAAGATGGAATTGCATCTAACAATATCCAAGCAAGGTCCTCAATTTCTTTAAAAGAATCAAACCATTGGTTCAATTAACTAATACAGGTTCTGTAAAAGTTGTTAACTTTTTCCTTAAACAATTTTTTACGTTAAGTCGTAAAAATACTTCATTCTGACGTTCTATTAACTTTGATTTAAATTCTTTTAATATTATAGCCGCTTCAGACATCGAAATATGTATGTTGAATTACTAAACGCAGTATATACACAGGCCCACAAAAGTATAGTATATATATATATACGATTAACAAATTTCAAAAATTTCTGAACCAATGCAAAAGACCATCTTAAAATCGATGAAAGTTGTCAGACAATCACATATAAAGATTTTCAACGGAAACGGATTGGTTAAAAAATTTCTGTAATTTGTTAACCGTATGTATACTTTTGTGGCCCTGTGTATTTATGGAAGACACTAGCTTGACTTAAGTAATAACAATATTGTTGGGCATTTTGCTTGTTTAATAAAGTACTCTATCGTTTTTACCGAATTAGTGAAAAAAGTGGACAAAAGCGGACATTTTGGAAAATAAATACTTTTTAGGAGTTACGTGTGGTAAAATAGTGGACAAATAGCGAACGCAAAAAAATAGCGGACAGGAGGTTAAAATAGCGGACTGTCCGCTATAATAGTGGACAGATGGTCACCGTAATTATGATGCACTCGAAAGAGATAAAAAAAATTATTGTTGTTCAGTTGTATGTTGTAAGATATTTTTGTGGCAAATTGATGACATCCGTTGGGTTAAATTTTCCATTCCTGTGAATATGTATGAAAATATTAAAATATTAAAGAATTCAATTTTTATCACAGACTTTAAATGTGAATGTTTTTATGATAAAAAAAATGAAAATCGACTTTTCGTATGGAAAAATATTTTGAACCGAGTATTGAGACAGACAATATTAATTCCGGCAGGGCACGTACACACCGTTTGTGATCTATAATTCAGATACAAATCAGAGATCAACAATGAATCGTATTTTCGCTACTCATAAGCACTCATGGAAGCTGCGATGAAAAATTATTGTGGACAAAAATGTTCGCAAGCGAAGGATCCGATAGCCAGGCGGCCATCAGGGCACTGGATTCTAATGTGATAAATCCAAGACAGTGTACGACTGTCGCAGATGTCTCAATGAGGTGGTGAGCCAATGTGATGTTTGTATCACATGGGTAACGGGACATAGAGACATTCCCGGCAACTGCAGAGCGGATAATCTGGCCAGAAGGGGCATGACCATCGAGCTCTCTGATGAATTCTCTACATTGGGGATCCCTTTAAGTACCTGTGGGCTTATAATTGACAATGCAATCGTGGACCTTGTCAACAGTAGATGGGCAGCTTCGGATAAAGGCAGAGCGGCGCAGAAAATCTGGCCAAGGCTGGATAGGAGGCGCACGGTGACTCTGCTCAAGCTCCAAAGAAGCAGGCTCAGCGCTGTTATCGGGGTTATTACGGGGCATTGTATTATAGGAACACATGCGAGGCATATTGGTCTTGGACACCTCGCGAATGATTTTTGCAGAAGCTGTGGAGATGAGGAAGAGGATGAAACTATTCTTCACCTACTGTGCACATGCCCGGCACTTGGTCAGAGGAGAAAGAGACACCTGGGTGCCTACTACATGGAAGACATAGATGAACTGTCATGGATGGATATTGGCAGTCTGAGTCGCTTCATCGGAAGCTCCGAGTGGTTCCTGGGATAGGGGAGAAGATGAAACTGTGGTGACACAATGGGCCCTGTATGCGGCATAAGTGTGTCCGCTCATGACTCCATTGAGTGGACAGCCACTTCTATCTACCTACCTAAGCACTCATGGAATTTTGAATATAAGTGAGTCAACAATATTGAAATTTAACTATGTATTCTAAATCATTCGTACTCACTACAACATCAATTTATAAGTACAAGTTGCAATGAGTATACGTACAACGTTGACATCAAACTCATACCATTCGAAATATGTTTGATTCATAAGCCCCACTACTCATTTAGATTCATAACTTTCGAAAAATATTTCTAATACTTTTAAATGGATTCGAGTGACTCGAATCAATCATCAAAATTTACAGTCTTAGTTGTTGTTGCATTTACAAAAACAGAAAAGAGAAAGAGCAGCAAGCAGAGCAAACACACAACCTTCTAGTGAGTATTTTAGTGTTCGTACGCGAATCATAGTTATTTTGTGATTCGTATATGTGTTGTGTTATGGAGAGACGAAATCAACCAACATCATACGTGTTGTTAAGTATGAATATGATGAGTACTTCAAACTTTGAATATAAGTAGAAGAGGTTCCATGATATTAAAATAAGTATGAATGCGTATAAGTAACAGAAATTATGAGTATGATACGATTCTACTCATCTATTTAAATACTTATTGCTCATCTCTGATATGGACTTTATCCTTTACCCTTTACTTTCGTAAATCAATTTGCAATCTTTTTTCCGCAGTGTACATGCATTCCTTATACAATGTAAGATACATTAATGCAAAACATTGGCTGGGAACTGTCTTCGCCTTTTTTAAGCACGATTCTTCACAACCAATCCAGCCCTTCAATGGTTATGAGTTGATCATTCTTGCTGTCAAGAATGTAAAGAAGTCGATGCAAACTTTTAAGAATGACAAGCAGCATCATTGTTAACTAAATTTTGGCTGTGCTGTGCTGTTTAGAGCTTTCCTAAGTCGACTATGATTGTTTGAAGCTTTTTTGGAAAGGGTGGCTTATCCACTTTCATTTCCCATTCTATTGTGTTTACCCGAGAACAACATTTTAAATAAAGAAGAAGTTTGTAATTTAAAACACTTTTTCCTCCTTTTTTTTTGCTGATTTCTGATTTCTGGTTTCTGCTTTTTGCTTTTGATGTCGAAAATGTTATTTTAAATTCCATTTTGTCTTTATTATTGCGGCTTGAGGGCATTGAAAAATGCTTTTAAAAGGAAATGATGGATGAATGATAAGCTGCTCATAAAAAATTAAATTGAAAATTAAAAATTAACTTTATAATGGACATATCACTCTTTATTATGTATGTACATACATACATAAATATGTACATATGTATTTATTTATGTATGCCAGATTTAATTCAATTAAAATTCAATTTAATGGCGAATAACGTTTACGTTTTTAATTAAATTGTAATTAATGGAAATTAAAGCCAAAGAAAATTATAAAATCGCGATGGATATGGATTTTAAACAAATGTCGGAACATTTAAACTTAAACATATCTTGTAAAAAATTTAAACGAGTTGTTTTTTTTTTTTTTTATTCTTATAAATTGTCAGAGGTACTTAGTTCGGAAGCCTAGAAATAAATTTATATGACATTCATCCCGATTATTAAAATGCCGGAATGATATACCATCCACGGATTGAAGGTAATCTAACCTTTGCATATTGATCATATGATTTCCATAGTTATTTAGTTTTAAATTTTGGAAAAATCAAAATCAATTTTTTAGATTTGGCGACCTCATATAGTAGTCGCCGTAGTCTAGTAGGTAGTGTGTTGGCTTATTAAACATAAGGCCTAGGTTCAGACTTCAGGTCAGACTTCAAAACGAAATACTAAAAAATATTTCTTCGGCGACTTCCTGTCAATAGATTTCTGGCAAAAACTCTGAGAAGTGAATAAAAAATTGCCATGAAAAGTTTCTTAAAAATCTGTCGTTCGGAGTCGACTTTAAACTGTAGGTCCCGCCACTCATGGATAAAATTAACACACACAACATAAGTAGTGTGAGAAGCTAGATCGTAATCCTGACTAAAGGGTCGTAATGACCAATTATGTATGTACTTGACCGATTTCGCTAAAATTTTAGGACAATGTCCCTATGACAAGCAGTTTCAGCCCGAACTGTGATATTTTTGATCCGTTAGTAATAATTAATTTTATTAAACAATTAAGAGAGAAAAAAAAATAGGCAAGAACAGGAATTCAATTTAAAAGGCTGCAAATTTGTTATTTTTTTAACTTTTCAAAATATTTTGTAAGAATCCATTCCAAGTTTTTACTTACAAATACTCCAAACTTCTCAAATCATGGTCGCAAATTTATATTTAAGAAACAAAGTAAAAAAAAAAAAATCCTTTGGAATTATACTAACCCCTTAAGGCTTACAAATTTTACTGAATAAAACATTTTCAATTTGACCTGATGAGATTCATTCATTTTTCCATTAAAATTGTATCAGGTAATGTGTTAACTGTCAACACAGGTAGCATACCTACATCGTGACATGTTTATTAAATTTTTGTTTTTTTTTATATCAACGATAAAGGATTTCAGTGCAGTAATGCACGAAGATCACGTGAGAAAAGTTTTCTGGCAAATGAAATTTCTGAAATAATAATCTTGTTCACTGTCAAGATTGCCAAAATTAATTAAATCCTGTGTATTTTTCTTAAAGATAAAATTTACGGAAAAAAAGAAATAAAAACAGAAACAGAAACAATTAATAACGTTAAAGACAATGTTCGACGTAAAACTTCCACGTTTATGCCGATTGCAGATCGAATCGAATAGAAAATTTTACCGCAATCGGGCATATGGTGGACATTTGCCACACACCTTTTACCATATTTCGATATACACATACATACATAATTGGTCATAACAACCCTTCAGACAGGATTACGACCTAGCTTTTCACACCACTGATGGTGTGTGTGTTAATTTTATACATGAGTGGCGGGACCTACAGTTTAAAGTCGACTCCGAACGACAGGTTTTTTGAGAAACTTTTCTTTGCAATTTTTTATTTGCTCTCAGAGTTTTTACCAAAAATCTGCTGAGAGGAAGTCAGCGAAGAAATTTAATTTTTCATATTTTCGTTATGATGTCTGACAGGGGTTTGAACTGTGAACCTACGTATAATAAGCCAACATACTACCTAATAGACGACGGCGACTTCTAAGCTCTAAGCCTTATATACAAGCGACAAAAAACACTATCAACCACGCAGAATCGTTAGAAATAGTATGGAGATGATCGACAACGTTCGCGATCCGTTGGAGCGTTTCTAAAAACGGATGACAAAATAAATGCAATTTCAATAACGATTATACTGATGATTTGCCACTTACGTTGATACTTCAGCAAGACAACGATTTGAAGCATACATCTCGAATTTGGTATGGTTTGAAAAGTAATATACAGTAGCATATGAGTTGGGGTACTTGAGTGGTGGGTTAAAAGTCTTGATTTAAACTCCGTAGAGAGCCTGTGGGTAATCATAAAATGCATGCTGGAACGTAATACAGGAAGAACGGTTTAATATTACTTCTTAGCGGTCAGATTCACGAAAACAAACATTAAAGATTGGTATTCTTTTTTTCACATTCAAAAGAACAAGTATTTGAATGAACAATTGTTTAAGAAACTAATAAAAAATTAAAAAAATTATATTTGTATTTTGTATTTGTATTTATTAAATTTGGATTTCTGATACAACAAGACATAATATCTTATAATTTAAAGTACCAGAATCTGACAAGTTATATTAAAGACTTATAAATTATATACGTGTTAAAATAAAAAATAAAAAAAAAAAATTAAAAACAGTAATATAATATAAAAATTTAAATAAAAATAAAAATAATTAAATTAATATAAAAAAAAATAAAATAGAATATTTACAACTGACATTTACAGCAGATTACGTTTGATAAAATGTATAAAGTACATGTTTAAATTTATTTCCGTTGCTAATAACTTGCACGTTTGGAGGAAGTTGGTTCCAGAGTCGGATGCTTAATATGAAAAATTGTCTCTCAGACGCTGCATCCCGATGAGGAATCTGCAAAATACCATTTCCTCTTAAAGACCTCATGAATCTTAAGCGTTTGCGAAGATATTGTGGGTGCTCTGATGTAATAATTTTGTGAAGAAAAACCAAGTTTTTTAACTTTATATAGTTATTAAAGGAAACATTAAATATTCGGTTGGAGTAGTGAGAGACATGATCAAATCTCCTTAGGCAGAATATGTAGCGTACAATGTTGTTGAAAGTACTGTTGAGTTTCGCGGTGTCTTTTGAATTACAGCCGGAGAAGACTTCAGATGAATACAGCAGAGTTGGTATTAAATAAGTTTTAGCCAGAAGTAGTCTTATTCTCTGTGGAGTGTAATACTGTGAAGCCCATAAGCATCTTAGCATACTATAAACCCTTCCACATGTTTGGTTTATGTGATCCGACCAGGTTAGCGTACTGTTGAAAACCACGCCAAGATCTCTGTCAGAATTAACAATATTATTAATGTTTACGGAATTCTTTTTTATAAAAATATTTTATTTTAATGATCAAAAATTAAAACGCATATGTGACCACAAGTCCAGACGAGTAAGTTCGGAAAGCTATTTAGTGGATGCGTAATAAAAAGTTTCTCTTAATTTTGTTTCAGCCAAGCGGCTGTTGCCAGTTCCTAGTTCAGTTTTAACCGTAGATCGAGCTTTGTATCTAAAATGATACATTTCAATTTTTGAAATTATATAACTTTAATTCAGAAAACGTTAGAATTCGTAGGAATTGTTATCGTGTCAGCAACAAACATGACAATAGGATGTTTATCGCCTAAGATGGTACTACTTGGAACACAGAACCGCATTCCTTTAGCAGTTAGGGAAGAGAAAATATTATCAATCTTCACGCAGCTTGATAGCAGATGTTTCCTAAAATGTTATAGAGTCTTTCTTACTGCTCTTCTCATATTTATCTGACGTAACAGACAAACATTAGAAAAGTGTTTCGGCCTATGTTTTATTTCATAGATATTACAGAAGGATAATATTTCGTTCAACTACGTACATATTAGATAACAGAATAATTCGCTTTGATAATATGCTACTCGGAAATGATGATAATTTTATAACTACAATTGCTTTTCGAAAAATGAGCTGAAAGTCTTCCAGCTTTTAATAATCCCAATAATTTTGTCGCTCTAGATTAGTAACAAATTGAATTTTATGGTCGTTATAAATTTCGTGGTCCACCGAAATCGAATTGGCAATTTTAGATTATCGGTCCTAATTCAACATTAGACATTGAATACAAGGTTCTCTTATACAAATGCATTATAAAGCCAATATGGACCTACGGCATTCAGCTTTGGGGCAGCGCTTGCGCGTCTAACGTTTCGAAATTACAAAGAAGACAGTCCAAGCTTTTACGACAAATTGTCTGCGCTCCATGGTATATTCGTAACGACAATAACCATAGAGATCTCAACATTCCTACAATTCAGGAAGAAATTAAAAAATTCGCCATAAAATACGTCGATAAACTGACGATTCACCCCAACGCATTAGCAAGGGACCTGCTTCATTTCGACGGCCATCATAGGCTAAAACGAAGAGACACATTGAGCCTCGCACGACGGCTGCACTGACCATAATTTCTAATGTAGTATAGTATTATTACATGATTTGAATACAATATATATATAGTTAACACGGTGGTGCTAACTATTAACCTTCAAAACTAGATTTAAGATTTGAAAACTATTGTAAATTTCATTAAGAAAGATTCAATAACAATAAAAAAAAAAAATCTAAACAATTGGAAATTTATAAATCGCCGCAAAGCAAGGATGCTAGATGTAAAATTAATGCCATTTATAAAAAAAAAAAAAACAATCTGGCATGAAGTGTTTGATTTTTACGTAAAAAACAATGCTGCAATGTGCATTATGTCAAAAATTTTGGCGTAAATTTCATAAAAGTGATAACATGTTGTAATAATATGAAATAGTTCTATTAAAATGAATTAAAATAAATCAAAATATTTAAATTTTTTTTACAAAATCTAACAATAATTGCGAAAATTTTATATACTACAAGTATGTATCAAAAGTGATACAAAAGCTAGAATTATGAAGTTTTTTTAAGGCTCGATCTACGGTTAACTTTCGTGAATTTTTTTTTCTATTTTTTTTTTTTGTGTAATTAATTGATTTTTCTTGTCTTTGGGCTTTGTTTTGATCTTCTTCACCTTAATCTGGCAACGACAATAGATTTGTTTGCGTAAATAATTTTCATAAATTTGTTAAAACAATAGCGATGACGACTGGCTGATATTAAACATCCGTTTCAATGGGTTTTTTTTTTTTCTCTTTTTCATTCTCACTTTTGTCGCAAGTCACCAAATAACAGAGAATTTTAAAACAACAATAAAACAGAAAAAAAAAACTTAAAAATCAGAGAAAACAAAATGAAAAGTAAGTGCCGCATCCTGGAAATTACACACAAAAATGGTCATTTATTTGCGTTGATTATTATTGTTAATGACGATTATTAGATGTTTACATAACACAAACAAACAAACAAACATAACCGATTACCAAAACTAAGTTGTATACAAGCGAAAAACAATGAATGAATGAATGAGTGATTGTATAGCATACACTGAAAAACAAATGCTTCAATCAATTACTGGGAACTAAAAAATCTCTTTAAATTGCCATTCAATTTTGATTAAAGATTTCTTACGGTGTAATAAGCGTCTTCGTGTACAAACTGATTAATGTGCGGCATTCAGTCTTTGATCCCTTTAAAGCGGGTAAAGAGTAGTAACAATTACATGTCACATGAGTTTGGAAAAACAAACAAACAAACAAACAAAGAAACAACAACAACAACAAGTTTTCCAAATACATACTACGAGTACATACCAACAAGCAAGAGCTGGTTTAAGTGACAGAAAGCGATCTTTTCGGAAAATATTTGATTTTGTTTTGTTTCTCTCTCACTCTCACTCTCTCTCTCTCTCTCTCTTTTTATATTTTCTGATAATTTTTCTGGTTGCTGGTTTGTTCAGGTTGTGTTACGATCACTGTCTTATGATCAGACGTCGGCACCAATGTCCCTCAGAGGAAGATTTTCTTCGGCTTTATATGTTCATATGTTCTCTTTGTGCCGACGACTGCTTATGATTGCAGCAGCACTTATGTATGTGATAGTGCATGTTTGTTTGTATAGGTATAACAACAAAAAGCACACGTACATATAAGCACACTACATGCCAAAAGGATTAACTTTTCCAACAATTAACAAAGAAACTACCGACAGCACTTATAAACGTATGTCCTAATGCAGAAATCCTACAAATCGGCTTCGTCTGGATTAATGTTTAGTTTAGAATGCTGAAGTTAGAAAGCAGTCCCCCATCATAAACCACATGTTTTATATGAAGTTTCTCCTGTGCTAACCTTAATACGCTTTTCCACTGACCTTTACTTTTAACAAAAAATAAAGAAAAAAAAAACATTGAATAGAAAATATTTAGCGGAACTTACAAAACTAAACATAAAAACAGAGCATAAAAAATAGAACATTTAGATCAGCAAACTAAGAATCTTCAACAAAAGATCGCTTATAAAATGTAGATCTCGGCATTTATGATCCATCTTAAATGGTTTATGGCCTTCTAATTATGACATCCTGAAAGGAGATCTTTAGAACGCATTTTAGTTTACTGTGTTCTTATAAACTAATTGTAGTTTTTTCTTTGTTGCAGAGTGCGTTTCTGTTTTTTACAGACGTCCTCATAAAAATGTGTTCCGTTTTGCAGAAAACGTTCTGAACCTCTACAACTAAGTATTTCTAACATTCCACTTTAGTTTTCATTCTTTATCAGTTTTATTATATTAGAATTTAGAAAAAAGAAAAAGAATCATATTCAAAGAATATCTTTTTTTTTTTGTGTTTTCAGTTAAAAATTATGGCAAGTTTTACGGTTCAAGGTATTTAGTAAATATATATATACGTGCCGCTGCTGTATGATTTCCCTCAATAAGTAATACGATTATAATTATTTTAAAACGGCAAATAATATACGGCGAACTATTTTTTTTCTTCTTCCAATTACAAAAAAATCAAACTAAAATTATTAAGATTAAGATTATTAAGAAAAAATGTGATTTTAAATGTACACTCAAACCTCGTTTTATGCGAATTTGTCTTATGCGAATTCAAATTTATGCGGTTTCAAAATTCTCAAATTTTTTCTTTGCAAAAACGATTTTAAGGAAATATTGAATGTTAAAATCCAAAAAAAATGTGTTGTTCGTAACAAAGTTACTACTATCTTTAAAGTTTTTCGACATTTCCGGTTCTGATGTATGAAGTATTATTCAAATGCTATGGACGTGGAGTAATATTATATTTTTATTTTATTGAAAAATTTTGTATTTTCTTCATTATTTGGAATTTTGTATTAGTTGTTGTCTATATCCTATCTTTTTCCTTATTTTGTATGGTCTCAGCAAGAGATTCATTTTTTGTTGATTTTTTATATGCGATTTTGTTTGAATTTTAAGGGTTAAATTTGAATTTATGCCCTTTTTTATTTAAATCCCTATTAGTGGATTTTGTATGAAGCTAGTGTATCGTTTTATGCGAATTTGAATTATGCGATTTTTTGCGAAACGAATTAATCGCATAAAACGAGGTTTGAGTGTATGTACATTAGAGCGACTCACCAAAAAAAGTGCTCGATGTACCCTCCTAAAAATGAACCAAGAACTTTTTTAAGATGACATTTAAAATATTTCGGCTCCAGCTTTGACCTCTCGTGAGCTGGACCATTTTGAAAAAGGGTCTATTTTTGCATGTTTTGTTAATTTGAGAATCTGTTTCCTTACCAACATCTACAATATGTATATCATAAGAAAGGTTTTCTTAAGGCGCGTCCAACAGTATATATAATTTGTCCAAGGCCGATCATCCATGTCCTTTTTTAAGGATATTCTGTAAAAAATGAGGGTTTTTGAATTTTTTGTTCGGGGTTGTTTGTAATAAAAATGCTAAATTAACATATTTTAATCTTTAGGCGATTTAATTAGATACGGGTGTCAGCTTTTTTTGAAATTCACTCTAGTTCGCGTTTTGTAGTATCTAGTTGTAGATATAAACAATAAAATTTTATAACTTTTTTTTGATTTGGGAAACAAATATGCAGCCAAAAAGTCTTGGATCATTTCTTTTTTTTTTCTTTAGTCCTATTTTCATCCATACATGATCTAGAAACTTAATCCGCTATCATATTAGAGTTACCACAAAATTGCATTTATATATATTCCAGAGCACCGTGTAAAATGCATCTAATTTGCAAAAATCTAAATTATTTACATACGAAGATGATGTACTTGGCAAAGAAAAAATTTGATACCCATATTGCCCTATTTACTACCCTATTGTATTTTTTTTCCTAAACGCGAACTAGCGTGAATTTCGAATAAAGCTGAGACCCGTATTTAATTAAATCGACTAAAGATTAAAATATGTTAATTTAGCATTATTATTACAAACAACCCCCGAACAAAAAATTCAAAAACCGTTATTTTTTACAGAATATTCTTAAAAAGGACATGGATGATCGTCCTTGGACAAATTGTATATACTGTTGGACGTGCCTTAGGAAAACCTTTCTTATGATGCCCATATTGTAGGTATATGTTGGTAAGGAAACAGATTCTCAAATTAACAAAACATGCAAAAATAGACCCTTTTTCAAAATGGTCCAGCTCACGAGAGGTCAAAGCTGGAGCCGAAATATTTTAAAAGTCGTCATAAAAAATACCAATGTTCATTTTGAGGGGGGTTACACTTTGCACGAATTTCGTTTCCATACAACTTGAGTCGCTCTAATGTACATATGTATGTATGTATGTGCCATAAATGTCAATTGTACCAATTGTTTGTATTTTTATCATGAACATGCTGCCTAAAACAGACTGAATCGATTTGAAAAATAATTTTTTGAAAAAATGTTTGATAAGACTTTAAAGATCAAAAGAAAATGAATCTTCGAAAATTAGGATTTCTTTTACGAAATGCCAAGCAAACACACTCATTTTGAAAGAACAAGTTTTTCATCATTATTAATGTGTTCCATGCAGTGAAGTCACAGTAGTCTAGTATGTAGTGTATTGGCTTATTAGATGTAAGGGCACGATTCCAACTCCAGGTCAAACATTAAAACGAAAATATAAAAAAAAAATATGTCTTCGCTGACTTCCTCTCAGCAGATTTCTGGCAAAAACTCTGGGAGGAAATAAAAAAATTGCCATGAAAAGTTTCTTAAAAATCTGTCGTTCAGAGTCGAGTTTAAACTGTAGGTCCCGCCATTCATGTATAAAATTAACACACACACACCATCAGTGGTGTGAGAAGCTATGTAGGACGTAATCCTGACTGAAGGATTGTAATGACCTATTATGTATGTACATATGTAGAAGCATTAAAAAGGTAATAAAGTCAGAGAAACAATATAATTATTGCATACGTGAATACAAGATAAGTTCAAAAAGTAAAATGAATTTTCTATTCTATCCACATCAAAAAAAAAAAACGATAAATAAATTGCCACATTCGGTGGCACTATTTTGCACAAAAGTGTCCAATCATTTGCGTACGTTGACAACATTGACATCATAGGACGTACCAAGCACGTTATAATCAAAAATGATGTCAGTCTGGAGATCAAGCGTAGGTTCATACATTGCAACACAGTGTAACCTGTAGGGAATATGTTCTTAAAAGATATTTTGTATGTTAATATGTAAAAAATGGATTTTTTATTTTTATTTATCTAAAATTATTAAGCCTAACATAGATAGTTTTATGTATGTTGATGAAATGAAAATCAAAATAGCGTATATTACTAACACTTTTCTATGGCTGTAAATAAATAAATTCTCTCACTTATTTTCTCTCTCTTACTCACTAATACACAACCAAAAAATTTTTGGTCTCAATAGACAATTGGCCTCTTACATACAACGCAACTTATACTCTACAAGTCGCTCATCTTCCCCGTGTTTCTTTGCGGTGCAGGAGCATGAACACTATTAAGCACTGATGCATCAGCCTTGAGAGTATTCGGGAGAAAAGTCCTACGTAAGACCATCGGTCCAGTGCAAGTTGGCGATAATCTCTACTTTTGACATAATAATCAGCAGTGTGAGCTCCACAATGCATTGGGCGTTCTGCAGCGCATTAACATCCAGCGACTGCGTTAGCTCGACCATGTCTATCGGATGTAAGAATATGTTCCGGTTAGACGGGGACGGGGACGGGGATAATGCGGGGATTAGCGTAAATCGACATTGAGGACAATCTTGTCTACATTGGAATGATCAAATTGAAGAATCACTTCCATAGATTGGTGTGACCAACTGGTGAAGGCGCACAAGAAGCAAAGGCGTCTGGAAGGATGTTAAACAACCCATTGAGCTATTTGTTATCAATGGACGATTAATGTTATTAACAAGGAAAATGAAAAATTAATTCGTAAACAGAAGGCAAACCTAGTATTCGTGTAACCAAGTTTCTTGTCAATTTCCATAGTATGCAGACGCATTTAATTTAACCCTGAACGGTTACTCTTCGTCAAATCGACGAAGCTCATTTACAATTTATCATATAACTCTCTTATGGTTGACCAAATGTCGCTCATTTTTTCAACAACGTTATTTGATAATAAAAGCTTGCAGTCAGTAAACAAACAAAAAATGACCATCCAGGATTAAAAAAATGGGTGGCCCGGGTACGTTTACTCACTACAGTCTTTCATAATCAATCAACATTGTTTATAAAAAGAGTGAAATTTGGTCAAACATAAAAGAATTATATGATAAACAGTAAATGAGCTTCGTCGATTCGACGAACAGTAACCGATTAGGGTGAAAGCGTTCGTCGATTCAACGAAGAGTAACCTTAATGTACAAAATAGAAGAGTAACCGTCTAGGGTTAATGCATTAGGTTAGGTTAGGTTAGAGAATGTGTACATGGCAACTGTGACAAGTACAGTACCCGGAGGTCGAATTGACCCATTGTACAACGTCCTAGCTTCTCACACCACTCGTGTTGTGTGCGTTAATTTTATACATGAATGGCGGGACCTACAGTCCCGTTTTTGAGAAGCTTTTCATGGCAATTTTTACTGTCAGAGTTTTTGCCAGAAATCTGCTGAGAGGAAGTCGCCGAAGAAATATTTTCATATTTTCGTTTTGATGTCTGACCTGGCCAACACACTACCTACTCAGCGTTGCCACAAAGAAAAAATTTTCCCTACCAATATTCTTTCCAAAACCTACCAAAATTTGAATTTAAATAATTATAGATAATTCAGTATGAAATTAACGTTTTATTGCTAAAATTAACAAAAGAATTTCATATACAGTGTTGGAAAAAATAATAGGGACACTTAAATTTTTCAATATATTCTTATATTTTTATTTACTTTTCCATAAATATTACAAAGTATATACATTAAATTAAAGGTATTCAAATAGTTTAACTAATAAAATAAAAATAAATGACTGGTTCTGTCAAATTCTTAAAAAAAATATAATTTATTTGAAAAAGGCCTGGAAAAAATAATAGGGACACTTTATGTTATGCTAAAAATATGTATATTTTGTTAAATATTATCATCATTTCCAGATATTATTTCAATATTTGGTTAAAGCACCTTTCATTTTTATTGCCTCCTGACAG
This sequence comes from Sarcophaga caerulescens, assembly GCA_927399465.1. Classification (NCBI taxonomy): domain Eukaryota; kingdom Metazoa; phylum Arthropoda; class Insecta; order Diptera; family Sarcophagidae; genus Sarcophaga; species Sarcophaga caerulescens. The sequence goes on from OV656866.1 coordinate 2,352,807, forward strand.
CGACGATTCATAGATTCCACAAGATTCGCACAGACGTCAGGGGGAATTGAATACCATGTCTCCTGAATTTTTCCCCTCAGTTCCCAGTTTTAAAGTTGCCGATTTTATTTTTTAGGACTCCCCAGAGGTGTTCAATGAGGTTTAAGTCCGGCCACTACAGTACAGGCACCTCTTTCTGTTGAAACCACAATTTGACATTAAAACAGGGTTTCCAACTATTTTCTTACTTAAACATTTTGTTTTCGGTTTTAGACCTAAAAATTAATAATACTCTCAACTTTAAATCTTACAGATATTAATTGTATTTTCCTACCAAAAAATAAATGAAATTTGAACAAACCAACCAAACTACCAATCGTAGCATTTTTAAATAAAAACTACCAATTTTGGTCCAATTGGACCAAAACGGCAACGCTGTACCTACTAGACTACGGCGACGTTATTTAATGAATTAAATTAAATTAAAACAAAACGTTGGAGAACAATTTAAACGCCTATAAAATCGAACATTTGAATCTTAAGCCGCCATAAAACCATGACTTTGAAGCCAAGGACAAATTCATTGTGAATTTCAATCACTTTAAAGACGCTCATTTCGCAATAAATTGAAAGGAAAGGCATGGAAAGGAAAGGAAAGAGAAAATGACCTTCAACTGCAGTTAATATGATGGAATCCTATGCGAAAAAAAAAAACTTCATTTTAACATGTTCACGACATTTAGTGACAAAGTAAATTGAGGTTACAATATCGTTTCACAGAATTCAATTGAAAAAGGGGGTGGACCCTTTACCCTAAACATTAAAGGATTGATTTTTCTAACGTTTTTCTCTCTTGATTACTGCTACCATAAATGTGTTTAGAACGAATTCGTGCTTAAGCAGAATTAGAATTTTCGAATATTTTGTTGTAACTGTCCAACAGTTAAGCTGAAAAGTGATTTCTTATTCAAGTTGAAGGCAAATAGGTATAACGATCAGTAGCATTGTTCTCCGTTAGCAGACCACTTTACTGCCTTCAATGTTTGTTTGTTCTAATAATAAAATTTAATTCTTTCCAATATTTTGATGCAGGGCGTTTTAGGTACTTTGTCACAATAAAACGAACGATTCTTCCAAGAAGGCAACGAATAAGCCAAACAATTTACAGTCAAAACTGTTTAATTTCTCTACAAAAAATAAAGTGAAAAACAACGGCAGCTAGGAAGTTAGGTAGGTGGGTGGATCAATGCTTCGAAAAAGGGTTACAATATTTATGAAACTCATTAATTTAATCCTTTGGCAGTAGTTTAGTGTAACAACATTTCAACGATACTTAATTTGTATTCCTCAAAATAATTCCTTTATTTTGTTAACTCGTTAGTCAGTTGGTTGGCCAAGTATTAGACTCCTCCTATAATTTATTTTTCTTCTTTTGTAAAATGGAAAAACCTTTCTCATGCATTTTCACTAATTATGCCACAACAAATATTTGTATTTTATTGTATGTACTCTCGTGCATTTAAAGTGAAACGAATACAACATTTGATTTGATTTGGTCGGTCGAATAGGTCTTTATACTCCGCCTTCCAACACTGATAATAAACGTTGTGTTGTATTGTATTGTGTCGCTGCCTAGCTCCATTCTTGCCACCTTTTGTAAACCTCCCATTTCATTTTTCCCCCTCATTTCATTCCATTTCCATTCACTTTTGGTTTTTTTTTTTGTTGAAATTTTTTTTTATTTTTTTTTTTTTTTGTTTATTACGATAACAACGATAACTGTTGTTGGTTCAAATATGGCGTTAATGAGGGGAGCCATAAAACAAGGGTTGTGTTTGTGTTTGTGTTAACGAATGTGTCATTTTATTTGTCATTTTGCCGATTTTAGTACCTTCTTTTCCATTCATCTTTGCCGCTCCACCATTTCTAATGCGAAGACTATCAACGGCCATGATTATGTTTTGTAGTCTCCATCAGAGTGACGCAAAACAATTGATTTTCAAAATGTTAATCAATGGTGTGTCTGATAACGATTGGAGTCTCGTGAACTTAGTTTGTACATCATCGCAGAAATTTTCAGCTAACGGACATACGTTCGTTTATACACACATAATTGGTCATTACTGCCCTTCAGTCACGATTACGACCTAGCTTCTCATACCGCTTATGTTGTGCTTCTTAATTTTTATAGTAGCAGGACCTACAGTTTTAAGTCGACTGCGAACAATAGAATTTTTTGAGAAGTTTTTCATGGTAATTTTTATGACGCTGAGAGTTTTTGCCAGGAGACTGTTGAGAGGGAGTCGGCGAAAAAATATTTTTTCATATTTCGCTTACTACTACTTACTAGACTACGGTGACTTGAAGGACACGCTTTTAAGTGAATTGAAAATATTTTTACTGTTTCTTAATGATCTTCCTTGTGCTATTTCTGATTGTAATATTCTGATGTATGCTGACGACGTTAAATTATTTTATACTTTTGATGATGATCATGGTCAGGCTGTTCTTCAGCGAAATATTGATTTGTTTGTAACTTGGTGCAGAATTAATTTAATGGATCTTAACTTGAGAAAATATAAATGCATGGTTTTCTCTCGCGGAGGCGTAATTTCGTCCACTTATGTGATTAATTCTTGCCCTTTGGAAACTGTGACTACATTTCTTGATTTGGGAGTATTATTGGATGTGAAACTGTCTTTTATTGATCATATTAGTGTGATGATTGGCAAGGCTCAGGCTGTTCTTGGTTTTGTGAAGAGATGGGCTAGGGAATTCATTGATCCTTGTATAACAAGACTGCTATACATTTCACTTGTTAGACCTATTTTGGAGTATGCGTCTATTATTTGGAATCCGTACTATCGTTGTCATAGTGATTCAATAGAGCCTGTGCAGAAGCAGTTTTTATTATTCTGTTTATCAGGCCTAGGATGGGATTATGCCAATGGGTTTCCATCATATGAGGCTAGATTAGATTTGGTGAAACTTCCAACTTTGGAACGTAGAAGGGCTATTTTAGGGGTTTGTTTTGTTTTTAATCTGGTTAAAGGTGATATCGACTCTGAGTTTTTGCTTTCTAACCTGAATTTCAGTATTCCAGCAAGATTTTCACGGCACTATCGTCCTCTTTCTTTAGACTTTTATAGAACGAACTATGGATGTAATTTTCCTTTTCGTAGATTATGTAATGATATTAATTTATATTATGATTTTATTGATTTTAATTGTAGTGTTTGTAATATAAAAAGTAGCTTATATGCTGGCTTTAATTTGTAAATTATTATATAAAAATGTATTCTCGTTCTTGTCTTAAGTAGTTTATTGTTACTTTATTCAGCTTGTGATTAAGTTCAGTAGCTGTTTTATGTTCTCGTTTGCCATTACTTTTCCTTTACCCGCTACAGTCCGGACTGTAGCGTGTACGTGTCCCTACGTAATGGGGACGAGCCCTCCGCGGTCGGGTGAGGGTGGGTTAGTGTGTGGCCGGGGACGTTCGGAAAAAATATCCTGCAAATGCGCCATGATGCCATGATTCAAATTTTAATAAATTGTAATATACACGGTAGTCACCGAAGAAGAAAGGGTATGTTACTAAGGTGGAATAAACTTATAGAAAGGAGGTAGAGACATATTACATCAGTTGGAAGCTAGTTGGTCAACTACTGCTAGACATTATCCAACTAGTTATTGGAATCTTAAATAATGTGAATATAAAATGTCAATAATTTTACAATACAAACACATTTTCCTATTTTTGCAATTGCTTTCCATTTTTCGGTCTCTTTCGTGTCATTTAAGAAGGCATCTCATACATAATTTCCATTTTTTTTTGTCATTACAACCCTTCAGTCAGGATTATTTCCCTAGCCTCTCACACTACTTATGTTGTGTGTGTTAATTTTATACATGAGTGGCGGGACCCACCGTTTAAAGTCGACTTCAGACGACAGATTTTTGAGAAACTTTTCATGGCTATTTTATTTACTTCTCAAAGTTTTTGCCAGAAATCTGCTGAAAGGAAGTCGCCGAAGAAATATTTTTTTCATGTTTTCATTTTGATGTCTGTCCTGGGGTTTGAACCATAGACTTATGTCTAATAAGGCAACACACTGCCTCCAAGACTATATAATGACATCAATGGCGGAACAGAACCAAACATAAATAACGGGCTCAATAATGTGACAGCCGCATGCGGACGACTGCAGTCAATATGGTGAAACTTACAAATATCCAGACGAACCAAGCTGAGAATAGGTATTTCTCATCTAAAAGTTTCTCAATTCGATTAACCGTAGATCGAGCTTTGTATCTAAAATGATACATTTCAATTTTTGAAATTATATAACTTTAATTCAGAAAACGTTAGATGCCTGATATTTTTAGAATTCGTAGGAATTGTTATCGTTATTATTTTAAACCAAATAAAAAAAGAAAATTTTAAACATTGGTGAAAAAATTAAAAAACTTCATAATTCTATCTTATGTATCATTTTGTGTTGTGTTTGAAATTTTGTTAGGTTTTTAAAGATTTTGTAAAGTTTTATCGTAAATAATAAATTATTTATGGTATTTGAGAAGAAATTGAAAGTTAAGTGTTGGATGAAAGTGAAAAGGTTGAATTTTCTGTTCATCATATATTATTCATATTGACTACAGTGGTCGTAGTATGTAGCGTGTTAGCTTATTATATGTATGTCAGACCAAGGTTCAAACCTCAGGACAGTTATTTCCAATTTACAACGGAAGATTGTAATGACCGATTATATATGTACGTACATATATAATATTCCTGCTGCTGAATACTCTGAAGTAGAAGAAAACTGACGAAAGTATTGGCAGCAAAAAATATGACAATAGGATGTTTATCGCCTAAGATGGTACTACTTGGAACACATAACCGTATTCCTTTAGCAGTTAGGGAAGAGAAAATATTATCAATCTTCAGGCAGCTTGATAGCAGCTGTTTCCTAAAATGTTATAGAGTCTTTCTTACTGCTCTTCTCATATTTATCTCACGTGACAGACAAACATTAGAAAAGTGTTTCGTCCTATGTTTTATTTCATAGATATTACAGAAGGATAATATTTCGGTCAACTACATACATATTAGATAACAGAATAATTCGCTTTGATAATGTGCTACTCGGAAATGATAATAATTTTACACCTATAGTGGCTTTTCGAAAAATGAGCAGAAAGTCTTCCAGCTTTCAATAATCCCAATAATTTTGTGGCTCTAGATTAGTAACAAATTGAATTTTATGGTCGTTATAAATTTCGTGGTCCACCGATCTCGAATTGGCAGTTTTAGAGGCAAGCACATGCTACATGTGTAGCAAGTACTTACAGCTGTACTTGGGAAACCTGTATTCGGGAAATCAGAAAGGACTCAAAGGGAGAGCATTGTTATTGACATAATCGATGTTCTATTGCTACGGGAAATATTTTTCTAACGTAATATAACAATGATTTGTACCTTCAGGTTTCAGCCAGCCCTCAATTGAGAGTGTTACTGATGTGAGTGACAATAAGCTACCCCATCGAAACAATTGGAAATTTATAAATCGCCGCAAAGCAAGGGAGCTAGATGTAAAATTAATGCCATTTATAAAAAAAAAAACCAAGCTGGCATGAAGTGTTTGATTTTTACGTAAAAAATAATGCTGCAATGTGCATCATGTCAAAAATTTTGGCGTAAATTTCATAAAAGTGATAACATGTTGTAATAATATAAAATAGTTCTATTAAAATGAATTAAAATAAATCATAATATTTCAATTTTTTAACAAAAGCTAACAATAATTGCGAAAATTTTATGTTCTACAAGTATGTATCAAAAGTAATACATAAGCTAGAATTGTGAAGTTTTTTTAAGGCTCGATCTACGATTAAATATTTCGTACATATTTTTTTAAGTTTCGAAAAAGTCAATATTTTGATAATTAGGAATTAGGAACTAACTCCTTAACGTAACGAAAATTTCTCTTAAATATTCAATAATTCGAACATATTTTCAATATATTTCTCACTTTCTTTTTGTGGGAAAAAAAAACAAACCAAATAATAATAATAATTGATTACGTATTCCAATACAAATCATTTTGAATAAAAATTATAAATATTTCCAACAGAAAACTACGTGATAACGTAACTATAATTGGATTTTTTTCTTTTTTTCTTTAAAATATTTGCTTTAAACGTTAATGGCCAACATCACAGTTTTTTCAATGCCGTCCATCTAGTAATTACGTTAACGATTGAAGCTAATCATTGAAGGACAATTCAAAAGAAAAACTCATTTTTCAATGGATAGAACAGTATGGATGGACAAAACAAGTGTAAATTAATTATTCTTTTAAAGAAAAAAAAATTAATAAAAATTAACTAATACACACGCACATACATACAGTGGCTCCCAACTTATTTCAACCAGCACCTTTAAAAAAAATTTAATAAGAGTTTATAGGATATGTTTAAAAATTAAACAAAAAAGTTTTATTCAGTCTCAAATTTATGGGCAATTTGCGATCAAAACGTCCGCCAACACCAGATTTCGAACAAGAATGATCCTTATAGCAGCTCTGAAAAAGGAATGGGCAAAAATAACTCTCCAAACCACTAGGAAGTGGAATCAATGCAAAAAAGGCTGAAAGCTGTAATTAAGCAAATAGAAGGTCAGACTAAATTTTGAAATTAAAACTATTAGTTAATTAATCATTTAATTGTTTGTTTATAGAAAGTGGTTGAAATAAGTTGTGACGAATTGGGTTCCTATATTTTTGGTTTTTAGTTTGTAAGTTTACATTTGAGATCGAATAAAACTTTTTTTTTCTTAATTTTTAAATATATTCTATAAACTCTTATTCAAATTTTTTTAATATCTTGTTTCGTTTCGAAATTATACGAGCTTAATTTTTTTAAAGGTGCTGGTTGAAATAAGCTGGGAGCCACTGTACGTACGTAACTCCAAAGAAAGATTTTTATCAAAGAAATACCTAAAAAAACCTCAAAAAAATAATAGAAAGAAACTAAGGAAACAAATTGATTTTTGTTAATCTTTTCAGGCGAACATTTAACAACATTTGTGGCAGAATAAAAAAAAAGAAACTGAATCGAACGCACAAATTGCTTTAAATAAGAGAAATCAAGAGAAACCCACACACACGTCAAACAACATGAAATAAATTAAATGATGCCACCACCATCAGTATCGTCAGCATCAACATCAGCATCATTATCATCAGCATCAGCATCACTATCTCATCATTGTCATCACGCTGACACTTTACGCCTAAAACTATTCCACCACCACCACGCAACAAAGAAAGAAAGCAAAAACAACAATTAAAAATTTTTTTGCGGATGATAAATGAACATTTTTTTTTTTGTTACATTTTCTTGTATCGCTTCGTTATTATTCGTCTGAGGCAGCCATTGTTGAGAATAACATTTCGGGTAATGGAATTTTAAGTTCACGGCATGTGAATCGATACCACGCACACATGCACACACAGACACACATGTATGCATTCTATTGACATCAAGTAATCGTGCATTAATTGAAATTGAAATCAATTGGAATTGAAACGATGTGTTCTCCTCTACTTTACTTTGATTTGATTTGATTTGATAATCAACAGTTAAGAGTGCCAAAACATTAGTAGAAGATCAGTTGATCAGTTTAGAAAATGTAACGACGTATGTATGAAGTGTGTTGTCCTACACGTTTCATGTCTTGTTGTTGGATTGGGGGAGAAAGATCAGCACATCTCCCGGTGCGTAAAGGGCCAAACATTATTAATTTCAATTCATAAATGATTGAATTTGTTCTATCAATTGATTACCGCGCTGCTTATTTCAGAATTAATGATTCTTCTCTATTAGTAGAGGCAAAGATTAATTAATGAACAACGAAAAAAAATAAAAAAAAATAAAAAAAGAAAATCACTGGCATGAGAATGTAGAGTAGTGATGGGATTTCAAAAAAAAAAGTGTGATTCGTGGAATAACAAGACATGAGTATCGTTATCGTGTGGATATTCAAATTTCATTTCATTTGAAGCGTTTGAAAAGTGTGAAAGTGTGTGCTGTTTTGTTGTTTACTGGAAGACATGACGTCTCATGACCAGAACCGCCCTTAATTGTCTTCTTCTGGTGTCCATTATCACCGAAGCGGTGATAATTTATCACAGCAAACATGTGCAGCCCACAAAAACATTTCGTCTACCAAAACGTAACTCAACATTTAACATTTAAATCTCGTCTCTGTGGTGGTGTTGGTGGTGGTGCTGTTCTATCCTTGGAACAAACTTTAAAAATCACTTGTTCGTACATACATAAGTATATTTACCCGGGATGGTTAGTGTGAGGATGTGTTGTTATTGGATTTTGGTTATGCAAGTGACAAGTGGTTTTGAAAGTGTCCTTTTCTTGTATTTTTTTTTTTGTTTTTTTTTTTTGTTTACTGCTGTTGTATCAATTTCTGTAACAAAAGTGGCTTTGAATGACAATGATATTGAGAAATACAACAGCAACACAACACTACACTCAAGTGCCTCCAGAGTTTTTGTTATTTTTCACATTTCATATATATCAGCACCGCCACAATATGCCCGACGATGTAATTTTTATGAATACTGGCTGCACTATCTCCAATTTCCAATGGGTTTAAGTGTCATCATCATCATCATGATCGTTATTGATGGTTGGTTATTTGGTCCGATTTTTTATTGACCGTAATATTTACAGTGTTTAACAGTCATAAATTATGCAATTCTAAATATGTATCCCAAAATAGCAACAACAACAATAACAATGAAAAATTGTAACACAATGAATGGTGCAATGGATGCTGTAAAATGACACTTGAAACATAAAGTTTTTGGAAACAAAGAATACAACAAATTCACAATGTTTAGATATAGCATTTAATCTGTTGTACTGTTGTAAAATGTTGAAACTAATTAACAAACCAAACAATCGACCAATGGCCATCAGAAGGAAGACCAATCAACTGAAACACTTAAATTTTAAGAAATTGGTTTTGAGTTCCATTGAAATAATAAAAAAAAAATTAAATACTTCATATAGAGACCATTAGGCTACAAGCGATGTAAAGAATTACGTACATAGCGACCATGTGGTCTTCTTAAGCAGCCAACTGACAGACAAATAGGCATTCAGACACTCTTATTACAATATCCATAGCAAGCAAGAAAGCAATTCATTAGAGAGAGATTTAAAATGGAAAGTTCTTGAAAGAATTTGTTATTTAATGCCACTCGTTTCGTCTTTATAAAGGGTGATTTTTTAGCTATTATCTTTTTGGCAACACTGGTTTAAACAGCTCACGCACGTTTCGTGTTTTGTTTCACTGTCAAACATCTTCAGTTTGGTCTATAATTTAACCATGAATCGTCTTACAAACGAACAACGCTTGCAAATCATTGAATTTGGCATCATTGGACCGTACGTAACGTAACTGTGAATGGTGAACGCTACCGTGAGATGATATCCAACTTTTTTTTTTTGCCCAAAATGCAAGAGCTTGACTTGCATGACATGTGGTTTCAACAAAACGGTGCCACATGCCACACAGCACGCGTAGCAATGGACTTATTGAGAATCGAGTCGGTGAACATTTTATTTCACGTTCGGGACCGCTCAATTGGCCGCCTAGATCGTGCGATTTAACGCCTTTAGATTATTTTTTGTGGGGCTATGTTAAAGCACATGTCTATACAGACAAGCCCGCTTCAATTGACGCATTGGAAGACAACATTGAAGCATTTATTCGTGAGATACCGGCTGAAATGTTTGGAAAGAGTATGACAAAATTGGACTAAGCGGATGGACCATTTAAGGCGCAGTCGCGGTCAACATTTGCATGAAATAATCTTCAAACATTAAATTATATGGATCGTACTATCGATTCAAGTAAAGATTTCATGCATTTTTCTGAATTTTATGTGTTTTAAGGAACAACTAGAAGCATATATGGAGCAACATAATTTATTCACAAAATATCAGTCAGGTTTTAGAAGAAATTTGTCATGCGAAACAACGGTAAATTATTTGATAAACAGATGGAAATTTATAGGAAGAAGGAAAAAAATAATGGCAATATTTTTAGATTTCAAAAGAGCATTTGAAACAATTGACAGAGGAATACTTATTCGAAAATTAAATATGTATGGCATTAAGGAAAATGAACTTGATTGGTTTAGATCATACCTTACAGATAGAAAGCAAATAACAAAGGTAAATGTTACAAAATCTGCTGAAGTGAATAATGAATTTGGAGTACCTCAAGGTTCTATATTGGGAGCTTTGCTATTTATAATCTACATAAATGATATGCCACGAATACTCAAAAGATGTAAAATTATACTATATGCAGATGACACCCTAATATATGCGGAAGGAGAAACGGATGAGCAATGTAAACAATATTTACTACACGACATAAATAACATAAATTATTGGCTAAAGATGAATAAACTGAAGCTAAATGAAAGCAAAACTAAGTTACTTCAAATAAACATGAATGACGATTCAGTAATTAAAATAAATAATGAAACGATTGAAAAAGTTAATAGAATAAAATACCTCGGGTTTATAATAGATAAGGACTTAAAATTAAATGAACACATTGATTACATATGCAAAAAAATTGGGAAAAAAATTGGATTCATAAAACGAATTAGAAATAAAATATCGATATTGACTGCAATCAATGTATATAACACAATGATAAAACCGCATTTTGAATTCGGATCTACAATTTTATATACCTGCTGCTCAACAACACAAATAGAAAGACTGCAAAAATTGCAAAATAAGGCCATGAGATCAATACTTAAATATAACCGATACACTCCAATTCAACTTATGCTGGACACACTAAAATTGTTAAATACCCAACAGAGACTGGTCCTTAACACCTTAAAATTTATTCAAAAAATGAAAATGGGAAAAGCGCCTACTTATCTAACCGAACAACTTGGATATGTAAGAGATGTTCAACCGTATCACCTGCGAAACACTGGAGATTTTCGTTTCCAATGGCGACAACAAAATCCTTGCAGAGGTCACTTTTTTCAAAGGACTTAAACTTTTCAATATGCTACCGGAATTCAAAAAGGCAGAAAAAAATATTAATTTATACAAAAGAAATATTGTTCAATTTGTAAGAAATAACGAGATTAATAATATTTAGTAAAATAATTTTATTTTTGTAAATGTTTAAAGTATTATGAATACTACTAAATAAAATAAATAAATAATTTTTTTTTTTTTTGAAAAATTTTCCTATAGCTCTTAAAAAATCACCCCTTACAAGTTTTTGAAAAATATTTATCCAACCAAGCGAAAGTAAAGTTTGTTGTGTACTCCTCCTCTCTTAATGTTCTTCGTTGCCAGATATTTAATTATTATTTTTGATTATACTCCATAATGGGCCCTATGTGGCCTAAGTGTGTCCATTCGATTCTCTTAGATGGACAGCCACCTCTACCTATTGATTAAACTCTCTTTAATTGTAGATGAAATGCGATAAAACCAAATTTTTTAAAACCAAGAAGTTTTCTTTCTAAAGCTAATCTACTTCTAAGCACCTGCTTCTTTATGTGGGCTGCAAATCCAGCAATTCTGAACATAAGTATCAGACTGCTGTCTCGTTTGGAAGGCACAGCAATCATTCTGAAAGCATACCTGGGAACCTTGCATTTGGTGAAATAATAAATCAATAAAAATAATTTCATTTATTTTTTAACGCTAACTTACGCTATCAATATTTGCCAACGTAGTGGAGGATGTCAATGATGACTGTTACTAGTTCGAAGCCAGGGAAAAATATTGAAAATATGGATTACTTACTTACTCACTTAACGGATTTCGGCCTGCCTTTATACATCCTTTCAGGCGCCTCTGCTTTTTGCACGCCTATGCCAGTTGGTCAAACCAATCGATGACAGGGCTTTCTCGATTTGGTTCTTCTAACGTAAACAAGGTCGTCCTCCTCGCCGATTTCCGCAGATCCCCGCATCAAATACCCGTCTCGCCGGAGCATCCTCCTCCATTCCAACGACATAGAGCCAGCGCAGCCGCTGGATGTTAATACGCTGCACAACGTCTATGTCGTTGAGGAGCTCATACAGCTCACTGTTGGATCGGATGCGGAAATCATCGCCAACTCGCACTGGACCGAAGATCTTACGTAGGATTTTTCATCCGAATAGTAACAAATTACTACTTCTACGCGTAGAATTAGAAAAAAATATTTTATTTTCAATTTTGTAACACAAATGATCGGGAGTACAAATATGGTACAAAATAATAATAACAATGCCCTAACCAAAGTAGGCGAAATACGGATTATTTGCCATTTTTTCCTTTGCTACGCAAGAAACTGCATTCGGCTTAATTTACAAATACATTTGGCCAGGCGAACATAATATATTCAAGGATACAAGAGATGCTTGAATTATTTTGAAAAATTTTTTTTAAAAAAATGCCAAAGAAATGTTATCCATCATTCACTTTTAGCATATCGATTTATTTATTTATATGTTGTTGTTATTATTATTCTTCTTCTTCTTCTTTTGCTTTTATTTTTTCTGAAAATTAAGATGCATAAATATTGTCTAAATAGCCCATTAGCCCATTAGTATGTATGACTGTAAATCAGTTGGAGACATCACCATCATGATAATCACAACGTAACATACTCGTACATACCCAAGCTGATTTCAGGACCAAAAAATAATGGTATTTGGTGGTGGCCTCAAACACATTAACGAACCCAATAGAACAGATAAGAGATGAGATGCTGAGATTCCTTATGTGGAAATTGCCAAATTCATAGCGGTGCAACCATGATAATGCCAATAAAGATTGTAAGCGAAAAATTGCTTTCATTTGACCAAGGTCGAGTAAAAATAATTTTATCTGTGCAAAGAAAAAAAAAAAAAAAGTATTTGCCGTAATGGACCAAACAAAGCCATGTTATTTCTTCTGATCGTCTTCGCTTCGGTCAGTTCAACAAATCCACATTGCCATGGTGATGTTGGCCATAGTGACGATGATGATAATGAGGCATAGTTTTTGAGGGTGATTCGAAAGAGACAGAGAGAGAGAGAGAGAGAGAGAGAGAGAGATCACATGTAGTGCCAATGCCAAGTTTTGTTGGCGAAGCAACACTGCATGCCTTCGTGCCCAGACTAATGTCGTGATTAGCATCTGCGTTGACAAACTCTGCAGGTATTGCCCTTTTTATTTTTTGTTTTCTTATTCCTTTAGCATGTCATCATCGGCATAACCATCATCATCGAATCTTCTAGTTTTAATTTTTGCAATACACAACCATACACAAGCATACCGTGTTAAATTTACAATATTAAGCATCTACGTATGTATGTATGATTGCAGAATCAGAAACAGAATCAGAAACTAAACTGAAGTACACATAGTCTGCCCATTTCTTTTTTTTTTTTTTCATCACCCACCCAAGATGAATAATTATGGACGATCTTTATCCTCGCAAGTATCCTACTGGGATCGTTAATGCCCACACATTCCACTAAGCATTGGCCAAGAAGATTTCAATTCAGTATCTATGTTTCCATGTACATGTCTGTACATACATTTTTATGCGAGAGTGTGATTATGAGTGTGATTATGAGTGCGAATGTGTGTGTAGTAGTGTAAGCGTTTACATTTAACACGACAGTTTAAGTAGAAAGAAAGAAGCAGCATTCAAAAGGAAGATACCTGCAGCGCATTCCAAAAATTCTCGAAGAAAACCATTAAAGCCCGATTGTTTGACAAACGAATTGACGCGTATTTCGTTGAAACTCGCTAATAGCGGCAATAACGAACGCTTTACAACGCTTGCTGGCTGGCACTCATTCTGATCTCAATGCTGATGCTGCTGACATTGTTGTTGTTGCTGTTATTGCTAGTGTTGGTATCAACATTGTTATGATGAATCCGTCACCTTGGCCGCTTAGAATGGCATAAAATAAGAAAGAAAGAATGAAAAGTGAAACGGGCACAACTCGATAAAACGTTTTTTCGATTTACCTCCGCCTGTGTTATTAATGATGGAAATTTGAAAATACAGTAGGTTCAATAATTGCACCATCATTGTACACGAAATGTATTCACAGCGGCACATTTTAAAGATTGTCCGTTCATCAGCGATTGATGTTCTACTCCTTGGAAATAATAAAAGGAGTCTCTGATCAATTGTTTACATTTCGCCACACTTCTTCGCTGACCCTGAGTAAGTACAATACGTACATACGTACCTTCTCCTTCATTGTCATCATTGTCGTAGTTAGCGTTTATTTTTGAGGGTCACCATGCACACACATTAAAGCGGGAACTCTATGAAGAAGGGCAACAACAAAAATTTAATTTTAAATTACTGAAGTTTTTTGGTTTTTTTTTTTTTTTTTTGTTATGCTTAAAACAAGCTTCAATTTTTGAGTCATCAACATCACATCACCTCACGCTTTAGAGATCTTTATTACTCTTACAATGCATTTATGAGCCGTTCATAAACGTTTTATTACCATAAATATTTCGGTCGTTTGTATCTCTTTTCTTCGTTCCCATTTCGCTGCTTCCAAATCAATTTAAGAAATTATAAAGTTCTTGGAAGCATTTTTACTTGCTAAAACTGTCATTGCCTGACATTGTCATCATCATCATGCACTGTACCATACAAGATGATGATAATGTCTTTAGGTAACAAACAAACAACTAATTCGTGTAAATGGATGACGATCAATGATAATAAATCATGACGCTACGCAGTGGCGTAGCTAGGTAACCAAGGGCCCTGGAGCAAATTAAAAAATGGGGCCCACTGCTATGTAAACTGATTAGATTTTATCAAATAAAAATAATAAATATACAAATATGTACTTTAAAAATGCTAAGCTACTTAAGTTCCTTTTTGTGTACTGCAGGGCAGGTAATAAAAATATTAAACAGTAACATCATAAATTGCAATTAATACTTGGTGTAGGTTTGGCTAATACAGTATTCCCTCGATTTACGTCGTAGAATGTTCCGGAAAAAGGCGACGTAAATCGAATTTCAAATAACTCATACTATCAGATGCATTTATTTATGCGCATTTTCCAAAAAAAAAAAACTAAAATAATTAAATTTTTATTCTGTATAACTAAAGCTGGAGGTCCACACCACGCGTTCTACGCGTTCTCGCATTCTACGCGGCTGTCAAAAAAGTAGAATTAATGTATTTATATGGTGCAAGTTACACGCACAAAAGCGTAGGATGCCTTGACGCATAGAACGCTAAAAGTAGATCTACTTTCTACGTTTGTAAGCATCACAAGCGGCGCGCGTACAAAACAGCTGATTTTGACAATTTGTTTTGTTTAAATTTGTTTAAATATTGGCGCGTAAAAGGCGTTGCATTAAACTTGAAGCCTAGAATGCGAAGAAGGTATGAAATGCACGCAACGCTTTCACGCGAAAACGCGTGGTGCGGACCTTCAGCTTAAGTACATACATAAATATAGATGGATTTTTGATTTGTTATAAAAATTTATTTCATATGTTGTTCACAAAAAGTTTAATAAAAAACAAAAAATTATCCATTAGCACTTAAATATTTATTTCTTTTTCAAAACTCTATTTATATTTTATTCAAATAGTTACACACAAATATTGAATTTTTTTTAAAAAGGGAATTCCCCTGATTTTGTTTATAAACAACAGAGGCGACGTAAATCGAATGACGACGCAAATCGAAGTTGATGGGAACAAAATTTTTGACGACGTTAATCGAAACAACGTAAATCGAGACGACGTAAATCGAGGGAATACTGTAAAACGAAAGTTGGGGCCTACCAACTGACTAAATAACAATTATATTTACAATTTTTCCTAGCTTTAGCTTTCGCAAAAGTATCAATGACTTCGTTTTTAATTTTTTATTATTTTTAATTTGCTAAATGACCTTTCAGATGCTGCAGTAGTGATAGAAATTATAAAGAATAATAATATTGCTTTAAATACTTCCGTTAGGTCGCATTCTAGCACTCCATATTTGCTCATTATTTCCTTATATAATTGGTGAACAGTCCATGGTAGGTACATAGGTACTCACTGTTCACTGACGACGTTAAAAGTAAAATAAAAGGAAAGAGAAACACATTGATACGCTGCAAGTGTCGTTGGGGAATCCCCGGAAAAAAATTATCACCGTTAGTGTTACCACATTTAACGGTGAAGACCATGAACGATCTTCTGCCCGCGGACCTGAATTAATGTACTTACTGCAGGTGACTTGCATTTTTTCACGATATTTATATACAATATTATACAATGAGCTGTAGCCGAAATCTATAGATTTGACACGATTTATTGACTTAACGGACATCAATATGAATGGTAAAATCAAATAAAATTGAACCACTATATTGACCAGTAGAACTAACTATATTGACATTAGCTTACTTACTCTTGATACAGCATTTATTTTTTAACCGTTCTCGAAAAATTTGAACTCGAATTCACAATAGAACGCACATCTATGAATAATAAATAAAACGCTCATATCACTATCCGTCAAATTGATAACACTGCGAACCTACAGAAAGAATTTAGGGGAATTCCCTAGGCATAACTTCTGAATTTCTCTCATGATTAAAGTGGGGTTGCAACCTGTCATATTTACATATTTTGAAAATGGGAGAAATTTCCAAAAGTTCAGTTCGATCGAGATTTCTGGTAAGGATTCGAGGGCCCCGGTTCACCACCCCGCCTAGCCCCTAGGTAGCTACGCCACTGACGCTATGAGTATGTCGCGTGGAAGGACACCCAAACGAAAAAAAAAAAACAAAGAAAATCCAAAATATTTATTTTTTTATTGGCATCATTTACAGTAAAATTATGCCTGCAACTAACAACACAATAAATACAAACTGTACAGTGTACGGTGTACAGAAGAAGGCGATTGAGAACAATATTTACGGCAATCACAATCAATAGTTGTAATAAAAACGGTAGGCGCGAGATGTAGCAGGGCGACGTGATTCTGTTTTATGATCCTCTTCGAAGGATCGTTTCCGAAGGATGCTAATGTTTATTTAAAACATAAGCGCACGCCTTTCTTCAAAAACGAAATCATAAAAAAACATGAAAAATTCAAATTAAATAAACATGACTGAAATTTCTACTTTTGCTGCCTATTTTTAACAAACAGCTAACCTACCGTAATATGCTTGGTTAGCTGCTGTTAAGCTGGATGATCTTTACAGAAGGGCGTGAGTTTTTCTTTACAATTTTTTTTTTTTTTTGTTGCCACTCACTTCCGCGAATTCAAAATTCAAAAATTTTATTTCACTTACAACTGTGTACCTACATATGTATGTATGCGTGTATCTACGAATGTGTTTTCGTATATTTGTTTAAACATTCAATTTTTAAATTATTTGAATGTTGATTGTTTGTTTAGCCTTGAAACGAAAACATAATTTCAATTTACAAAATTATCCTCGACAATAACAACACAAAGCGATTAAGAAGATTCTTAAATGTACGACTGACTTGACTTATTCATTAAATTGATTCAAAGGAACTTTGAGCACAAAGAAAAAACCTTCATATGTGAAACAAGCTTGCTTAACAAGACTAAGAAGATGCCAGTGAGATTAAAGGCATATTATATAGGGTCCGCCAAATAATTTTTTTTTTTTTTGAAAGTGCTTTAAAAAAAAACTGCTGAATATTTTCTCAAATTTCTTTTTTTTTTTATTTGAAAGTACACAGTGGGGCAAAAGTCACGAAGGGGTTTAATCGTTTAATCGTTCTTGGGAATCTCGCGGCTTTAGTTCTTGCACTAACTGCAGCTTGTATGGGAAAAGATGTAAATTTCCCTTTAATATTCTGCGTAAAGACCGCCGAGACATTTGCAGCTCAGCAGAGCGCCTTCGAGTTGATGTTTCAGGATTCTCCTCAACACTCTCCAGAACGCGTTGAATATTTGCTTCATTAATTACAGAATGTGGTCTTCCGCTTCGTGGAAGATCCCTTAGTGAGCCTTGTTCCTGAAAACGTGTCACTAATTGATTCGGATGGTGAATTCCGCACATTAAAATGACGACGATAGGCTTGTTGAGTTTGAATTATTGATCGATGATGTTCAAAATAAAGTTCTATGATTTTGGTTCGCTGGATAACGTTGTAACCTTCCATAATTAATCTCCCAGATTTATTTTACAAGTCCTAAAAAGAAAAATAAAAAATAATTAAGAAACTTATTAATTTTTCAAATCCCTTCGTGACTTTTGCCCCACCCTGTACAATCCTTCCGTTTGATAATGGAAAATAATTTCATTCAAATGGCTGCCTCGGCTGGCCATGCAGTAGCCTACACGATCGGTCCAATTTTTAAGCACATTATCGATTGTGTGCAGCTGTATTTCACCAATGTCTTCACGAATATTGTTCTTTAAAGCGTCAATTGTCTCTGGCTTGTCGGCGTAACACTTATCTTTAACGGCACCCCACAAATAATAGTCCAACGGTGTCAAATCGCAGCTCCGAGGTGGCCAAACGACATCAGCTCTGCGGCTGATAATGCGATCTTCAAAAACAGGGCGCAAAACATCGAGTGTAGCTTCGGCTGTGTGGCACGTGGCGCCATCCTGTTGAAACCAAATGTTGCCAATATCCTCCTCTTCAATTTTTGTGAACAAAATTTCGTTCAACATGATACCCGATAACGATCGCCATTGGCTGCAACGGCTATTCCTTACTCAGTTTCGAAGAAAAATGGCCCAATTATGCCACTGGACCAAAATCCGCACCAAACAGTGACTCGTTTTGGGTGCGTCGGCTTTTCAATGTATGCGTGCGGGTTTTCTGTGCCCCAAATGCGACAATTTTGCTTGTTTACATACCCGCCAAGATCAAAATGAGCTTCATCTGAAAAGATGATTTTTTTTTTTGCCAAAATCGGCATCTTCTGTAATTCGATCGCAGGTCCACTTAGCGACGCGAAAACGCGTATACCCAACCATATTCGTTCAGCGGAAGGATAAAACTAATTACACAGCCCTGCAAATGGGAATTTTTTTTGTGCAACCAAGATTTACTTGAAAATTGTTACTCAGGGGTTTTTGGGATCGCTGATTACAGATCTTCATTCACATTTAAAAAATTTTCAAGTAAATCTGATTAGTTTTTAAGGACCTCCGTAATGTGTTTCTTTTTCTATTGCATCCCTTGACATAAACCCACCCCCTACTTTAAGGGTGCATGCAAACAATTTGGCTTAGGGCTCATTTTAAAGAGCAAAGATCAATTGTCAATTACTGATAATAGCGAAGGTTCTAGCACGTCAGTGTTCTGCTCTATAATTCTTCAAAAAATGGCCAAAAACGCTATGTTTAGGGGTTTCAACCCCCTTTTTCTCGAAAACCTGACGTGATGGAAAGTTTTTGAATACAGATTCGTGTTCAGCGCGCAAAATGCCTGGAACCATCTTGTTTGCAAAACCCATGCAGGGCTGTGTTATCTGTCAAATTAGACATGAGCTAAGTGTTACCATTCACGAAATATGCACTAGTTGAAAAAAGAAAAACGTTAGATGGCGGACCCGATACATGACATTATTTCCTAAATATTGTTGTTAAGTTTAGAAAAATCTAAAAAACTATTGTTTTTTCTCGGTTTTTTGTTAAACGTTCTGAATGTTCTTAATTGATTCTTTTCTGTAAGAAACTTGAGGCCTCTTTGGAAAATATTTAGAAAAATTCTTTCAAAATTGGAAAGAAAAGATGAAATACGAACAAAGTTTTTAGAAGCGATCAGAGGTCAGCATTGAATCGTTTTTTCGCTACTCATAAGCACTCATGAAATTCTGAAAATAAGTGGAGTCAACAATATTGAAATATAACTATGTACTCTGATTCATTAATTCAGACTCACTACTCGCGTTGATTTATAAGTACAGGTTGCATGCAATGAGTATGCGTACAACGTTGACATCAAACTCATACCGTTCGAAATATGTTCGATTCATAAGCCCGCTACTCATTTATATTCATAACTTTAGAAAAATACTTATAATAAAGGGTGATTTTTAGCTATTATCTTTTTGGCAACACTGGTTTAAACAGCTCATGCACGTTTCGTGTTTTGTTTCACTGTCAAACATCTTCAGTTTGATCTATAATTTAACCATGAATCGTCTTACAAACGAACAACGCTTGCAAATCATTGAATTTTATTATCAAAATGGGCTCTTGGAAAGTTGGCCGAAGATCCACTTCTTTATCGAAAAATTGTGTTCAGCGACGAAGCTCATTTTTGGCTCAATGAATACGTAAATAAGCAGAATTGTCGATTTTGGAGTGAAGATCAGCCAGAAGCATTGCAAAAGCTACCAATGCATCCAGAAAAAGTTACAGTTTGGTGCGGTTTATGGGCTGGTGGCATCATTGGACCGTACTTCTTCAAAGATGCTGCGAATCGTAACGCCTTTAGACTATTTTTTGTGGGGCTATGTTAAAGCTCATGTCTATACAGACAAGCCCGCTTCAATTGACGCATTGGAAGACAACATTGAAGCATTTATTCGTGAGATACAGCCGAAATGTTGGAAAGAGTATGCCAAAATTGGACTAAGCGGATGGACCATTTGAGACGCAGTCGCGGTCAACATTTGCATAAAATAATCTTCAAACATTAAATTATAGGGACCGTACTATCGATTCAAATAAAGATTTCATGCATTTTTCTGAATTTTATGTGTTTTTTTTTTTGAAAAATTTTCCTATAGCTCTTAAAAAATCACCCTATACTTAGAAATGCTACGAGTGATTCGAATCATACGTGTTGTTAAATATGAATATTGATGAGTACTTCAAACTTTGAATATGAGTAGAGAGGTTCGCTGATATTAAAATAAGTATTAATGCGTATAAATATCAGAAATTATGAGTATGATTCGATTATACTTATCTTTTTGAATACTCATTGCTGATCTTTGTTATTTATTGTTTCTAGAATTCTGTGATGAGACCATTGTGTGCCAGTTTTCCTGGGAAGATTATTTGGGTTTTTCATTTCCTGTTTGGCAGTAAGTATCACATCGAAAAGTGCATTAATTTTAAATCAAAAATTCCCCCTTGACAAAGAAATTAAAGCAAAAAAAAAAATGTTGTTTAAAAAGATATACGCATTTCGATTACAAATAATTCTTAAGTGTACATACATACATACATACATATATGTATGTATGTAAACATTTAGAATAACTTGATCGATAACGAATGAACCCAAGTACTTCTCGTACTCTTAATTTTTTATTTTTTTTTATTTTAAATCGTCAAAGTAGTATCAAATCACAAGATTGTTTGTATAAAAAAAATGACAAAAATATTACAACAGTTTACAAGTAGTAAAGTGGTGTACAATTAGCAGGCAAAAGCAGTTAGTAGAAGTAAGTTTATCTGGGAAATAATGCTGATTTAAACAACAATAATAACATGAACATGAAGCTATTGCAAGTGAGTGGCACGTTAGCGCCAAGTGGTAGCATGACAATCTTAGATAACCAGAAAGCCATTGGAAAATTTAACAAGACGACCGATTGTCAACAACAACACTTCATTCACTGACTGACTGACTGATGGACTTTATTATTATTTACGTTTTTTTTTTTTTTGCTTGAATTCAAAATCGTTACGGATAAGGAAGAAGAACACAACAAACAACAATTTACACTTTACATGTACATGACATTGTAATTTGACTTGTAATCTTTAGAAATTTATTTTTTTGCCCGTGTGTTTAAGTAGCATGTGCTACAACTTGAACAGCAGCAGTTAAGAAGTTAAAATCAAATCAAATGAAATAATCACGTTCTATTACTATCGAACACTTTAAATTTGAAATACAGTAGATATGTACCTACAATATGTACATACATACGTACATATGTAATTGCAACTGGTTGGTATGTACATATGTATATGCAGTCAAACTGTTTGTAATTTTCTCTTCTTTTTACTTTGCAAAAATGAGGTGGAGGAAGCAAACCAGTAGTAGACAATCTACTATATAAAAATAAGTCGGGTTTTCCTTCCTGACGCTATAACTCCAAAACGCACGAACCGATTTTGACCAAACTTAATATACATGTTCTATGGGGCGTGAGGAGTGTTTCTAGTTTTTTTTTGTGTTTTTGCACAGTAACTCAAGAACTACTGCACTATGCTGTGTTTCGTTGAAGGCGTTGGGTTGTTAATCAGCGTGCAGTGGCGTTAATTAGCCCGATACCGACTGAAACCTAACATCTTTTTGTGAAAAAAATATATTTTAAAAAAAGTAAATAAATATCTATCTATCACTCTTTTTTAAACTCTATTTGCGCAATAAGCCTATTTTATGTTTTGCTGAAGGCGTTAGGTGCTTGATCGGCGTGTGGCGGAAGCTTATCAGGTTTAGATGGCTTAAAAAAAATTCGATATAGCAAAAGTAGGCGTGGCAAACCTTATATTTAGGGACATAGTGATCGTAGACGAATGCAATTTGGTGGGTAAGTTCGTAGAGTCGATATCGACAAACTCACCAAAAATGGGCGTGGCAACCCTCCCCCTTTAAAAGATACCATAAGTCGGCTAATTCGATCGTTTATAACTACATATGTATATACATATCTAACATGTATGTCTGTTAGTTTTTGTTTTGGAGCGAGTACAACAACTACAACTTCGTCAGCGCTACCCATGATTCGGACCTCTTATTGTTATTCTTTGTATGCCTCACCTAAATAACGTACCGACTTGGATTAAATTTTGAACTAGATAGATAGATCCACACACTTATAGTAAGTTAGTTATTTTTATATATAGTAACTGTTTTATGCAGCGTATTACAGCAGATATATAGTGTGACCTGTTTTGGGCAATAAAAAAAATCAATTTTGGGCAGGACGAAGTTCGCCGGGTCAGCTAGTTAATAAATAAATTTCAAATAAATTTATTCTTATTATTTTAAAATTTTTACTGTATATACAATGTACATACACATACATACATATGTATATACTTAATTTTTAAATATATCGAAATCGAGAAAGGTTTTTACCAGAGATCAGCAATGAGTATTCAAAAAGATGAGTAGAATCGAATTCCTGATACTTATACGCATTCATTCGTAGTTATTTTAATATCATGGAAGCTCTACTCATATTCAAAGTTTGAAGTACTCATAATATTCATACTTAACAACACGTATGAGATGTTTTGTTGATTTCGACTCTCCATAACTCAAAATATACAAGAATCACAGAATAAGTATGATTCGCATATTTTTTTTTTCTCTCATTTATTATTTATTGAATCTTCATTAAAAATGAACTAACAATAATTATTCAAATCTTAAAACTAAAAATTTATATATATACTAGCAGATTGTACCCGGCGTTGCGCGGGTTATGTAGTTTGGATTAGTTTAAAAAATAAAAAAAAATTATTGGGTAATTTTTGCATTAAAAATAACAATAAATAAAAAACCGGTTTATCGGTTTCGAAACCGGTTTTGAAACTGTTTTTTAAAAAATGCATTTTTTTCAAATTATTCGGAAACCGGTTTAACAAACAACCCAGTTTTTTGAATACTCTAAGTCCTAAATATAAATGCACTCAATTTGCCCGTTTTTCGCCCCTTTCCTCATTTTTGGAGCCCTTTTGGTTCAACTTTTGAAACGGAACACCTCCAATAGCTATTTGGGAAACTTAACCAAGCTAAATCGTAAAAAAATACCTTTAAAACAGATAAAATACAGCATTTATGCATAAAGTACTAATTTTTGCCCATTTTTTCTCCCCTTTGACCCATTTTTTCCCCCTTTCGGTCAAAATTTTGAAAAGATTTATTGCCTATAACCTGCACCGACAAAAGTTCGATCAATATCCCAAATTTCAAGAAAATCGGTCCAGGCGTTCAGGCGTGATTGGCTATACACTCAATTTGCACGTTTTTGGCCCCTTTCTCCCTTTTTGGACCCCTTTTGGTTCAACTTTTGAAACGGAACACCTCCAATAGCTATTTGGGAAACTTAACCAAGCTAAATCGTAGAAAATTACCTATAAAACAGGTAAAATAAAGCATTTATGTATAAAAGTACTAATTTTTGCCCATTTTTTCTCCCTTTGTCCCATTTTTTTTCCCCTTTTGGTCAAAATTTTGAAAAGATTTATAGCCTATATATACAGAAAGATTTATAATATATATTAGAATATTAGGATTTAGCCATTGCCAAATAAAATAAAGTATTCAAAGTATAAAATAAAGTAAAAGAAAAAATAAAGTAAAGTAGCATTGGGCCTCATTAATCTCTCTCATCTTCGGCCGAGTGCAAGAGTATCCTTCCTTTTTAATCTAATATGGCCAGTGTGACGTAAAATACCACGGACTAATGGATTTGTGTGGTCATCTAGGTTATCTAAGTATTTTTCAGCGTGTCTTACAATTTCCATTTTAACCAGCGGGACATCTAGATCTTTGTGAATATTCGAGTTTTTGATATACCAAGGGGCGGCAGTGATCATTCGTAAAATTTTATTTTGGTGCTTCTGAATTTTCTCTACTTGAAGCTGAGGCAGTACCCCATAACACCAAATGGGTTTTAATATTGATTTGTATATTAGGAGTTTACAATCTAACTTAAGTGATGAATTTCGACCAACTAACCAATTTATTTGGGCAGTTTTCATAGTTATTTTGCGCCAGTTTTGACTCAATATGCAATTTCCACGTTAAACGACGATCAAGGTGTATACCCAAGTACTTTACATGAGTGCTTTGTGGTATTGTCTGATTATTAATGCATATAGCAGGGCAGGTTTCTCTTCGCAATGTAAAGGTTACGTGGGTGCATGTTTGTTCGTTAACTTTTATTCTCCATTTCTTAAACCATTCCTCCAGCAGGGATACTTATTCCTGTAAGGACTGCGATGCAATCTGTGGGTTCATATGTACGCTTAAAAATGCAGTGTCGTTCGCATATGAACCGTAAAATATTCACTAGAGTGTTGTGTGTTTGCTTCGTCTTTTTTGCTTATGTGTCTTTTTTCTTTTTTGTTGTAAATGCAACAACAACTAAGACTGTAAATTTTAATAAATGATTCGGGTCTCTCGAATCCATTTATAAGTATTAGAAGTATTTTTCTAAAGTTATAAATTTAAATGAGTAGTGGGCTTATGAATCAAACATATTTCGAATAGTATGAGTTTGATGCCAACGTTGTACGCATACTCATTGCAACCTGTACTTATAAATCAACGCGAATAGTGAGTATGAATGAATTAGAGTACATAGTTAAATTTCAATATTGTTGACTCACTTATATTTAAAATTTCATGAGTGCTTGTGAGTAGCGATAAAACGATTCATTGCTGATCTCTGGTACATAGACATAAGGGGTGATTTTTAAGAGCTATAGGAAAATTAAAAAAAAAAACACATAAAATTCAGAAAAATCCATGAAATCTTTATTTGAATCGATAGTACGGTCCCTATAATTTAATGTTTGAAGATTATTTCATGCAAACGTTGACCGCGGCTGCGCCTCAAATGGTCCATCCGCTTAGTCCAATTTTGGCATACTCTTTCCAACATTTCGGCCGGTATCTCACGAATAAATGCTTCAATGTTGTCTTCCAATGCGTCAATTGAAGCGGGCTTGTCTGTATAGACATGAGCTTTAACATAGCCCCACAAAGAATAGTCTAAAGGCGTTAAATCGCACGATCTAGGCGGCCAATTGACCGGTCCCGAACGTGAATAAAATGTCGGTGAAATAAAATTTTCACCGAACTCGCCTCCCAATAAGTCCATTGTTACGCGTGCTGTGTGGCATGTGGCACCGTCTTGTTGAAACCACATGTCATGCAAGTCAAGCTCTTGCAGTTTGGGCAAAAAAAGTTGGATATCATCTTACGGTAGCGCTCGCCATTCACAGTTACGTTACGTTTCGCAGCATCTTTGAAGAAGTACGGTCCAATGATGCCAAATTCAATGATTTGTAAGCGTTATTCGTTTGTAAAACGATTCATGGTTAAATTATAAACCAAACTGAAGATGTTTGACAGTGAAACTAAACACGAAACGTGCGTGATCTGTTTAAACCAGTGTTACCAAAAAGATAATAGCTAAAAAATCACCCTTTGCATGCATACTAATTTTCAAATAAATCGAAATCGAGAGAGGTTTTTACCTCGTAAAGAGCCAAGATTTTTGAAAAGATACTAACGTGCTTAGAGATTGAATCAAAGACGAGTGGCTCAATGATCTGAGATTATTTGCATTTCCCGGTTCTTTAATAAAAGGACATATTTACCGACAGTAATGTGCCCATTAGATCTCTTGCGAATGTGTCTCTGCAGGAGATAGCGGAAGGAGATTCGACGGTTAAATTCATTTTGGTTCGTGGAAAGGGAACGCACTTGCTAAAGCATGCATTTTGGAAGATTCAGTTGAATTCCTACATAAGTTTGCTCTCTATCTGCAAAAAAGCAAGCAAATGGTCTCACAAAAACTCCATTCAGTGACAAAAGTAAGATAGATTGTTTAATGAAACCACTTGTAGAGAAGACATCAGACAGATCTGGGCCGATATGAATATATGCAGAAGAGAATTTGCATTAAACCTATACAAATTCCATCTAAAGCATCTCATAGCAGTGGTAACAGTATATTGTCCTCTAGGTATTCACGTTAGGAGACTAGGAATGGAGATCAAACCACAGACAACTTCTCTGCCAAGGCTTGGGGACCTAAAAAGAAGTATTCTTGGACACCCAGAATTTAGTGACAAAACGTGTCTAGTCAAAAGTGATAAGAGAAATATTCACAACTTCATAAGACTCTCAGAGGATTTTTTTTGCAGGAAGGAGGGAAAATGCTTTATGCATTCATGAAGGTCGTCACCATACATGTTATGTCGAACTCTCCCACTGGTTATACCGACTAAAAACCCGCCTTGTCTCCTCACCGGGGTATCATTCCACCTCGGAACCGCGGTTGTATTACTTCGAGGTGGGCCCCTTTTGGCACCTGTGCCAGTGTCATCATTGTCAGCCTGCGTCCAGGCTCCGCTCTTCTCTTATTCTACTGCGTCTAGGTCATATTTTTTCCTTCGCAGGACATAGTGCACAAATTGTTTAACTGCGTTCCAGTTTTCTCTGCTGTTTATCATTTTCAGCACGACGTTTGTGGCACTAATAATGCCGATTTCAGCCTCGAGACCCTGACGCCTTTCGGCCCAGCGTCTGCAGCCGAAGAAAGTGTGTTCGGCATCGTCTAACATTTACTCCTTCTCGTAGATGCAGAATGGCGAGCGACATTTCGCCATGAGATGCAGGTATTCTCTGAAGTATCCATGACCGTTTAGCATCTGGGTTATGTAGTAGTCTACTTTGCCGTTTTTTCTGTTTTACCACACTTGCAATTCTGGAATCAGTTTATAAGTCCACCTACCATACCGTTCATTTTCCCAGCGATATTGCCATTTTAAGACGATTTCGTGCTGTATCGTTTCTCTGTGACTGAGTCGTGCTCTGTCTAGCGTTGAAAATCATTTGGCGCTCAATTGCTTGAAGGTCTATGGGAACCATTCCAGCTATTATTAAGGCAGCTTGTGTTGATACCGTGCGATACGAGGATGTGACCCGTAAAGCTGCTATTCTCTGCGCCGATAGCAGTTTTTTATTCAAAGTATTCAAAGTAGAAGCCCAGATTTCAGAGCCATAAAGGAGTATAATATTTCCAGCATCCATGAGTAACTTCCTCCTACTTGGCCATCAGTCTACTCAGCTGTGTTGTAATTCTAGCTGCTTTCGCTGTTGCATACTTTATCTGCTCTGTGTAGGTGAGTTTCGAGTCTAGTCTAATCCCAAGGTATTTAATAGATCTCTTCGTAGGGATAACCAAGTCGCCTATATTTATTTCAATCTCGATCGGAATATGTCGTCTTGTTAGTAACAGCAGCTCCGTTTTATGCATGGCCAACTGCAGGCCGTGGGATTCCAGCCAGTTCTTAGTGTGCATCATGACTTGTCGTAGTCTGTGTTGAACTATCGGGTCCGCCATCTAACGTTTTTTTTTTCAACTAGTGCTTATTTCGTGAATGGTAACACTTAGCTCATGTCAGATTTGACATATAATTAGTTTTATCCTTCCGCTGAACGAATATGGTTGTGTATACGCTTGAACAACAACGCTAAGTGGGCCTGCGATCGACTTACAGAAGATGCCGATTTTGGCAAAAAAAAATCATCTTTTCAGATGAAGCTCATTTTGATCTTGGCGGGTATGTAAGCAAGCAAAATTGTCGCATTTCGGGCACAGAAAACCCGCACGCATACATTGAAAACCCGACGCAGCCAAAACGAGTCACTGTTTGGTGCGGATTTTGGTCCAGAGGCATAATTGGGCCATTTTTCTTCGAAAATGAGCAAGGAGTGGCCGTTACAGTCAATTGGCGATCGTTATCGGGCCATGTTGAACGAAATTTTGTTCACAAAAATTGAAGAGGAGGATATTGGCAACATTTGGTTTCAACAGGACGGCGCTACGTGCCACACAGCCGCAGCTACACTCGATGTTTTGCGCCCTGTTTTTGAAGATCGCATTATCAGCCGCAGAGCTGATGTCGTTTGGCCACCTCGGAGCTGCGATTTGACACCGTTGGACTATTATTTGTGGGGTGCCGTCAAAGATAGGTGTTACGCCGATAAGCCAGAGACAATTGACGCTTTAAAGGACAATATTCGTGAAGTCATTGGTGCAATACAGCTGCACACAATCAATAATGTGCTTAAAAATTGGACCGATCGTATAGGCTACTGCATGGCCAGCCGAGGCAGCCATTTGAATGAAATTATTTTCCATTATCAAACGGAAGGATTGTACTTTCAAATAAAAAAAGAAATTTGAGAAAATATTCAGTAGTTTTTTTTTTAAAGCATTTTCAAAAAAAAAAAAGAGTTATTTGGCGGACCCTTTACTTTTGTATTTTTACCTCTTATGACTGCCGCAATGTCGTCTGCGTATCCGACTAGGAAAGTATCCTCCGGCATTTCGATTCTCAGGATTTCGTCATAAGTTGCGTTCCAGAGGTCTGGTCCCAATATGGATGTGCCCTGTGCCGCTCCGGAAGTGACCTGCATTCTTTTTGGCCCTTGGCTTGTATCATACGTCAGCTCTCTATTCTTTATGTAATCCCTAATAACTTTCATTAGGTACGCTGGAACATTAAAAATTGTCTCTAAAGTTTGTATCACGTCCGTCCACCTCAAACTGTTGAAGGCTCAGAGGATGGGCGGAAGATACCAATTAGGAGCTATCGATCTTTTGTTGTATTGTTCATTATGACACAATACATTCATTCATTATGGTCAGATCCATATTGTTATACAAGCTGAAAATTGATTTCTCAACGAATGTATGTGATGATTTTTATAATATTTAAGAAAATCGTGCCAAAAATTTAAATTCTAATCAACGAAACAAAACAGATGTTTTTTTGGTTTTTTTTTTTTTTTTTCTTAACACACTTGTAAGGCATATAAATTGGTCGCAGATTTTAATTTGTGCAACACTTTTAACGGGACACGTACATACAGTGGCTCACAGCTTATTTCAACCAACACCTTTAAAAAAAATTAAGCTCGTATAATTTCGAAACGAAACAAGATATTAAAGAAATTTGAATAAGAGTTTATAGAATATGTATAAAAATTTAAAAAAAAAGTTTTATTCAGTTTCAAATATACACTCTAAAAAACTTACAAACTAAAAACCAAAAATATAGGAACAGAATCAGTCACAGCTTATTTCAACCAGCTACTTTTAAGATCAGTTAAATTGGCTTCACCTCCCGAATAGCGGTAAATTTCCAATCAATTTTGTAGTCACGTGTGCATTTATTTTTCTAAATTAAGATTTAGAGTGATTTCGATATTTACGAGGCCAAGAAGCGTATTTTTTTGACAATGGGACGACGTACTACAATAGAAAAGAGGGAAATAGTTATTAGCCTTTTTAAAAACAGTCATTCTCGCCGAAAAATTGCGGAAATGGTTCGCCTTAGTGACTCCACAGTGCAAAGCATAATATATCGGTTCGTGCATGAAAATAGGATACATGATAAGGGCAGAAGCGCGCCCAATAAAATTTTTAATGCAAGTGATGAGCGGTACATTGTCAGAAAAATAAAGCAAAACCCGAAGCTCTCCGCTCCTAAACTAGCTACAGAAGTAAAAAATGAACTCAACAAAACATGTAGTGCAGAAACTATTCGCCGCGTTCTTCGAAAACACGACTTCAATGGTAGAGTAGCCCGAAAAAAACCATTCATCAGTAAGAAAAATCAAGCAGCACGCCTCAAATTCGCTAAGGAACATATTTATAAGGACTCAAGCTTTTGGGAATCAGTTATTTTTGCGGATGAGTCCAAATTTAATATCTTTGGTTCGGATGGTCAAACTTACGTCTGGCGTAAGCCCAATACAGAACTGCAAAATCAAAATCTTAAACAGACAGTCAAACACGGTGGTGGCAGTGTCATGGTCTGGGCTTGTATGTCATCAAGTGGGGTAGGAAACTTGCAGTTTATTGAGAGTACAATGAACAAAGATATGTACCTCGACATTCTAAAAGCCAATTTACTGCAAAGTGCGGAAAATCTGGGTATAAGTGATCAGTTTCGGTTCTACCAGGATAACGACCCGAAACATAAAGCAGGTATCGTTCAGGCATGGTTTATTCGGAACTGTCCCCACTTGATACAACCGCCAGCACAATCACCTGATCTAAATGTAATTGAAAATTTATAGGCGATTTTAGATCAAAACGTCCGCCAACACCAGATCTTGAACAAGAATGACCTCAAAGCAGCTCTGAAAGAGGAATGGGCAAAAATAACCCCCAAAACCACTAAAAAGTTAGTGGAATCGATGCAAAAAAGGCTGAAAGCTGTAATTGAACAAAAAGGAGGTCATACTAAATTTTGAAATTAAAACTATTGTTTAATTAATCATTTAATTGTTTGTTTATAGTAAGTGGTTGAAATAAGCTGTGACTGATTCTGTTCCTATATTTTTGGTTTTTAGTTTGTAAGTTTTTTTTTAAGGGTGCTGGTTGAAATAAGCTGTGAGCCACTGTACATTAACAAACTAACAACAACAAATATTTTTGAATGACAATAAATTGCAAAGACAACAAACAAACAAACGATATGGATACACACACATGTTAGGAAATTTTATGACCTTCAGCAAATGTAGAAGGACACTATTTATTATTCTTTACTTTCTTTCTTTCTTTCATTTTCATTTCATGTGCTATTGATCTGTCGTATCCTAAATAGTTAGAATCACACTCAAATTTCTTTATTCATTCAGTCGTCCAGTTTAATAGGAATGCAAACAAACAGCACAAACAGCACAAACAGTACAAACAGTTGGATGCTGTCTTTTTGTTATTTTTTAATTAAGTTTATGACGATAGCCCAAAGAATTTATTCCGATGACATGATTTTGCAAACAATCTGTGACTTTTGGTGTATTTCGGTCTCATTGGAGATGGTGGAGGTGATGATGTCAGTCATAGACAAATTATGTTTTCAACTGTCCGTGTGTGCGTGTGTGTGTGTGTGTGTTTTAATTACAAGTTGATTTATGCAGCAGCAGGACTGAATGAATCTTCTGCATCGCAACAGAAAGAGAAGAAAAACAGAATTTGTAACAAATTTTTGCTACAAGCATTATTTGTTGTTGTTTTCATTCTCAAATCAATATAATAATCGTAAAATATTGTAAGCAAAAGCAAATATTGTTTTTAATTTAATTCGGGGATCGAAATCAAAATTGAAAAAGACTTTTTTTTTTTTTGTTTTGTTTTGTGCAACAGATTCGTTCACAGAGACGACACCCCCCGAATGAAAGAAAACCAGATGCTGTTTGCTTATCTTTCAACAATTTCACACCCTTGAGGGCATCATTTACAACAAATGGGAATTGGAGATTGAATTCTCTAAGTGCTCCTACAAATTAAAATAGCAAACCAACACAACACAAAGGGGTTTTTTTTTATATTCTCCAATAACAATCGTTTAAATTCATTCAATTCATTATTAATAATAATAATAACAATTAACAATTAACACAAACAGATAAAATTATTAAATTTTAATGAATTTTCTTCTTCACTTACTTCACTTCACTTCTTCTTACACTTACACGTACATACATGCATAATCTCTCTTATGTCTATCTGTCTGTCTGTCTGTAGTTTTACAAGCTTGAATTGATGATGATTACAACACTTAAAACGTATTTTCCACTCACAGATGGATGGATGCACTTTTCATATGGAGCAGCAGCAAGCAGCATTAGTTTTTAAAATTTATTCCCATGACAGTTTTTAAAATGTTTGTGGATGGTTTTCAATAAAAGAAAAAAAGAAGCTCTTTTGAATAAAAAATAAAAAAAAATAAGCCACTGTGTTATTTGTTGTTTTAAATTTAAATATGAAGGGGCGTCATCATCAACATCAACAAATTTAACTCCATGAAGCTATTTTCATTTCTATTTGCCACTATTTTCATCTTCTTTAATACTTTTTGTAACAGCAGTGATTATAAATATCCTCAAGAGGTCTTCTCCAAACTCATTGCCTTGACAAACTTCACAATGTGATGGCACCATCACAAATCAATCAGATTATTCCAGGATAGTTTATAATGCACATGGCTTTTTCAATCTCCTTTTATTGTAATTTCTTAACAGAAATTTTGATTCCCTCAAACCTATTTAATACATTTTAGAATAGTTTATTTGATCTTAACTTATACTACGTTTCGAAATAGCGGTCGCCATTTTCCCTATTAGCATCATTAATCAACCTTATTCTGGTTGTCGTCGTCGACGTCGTCTTGCGTCGACAGTTTAAAATTGGTATTCTGTTTGTCGTTATTGACAGTTATAGATGACTGTCGCACACACATTTGGTATTCTGTGAGTCAATACGCCGTCGATATTGTGTTGTGCGAACTCTGATTTTGTCGACTCTGATTTTATCGACATCATTTTTGGTAACGACGACGACGACGACGACGACGTCAACCAGAATAAGGGTGAATACCAGCTCTCCTCGTCATGAAGGCGTTTGTCTGCTCATTACCATAAATTCCTACATGCGGAGAGCAACTCTATTGTCAGCTTCTACACACAAGTCGCATACTATCTTCGACTTAACCACATAAGGAGCCGAAAGCTCGGATGGCCTAAGATCAGTTCTAGACCTATCCATATATACTCACAATATATACGGTTTGTACCTCTATTGAGAGAGTTTACATGTTCCGAGTTGCAACCTTCACTTTTGTTGCAAAGTTTCGTTGCGAAGCATTTCCCAAATTTTAAGAGATAGTTTCCACTGGTTCTGTCAAGGAGATAATAAGTTAAGGGGGAAACTGTAATTTACTCTAATCATTAAGTCACGAAATCTCCTAATGAATTTTATTTTACACTTGATTCGCTCCCATTATTCTAACCGTACATTAATAGTCTCCAAAGACTCCTACTTCAGATGCTTCTTTAGATAGACAGCCATCTCTTCCTACCTAACCTACCTATTATGCAGTAAGGTCACAAAGATCTCACTGTATGCACTGTTAGCAACTGTACTGAACTCATACTGACAGACACAACCTAAAGACACCTCTTCTAAACTCAGTTTTCCGTACGTTGAATGGGAAAGACAAGTTTCGTGGATATTTCTCTAAGCCGCACGGCTAGCTAGCTAGGTAGTGTTGTTTGTTTAAAGCCTGTTTGGCAAATAATTAATCCCTATTATGTTCCGACTGGCTACCGATTGAGAGAATAAATATGTGGATAGAAAAAACACAAATAATATGGAGAAGAAACATTTCGTTGAATTTTCTAATGTGGTTTCCAGTTGTAAATTTCCAGTGAATTTTTGGAAAGTGTGGTGAATTTTTATGGTGTGGTGAATTTCTAATGTGGTGAGTTTATGACATAAGTGGTGAATTTTGCCTGCGTAGCGGCGTAGTGATTAACACTTTCGGCAGTTATGAGGGAATTCCCGTAATTCACTATTCTCTAATTAAACTAATGACGGGAATTCCCGCTGAAAATGAAATTTCATTGGATGATGATTTTTCGGGATATTCAAGCTCTAAGGACACCGACGATGCAAGAGATGGTAACGTTTCGTGAACTCCCGTCATCACGGGAATTCCCGTCATTTGACCCACAGTTAAAAACCATGATTTAACGATAAAAAGGCGGAAATACCCGCTCTACATTTTTGTTTGGAAAAAATAAGTGATTCTCTTAGTAGCAACAGTTAAATTTAAATGCGGCCGAAAGGGTTAAGATTGATATTCACCCAAGCACCGTTATTGTATATGTACTGTATTACCATTACTCATTGTACTGTATGTGGTGAATTAAGCTGTCTATGCCTGAAGTAAGTAATTTTCCCCTTAATTAGCAGAGCCATTGGTTTAGAAATGCATCGTACATAAAAATCCCACCACAAACTGGAATTTAAATTATGAATGTGATAGGTTTATGTCTATGATAAACAATGAAACCAACTCTGTAAAAGAATATTGACAAAAAGTCTCAAAATTATTTGTTATGTTAATTAACTTCGTGGTATATTTTAAGGCACTTTAAAGAATGTTTTCGTAGGCAATTTTTTTGGCATTAGTAAAAAAAATATCAGTGTTGCAAAATTGAAATTTTGAAATAGTACTGAACTATAACTGAAAGAGTACCTTTTTGCATCAAATGGTAGTTTTATAAAGTTATATTTTTTTATACTTACGTACGGAATGGAATAGACTCGTAATCTAAAAGCGAACATAATAATTAATTAATACATACGTTACCCTTGGCTAACTGAGGCTAAAGGCCTTTACCATTATTATTATTATTAGCCTAACCCCATTTATAGTTAAAAAGCGCAAACCATAAAATTGTAAAATAAAAACGTACTGAAATGTTTTGAAATTGAAATGTTGCCAGGAAACAAAAAATCGGTAACCAACTTCTGAAAAAATGAATGAATTCTTTAATAATTTTTCCTGATGTTAAATTTAGATCCGATACCAAATTTTACAAAAGTTAGATCGAGAACAAAGCACAAAAATTTATAAATATTTCGACAAAGAATTTCCAATTTGCAAAAGCATTTTGGGAATAAAACATAAAAGAATGAAATTATTCAACAATTTATTTACAAAATAATTAAAATTTAATTATTTTTTGTATGCAGGTTTTTTATTTTAATTTAATTTAATTTTAATTTTTTAGAATTTTAAATAGAAAATGACACAATGGCAACATTGTTTTAATGCAGTAACCACCAGGCATTTCGGTGAATGCCTACACTAACAGATTTTAAAATTACTTATTCTAGACACGTACCGTCCAAATTACGATATACAGTACATGTATTTGTAGTTATACAGTACTCATTTCGAATAACGGCACTTTGGTGAGTTTCGATTTTATTCACCACACCAGATAAATTCACCACATTTTGTAAAAACTCACCACAACTACAAAATTCACCACACACTAAAAAAATTAAATTTTTTTGCTCTTCTTTCCTTCCTTCCAACCAGCAGCGGCAAACAAAACAACACAACAACAAACAACAAACTTATTGTTTATAAATAACAACAACACTTCCACACAACATTCGTTTTGTCCTAACCTAGGGTGAAGAACCTCTTTTGTTTGGTGAGCAAACAACACAAACTGCCTTTTTTACACCTACTTTTTTTCTTACCTACAACATTCGCACACCGTTAATGTTTTTTGTTTTCGTTTTTTGTCTGACCTGGGGGTTGAACAGTGGTCGTTGGGCGTCTATCTAAATAAGGCTACTTTAACTTGTAACTACTTTTATATTAGACAGATAGATAATAGACCGACCACATAAGCACATTAAACAAATGGGACTTAATTCTTACTTAATAAACCCGGCAACGGAAAAAGAATGTGCGAATTTATTTATTAAAAATATTTATTTTTTGAACGAACAAAAAAAAACAAATTTGTTGAAAGAAGTACTGAAAGATTTTGGCGGGGGTACTGCAGTATTTTTTAAATGAAAAAGTACTGAAAAAAATACAAAAGTAGCAAGCAACAAATTCATAACAAACTTTTTCCCCAAGCGAAAAGGGCATATTTTTTCATAGCTCGCGAGAAAAGCTTTTCTTCTTTAATGTCCTAGCCCAAAAATCAAATTAAATTTTGCTAAGGAATGCTAATGGAATGAATTTTTGAAAATAGGTGCTGTATTCATTCAAACGCAGAATTGATCCAATAAATATTTGAAAAATGATAATTAAGCACAGAGGAAGGAGATCGATCCTCTATGAATTGAGGTAATATATTAGATTAGATTTGTTATCTCTTAATGTTTTCGAAAAAATCAATTTTCGCATTCTATCACGACAAACATACTTTGGCAGTAGCGGGTTGTAATAAACTATTGCTGAGTAGGTAGGTTCAGTCCTCGGATTGAGAGCACCTTTGTTGTGAGTGGGAGGAATTGGCAAAAAGGGTGGTGTACATGATGAGGTTTAACAACACACTACACCACAGCTCAATGAAAACATTAAGGCAAGAAGACTGGCTCCGGAATACCTCTCACCATCTCAAGTTTGCCACAACTAAGTTAATTAATTAATTCAGTGCCAAGTCGCTTACATGCCAAGAGATAGACATGCAACAAAATATTAACATACAGTGATGAATTTTGGCGTATAAAACTGCTAAAACTGGTAATATTTGCTTCCTCAGTCTTACTAAATAAATAATATACCTGATCAACAAAATATTTCTTCGCATGTTTACAAACAAACAGTAATAAACAAACAATAAGTACTTATTATTAATACCTTATATATAATTCAAAAGTGAGAAATATCTATATTTTAAGTATTATTTACACGATTAAAACTAAATAAATATATAAATGGGATTCGTTGTATGAAATAGTATTTTAATTGAGTTGTTGTGCAAATTCTATTTCATAAAGAATTTGCTGAATTTTTAGACGGGCCAAAGCATTTTGTCTTGTTGTTAAACGTCGTAATGCAGGTGCACAGCTCAACAGAAACTTTTCATCGGATTCCATTAGAAATGCACTATTATTGTCTGTGTTTGTTTCAGTTGAATGTGAATGTGAATTCAGTATCGATGTATGATGACCAATATTTCCCTGCAAAGAACATTCATGATGTCTAAAAGATGCCTTTTCCGCCGAGCAGCTTTTCATGTCATTGTCATCATGAGTAACATTCATTGGAATGGTTACTACATAAGGCGTTGAGGAAGGAGAAGAATGTGGCACATCATTCATCTCATCCGAAACGTTATGTTCGTTTAGCGTTCTAACGCCCGTACGTATGGTTTGGTTATTTGCCTCCAGAACAACATCATTGGCAGAACTCAGAGCAATAGACTCACAACTTATACTTTTAGCATCTTCCGAATTGTCACCAATTTCATCCACTATATTATCGTAATCGAAACTTGAGAAAATTTATGAAAATTAAACTTGACCCATTTGTTTGTATTTACACATATGTACTTACCTGACACCGTCCAAATGCGGTATGAGGAATGACATCTTATCATAGAAATACCACTTTTGCA
The DNA here is from genome assembly GCA_927399465.1 of Sarcophaga caerulescens. Taxonomy (NCBI): domain Eukaryota; kingdom Metazoa; phylum Arthropoda; class Insecta; order Diptera; family Sarcophagidae; genus Sarcophaga; species Sarcophaga caerulescens. The sequence continues at coordinate 2,390,547 of OV656866.1, forward strand.
GTTTACTAATGACCCTTTCATCTGACGTGCTCTGTATCTGTTTGTAACGCTTGACGAATGTATCGCGCAGAGACCGCCATCGTTTGCGGCATTTCACAACAGTGGCATCCATTGTCTCACTGATTTCTTTCCAGCACTGATGCCGTAATGAAGTTTTGCGGTAGGCCTTCAAGGAACGATCGTATATGACAGGTCGTAAGGAAACTTGCCTTATGAGCTCCTCCTCATTAATCACAATGAGTTTGGCCGCTGATTTTCTCTTTTTCTGTTTATCTTTATTGCGGACAATCATAATTTCATACAATTTAATTGCAAATGAAAACAAAAATTAGTAGAAGAATAAGAATCAAAACAAAACAAAAACATGTTGCAGTGTTGTTAATATGCAAACTTTACTATCCAAAAGAGCGATTTTCTTGATTAAAAAACCGATCTTTCAGAGGCGCAGCAGTCAGTATAAATCAATAAATTTTCCCATTTTGTTTTGTTAACTACTACACCCAACGAACGACCTTTGCTAAGTAGCATTGCCAACATTAAATTTTATTAAACATAAAATCTAACATTTAATCAACGATTTCAGGATCAATTTTTGCTTCTCAATTTTTAATACATTCACGTTTTTCTACTAACACATTCACAAATTTAAAATGATATTGATATTCAATATTGCTTTCAATTGTCAGTTTAAATTTCCAATCAATCAAACAGCTGATGTAGGTGAATTGGTTTTCTGAAAAATTCTGTAATAATATCTCCAAAACGAAAATTGATAAAAAGTGATACGTCACAGCTATAGATGTCATTGAATTTTGACAACTAATACGTATGAAAAAATCGAATGAGAATATTGAACGTTAAACTAACTGCAATGTAACCTCTTTTCTTGTTGTGTACGAAACGAAACGAATGGAATGAAACAAACGCAACCCAGATGTTTTCGATTTTTCCAGCTGTCAATTCCACACCCGCAGCTGGGAAGGGAAGTTTAAAACAATCGTATGTGACTTTTGATTCATTTCATTTTCAAAGTGTGTGAGAAGAAAGTACATGTACGAGAATCGATTATAATTAAAAGCCGTTTAATTATTTGCTTTTTAAGTGTTTCATAAAGACAGATTAATTTGTCTCAGATTACTAAGCAACAAGACAAATAAAAACAATTGAATAAATTAGGAAAGAAAATATCGCAACACAGAGACGTGCCATTTTAGTGTGTTTGTTTTGCAAATTCATAAACAAAAGACACAATAAAAAAAAAAAATATGTTTTTCAAGTCAATGCGAGTCACGCAATAACGAGAACAAAAATGTTTAACCTTCAAAACTTATAGCGAATTTTGTTAAAAACTACAACAACAACAACAACAAACAAAATAGCCATAGCTGTATAAAAAGAAAAAAACGAAAAACAAAAGGGAGCAACTTTTCCAGATTAGGCCAAAGCAATATAGAAGACGATCACATCATAGAATCCTCAATAAAAAAAATAGCAGTAAGAGCAACAATAATCCATCAATACACTCACTATACATATTCCATTGACCTCTTATTAAACAAACACAACTATAGCAATAACAATGTGTCACTGATAACGTAAAACAACAATAGTGGTGGCGAAAATAATAAAGAAAAAAAAAAAACGAAAAAACAAATTGAATTTTTCTAGCTCTTGGTTTTTGTACATTTAATAACGAAACAAAAGAAAACGAAATGTACAACGGAGTTATACAAAATTCTCAAATACAACAACAGCAATAACTAGAATAGCAAAAGCAACAAAAACAAAAAAGTAAATTACACACACATCATCAAAGATCATCCATCTATCACCAACTATCGTAAAATCAACGTGTAAAATAATTCCATATTTTTGAAAAGGTAAGCTAACCATAGCCAATGTTAAGAGAGAAAAACAACAACAACAACATGTCTGTGTTACTCTCTTCTCACATTTTATTTCATTCATTTAAAAAAAAAAACGCACACACAAACAAAATAATAACAAACAAGTGAAAACACTTTCATTTCTACGCAAAATACAAAACAAATGGGTGAATTAGACTAGACGCACAAACACACACACACACACAGTTCTCCATCCACTCTCTTATTATGATCTCTCTCTCACATTTCATCTTTTTAGGTTGTTTTTTTTCTCCATTTTCTTTTGTTTTTCTAACTGTACTTGTTTTAGAAGAAGAAAATTTCAACAGCAACGGACAAAAAAAAACAAAAACCAATAAAAGAGAAAAAAGCAAAAAAGGAAGAAAGAAAGAAAGAAAGAAAAATGCAACGTTGGTCATATCCTGATGACGAATCGGCTGAGGCTTGTGATGCCATGCTGGCACCGCCATCGTGTGCTCGCAAGACCAGCGCTTCGTGTATGTATCCTGAAAGGATATGGACGTTTAAAGTCCTTATAAACGAAGAGTTAATGACACACGAAAAGGTGGCGCTTGTGGGAAATTGTGAATCATTGGGCAACTGGCACTTGAGTGGCTGTGTCCTCATGAGCAAGGATGAGGGTATGTACGCAATATCCACGGTTTAAAAAAAAAAATTATTAAAAATATAGCAAAAAAAAAAAAAGCAAAAAAAGAAAAGAAACCGGTAGGTCTACTATTGCAAACCACAACCACACAATTTTTCCGTAACCTTTTCTCCAGATTCGAACGTATGGCGTGTCCAGGTTGCAATACCGAGAGATCGTACAACCGAATATCGTTACCTGGTGTGCGCCATTGAACCAACCATGGAAAAACCGTTGGTGCGGCGATGGGAAACTCATCTGGAGCCCAGGAAAATAGAAGAATTGGCAGAAGATTGTAGAGCAGATACTTCAGATGTGTTCGGAGAAGTAAATGGCCAAGAGAGGATTGATCGTGGTTGGTTGACTTCTGAATCTATTGTTCAGTTAAAATTTTTTAATGCTCCTTTTTCATGGAAACAACGCATGAAACGGCGTCTTATGTTTGTCAAGGTGACACCCATGAATTTGCATATACCAAGTGACTGTGACAACCTGCCGGCAGGTTCCAATTACAGCATCAGCACACTAGAAGATTCGTTATCGAATGACACCCATGATACCAGAGAAAATGGTGGCGACAGTGGTACTGCTTTTGCCTTTTCGGAGGTAGTTGCATTAAAGGCCGATGACAGTGTAATTCATTCGCAACCACAATTTGGTACGGCCTGTGGCCCCGATGATTTAGTCATATTCCATTTAACCATAAGCGATTTTGAAAACACGGCCTATTTAATCGATCTGTATACATATTCTTCGCGAGCGGATCCCGACGAGCCGCCCCATCATTTAGGCTATCACTATGTCTTGCCAAATCTATTTAAAGTGTCCGAAGGCCGTCTCGAAGTGCCCATAACATGTGCTCAGCGTCATCGTCCCTTGGGTATGATGCAAATGGGATATTTGATTGTTAAACCAGTACCTTCTCTTAGCATAGACATGTCGGTATCATATTCTCGTTATTGGAATCACAAATGGAAAGGCCTAGATGTGGGTCACAGAGGATCGGGCACCTCCTTCAAGGCTAACGATACGTTAATTAGAGAAAATACTATAACATCTTTAAAGAACGCTGCTGATCATGGTGCCGATATGGTAGAGTTTGATGTACAATTAAGCAAGGATTTAGTTCCGGTGGTCTATCATGACTTTATGATTTATGTCTCCTTAAAATCAAAGAATACCATGCAAGAGCATGACTTTCTAGCCTTACCCATGCGAGAATTAACACTAGAGCAATTGAAAAACCTTAAGGTTTATCATACTGCGGAGGGACAATCGCGAGCGCAACGCTCTTTTCACAACGACGACTTGCAGGAACATCAACCATTTCCACAATTGGCTGATGTACTCGATGCCATTGACCCGCATGTGGGTTTTAATATCGAAGTTAAATGGTCTCAGCGCTTGCAAAATGGTACCATGGAGGAAGAATTCGAACATGTTGTTGATCGCAATCTGTATGTTGATTGTATTTTGGATGTTGTTTTCCGTAAGGCTGCCAAACGTCGTATTGTTTTCAGTTGTTTCGATTCGGACATTTGCACCATGCTACGTTATAAACAAAATCGTTATCCTGTCATGTTCTTGACCATCGGCCAATCAGAAAAGTATCAAAAGTATATGGATCCTAGGGGTAATCGCATCGAGACGGCAGTATTCAATTCATTGGCCATGGAACTATTGGGCATTGTGGCACATACCGAGGATCTGTTAAGAGATCCCACACAAGTAACTTAAGATTATTGAAAGTATTAAAAGAACTATAATTATTAATTAAAATATATCTTTCCTTTATTTAAGGTTAATTTAGCCAAAAGTCGTGGTTTAGTTGTTTTCTGCTGGGGTGATGATAATAATTGTAAAGACACTATAAAACTATTAAAGGATCTTGGCTTGCATGCCATTATTTACGATAAAATGGATGTTTTAACTCCCAAAGAGGTTAAGGTTAGTAAAAAAAAAAATCATTTGATCTGGCACCTTGTTTTCTAACTTTCTTTACTTTATTATTATTTTTCTTTTTTTTTTTTTTTTTGTATAGCAAAGCGTCTTTTTACTACAAGCCAAAGGTGGACAAAGGGATTTACTAAAATTACAAGCCTTAGAAATGGGCAAAGTGTGGCATTCGCCCACTGCATCATCTTCGTCATCGGCAAATACAGTTTAAAAATTGTTCCTTAACAATTTCTGTTTTTTTTTTCGTTTTATAGCTAAAAGATAACAGCACTTGAATTCATCATAATCTGATTAGTTTTATTGTATTGTATTGTATAATATGGCTGGTAAAAAAGCTATTTTCGTAGTACATTTTAATCAGTTTTTATTCCCAAATAATTTCCATTTTGTTTATTGGTTTTAATTAGTTTTCCTTTATATCTATACTTATACATATATGTACGTACATTCAACTATTAAAAGAAGAGAAAAGAAAAAAAAGAAGAAAAAAGAAAATCATTAATAAATTTCATTAATACTCTTATAAATTATAAACACAAATGAAATTAAAAAAAAAAAAAAAAATAATTATTGCCTTTGCTTAGAAAAATTAAAGAAATTTATTTAATATTTTATATATATTGTATTGATTAATTTATTGAAACTAAAAGAGAGCAAAAATTATGATCGGAATAAATATTTAACTTTTCAAAAATAGTCTCTTTGAAAGAAATAGAAAAAAAACAAACGAAATATTTATCATCAGATCAGTCTAACTGGATTGTATTTTATTTACAAAATCATTTTCGCGTTTCGTCCATTACAAAAGACGCAAGTAACAAATTGTTAAATGAGTTATTGTTTTGAGTAGAAAATAACGCAATTGTTTAAAGGTTGTTCAACAAAAATAAACATTTCAGACTTTGCTCTTCTTATGTTGCAACGTACATAGTTCATAACCAACATAGGTCCTGTATCGTATAGGTAACAAATTTTTATTGAATATTGTTAATACACTTCCATCAGAATTGTTGTTCATTGTTTACACTTACAAAAGAAAAACAATTTGCATACACCTATCCCCCGATTTACACGGTACTTGTTTTACACGGTTTTCCAAATAAGTTTTTTTTGTTTTTATCGCACTCTTTTTTTTTTGTTCTTCTGTTTAATGTATTGTAATTAAATAAAAAAAAACAGTGTTTCCGTAATATATTACATATTTTAACCTGTCAATGCATTTTATTTTTATTTCTGTGTACACCTAAAAATATTGAAAAAAATCACAACTGTTAAATAGCAAAATTATGCATTTTCTGCAAGCTTTTCGATTTACACGGTTTTGACTTGAAAATTTTTAATTTTCTATTTACACGTTTTTCTCAGGAACGTATCTATCGTGTAAATCGGGGGATAGGTGTATAATAATTTCCGTAATATTTCTGTTTATTAACGAGAGATAAATCTCTTCTATTTAAGTGGAACTTGAAGTAATTACTAAAAAATTCAGATGCGTTGCAAGCTGACAATGAAACATTTTTTTTTTTTTTTTGTAGGAGAAAAAAAATTTGTGTGAGCGTTATTGAAAATAACAAGAATATAGCTCAGACTAGAACCATTACCATAAATAAAAAATTATTCAAAAAAAGACAACTGAAACTTTCTTTTAGATTCGCCTTGCTCTCTAAGAGTAATTAAATGCGCCGATAAAATTAATATTACATTTGGATTATATTCAAATTAAGAAAAAATAAAAACGTTAAAATTTTGAATTCCATCTCCATTCTGTGTTCCCCTGTTCTGCAAGTAAAATTTTCTTATTCTTCAAGTCTCATCATGTTATTCTTTCAAAATTATTTGACATTTTTTATGTAAACAGATTGAGTTGCCATTTTTTGTAAATTGAATTATTCCAAATTTCATTGTACTAATTTGTAATCTCTTTTATACATACAAGCTTATGCGTTCATCCATACATGAATACATACACTTATTGACTGTCTAGGCAGTCTTATTGCTGTCAAGTTGAAGTCGAATAATGTTATGAAATGCGGCAAAATCAAAACAAATAATAAAAACAAAATATTATCTGTTGATTAATGACACAAATAAACAAAAATTCACACATACGGAGACGCGCACATAATAAACAAACAAAATAAAAGAATCCATTTACAAATATGTACATACATACATACATACGCATGTACATGTATGTACCCCGTTTAATTTTTCTATAATTAGAGACGTTTTTTCTTTTGGATTTACATTACATTGTTTCACTTCGTATGGGAATAAAATTGAGAAACAACAACAAAAGCAATTACATGAGTAAGTAGTATAATAGTATAGTACTTAAAATATGTGTGTACATATATGCATACAAAATAACACATGATGTTGAGTATGTGTCAGCTGTGCTTTTCCGAAAACTAAAATTTACAACATCAATAGCAAATTTCTTTAATAAAGGAGCTGTTTTGGGCGGGTGGGTAATGATTATTTATGTAGTACTATTTGGTATGTATGTATGTAGTAGTGCTTTTTTGCGACCGGTTGATTTAGGATTTGTATGATGATGATGATGGAGATGGACAACAACAATTGCGAGCATGCAAGAGTTTATTTTCTGTAGAGTTTTTGAGTGGTGCGCTTGTACAACCACATTGTTTTTACAAAATAATAAAATCACAACAATACACATGCACGTACATACATACATGCCCATACACGACACAACGCTTTCTCTCTTTTTCCAAACGCCAACACTCATACGCACACGTTGGCATGAAGCAAGAAAATAACAGTACAGAATAGAACAGCAAAAGAGCGAATAGAACAAAACGGAACCGAGCAGTCAGTCAGTCACTCAGCCAGTCAGTATTAGTAAAGTAGCTGCTGTTGATTAAGTAAAAAGTTGTTAAGAAACTTGAAAACGCATTTAACTGTAACGGGGGAGTTTAACACAGAAAAGTTAATAAAAATTTATGTCTGAACAAATAAAAAAATAAATTGTGTTTTAACGGTATTTAGAAGTAAACAAATCTTAATTTTATTTCTTTAAAAGCAATACAAAAATAAAATAAAAATCCCAAAACAAAAAAAAAAAAAACCAAAGAAAAGAAAAGCAGAGTACAGTTGTAAAGAGATATACATACACACATATTTACCGTTACTTACTGGGGGTGAGAAAATAAAGTTGAAATAAAGTTTACCTTTAATGATAAATAGTGCACATACCTATTAAAATAATTTTAATATTTAAATTCTTAAAACATTTCTTTATATTTTTATTGCTCTCATTCATAATTGTTGATATTTTATTATTTTTATTTTAATTTCTTTATTTGTTTTAATTCTCTGTTCATTGCAAGTGTTTTTAACCCAAAAAAAAAAGAACAAAAAAAAAAAAATAAGTGAAAAAGAAACAAGAA